>CANTUV010000046.1:22400000-23052434 GCA_947685225.1 Garcia nutans | reverse complement strand
AGAAGCCAAATTTGACTTTGCTCTTCATATTTTCTTCTTCTCTTCATGTGTGGCCGGATTCTCCATAGACAAAGAGAGAAAGAGAGGTGATCTTGAGGTTTGAAGCAAATTGAAGAAGGAATCAAGGGTGTTGGTTAGAGATTTGTGGAATTCTTCATTTAAGGTAAGTTTTCTCTTGATTTCTCTTGTTCTATTTGGAATTTTGTTTGAGTTTGATGGAGTGTGTTTGTGTATGGTGTGTGTAAAAGTGTTGAAATGGAATTAAAGATAAGAAGCTAGGTTGGTGTTGGTGATGGAAGAGTAAGAGTTGTGTTTAGTGAATTTTTTCTGTTTTACAATTAGTAAAGGCTGTGACTTGTATGATTTTTAATTAATTATAGAAAAATGTTCTTGAAGTGAATTTTTGATATGTTGTGCCTCTATGAGTCTAGAATGACTTAAAAATATGTTGATTCGATTTTGGAATGGTTATGAGTTTAGAAAGATTATTTTTATTAGACCTGTCCCAGCAGGTACCTTAACTGAGACAGCTATATTTCGGGATTTTTAATAAAATGTAGAAAAATCATATCCAATTGAATTTTGGATATGTTGTTGCTTAGTGAGTCTAGTATTTGAGAAAAATAATTTGGAACCACGTTGATTGAATTTGATTTATGGAATTCACAAAGTTCAGAACTGCTGCCAGGATGCAGGGCAATTGGGGCAGTCTGGTTAGGTGAACTATTTGACCAAGATTTTGTGTTCAGTTTGATCTGAAATTTTAAAGGAATGATTTTAAGATACAAAACTAAATTCTGTAAAAATTTTAGAATTTTTAGTCAAGTAGATTATTTTATACAATTTTTCAAAATAAGGATAAAATGGAGTCTAAAACCAGAATGTACTATTCATATGGTCATTTTGCTAATATTCCTTTTGGATTAGATTGTGAAGAGGTTGAATTGCCCTAACCGTGTCCCTCAAGTGGCTGCCCGTGTCCCTCAATTGTGTGGGTTAGGGTTTTAATTCTTTGTTCTTCTTGCATTGCTTTGGTTCTCCAAAGGTAGGTTGGTCCTTAAACCTAACCCTAAACACTTTAAACACACTTGAATCAATGAATGATATAATCAAATGCATGTGTAAGGTCCTAAAACTATGAATCATATCAATTGTTCTTTGCCCTAATTGCATTGTTGAGATTGAACAATGTTATGTTATGTATTGTGAATGGTAATGTGTTTCATGAGTAATATACATTGAAATTGAAATGTATATCAAAGATGCAATGATAATTTAAATAAGACATGATATGAGACAATGCCATTGTGATTGGCTATGATGATGATATTGAAAGAAAGAAGGCATGTTTGCCTAAATGTGATGAGAATTTGAGAATGGAAATGGTAACTATATAATAAATGAATTGTTTGTTTAATATGTTATTCAGTTTCAGAGTTCTGGATTTGGGTGGCATGCCTAAGAAATGATGAAAGGTAACAGTCTTGCCGGGTTGAGGATCTCCTCATATGTGTTGAGTTGATGGTCCAAGAGACTGGGTCTGTTACACTATGAGAATTGTGAATATGAGATATATGATTTGTAACAGTCTTGCCGGGTTGAGGATCTCCTCATATGTGTTGAGTTGATGGTCCAAGAGACTGGGTCTGTTACACTATCCATGGATAGAGATACATGTATATACATTGCCTACGGGCGTGATTATTGTGACTATGAACCAAAGCAGTAACTCTGAACTCTGAATATCGTATTAAATACTTGTTGGGCCCATAGGTGTCAAGGGTATATGAATGTCTTAAATAATGTTATGAGTTAATGAAATGAGATGTTGCTTATTGAGTATGATTGATTAATGTTGAATGTGGAAAGATGTTGAAATGTGGTATGCTCATATGACTATGATTTGTGAAATGCATAATTATGTGGTTAACTTTATATTTATGATGTTGATCTTATCAATAACATATGTGACATTGCATTACATTAAAGCATACCATTAGTATGTTTTATCTTACTAAGCCGTTGGCTTAGCGCGATAGTGTTTAATCACGCAGGTAATAGAGTGGATAGAGTTGAACCCGAGAGTTCATCAAGACCAAGTGAGAGTAGACCTTGAAGAATCCATTTTGGGAGCTTAAAGATCAGAGCAGACTTGCCAATCATGTATATTTCTTTATATTTTGTAAAGAAATGTTTAATATGTAAATATGTACATATTTTATAACTTCCGCTGTGTAATATTTAAATGTATATATATATAACTAATATGTTTTGTTTTATAAGTAAATGATCTACTTTTCTATAATGTATAATGATAAGGGTATTGTATCAAGTTTAAAGTGTTTTGAATGTTAAGAAAACCGTAGCATCCCTATGTTTGATGCACTTATGCTACATTGTTGTAGTTGTAGTGTGTGGGCATTGGATATGGGGGTGTTACAATTGTTTTGGTATCAGAGCCTAGGTTTGAGATTCTCAACCTAGGTAAAATGTAATAAAAAGACTATTTTGACTTTAAAAGTGGTTTTTGAATAATATACATGTTTGGGATTGGCAACCTCTGATCTTTAATAAGATGTAGTATGTTATGTTTGCAGATTTAGGTTGTGATGGATTCTCACTCACGTCAGTCGATTGAGGGTAGTGCCGAGAGTATCGCTCCTGCTGAGGGAGCTAGAGTTGATAGTGTTGAGGAGGCACCTGCTTCGGTGTCGGGTAGACCAGCTGGAGAGGAGGTTCCGCCAGCCTGGTTTAGACATATGATGGAAGTTATGAGACGAGCACCAGTGCAACCAGTGCCACCACCCCCTCAGCCTTTGGTATCTGTAAGGCACTATGATAAACTAAGGAAGTATGGAGCGGAGGATTTCCTTGGTACTACTGACCCAGCTGTAGCAGAACAGTGGCTTGACAAAGTACAGAGGATCTTTATTCAATTACAAGCCACCCCTGAGGAAAAATTTGACTATGCAAGATCTTTGCTACAGAAGGACGCCTACGATTGGTGGAAGACAGTGCCACATTCTATGGATGATCCTCCAACACTGTCTTACACTGATTTTCTGAGGGAATTTGAGTTGAAGTATACTCCTAGGGAGTATAAAGATGGGAAGAAAAGAGAGTTTCTAGATTTGAAGCAAGATCATCGGACCGTAACTGAGTATGAAGTTGAGTTTATTCGACTGAGTCAGTATGCTGGGGGTATCATTACTGATGAGATTGATAGATGCAGGAGGTTTGAGGAGGGATTGAGGCCCTCTATCATGTGCTTAGTGGCTGGATCTAGATATCAGGATTTCTCACAGCTTGTGGCAGCAGCTCGAAGTGTAGAGCGAGCTCAAGTTATTGCAGCTGCTTCAGAGGAAGAGGTTAGGGTTAGGAGGCCCCAGTTTGAGGCAGGGTCTTCTTCTGTTAAAAGAGGTAAAGGAAGCTTTGTTCCTAGAGTTAGTAAGAGTCAGAGGTTAGCTGGTAGGTCAGTGCAGTTCCAGAGACAGAGATTTAGACCTGCAGCTTCAGTAGCGAGTGCTCCTACTCCTGGAGTTCAGAGATCCACCTTACCTGTGTGTAACCAGTGTGGTGGAAGACATGGGGGCGTTTGTTGGAGGCATAGTAGATCAGGGGTATGCTTTAGGTGTGGATCACCTGACCACTTTGTGAGAGACTGTCCTGAGAGGCAGGAGCAGATGCCAGTTGATTCTGCTGCTTCTCGAGCTAGTGTGAGGGGAGGCAGAGGAGGCAGAGGTGCCAGCCGAGGAGGTAGACCAGGGTTCAGTTCTAGAGGAGGTGCTACATCCAGGGAGGGTAGACCAGAGGAGGTTGGATCTTCCCAGAGGATGTATGTTATGCAGAGGCAGCCAGATGCATCGGCAGTCATAGCTGGTATTTTTTCTTTATTTGATATTTCAGTACTTGCTTTGATTGATCCGGGTTCCACACATTCATATGTTAGTGTATCTGTTTTGCCTGTATCTGATTTGCAAGCTGAGTCCCTAGGATTTGATGTGTTGGTGACAAATCCGTTAGGGCATAGTGTGGTTGTAAGTAAGGTGCATCGAGATAGTGCAGTAGTGGTGCAGGGTGAGGAGTTCTTAGGGGATTTGATTGAGATGCCATTTAAGGAATATGATGTGATCTTAGGTATGGATTGGCTATCTCGACATGGAGCTGTGGTGGATTGTAAAAAGAAAATTGTTTCTTTGAGAACGGATGATGGTAGAGAGGTGATAGTATTTAATGAGCAGGAACAGCTAGCCTCCTTATTTGTTTCAGCTGTTGCAGCCAGGAGGTTGATTAGAAAGGGGTGTGAAGCCTATCTTGCTCATGTGGTGGATACTAGAGTGAAGGGTTCCCCTATTGATAGCATTGCCACAGTTGCTGAGTTCCCGGATGTGTTTCCAGAGGAGTTGCCAGGGTTGCCTCTTGAGAGAGAGGTGGAGTTCAGTATTGAATTGTTGCCTGGTACCACTCCTATCTCTATTACTCCTTATAGAATGGCACCAGCAGAATTGAGGGAGTTGAAAGTGCAATTACAGGAGTTGTTGGATAAATGATTCATTCGCCCCAGTGTTTCTCCTTGGGGAGCTCCTGTGCTATTTGTGAAAAAGAAAGATGGTACTATGAGGTTGTGTATCGATTATAGGCAATTGAACAAGGTGACTATTAAAAATAAATATCCTTTGCCTAGAATTGATGACCTCTTTGATCAATTGAAGGGTGCAGCTGTATTTTCTAAAATTGATTTGAGATCTGGGTACCATCAGCTGAGAGTCAGAGCTGAGGATGTTCTGAAGACCGCCTTTCAGACCAGGTATGGGCATTATGAATTTCTAGTTATGCCTTTTGGTCTAACGAATGCACCTGCAGCTTTTATGGATTTGATGAATAGGGTGTTTAGGCCCTATTTGGATCAGTTTGTAGTGGTCTTCATTGATGATATACTGGTGTATTCGCGGAATGAAGAGGAACATGATATGCATCTGCGGATTGTGTTGCAGATTTTGAGAGAGAAGCAGTTATTTGCCAAATTGTCGAAGTGTGAGTTCTGGTTGGATCAAGTTGCTTTTCTCGGACATATAGTTTCAGCAGAGGGTATTAGAGTTGATCCGAGCAAAGTTGAAGATATATTGAATTGGAGTCCACCCAAGTCTGTGACAGAGATTAGAAGTTTTCTGGGTTTGGCAGGCTATTACAGACGATTTGTGAAAGGGTTTTCTTTAATAGCTACTCCACTCACTAGATTGCTTCGTAAGGGAGTGAGATTTGTGTGGACGGATCAGTGTCAGGCTAGCTTTGAGCAGTTGAGAGATATGTTGACTCAAGCGCCTGTTCTTACTTTACCTGTGGAAGGCAAACCATATGTGATCTACAGTGATGCTTCACATAGAGGTTTGGGGTGTGTATTGATGCAGGAAGGTAAAGTTATAGCTTATGCATCTAGGCAGTTGAAACCGCATGAGCTTAACTATCCGACCCATGATTTGGAATTGGCTGCCATTGTGTTTGCATTAAAGATTTGGTGCCACTATCTGTTTGGGGAGAAATGTTTCATCTACACTGATCACAAGAGTTTGAAGTATTTGGGTGTCCAGAAAGAACTCAATCTTCGTCAGAGGAGATGGTTAGAATTGATTAAAGACTACGACTGCTTGATTGACTATCATCCAGGTAAAGCAAATGTTGTTGCTGATGCCTTGAGTCGGAAGTCTTTAGCTAGTTTAACAGTTTACTCACTCTCGTTGCTTGTTGAGTTGAGAGCATTGCATGCCAGTTTTGTACCTTGTGTTGATGGTGCATTATTGGCACAGTTGCAATTGAAGTCAATTTTGTTAGATCAGATCAAAGAAGCTCAGTTGGCCAATAAGAAGATTCAGAAGATTATTTCAGATTGTAAGAATGGGAAGACAAGAGATTTTGTTGTGAAAGATGATGGGAGTCTCTAGTTTAAAAACCGATTGTGTGTACTCGATGATGCTGAATTGAAAAGAGTCATTTTAGAAGAAGCACATCAGTCAGTGTTTGCTATGCATCCGGGTAATACGAAGATGTATCATGATTTGAGACAGCATTATTGGTGGATTGGTTTGAAGAGAGACATTGTAGATTTTGTGTCGAAATGTCTCACTTGTCAGAAGGTTAAAGCAGAGCATCAAGTTCCAACCGGGTTGCTTCAACCGTTGTCAGTACCAGAATGGAAGTGGGAAAGAGTGACAATGGATTTTGTGTCTGGTTTGCCATTGACACAAAAGAAGCATGATGCTATATGGGTGATTGTGGATAGATTGACTAAAACAGCTCATTTCCTTCCGGTGCGGATGGATTACTCTTTGGAGAGGTTGGCTGAGCTGTATATCCATGAGATTGTGAAACTGCATGGTGTTCCAACTTCTTTAGTGTCTGATCGAGATCCCAGGTTTACTTCCAGATTTTGGAAGAGTTTGCATAGTGCTTTAGGTTCTCGACTGCACTTCAGCACTGCTTTTCATCCACAGACGGATGGACAGTCAGAGAGGGTGATACAGATTCTTGAAGACATGTTGAGAAGCTGTCATTGATTTCACTGGAAGTTGGGATAGATTTTTACCTCTTGTGGAGTTTGCATACAACAACAGTCACCAATCCAGCATTGGTATGGCACCGTTTGAAGCATTGTATGGCAGACGGTGTAGGACACCTCTTTGTTGGAATGAGCTTGGAGATAATAAGTTGATTGGTCCTGATTTGATTCAAGAAACTGAAGAAAAAGTAAAGTTGATTCGAGACAGGTTAAAAGTAGCTTCAGACCGACATAAATCTTATGCAGATCTGAAAAGGAGAGATATAGAGTTTAATGTTGGAGATAAGGTATTTCTGAAAGTGTCTCCTTGGAAGAAGATTTTGAGGTTCAGTCGGAAAGGAAAATTGAGTCCTCATTTCATTGGGCCGTATGAAGTGTTAGAAAGAGTTGGGCCAGTTGCGTATCGACTTGCTTTGCCACCTGAGTTGGATCGTATTCATAATGTATTTCATGTTTCTATGTTGAGGAGGTACAGGTCGGATCCATCTCATGTGTTGCCATTTGAATCTATTGAAGTGAGTCCAGACTTGACATTTGAAGAGGAACCAGTTGCTATCTTGGCACGAGAAGTGAAAGAGTTGAGGAACAAGAGTGTGCCATTGGTGAAAGTTCTATGGAAGAATCATGCAAAAGAAGAAGCGACTTGGGAGAGTGAACAATCCATGCGAGAGCAATATCCGCAGTTGTTTCAGCTTTGATATCAGGTAATTTCGAGGACGAAATTTTCTTTTTAGAGGGGGAGAATTGTAATATCCTCATGTATGCCCTAGAAGTCTTGGTTATGTTGTTGTTATTGTTGATGTTGTTGTTAGTGTTGTTGTTGTTATATATTGGATTGAATATATGTGTTAAATTGTAAGAGAAAAGAAATGGGAAGAGAATGTATATGTATATGTGTTTTGGAGAAGAAATTTAGGGTTTAGAGACAAATGTATATGTTGTGTATATGATGATATATATAACATATAGATTGGTCAAATATAGAGTCAATGCAAGAAGATATTTTTGTGGAATGTGCAATTACATATAAGGGCTTAGATGAGACAAAAGGTTAGTTAAATGGTGAAGGGTGTTTTAGTAATTGCAAGGTTAAAAACACTTGATGGATATAAGAAGCCAAATTTGACTTTGCTCTTCATATTTTCTTCTTCTCTTCATGTGTGGCCGGATTCTCCATAGACAAAGAGAGAAAGAGAGGTGATCTTGAGGTTTGAAGCAAATTGAAGAAGGAATCAAGGGTGTTGGTTAGAGATTTGTGGAATTCTTCATTTAAGGTAAGTTTTCTCTTGATTTCTCTTGTTCTATTTGGAATTTTGTTTGAGTTTGATGGAGTGTGTTTGTGTATGGTGTGTGTAAAAGTGTTGAAATGGAATTAAAGATAAGAAGCTAGGTTGGTGTTGGTGATGGAAGAGTAAGAGTTGTGTTTAGTGAATTTTTTTCTGTTTTACAATTAGTAAAGGCTGTGACTTGTATGATTTTTAATTAATTATAGAAAAATGTTCTTGAAGTGAATTTTTGATATGTTGTGCCTCTATGAGTCTAGAATGACTTAAAAATATGTTGATTCGATTTTGGAATGGTTATGAGTTTAGAAAGATTATTTTTATTAGACCTGTCCCAGCAGGTACCTTAACTGAGACAGCTATATTTCGGGATTTTTAATAAAATGTAGAAAAATCATATCCAATTGAATTTTGGATATGTTGTTGCTTAGTGAGTCTAGTATTTGAGAAAAATAATTTGGAACCACGTTGATTGAATTTGATTTATGGAATTCACAAAGTTCAGAACTGCTGCCAGGATGCAGGGCAATTGGGGCAGTCTGGTTAGGTGAACTATTTGACCAAGATTTTGTGTTCAGTTTGATCTGAAATTTTAAAGGAATGATTTTAAGATACAAAACTAAATTCTGTAAAAATTTTAGAATTTTTAGTCAAGTAGATTATTTTATACAATTTTTCAAAATAAGGATAAAATGGAGTCTAAAACCAGAATGTACTATTCATATGGTCATTTTGCTAATATTCCTTTTGGATTAGATTGTGAAGAGGTTGAATTGCCCTAACCGTGTCCCTCAAGTGGCTGCCCGTGTCCCTCAATTGTGTGGGTTAGGGTTTTAATTCTTTGTTCTTCTTGCATTGCTTTGGTTCTCCAAAGGTAGGTTGGTCCTTAAACCTAACCCTAAACACTTTAAACACACTTGAATCAATGAATGATATAATCAAATGCATGTGTAAGGTCCTAAAACTATGAATCATATCAATTGTTCTTTGCCCTAATTGCATTGTTGAGATTGAACAATGTTATGTTATGTATTGTGAATGGTAATGTGTTTCATGAGTAATATACATTGAAATTGAAATGTATATCAAAGATGCAATGATAATTTAAATAAGACATGATATGAGACAATGCCATTGTGATTGGCTATGATGATGATATTGAAAGAAAGAAGGCATGTTTGCCTAAATGTGATGAGAATTTGAGAATGGAAATGGTAACTATATAATAAATGAATTGTTTGTTTAATATGTTATTCAGTTTCAGAGTTCTGGATTTGGGTGGCATGCCTAAGAAATGATGAAAGGTAACAGTCTTGCCGGGTTGAGGATCTCCTCATATGTGTTGAGTTGATGGTCCAAGAGACTGGGTCTGTTACACTATGAGAATTGTGAATATGAGATATATGATTTGTAACAGTCTTGCCGGGTTGAGGATCTCCTCATATGTGTTGAGTTGATGGTCCAAGAGACTGGGTCTGTTACACTATCCATGGATAGAGATACATGTATATACATTGCCTACGGGCGTGATTATTGTGACTATGAACCAAAGCAGTAACTCTGAACTCTGAATATCGTATTAAATACTTGTTGGGCCCATAGGTGTCAAGGGTATATGAATGTCTTAAATAATGTTATGAGTTAATGAAATGAGATGTTGTTTATTGAGTATGATTGATTAATGTTGAATGTGGAAAGATGTTGAAATGTGGTATGCTCATATGACTATGATTTGTGAAATGCATAATTATGCGGTTAACTTTATATTTATGATGTTGATCTTATCAATAACATATGTGACATTGCATTACATTAAAGCATACCATTAGTATGTTTTATCTTACTAAGTCGTTGGCTTAGCGCGATAGTGTTTAATCGCGCAGGTAATAGAGTGGATAGAGTTGAACCCGAGAGTTCATCAAGACCAAGTGAGAGTAGACCTTGAAGAATCCATTTTGGGAGCTTAAAGATCAGAGCAGACTTGCCAATCATGTATATTTCTTTATATTTTGTAAAGAAATGTTTAATATGTAAATATGTACATATTTTATAACTTCCGCTGTGTAATATTTAAATGTATATATATATAACTAATATGTTTTGTTTTATAAGTAAATGATCTACTTTTCTATAATGTATAATGATAAGGGTATTGTATCAAGTTTAAAGTGTTTTGAATGTTAAGAAAACCGTAGCATCCCTATGTTTGATGCACTTATGCTACATTGTTGTAGTTGTAGTGTGTGGGCATTGGATATGGGGGTGTTACATGAGTAAGTTCTATTTTTGGGATGAACCTTATCTATTCCTGATATGCAAAGATGAGATAGTTCGCAGATGTGTATCTGAGGAAGAACAACTGAGTGTTCTTCAATTTTGTCATGACCTTCACTGTAGTGGTCATTTTGGAGGAAGAAAGACTACAGAAAAGGTGCTACAAAGTGGTTTTTACTGGCCTACGTTATTTAAAGATGCTCAAGAGTATTGTAAGCAATGTGATCATTGTCAAAGAGTAGGTAACATTGGGAGGAGGAATGAAATGCCTCTTCAATCATATATTGTTGTTGAACTGTTTGATGTGTGGGGAATAGACTTCATGGGTCCTTTCCCCAAGTCTTTTAGTTATGAATATATTTTAGTTGCTGTTGATTATGTTTCCAAATGGGTGGAGGCAATCCCCACCCGTACTAATGATGCTAATGTGGTTGTTAAATTTGTGAAGGAAAATATTCTTAGCAGATTTGGCACACTAAGAGTGATAGTCAGTGATGGGGGAAATAATTTTTGCAACAGGCTTTTTGAGAAGTTAATGCACAAATCTGGTGTAAAGCACAAGGTGGTGACCCCATATCATCCACGGACTTCTAGACAAGTTGAAACATCCAACAAGCAGATAAAAGGAATTCTGGAGAAAATAGTCAACTTATCAAGGAAGGATTGGGCAAGTAGATTGCATGATGCACTATGGGCATATCAGACTGCTTTCAAGACTCCTCTTGGTATGAGTCCATACCGATTGGTTTTTGAAAAAGCTTGTCACTTACCAGTAGAGTTGGAGCACAGAGCATATTGGGCAATCAAGACTCTCAATTTGGACTTGGACAAAGCGAAGAGAGAACGATTTCTGCAAATTTCAGAGTTAGATGAGCTAAGGAATGAGGCGTATGAGAGCTCGAGAATTTAAAAGGATCGCACTAAAGCACTTCATGACAGAATTATAGTGCAGAAGACTTTGAGTCTAGTTATGAAAATTTTACTTTTTAACTCTCGACTCCGTCTGTTTCCAGGTAAACTCAAGTCTCGATGGAGTGGTCTTTTCGAGATAACTCAGGTGTATCCTTCTAGTGCCATTGAATTGCTTAACTCTCGAACAAGTGAGACTTTTAAAGTGAATGGACAGAGAGTTAAACCATACAATGAAGGATTTCAAGAAGTGAGGATCATTGACAGCACTTTGATCCATGATCCCTAAGTCTTGCAGTATGTCCAGCTATATGACATTAAAGAAGCGCTAAGTGGGAGGCAACCCATCGGTTACATTTTTTTTTCATAGTTGTAATTTTTAATTTAGCAAATTTTGATTTTATGTTTGGTTTAAATAACTTGAATGGGTGCTTTGATCGGTTTTTATTTTTCTAATGTGTTTCAGGGTGGATCGAAGAAGAGTTTGCAATTTCTTTGAGATTTGGTAATATATAAAAAAATGTTAAAAGTGGCAGAAGGAGACACGACCAAGGAGCTTGGCCGTGTCCCTTGGTCATGTCACATGGGACACGACCAAGTCTCAACAAAAATTTTTTTTTGCACAGTTGTCACAGAGGGTGACACGGCCAAGCTTCACCAATTTTTCTTCATTTTTATTTTTGTAGCTTTTCTTCACAGAGACAAACACACCCATGGGACATGGCCAAGTCACTGGCCGTGTCCCTCAAAACACACAAGACACGGCCGTGTTCACCCTAACTTGGCCTTGTCTCCCACTTTTTCACTTTAAAAACACGATTTTTTGCACATTCCATCCCTAATTTTCTTTCTTTCTTTCTCTCGCTTTCTCATTTTCTCTCTCTCACAACCTCCATTGCTTGTGCTTACAAGCTCCGAAACCTCCATTAAAGCTCATCTTTCTTCACCAAAACTAGAATTAATCTGTTAAAACTTCTTTTTCTCTCACAAAAGATCAATTTAATCAAGTTTTGGTGTTGAAATTTTCAGATTTCTCAATATGCCAAGAACAAAGATAGTTTCACACCACAAGAAGAAGAGACCTACAACTGAAGGGGCTTCTTCATCTTCATCAATTTCATCTTTGAAGAGAGCAAATCTTTTGGCTTGGGGTTTCTTCCCGATGAGGTATGTAAATGATGAATCCCTTGATGCTCTGCAAATTAGGACTAATTTTTATCGTTATGTGCAAATTCTTGGGTGGGAGAACCTAGTCTCCTTACGACCTTTGCAGTTTCAAGAGCTGAGTTTGGAATTTTTGACATCTCTTAAGGTTGAAAGAGATGAACAAAAAATTTGCTCTAGGATGAGTTTCAGATTGCTTGGGAAATCGTTTGTGATTAATATTGAACAATTGAATGCTATATATGGTTTCCATCAACATGGGGAAAGGTCGGTACCTAAAGAGTTTAAACAGTAATTTGCTTGGGGAGCATTAGGCTCGGGGACTTATGTGGCCAAATCGGCCAAAGCATCTAAATTGAGCAATCCAGCTTTGAGGTATTTGCATCGTTTTATGTCCTGCAGATTCTTTGCTAGGAAGGAGAGCCCGGGTGTGGTGGAATTGAATGAGCTATTTTTCCTGGATTGTGCTTGTAATGCAGTGCCTGTTAGTTCCGGCTATTGGTTAGCCGATGTTTTTGATAGTGTGGCCAATAAAAGGAGGGGGGCAATTTGTATTGGAGGATTGATTACCACGTTAGCAGTAGCCCTTATTGATGATTTTGGCCCGAGTACCTGTAATATCCCTATGCATGCCCCAGAAGTTTTGTATGTTGTTGTTGTTGTTGTTATTGTTGTTGGTTTAAATTGAGAAAAGAAAATATATGTATATGTGTTTTGGGGAAATTTAGGGTTTAGAGACAAGTTTATATGTTGTGTATATGGTGATATATATAACATATAAAATGGTCAAAGAGAAAGAGTCAATGCAAGAGGAGATATTTTTATATGGCATGTGGAATTACTTAATTGGGTTCATAAGAGACAAAAGCTAAGTTAAGTGATAAGGGGTATATGAGTAATTGCTTGAAATGAAATGCTTGGTGGAGGATTTTTGGTAATTAGTAATTATATTATTATTATTATTATTATTATTATATACATATATGTGGCTATCGTGGAAGAGGAAAAAGAAAAAAAGATATTCTCTTCTTCTTCTTCTTCTTCTTCTCCTTTTGGTTCTTGCACGAGAGAGAGAGAGAGAGGTAGAGAGATGATTTTGTGATTTGGTGGAATTCATCAATTGAGGTAAGTACTTACTTGTTTTCCTTTGTTAATGTTTGAGATAGGTTGTGATGGATTGATTTCATGATTTAGTGTGTTATATATGTGTTTACAAGTATTGAAATTGATTACAAGCTAAAGGATTGGATTGGTGTTGGTTTTGTTGGAAAGATGGTAAGTATTCTCTTGTTTTCTTTACTTAATTGGAAGTTGTGTTGGAAGTGAAGTAAGGTTTGATGATTTTGTGATTTGGTGGATTTGAGATGTGTTGTGTTGTGTGTTCAAGTGTTAAATTGATTTTAAGTTATGAGTTTAATTAGAGGTTGTTGTTGGAAATGGTGGAGATGTTGATTTTAGGGTTTTGAGTTGAGATGTGTTTAATTGTTATATTAATGTGTTGTGAAGTAATTCTTGTGATGAATATGTGTTTAAAACATTGATTATATTCATTTGAAGCATGTTATATGATGAATATTGTGTTTGAGTGCAATTAGAAGAGAATTGGTTTTGGTGATGGGTGACACGGCCATAGGCATTGTAGAGACACGGGCGTGTTCATCAATTGAGTTGGGCGTGTCAATTGTTTGAATTGGCTACTGCCTCTTTTGTTGTTAGTGACACGGGCGTGTCCATCAAAGGTGCTGGGCGTATCAATTGTTGAATTGGCTACTGCCTCTTTTGTTGTTAGTGACACGGGCGTGTTCCATCAAGTGGCTGGGCGTGTCCATCAAATGGGTTGGGCGTGTCCTACAAATGAATTACATATTGCTTTATACTTTGTTTCTTTTTACATTGTTTTGATTCTTCAAAGGTTCCATTGTTTCTAAACTTAAACATGAACATTATAAATATGTTTTAAACACAATAATGATCTAATCAAAGGAATGTGGAAGATCATAAAGCTATGAATCATATCAATTGTGTTTTGCCCTAATTGCATTATTGAGATTTAGCAATGTTATGTTATGCACTTTGAATGATATGTTTGCCTAGTTAATGTAATTGATGTTGTATATATATATATATATATCAATGAGGCTATATGTAAAATGTGAAAAAGAGGATGAAGTTATTGATTATGGATAGCTTGGTGGGAGTAACTCTTGAGGGTGAAAGAGATGAGGATCATCCAAAAAGGTATGTACAATGCAATTTATAATGATGTGACTGATATGTTTACCTAGTTAATGTAATTGATGTTGTATATATATATATCAATGGTGGAATATGACATGTAAAGGATATGATGAGGTAACTGATTATGTATGTAAAAGATGAAATGATAATTCAAATAAGACATGATATGAGACAATGCCATTGTGTTTGGCTATGATGAATGATGCTATATGAGATATAATGTGATCATGGATGAGATAACTATACACTTGAATAATAAAGTGTTATATTGTGAAATAAAATGTGAAGCCATTGTTATTGGCTAATGTGATTCAATGGAGATAAATGAGGCATGTTTGCCTAAATGATAATGAGAATTGAGAATGAAATCTAAATGAATTGTGTGGCTAATGTGTTATTCCATTTTCAGAGTTTGTTGTTGGTGGCATGCCTAATAAGTGTAACAATCTCTTGAAGTTAGGTTGGATTGGATCCTTGAAGCCTAATTGAGATGTTACCACCCTTGAAGCTAGGTTGGATTAGTTCTTGAAGCCAAGTTGGGTAGAAGCTTAGCATGCTTTGCTCCCCTTGAAGCTTGGTTGAACTTGATCCTTGAAGCCTAGTTGGGTATATGATATTGATAAATATGATAACAAACCAAAGCATTAACTCTGAAAATTGAATTGCATATTAGTGTCTGTTGGGCCCGAGTCTGTCTTTGATGTCTATGTGATATTCAAATGTTGAATTAGATGAATAATGAGATCTATGATTGATTTTGTTGACAATGTGACTTATGATTGGTGAATTGTGAATTAAACAATGTTATGAGGTATGATATGTAATGTGTATGTATTGATATGTTGATTGTGAGTATTGGTGATGGATTGTGGTTGGTGTTAATGATTGCCTTGTTGGAAATGTTATTCATGATTGGTAAATGGTGAATAAAATAATGTTATGAAGTATGTTGTGGAATGTGGGTATTGAAATATGATTTAGTTGAGATATATGAAAGGTACAATCTAAAAGAAAAGATATGATAAGCTAAAGTTACATGGAATTGATATATCATTATATGCTAATATTTTTATAATGTATGTGTATATTATACATTTGTATTACTAAGCTCTCGGGCTTAGCGCGGTTGTTTGATCGCGCAGGTGACCAGATGAAAGATATAAAGTCTTGCGTTATGCCACGAGAAGAGTAAGAGTTTGTCGAGACCAACTAGAGGGTGATGCATACATGTATAATTTAATTATGATGTACTTTTATCAAGAATGTAATCATGTGTATAAATGATGTTTCGAGAAAGATAAGATTATTGTATATTTATAAGATCATTAAAAGTATATCGATTTTGTAAATGTTCTTTAAATTAATGTATTGTGGTTTGAGATATGTTAAAGGTTTATAAATTGTAACGAAATGTGACATCTTTATACTTTATATATTTACTGTACGTATACCAGGTATATGTGTAGTACTTATATGGAGTATCTGGGTGTTACAATTATTTTGGTATCAGAGCTTAGGTTTGAGATTCTCGGCCTAAGTGAAATTAAAAGAAAAAGTTTTGAAACGCATAAAATGAACCAAAAAGAAGAGTTTTGAAATGCAATTGGTAATACATGCATATGCATTGACACCTAGGTTGGTCTCGGATGTGGCATTATATGAATTGTAGAATATTTGTGTTATATGAGATGTTTAACATAATTAATGATATATGTGTATACCATTTTGATGTGATGAGAAACCATGATTGTTGGCAATAATGTTGGAAATGAATTATAATTGAGGCATAGTGCCTAATTGATTATGATAAACTAATTGTGAAATGTAATGTGATATATGTATATTGATGATGCATATGGAAATGTCATGTTGTGTGCAATATGGAGTGTAATGTTGATGTTTATGAGTAATATGATGTGGGACATAATATGAATTCAAACATAAAGAGAATAAAGTTGAAAATGAGTTGAAAACAAATTAAGATAAGAGTATGTACTCTTTCTTCTACACTTTGAACCTCTTTATAATAAGGTTTATGTTGGGGTTAATAGACAAAGGAAATATTGCTGGATTGTTATTATTGAAAGATATGTTACAAAATGAGGAAAGAATGGTGGGATATTGAATGAGTTGGTTATTATAGACAAAGTGTGACTATCTAAAGTTTGAAGTATGTACATATATAAAGTTAAGGTTTTGTTTAAAGGAAAAGAGATGAGATTGGTTAAGTAAGAATAAGTTGATATTGTTATTTTAATGTAAACATTGTGAATGCAACATTAGAAATGTGAGATGCTTGGATATTGTGAAAGCTCATAGTAATGATGGTAATATGTGATATTTGAGATTTCTGAAATGAGCTTAATAATTGGAGAAATTATATGTTTTGACTTTGCTTTGTGATATATATACATAAGATGTTTCTAAAGTGATATTAAGAAAAGATGAGTTTGGCAAATTGAAGTTTAAGCAAAGTAGTAAATTGGAAAGTTAAAGTCTTAGTGGAAAGTGATAAACATTAAATTTGTATTGAATGTGTGAAAAAGAAACATAAAATAAGAATATCTAAGTAAGGGTATACATGTATATGATATGTGAATTGATTTTCAATATGAATGAAATTATGATATATAAACAAATGTGTGAATCACATTATGAAGGTGACCTATGTATATGTATGCGGTATAATTATGGAATAAGTGATATGGAAATGATGCAATATGTATTAGTGGACCTAAGAGATATTAGGTTTTGAACTGTGTAAAGCGGAATGGATTATGAGATGGAAGTGAGTATAGAATGGACTTGAATAATATTGGACAGTGAAAATTGTTATAGTGAGCATTGAATTTGATGATCATATGATATTTAGAGTTCTAAAGTGCTCACATATGGAAATTCCATGTAATTATATATTATAAGAGATTGTAAATGGATTCGAAATGAAGTGACGAAAAGAAATTTTATAGAAATTACATATGGTTAAATATGTATATAGTAATATTGTTGAAACGTGAATTAAGTTGAGATAGACATTATAATCGAGTGCAAAGTGGTTTGAAATGGAGTTGGAATGTATTAACTTTTGTTATAGCAATAATGTAAAGAAGAAATATGTAATTCTTGAGATACACCTTAGTCTTGTATTTGTAAAAATTGAGAATAAAATTATGAAAGAACAGAATTGATTTGAGAGTTCCAGGCTTGAATATTAACCTCTTAAGCCATGTGTTTTGTTCGGTATATTTGATTGATTAATTTGTTATCCATGGATTTGGGTCTTAGATATAATGATTGTAATACAGATTTGATGAGATTGAAATTATGATGAAAAGTATAGTTAAACGTTATGATGGATAAAGTTGTATCTTATCAATTCGATGTTAAGCATTTGGTTATATTTATGATAGTTAAGAGAGAAAAGGAAATTATGGAAATGTCTCGAGTTATGAATATTATGGCAATGAGGTAATCAAAATAAGTATAACAAGGAAATGAAATGTGAAGAGATGTTAAAAAGGCTGAAAATACAAATGTGATTGAAAATTATACTAAACATGTTTATGATATGTGATGAATAAATGAATAAATTTGAGGTTTAAGTGAATGAGCTATATATAGTAAATATGGTATAAAATTTTTATGAGAATTGGTTGGAAATTATATTAAGATAATTTGAAGTGATTGGTTATCATGATTATTTGATTGAATATAGATCGGAAGAGATCAGGAATGGAATGTAAGTTTACCCTAATGGAATTAAGTTATATAAATACATATATGAATATTGTGAAATTTTATGATAAGTTTGAATAAATAAATTGTTGGTTGGAATTGAGCAAGATTGGAACGTGGATATATTGTGATAAATAGATCAATGGATCTGAATTGGCTAAGATTGTGAATCATTATTGAGATTTGACATGTATAGTTGTGTTAAGAGTATAATTGTTTGCATGATAATGTATATGATGTAAATTTCAAAGTGTGAGTGAACGTGAATAAATGGAGTTATAATAGTTATAAATCATGATAAAAAGGGAAAAGATTGATTATTTATGAAATAAGTTGAAAGGTAATGTATTAAGATGTAATTTAAAAAAAAGCGTGCTAAAGAAATAACTCCATTTGTAAAAAATAAAGATTTTGTTATCCATTGAGGTTTGATAAATGTCTATTTAGACGGTGATTGTAATGACGGGATAATTAATGCTAAGATATAAACCAATGATTTTTAAGGTTAAAGTTAAAAGAGTAATTACAAAGAAGTGAAGGAATAGAATATATTGAATATATAAAGATTGGATGAAGTATAAGTGTATTATATAATGATCTAATTCTTGTGTAAAGACATTGATAAAAGATGTAATGAGTTCTTTTGAATGTTTGATCAAGAAAGTAATAAGATATCTAATCATATAGAATGATGAGTTATGAAATTTAAAGAAGGCGGTTGATTTGAAAGGGAAGAGTTAAAATTATATGATTTGATGACACTATGACTTGAGCATATAATTAACTTCATATGAAAGTTGAGATAGTATTTTGTTAAGAATGAATCGTTACGGTACTGATAATTTCGAGGACGAAATTATTTAAGGGGGAGAGAATTGTAATATCCCTATGCATGCCCCAGAAGTTTTGTATGTTGTTGTTGTTGTTGTTATTGTTGTTGGTTTAAATTGAGAAAAGAAAATATATGTATATGTGTTTTGGGGAAATTTAGGGTTTAGAGACAAGTTTATATGTTGTGTATATGGTGATATATATAACATATAAAATGGTCAAAGAGAAAGAGTCAATGCAAGAGGAGATATTTTTATATGGCATGTGGAATTACTTAATTGGGTTCATAAGAGACAAAAGCTAAGTTAAGTGATAAGGGGTATATGAGTAATTGCTTGAAATGAAATGCTTGGTGGAGGATTTTTGGTAATTAGTAATTATATTATTATTATTATTATTATTATTATATACATATATGTGGCTATCGTGGAAGAGGAAAAAGAAAAAAAGATATTCTCTTCTTCTTCTTCTTCTTCTTCTCCTTTTGGTTCTTGCACGAGAGAGAGAGAGAGAGGTAGAGAGATGATTTTGTGATTTGGTGGAATTCATCAATTGAGGTAAGTACTTACTTGTTTTCCTTTGTTAATGTTTGAGATAGGTTGTGATGGATTGATTTCATGATTTAGTGTGTTATATATGTGTTTACAAGTATTGAAATTGATTACAAGCTAAAGGATTGGATTGGTGTTGGTTTTGTTGGAAAGATGGTAAGTATTCTCTTGTTTTCTTTACTTAATTGGAAGTTGTGTTGGAAGTGAAGTAAGGTTTGATGATTTTGTGATTTGGTGGATTTGAGATGTGTTGTGTTGTGTGTTCAAGTGTTAAATTGATTTTAAGTTATGAGTTTAATTAGAGGTTGTTGTTGGAAATGGTGGAGATGTTGATTTTAGGGTTTTGAGTTGAGATGTGTTTAATTGTTATATTAATGTGTTGTGAAGTAATTCTTGTGATGAATATGTGTTTAAAACATTGATTATATTCATTTGAAGCATGTTATATGATGAATATTGTGTTTGAGTGCAATTAGAAGAGAATTGGTTTTGGTGATGGGTGACACGGCCATAGGCATTGTAGAGACACGGGCGTGTTCATCAATTGAGTTGGGCGTGTCAATTGTTTGAATTGGCTACTGCCTCTTTTGTTGTTAGTGACACGGGCGTGTCCATCAAAGGTGCTGGGCGTGTCAATTATTGAATTGGCTACTGCCTCTTTTGTTGTTAGTGACACGGGCGTGTTCCATCAAGTGGCTGGGCGTGTCCATCAAATGGGTTGGGCGTGTCCTACAAATGAATTACATATTGCTTTATACTTTGTTTCTTTTTACATTGTTTTGATTCTTCAAAGGTTCCATTGTTTCTAAACTTAAACATGAACATTATAAATATGTTTTAAACACAAGAATGATCTAATCAAAGGAATGTGGAAGATCATAAAGCTATGAATCATATCAATTGTGTTTTGCCCTAATTGCATTGTTGAGATTTAGCAATGTTATGTTATGCACTTTGAATGATATGTTTGCCTAGTTAATGTAATTGATGTTGTATATATATATATATATATCAATGAGGCTATATGTAAAATGTGAAAAAGAGGATGAAGTTATTGATTATGGATAGCTTGGTGGGAGTAACTCTTGAGGGTGAAAGAGATGAGGATCATCCAAAAAGGTATGTACAATGCAATTTATAATGATGTGACTGATATGTTTACCTAGTTAATGTAATTGATGTTGTATATATATATATCAATGGTGGAATATGACATGTAAAGGATATGATGAGGTAACTGATTATGTATGTAAAAGATGAAATGATAATTCAAATAAGACATGATATGAGACAATGCCATTGTGTTTGGCTATGATGAATGATGCTATATGAGATATAATGTGATCATGGATGAGATAACTATACACTTGAATAATAAAGTGTTATATTGTGAAATAAAATGTGAAGCCATTGTTATTGGCTAATGTGATTCAATGGAGATAAATGAGGCATGTTTGCCTAAATGATAATGAGAATTGAGAATGAAATCTAAATGAATTGTGTGGCTAATGTGTTATTCCATTTTCAGAGTTTGTTGTTGGTGGCATGCCTAATAAGTGTAACAATCTCTTGAAGTTAGGTTGGATTGGATCCTTGAAGCCTAATTGAGATGTTACCACCCTTGAAGCTAGGTTGGATTAGTTCTTGAAGCCAAGTTGGGTAGAAGCTTAGCATGCTTTGCTCCCCTTGAAGCTTGGTTGAACTTGATCCTTGAAGCCTAGTTGGGTATATGATATTGATAAATATGATAACAAACCAGAGCATTAACTCTGAAAATTGAATTGCATATTAGTGTCTGTTGGGCCCGAGTCTGTCTTTGATGTCTATGTGATATTCAAATGTTGAATTAGATGAATAATGAGATCTATGATTGATTTTGTTGACAATGTGACTTATGATTGGTGAATTGTGAATTAAACAATGTTATGAGGTATGATATGTAATGTGTATGTATTGATATGTTGATTGTGAGTATTGGTGATGGATTGTGGTTGGTGTTAATGATTGCCTTGTTGGAAATGTTATTCATGATTGGTAAATGGTGAATAAAATAATGTTATGAAGTATGTTGTGGAATGTGGGTATTGAAATATGATTTAGTTGAGATATATGAAAGGTACAATCTAAAAGAAAAGATATGATAAGCTAAAGTTACATGGAATTGATATATCATTATATGCTAATATTTTTATAATGTATGTGTATATTATACATTTGTATTACTAAGCTCTCGGGCTTAGCGCGGTTGTTTGATCGCGCAGGTGACCAGATGAAAGATATAAAGTCTTGCGTTATGCCACGAGAAGAGTAAGAGTTTGTCGAGACCAACTAGAGGGTGATGCATACATGTATAATTTAATTATGATGTACTTTTATCAAGAATGTAATCATGTGTATAAATGATGTTTCGAGAAAGATAAGATTATTGTATATTTATAAGATCATTAAAAGTATATCGATTTTGTAAATGTTCTTTAAATTAATGTATTGTGGTTTGAGATATGTTAAAGGTTTATAAATTGTAACGAAATGTGACATCTTTATACTTTATATATTTACTGTACATATACCAGGTATATGTGTAGTACTTATATGGAGTATCGGGGTGTTACAGTACCAATCACATGACTAGAATTTTGGGTAACGACTCCTTGGATTTAGCTACACTAGAGAAGATGCACATGGTGGTGCACAGAAGAGGGGCTTATATGATGGCTTTAGCTGAGCTAGAAGCACCAGGGGACAGGCAGAAGAGAGCACGGGTTCAAGAGGAGTCCAACTCGGATTCTCTTGGTTTAGATGAAGATGCTCCGGTCTCGGGTAATCGAGAAATACTTAATAGGATTGAGGCATTGGAGGGCAAGGTGGACAGTAACCATGCTGCGGTCTTGCAGCAGTTGGAACAGATTAATAGCAACCTTGCCAAGATCTTGAGTCTCCATCCCTCGGCTGCTTCCTCTTCACATCCGCCTTCACCGTAGATTGTGAGTTCCTTGCTTTATTGTGTTTAGTGTATTTTTGTTATTATTTTTCATTTTTGTTTTAATGTTAACATTTTATTTTTGGATATTTTATTTTTATATATTATATTTTGTTTTTAAACATTTGTGTTTGTGATGAAAAGTTAGGGTTTTACCTCACCAGGGTACGATGGAAGATAGGTTGTACTTAACTCTTTCTGTTCATTATGCTTGTTTTCCATTGAGGACAATGTAAATTCTAAAGTGTGGGGTAATCTTTTAGCTTTTCTTTAATTTTTGTTTTGTTTGTCATAATGTGTTTTATTGTGTTATGCATGGCATAATTTTTGAAAGCTTATTAACTTTTCTGTGATTCTAGCATTATAGTTGAGACTTTAGAATCAGCATAGAGATTAGCATTTGAATTCATTCAGGGTTAATTTTCACATTCTGCAATTCATGACATATAAATCTTTGTGAACCCACCTTTGTGAGTTTTGAGCCTTATAGATTGAATTTTATTGTCAATTGATTTTCTTTTCTTAAGTGTGCACCTTCATGATTTTGCATCTCTAGAGCTTGCTTTTGCATACTAATTGAACTCACATTATGATTTAATCTCAAGTTTTAAAATGATGAAGGCAAATTAGGTTAGCCCCTTAGCTTAAAAAGACCTCCCTTAATATTGAATTCCTTAGTGAGCCAAGTTGAGCCTTTGACCTTTTCTTGTTTGATCAACACAATTCACAACTCAACTTTCTCTTATTATCATCATACCTGCATTAAGGAATGGAGTTCTTATGATATGACAATAGGGTGGTTTAATTCAAAAGTGTGGGGTAAGCAAGTAAAAAAAAAAGAAAAAGAAAATGGTATTGCTATTTGGGGTTGAAATGCATATTTTGCACATTGTATTTGCTAAGAGTGGGTTGTTCTTTTTCCTCTTCATTTTAAGCTAGATGTTCCATGCAATTTTATATTTTGTATATATAAAAAAAAAAGAAAAAGAAAAAGAGAAGAAAAAAAAAGAGATATATATATACAAAAATTCATATATTTTCTAGCACTAGAGGAATGTTGACTCATATATTTTTCTTGAAGTATGCAACTATGTGAAAGTATCAAGGGTTGGTGAGTATGCCATTTGAGGGAGTTATGAGTTTCTTAGCAAGAGTATTGTCTAATTTAGATACTCCATTTCTTGATGCTCCGGCTTAAATGTCTTTTCTCACACCTGCACCTTAGCCCCATTACATCCAAATAAAAGACCTTCGGATTATTTCTTGAGAAAATCAGTGAGGGAGATTGGATATTTAAGCAAGTTTATGGTAGTATGCAGTCATGAGTGGTTTGAGTGAATTAACTTTTGAAATCGAGTGAAACACTTAGATGAGAGATGAGATTTGTATGTCTGGATTAATGAATGAGTTAAGAAAATCTTGATTGAAGGAAATTGCAATTATTTATGTCTGAGTCTTGAAGGATTTCATCTTATATACTGGAATTATAGTTAAGGTTGTTTGAGTTTTTAATTTATGCCATGTGAATTTGCTTGAGGACAAGCAAAGTTTGAAGTGTGGGGTAGTTGTTTTATTAGTTTTTATTATAGATTTGTGTCTTATTTATTATGATAATTATTGTTTTATTTAGGTATTTTGTTAGTTCTAATCGGTTTATTTAGTGTTTTCATTAATTTTGATAGTTTTAATTTATTTCAGTGTTTTTGTCATTTTTGTTATAGTTTTTAGTGTGTGTTTATGTTTTGTTGGTTATTGTTTATTTAATTCTGGTTTAAAGTTGTTTCAAGTTTTGTTCTAGGTTTAATATGCAAGGAACGCTAAGGAAGGAAAAAACTAAGGAATCAAGAGGAAGAAATCAATGGACAGTAGCCGACACATGCAGAGGACACGGCCAAGCCACTGGCCTTGTCCCATATCAAGCTAAAGAGAAGCCACAAGACACAGAAGGTGACACATGCAAGGGACATGGCCAAGCTTGTGGCCGTGTCCCTCCAAAATTGTCCAACACAACCAAGGGAACTCCAACATGGTCGTGTCACTCAATTACTCCAAAGAAGAAAAGAAGAAACTCTTACAGAAGCGAACACATTCAAGGGACATGACCAAGCTTGTGGCCGTGTCCCTCCAAAGACATCCAACACGGCCATGTCTCATCCAACTTGGCCGTGTCTCACTCAAGTTCAAAGTAAAGAAAGAAAATCAAGCAGTAGAAGACACAAGCAAGGGACACGGCCAAGCTTGTGGTCGTGTCCCTCCATTGCACATCCAACACGGCCGTGTCTCATCGAACTTGGCCGTGTCACTCATGGATTCATGAAGACGCGCGGAGGTTTCGTATAAATGTGAAAGTTAGGGTTTTCTTAAGGTTTGTTGCGAGTTTGAGATTGGATCAGCCGTCAAAGAGAGTTTAGGGTTTTTATCTTATTTTCTTTGATTTTTTATTATAGTTTGGATTAGAACTAGCTAGATTAGATTTGTTCTAGCCATTGATACATTCTTCTTGCAAGATTTGAACAAGAGATTCTTCAAAAGCTTCAAGGAGTTTAGTAACTTGGTTTTGTTCTCGAACTTTATCTTTTTAATTTCATTGGAATTGTATTTATGGATATTATCATGTCTAATTTGATTTCTTTGAATTTTAATGAGATGAGTATGTTTGATAGCATTATGAACTAATTTGATCTAGTCTAGGGTTTGTATGGATCTGCTATGATTGTATGAATTGGTTATTACCCTTAACTCAATTATTTCTTTAAGCCTTTATTGAATGAATTATTGCTAATATATAATTGATTGGCCACCAATTACGTGTTTTAAGATATTAGATGAAGGATTGAGAGATGAAGTCTAATCCTGGAACAATTCAATTAAGGACTTAGGTGAATTAGAGATGTAACCTAGGAAAAGATTATTTCAATTGGAACAAGATTATTTGAGAGAGGTTTGAATGCGAGAGCTTATTTCCTTTATTCAATTAATTAAGTTGCTTGAGATTTAATCTTTGAAATTAAATTGGTTAAGAGGATAACCACTCATACATATAAGTAGCAGAGAAGTGCAAACCCTAGACCTTTCTATTAAGTGAATCAAAACATCAGCTCAATTTACTTTTATTGTTTTAAACTTCGATCAATCTGTCTTTATTAATTGTTAGCAATTTAAATTTCTTCATTACTTGTTATTTATAATCTGATAATCAATTAGCTACTTTAGCTTCCTTGTGAGATGACCTTGGGGGGATCACCTTTGCTACAGCTACCTTGTATACTTGCATGTGACGCTTTGTGGTAGAGTTAATTCGAGCGCAACAATGATCACTAAGATGAATAGGCAAGAAAATCAAAGAAAGTAATGATTAGTCAAGATCATGAGGATAGTTGAAGTTTCAAGACCATGAAGATAGTTAAAGTTCTCAAGACCATAAGGGTAGTTGATGTTCTCAAGATCATAAGGGTAGTTGATGTTTTCAAGACCATAAGGGTAGTTGAATTTTTTTATGACCATAAGGGTAGTTGACGTTCACTTAATATCTCTAATATATCAAGACAACATTAGAGTAACAAATGGTTTATCCCTATTAATGAAGATTTATGTTACTCCACTCATCCATTATTGGAAGCCCAAGTTGGTAAAACAAGACAACTCAGTTTGAGCTAAATAAAAAAAAACAAATCAAACAAAAAAAATAAGAAAAGAAAAAAAAAGACAAAAGAAAAGAAAAAGAAAAAAAAAGAGAAAAAAATGAAAGAAAAGAAAAAAGAAAACCCAAAATGGTTCAGAAATCAAATTGAGTTCTCTTTTACCTAAGACAACAAAAGGCTTCCATTTAGTTTATAAGGACCGATTAACTTGAATTGGTCTAACCCAACCAAAGATTCAATCAAAATTGGAGAAAAAGGAGGGAGACCATCCAGTTCTTAAAAGTTATGTACTTAACAGTCCTACAAGGAAGAAGGACAAAATGATAAAATGCTCAAAGAAAGGGAGGAGTAAGAAAAATGAAAAGAAAGAAAAAGGAGAAGAAAAGAAACAAATTTGGGTCTTAAACTTTTTGCAAGGTTAAAGACTATCCTAATCAAGATCCAGATTAATGCTAAGAAGATATAGAAGGAATTTGGAGTCTAGCAAGGTTGCTCCCAACTTTCTAAAGTTCCAACAAGAAATTTGTAGTGTGAGGGTTTGTCCATTGTGTCACACCAGCCCCAATCTCAAAATGGCCTTCGTTTAAACCCATGTCCCTTATAGACCCCATTTCAGGCCTATTAAGGACCTGTTGATCTCCATTGGTAGTTAGAGTCTATTAGTGGAGATAGTTTGGATAAGCATGCATATGAGATAGACAATATTTAAACTCAACGAGACTATTGGCCAAGTAATGTGTATGTGCCTATCTGAAGTGCAACAATTCTTGCTTAAATAGAAATGATTCCCGAGTTTAGTACGGTAACTAGGGTTATCATGTTATAGATATGTTAATTTGGAAAATCAAGTCATGAGATATATTGACATTGATTTGGCAAAGCCAACATTTGATTTCAAATTAAAAAAAAAGGTGTTTTGTCATACAAAGCCTTCAAGTTAAGGGAAGTATGTTTAACCTCCAAAGGACACATTGGGCAAAGGAAATTATTATTGGCAAAGTTAAGAAGAAACTACCAACCGACATGCTAAAATATAGTTTGAATTGGATGCATCCCTGACTCTGCTGCTTAGAGTCTCCACCACTCATGTTCTCAACATCTTGAAGATAAAAGCCACAAATGCAAAGCTTTTGATCATTCCAATGCAAGACTTGAACAAGCATCAAAAAGGAACCAATGAGAACACTTCTGCTGAACACCTCAGTCTGTGAGTCGATGGAACAATTGTAAGTATTATTCATGCATATCATGCATACATGAGCGTATCACATCACACTTTCTTGTCTTGTGTTGTCTATTCCTTGTCAAAGTGAACAGCAAACACCTGCGAAGTAAAGAATCAAAAGAAGATATTGAATAAAGGGGGCATGGAAATCCTATTCGCTTGTGGAAGCTCCAGTCATTTTGCAAAGGGAAGAAGTACGTGCTTGTGCGAAGAACTTCACAGATAAAAACATCAATCAAAGCTTGCATGGAAAAAAATCTTTGGTTCGAGCCTACACAGGGGGCAAAGTTTCTCCTTTTCAATTTTTTTGAAGTTTATATACCAAATATTTTCAAATTCATTTGTATTTTGCCATGCTGGGGGCAAGGAGAAGATATGAGGACCAACTAAAAATAGCTGAATTTTTGCGAAAGGAAGAACAAAAGAATGGAACAACAAGTTAAGCCAGAATCCTCAACTAATAAAAGATCAATCAAATCAAATTCAAATGTCGAGTCAAAAATCCAATTTAGGATCGAGTATCCAAATCCAGTTTAGGATCGAGTATCCCAATCCAATTTAGGATCGAGTATCCAAATTCAGTTTAGGATCGAGTATCCAAGTCCAGTTAGGATCGAGTATCCCAATCCAATTTAGGATCGAGTATCCCAATCCAATTTAGGATCGAGTATCCAAAGCCAATTTAGGATTGAGTATCCCAATCCAATTTAGGATCAACTATCCAAATTCAGTTTAGGATAGAGTATCCAAATCCAGTTTAGGATCGAGTATCCAAACCCTATTTAGGATTAAATATCCAAATCTAGTTAGGATCGAGTATCTGAATCCAGTAAGGATTAAGAATCCCAATCAAGTTTAGGATCGAGTATCCGAACCCAGTTAGGATCGAGTATCAAAATCCAGTTAGGATAAAGTATCTCAATTAAGTTTAGGATCGAGCATCCGAACCCAATTTAGGATGAAGTATCCCAATCCAAATCCAGTTATGATCGAGTATCCGAATCCAGTTAGGATCGAGTATCCCAATCAAGTTTAGGATTGAGTATCCGAACCCAATTTAGGATCGAGTATCCCAATCCAAATCCAGTTAGGATAGAGTATTCGAATCCAGTTAGGATCGAGTACCCAGGTCTAGTTTAGAATCGAGTATCCAAATCTCTCAGGTCCAGAACCCAAAACCTCAACCGTCTCAAAAATTAAGTCTTATTGCTTTTTACTCTCTTTTACTAAAGTCTCAAATCGTTCAAGTAGGGGGCAAACTATAGACCCTTAATTTTTGACTCGGTCCGGTCCAATATATTTTAATTAGTCTAAAATAATTTTTGTGTTGTCCAATATATTTTTTTAGTCCAAAACAATTTTTGTTATTTTAAGTAAGTAATATTTTCTTTAAAAATAATTAACAAAAAAATAATAAAAAAATAAAAAAAGGGTCAGATTGCGGGGAAATGTCCGAAGGTCATTTCGCCCGCAGGATTTTCCTGCGGGCGAACACCTGCTAGCTAAATGGCCAGCAGGCCCATTTCACCCGCAGGCTGCGGTAGCTTTTTTCCCTAGTGCAATTTTTCCTGCACCAGTTTTTTTCGCCAGCGCCATTTTTTCGCAACAGTTTTTTTCGCCAGCAAAATTTTCTGATGCAAATTTTTTCGAAACCTATTACAATTAGGTTTCGGTTTCCTTTTCCTAATTAGGATTAAATACCAAGAATAACTAGAATTATATCATAAATTCTTATATAAATATGGACTAAACAACACAAAAAAGGAGGAGAAAAGAGAGAAAATTGATCAGAAATTGGATCATAATTTGAAGGGAACTTTGAAATTGAGACTTCGGATTTGAGAGCAACAAGGAAAGCTATTAACAATTTATCAAAGGCAGCAACTACTTTTGTCTTTGTTCATCCAGAAAACAATTTTTTTTGGTGGAACCAAAGCAGAAGGTTTTAATCTTTAATTTCTTTTTATTTCTTACAGTAGCTTCATTATTGATTTGATCCATGAGATTACACACGCAAATCTTCAATCTTTGAAGATGTTATAATTTGATCTTTGTTTCTAAATACCTTAAATAGTTTCCTTTGTTTCTAAATACTTTGAAAATCTTATTTCGTTGCTTTATTTTCCAAAGGGTTTAAAGTTATTAATTTTGTTTCTTCAAAACCCCAAAACCCTAATTTACTTTCCAAATTATCAAAACCCTTAAATTATGCTCTGCTTCTTTCCAAAAGCCTTAAAAACTTCTTTTTTGCTTTTATAAACTTTAAATCATTTGTTTATTTTCATAAAACTTCATAAAAGTATCAAACTGATTTTTAAACCCTAAAAGCTTCATGTATTCACCGAAACCCTAATTCAAAATTTCTAAAACCATAATTCAACTCCAAAACTCAAAATAGTAAACCCTAACCCCTTAAAACCTTAAACCTTAATTTTTTCTAAACCCTAATCCTTTAAAGCTTTAAAAATCATCAAAACACAAAGGTTATACTTTTTACACAGTAAGCTCAAATCAATAATTCATTAACCGTAAATCACAAAATCTAAGTGTTTTAAAGTGTTAAAACCCTAATTTCATGATTTTATATCACAAACATTAATTTAGTTAATCAAAGAACTTTATCAACCTTTTAAAACATAAAACTTCAATCTATTTTAATTCCTTTAAAAACTCACAGTAGCCAAATTCCATAAATTCCAAAACCCTAAACACATGAAATAAAGAACCCTAAATGGAAATAGTAGTTATAATTTAGATGTTTATTTGCCTTATTCAATTCTATATTTGATTATGCTTCGATTTATTTTATATGTTTAATTTATTTAAGTTCAATGCTTGGTTCATTTAATTTATCATGGATGGATGTTTACTTTCTATTGATATTTAATACCTTTCATGAATGATTTATTTACGATGAATGGTTATTTACTTTTATCGATTTATTTAGATTACCAAATGTTGTAAGATGTATGTTTCCACTTGGTGGGTACCTCATTAGTTAAATGTCATGTAATTTAAATTTCTTTTCTATTTTAGAACCAATGTAAAGGACATGTTTCTACCTTTCGGTGGGAGTCCTATTTAGGCATGGATGTAAGGGCATGTTTCCATCTTCGGATGGGTGTCCATTTATTTGTTTTGCTTGGACATTGTTTTAATTTTCAATATATCTATGATTTATTTTAATTATTGTGTGTAATATGGATAATATTGTTATATTTAAAAATTTTATAATATTAAGAACTGTAAAGGAGGCCGGTTCCAATGAGCTGGGTGTTGTGGGGGTGCTGGGTCATTTCTCACCTTCCACACACGTACCCAACTTTCCGAACCCATTAGGGGATTGGGGATTCCTTAGGAATCGAGTTATCCATCCCTTTCTTTTTCCCGGCTCGTTCGGGTGGCGACTCCATTATCTTCAGACTTAGGTCCGCGTTCTCTAAGGGCCTGAGCCTAAACAGTACCGAAGTCGCAAGAACCATTCCACCGGGAGTGGGGACGAAAATCCCTGCTCACTATGGGACTCCACACAACCTCACTATCTCAATGATATACAACTCTGCCAATCTCTCAAGAGAATAATCCATCTGGACTGGAAGTAAATGAGTTGTCTTCATCATCCAATCAACTATCTCCCAGATTACATCATGCTTCTTCTGGGTCAAAGGCAGTCCAGTCACAAAATCCATCATCACTCACTCTCATTTCCACTCTGGCATTGATAATGGCTGAAGCAATCCTGAAGGAACTTGGTTCTCAGCCTTCACTTTTTGGCAAGTGAGACATCTGGATATAAACTCTACTATGTCCCTCTTCATACCTGACCACCAATAATGCTGCTTCAAATCCTAATACATCTTAGTACTACCAGGGTGCATAGCATAGAGTGACTGATGTGGTTCCTCCAAAATCATCCTTTTCAATCCTGCATCATTAGGAATACACAACCAATCTCTATACTATATACCGCCATCATCTCTTGTATGAAAGTCCTGACTCTCCCCCTTTTTGCAATCCAACATAATCTTCTGGATTTTCTCATTTGCCAATTAGGCCTTTCTAATCTAATCCAACAACACTGGCCTCAACTGCAATCGAGCCATCAAAGCAACATCGTAACAAGACTCAAATCTAGCATGCAATGCTCTTGCCAGTTGAATCCATTGTAGTGAGTCCAGATCTGACATTTGAAGAAGAACCAGTTGCTATTTTGGCACATGAAGTGAAAGAGTTGAGGAATAAGAAAGTGCCATTGGTGAAGGTTTTATGGAAGAATCATGGGAAAGAAGAGGCAACTTGGGAAAGTGAGCAAGCAATGCAAGATCAGTATCCTCAACTGTTTCATACTTGATATCAGGTAATTTCAGGGACAAAATTTCTTTTTAGAGGGGGAGAATTGTAATATCCCAAATTATGCCCTAGAAGTTTTGATATAAATGATGTTTTATTTGAATTAAAATGTATATGTGTAATTGGGAAGAGAAAAGAATTTAAAAGGGAGTGTATATGTTGTATATATGGAAATATATACAACATATACACAAGTCAAATGGATGGTCAAAGGAAAAAGATATTTATTTTGTTAATTGTGAAATTACTAAAAAGGGGCAATAAGTGAAAGAGAATCAAAACAAATAGAAGAGGGTAGTTAAGTAATTTCTTATTTTGGAATACTTGGTGGAGGTTTAAAGAGATGAAAATGTTGACTTTGTCTCTAATTTCCTTTTCATTTCTCTTCTTTTCTTTTGTTGGCCGGCCATCCTAAGGCAAGAGAGCAAAAGTGACTTTTGCTTGTTCCAAACTAAAAATTGAAGGAGTTTTCAAGAGATTAAGTGGAAATCCAAGAAGTCTCATTATTGTGGTAAGTTCTTTCTTTTGATTTCCTTTGTTCTTTTTGATATTGTGGTTGAGGTAGATGATTTGTTGTTGATGGTATGATTAGGTTTGTTTGTGGTGTGTTTTTAAGTGTTGAAATTGATTTTAAGATAAGTTAAGTGGGTATTGATATTGGAAGTGTTTGAGTTGAGTTTGTTTTAGGGCTTTGAAATGGTAAGTGATGTTTAACTTGAGTTTGATCAATTATTTTCATAGACTTTCATGTTGTTTGTGTTTGTTGGAGTTGTAAGCATAAAATATGTGAATTTGGTCAGAAACAGAGGCTTTTTGGATGCCACGCCCGTGGCCTTGATTGCCATGGCCGTGGCCATTTGTAGCCATGGCCGTGGAGGTTTGGAGCAAAGGAGGCAGAAGAGTTTTCTAACCTACGCCCGTGGGGGTTGGGGTGGCCACGGCCGTGGGCTCTAGCATAGGATGTTGGTTGGTAATGTGTGTTATAAAGGTCTAAGATGAGGTTAATAAGTGATAAATTGTATTAGAATTCATGTATTGTATCATTTTTGGACTAGGTTTTGGAATAAGGTGATTTTCCCTAATTTGAGAAGTGAAGAATTCTTGGAAAAAGGAAGTGTATAGATTTGTATAAGTGGTGCTTAAGGTAAGTACAAACTACATTATTGCATAAATTCATATGATGTTGGAACTTAAGACATATATGAATATAAATGTGTTAAGAATTCTAATGCATTGTTGATGCATAATATTAATGTATGGTTTGGTATGATGTGTATGTTGTGGTGAGCATGAAAAAGATGTGTTAAGGTTATTTGTTGTGTATATACTTTAATGATGAATCGATTAATGTGATTTGAGATATAATGATTAAAATGAAATGAATAGAGCATGTTGCCTATATGATGATGAATTTGATATATATGTTCAATGTAATGAATTATGTGTACTTGAATAATGAAGTGTTATGTTATGAAATGAGATGTGAAGCCATTGTGATTGGCTATGATGATTCAAATGAGATGTGAAGCCATTGTGATTGGCTATGATGACTCAATTGAAATAAGTGGGACATGTTTGCCTAGATGATGATGAGAATTGAGAATGAAGTTGATAATGAATAATAAATGAATTGTGTGGCTAATGTGTTATTCCATTTTTAGAGTTTGTTGTTGGTGGCATGACTATAGTAACACTCTCTTGAAGTTAGGTTGGGCTTGATCCTTGAAGCCAAGTTGGGTTGAAGTTTAACATGTTTTACTCCCCTTGAAGCTTGGTTGGGTCTAGTCCTTGAAGCCTAATTGAGATGTTACAACCCTTGAAGCTAGGTTGGGTTTGGTTCTTAAAGCCAAGTTGGGTTTATACTTAGCATGCTTTGTTCCCCTTGAAGCTTTGTTGAACCTAAATCCTTGATGCCTAGTTGGGATAATGATAATGATAAATGTGATAATTAAACCAAAACATTAACTCTGAAAGTTGAATGGCATGTTAGTGTCTTTGGGCCTATGCTTGTCTTTGTTTAAATGTGATTAATGAATAATGAGATTCAATGTAAGACTTTGATATTTGATATTCTTATGTATAAAGTATAATGTTTGAAACATCATATTGACATTGCATTGTATCAAAACATAATATTATAGTAGTTTGTACCACTAAGCCGTTGGCTTAGCGCGATTATGATTTATCACGCAGGTAACAGGGAAGAATCGGAAAGTTCATCTAGGCCAGGTAGAGGTTAGATCTTGAGGTGGAGATAGTGAAGCTTAAAGATCGAAGACATACTGCCAATCATGTATATATTTATGTTTTGTAAAACTTAAGTTTTTAATGTATATGTATTTGTAAATATTTGTTATATTTTCCTCTGTGTATTTAATAAACATCGAGTCTATAGTGTTTCATAAATTTCTATAAATGTTTTTAATTTATTTATATTATTGAAAAAGGATTATTTGTTTGTTTTATAAACAGTTGCATACCTATATTCAGTATACGTATATTACGATCGTATTAGCATGCTGTGTACGTATATGGGGTATAGGGGTGTTACAATTATTTTGGTATCAGAGCCTAGGTTTGAGATTCTCAACCTAGGTGAATTGTAAGAAAAATAATGTTTTGATTTTAAAAGTTGGTTTTTGAGTAAAATACATGTTTTGGTATGGCAGTCTTTGATCGTTAATGAGGAATATTCTGCTGTGTTTGCAGATATAGGTAGTAATGGAGTCCCATTCACGTCAGACTGTAGAAGGAAGTGCTGAAAGTGTAGCTCCAGGAGAGAGTAGAGAGGGAGCTAGGGTTGAGAGAGTTAGTGAGGCACCTGTTTCTGTGCCAGAGAGATCAGCTGCAGATGAGGCTCCACTGGGTTGGTTAAGGCATGTGGTGGAATTATTTAGACAAGCTCCAGTGCAGCCACCACCACCACCACAGCCTCAGGTGCCAGTAAGACATTATGACAAGTTGAGGAAATATGGGGCTAAAGATTTTCTAGGCACTACTGATCCTGCAGTGGCTGAGCAGTGGTTGGATAAGGTACAGAGGATATTCATTCAGTTGCAAGCCACTTCGGATGAGAAGTTTGACTATGCCAGATCCCTCCTGCAGAAAGATGCCTATTGTAACACCCCCACATCCAATGTACACACACTACAATCACAACCATGTAGCATAAGTGCACCAAACATAGGGATGCTACGGTTTTCTTCAACATTCAAAACATTTTAAACTTGATACAATACTATTATCATTATATAATATAGAAAAGTAGATCATTTACTTTTAAAATAAAACACATTAGATATATATATACATACATATAGTTATTTCACAGCGGAAGTCATAAAATATTTACATATTTGAAAACACTTAATTCCATATTTACAAATATACAAATATGTACATTTAATCAATACTTTACAAAATATAAAAGGAGTTATACATGATTGGCAAGTTTTCTTTGATCTTTAAGTCTCCAAAATCAACTCTTCACTGTCTACCCTCACTCGGTCTCGAAGAGCTCTCGGGATCAACTCTAACAGTTCTATCACCTGCGCGATTAAACACTATCGTGCTAAGCCAAGGGCTTAGTAAGATAATCATGCTAATGATATGACTTCGTGCAATGCAATGTCATTTCTCAAACCATAATATATATGTAACATCATATATGCAAAATTAACAATATACTTTCACATTACATATCACATTTTATTATCTTTTCATATACCTCATTAGTATTCATTTAATCATCAATACAAAGCAAAACAAACATCATCCATGACTCACATTAACCATAGACAAGCATGGGCCCAAGACACACTAATATGCCATTCAATTTTCAGAGTTAATGTTTTGGTTCTATCATCACATTTATCAATATCAATATCATAGACCCAACTAGGCTTCAAGGATTAAGTTCAACCAAGCTTCAAGGGGAGCAAAGCATGCTAAGCTTCTACCCAACTTGGCTTCAAGAACTAACCCAACCTAGCTTCAAGGGTGGTAACATCTCAATTAGGCTTCAAGGATTCAATCCAACCTAACTTCAAGAGATTGTTACACTTATTAGGCATGCCACCAACAACCAACTCTGAAAATGGAATAACACATTAGCCACACAATTCATTTATTATTCAATTATCATTTCCATTTCCAATTATCATCAACATTTAGGCATACATGCCTTCTTTCTCTCAATATCATCATCATAGCCAATAACAATGGCTTCGTATCACATTTCACATTTCAATTCATATTATGCATAAAGCATCATTGATATCACATCTTTGATATAACATTTCAAGGTACATTACTCATAAAACACATTACCTTTCACAATGCATAACATAACCTTGTTTAAATCTCAACAATGCAATTAGGGCAAAGAACAATTTATATGATTCATAGCTTTAAGATCTTTCATATGCATTTGATTAGCTCATTCATAGTTTAAAGTATGTTTAGAGTGTTTAAGTTTAGGTTTAGGAACCAACCTACCTTTGAAGAACCAAAACATTGCAACTAGGTCAAGAAAAACAAAACTTACCTAACCCATATGAGAGACACGGGCAGCACACATGAGGGACACGGCCAAGCTTGTGGCCGTGTCTCTCAATTCAACTTTGGCAGTAGCAAACACGGCTTAGGGACACGGCCGTGTCTCTTCAACCAAAACTCACAGTAGCTCACACGGCTTGGGAACACGGCTGTGTCACCCAAAAATTAATCCAACACGTCCAAAATCATATGACTTGGCCGTGTCTCACATGGCATTTGGCCGTGTCTTCCAAAACCCAAACCCTAATATGCACAACTTTCCTCTAATTGCACTCAAACTCATCAAACCCCATATAACATGTTTCAAATGAATGGAATCAATGTTTTAAACACAAATTCTACATGTTTATCACAATATTCTTTATTAAAACACATCAACCAAAACATTAACATCACATGTAACACATATCCCCTCAAAACCCTAAAACCAACATTTTTCTCCATCTTTCAAAAATCAACTCACTTCTTTCATCAATTCATTCATAAAATTCAAGATCAAGCTAATCAAATATACTTGATTAAAACAAAATCAAGCAACACACTCTTAGATCATCTATCAATTTCACATATCATTTAAAACAAGCAATAATCCAAAAGAGAACTTACCTAAAGTGAAGAAATTCCACAAATCTTCAACTTGATTCTTCAATTCTCCCTTCAATCTTGATTCAAGTATCAAAACACTTCTCTTTGCCTTTGGTACAAGGAGAATCGGCCACTACCATCAAGAAGAAGAGAAAATGCACAAATCAACCTCTCTTTCCTTCTTTTAATCTCCACCATGCAATTCATCCAAGCAATTACTAAAATGCCCTCAAACATATCACTAACCTTTTGTCTTATATGAGCCCATATATGAACTTTCACATGCCATACAAAATATCTCCTTCCACTAACCAACACCTTGACCAACTCTTTTGACCAATGTATATATTATATATATCACAATATACACAACATATAAACTTGTCTCTAAACCCTAAATTCTTTCCCAAAACACTTATACTTTTCTTTTCTCAATTTAAACCAACAATACAACAACAACAACAACAACAACAACAACAACAACAACAACAACATGCAAAACTTCTAGGGCATAAATGAGGATATTACACCTATGACTGGTGGAAGACTGTCCCTCATGCTATGGATGATCCACCTACACTATCATATGGTGATTTCTTGAGGGAGTTCGAGCAGAAATATACTCCGAGGGAGTATAAAGATATTAAGAAGATGGAATTTTTGAATTTGAGACAAGACAGCCGGACGGTGACAGAATACGAGATTGAGTATATCAGGTTGAGTCGATGCACTGGGGGAATTATTTCTGATGAAATAGATAGATGTAGAAGATTTGAGGAGGGATTGAGGCCCTCTATCATGTGCCTGGTAGCTGGTTCTCGGTATCAGGATTTCTCTCAGCTTGTTGCAGCAGCTAGGAGTGTGGAGAGAGCCCAGAGTATAGTCGTAGCTGCTACTGAGGAGGAGACTAGGGTAAGGAGACCCCAGTTTGAGGCAGGGTCTTCATCTGTGAAGAGGGGTAGAGGAAGTTTTATTTCGAGGGTCAGTAGGAGTCAGAGACAGCCGGGTAGGTCAGTGCAGTATCCGAGACAGAGACCGAGACCTACAGCTTCTGTAGCTAGTGCCTCGACTCCTGTGATGCAAAGGTCTACTCCCCCTGTATGTGTTCATTGTGGTAGGCCTCATGGAGGTGCTTGTTGGAGGACTGGTGTATCCGGAGTATGTTATAAATGTGGGTCACCATATCATTTTATTAGAGATTGCCCGGAGATGCAAGATGATAGGCAGATTGATACTGCAGTTTCTCGACCAAGTGTCAGTAGAGGTGGTCGAGGGGGCAAAGGTTTTAGCAGAGGAGGCCGACCCTGGTTTAATCAAAGGGGAGGATCATCATCCGGAGGCAGTAGGCCAGATGAAGCCAGATCTTCTCAAAGGGTGTATGTGATGCAGAGGCAGCCAGATGCTTCAGCAGTCATAGCCAGTACATTTTCTTTATTTGGCATTTCAGTACTTGCTTTAATTGATCCAGGATCTACTCATTCATACATAAGTGCATCCATATTGCCTGTGTCCGAATTGCATTCTGAGTCCTTAGGATTTGATGTTTTGGTGACAAATCCTTTAGGACATAGTGTGGTTGTTAGCAAGGTGCACCGAGATAGTGCAGTTGTGGTGCGAGGTGAGGAGTTTCTTGGTGATTTAATTGAAATGCCTTTTAAAGAATATGATTTGATCTTAGGCATGGATTGGCTGTCTAAACATGGAGCTGTGGTAGATTGTCAAAAGAAGTGTGTCACCTTGAGAACCAGTGATGGTAGGGATGTGATAGTATCTAGTGAGCAGAGACAACTTGCATCCTTGTTTATATCAGCTGTAACAGCTAGAAAGTTGATTAGAAAAGGGTGTGATGCTTATCTTGCTCATGTGGTGGATACTAGAGTAGTGGGTTCTCAACTTAATGATATAACCACAGTTGCAGATTTTCCAGATGTGTTTCCTGAGGAGTTGCTAGGGTTACTCCCTGAGAGAGAGGTTGAGTTTGGTATCGATCTGTTGCCTGGTACCACTCCCATCTCTATCACTCCTTATAGAATGGCACCAACTGAATTGAGAGAGTTAAAGGTGCAGTTACAGGAGTTGTTGGATAAAGGGTTTATTCGCCCCAGTGTTTCTCCTTGGGGAGCTCCTGTGTTGTTTGTGAAGAAGAAGGATGGTACTATGAGGTTATGCATCGATTATAGGCAATTGAACAAAGTGACTATTAAGAATAAACATCCTTTGCCTAGGATTGATGATCTCTTTGATCAATTGAAGGGAGCAGCAGTGTTTTCCAAGATTGATTTGAGATCCGGGTACCATCAGTTGAGGGTTAAAACTGAAGATGTTTCTAAGACAGCTTTCTGCACCAGGTATGGGCATTATGAGTTTTTAGTAATGCCTTTTGGGTTAATGAATGCACCTGCAGCTTTCATGGATTTGATGAATAGGGTATTTAGGCCCTATCTGGATCAGTTTGTGGTGGTTTTCATCGATGATATTTTGGTGTATTCACGTAATGAGGAGGAGCATGACAAGCATTTGCTGATTGTGTTACAGATCTTGAGAGAGAAGCAGTTGTATGCTAAGTTGTCAAAATGTGAATTTTGGCTTGACCAAGTGACTTTTCTGAGTCATATAGTTTCAGCAGATGGTATAAGAGTCGATCCAAGTAAAGTTGAAGCTATTTTGAATTGGAGTCCACCAAAGTCTGTGACAGAAGTTAGAAGTTTTCTGGGTTTGGCAGGCTATTATCGTCGATTTGTGAAAGGTTTTTCTTTAATAGCTACTCCACTCACCAGATTGCTTCGAAAGGGAGTTAGATTTGTGTGGACGGATCAGTGTCAAGCTAGTTTTGAATAGTTGAAAGAGATGTTGACTCAAACGCCTGTTCTTACTTTACCCGTGGAAGATAAACCATATGTGATTTATAGTGATGCTTCACATAATGGTTTAGGATGTGTTTTGATGCAAGAGGGTAAAGTCATAGCTTATGCTTCCCGGCAGTTAAAGCCGCATGAGCTTAATTATCCGACCCATGATTTGGAGTTGGCAGCTATATTGTTTGCTTTGAAGATTTTGCAGCACCACTTATATGGGGAAAAATGTTTTATCTGTATGGATCATAAAAGTTTGAAATATTTGGGTGTTCAGAAGGAGCTGAATCTTCGGCAAAGGATATGGTTAGAACTGATTAAAGACTACGACTTTCTGATTGATTATCATCCTGGTAAGGCGAATGTAGTTGCTGATGCCTTGAGTCGGAAATCTTTAGCAGGTTTGGCTATTTTTTCGCTCTCGTTGCTTGTTGAGTTGAGAGCGTTACATGCTAGTTTTGAAGTATGTGATGATGGTGCATTATTGGCTCAGCTACAGTTAAGACCAGTATTGTTAGATCATATTAAAGAGGCTCAAATGGCTGATGAGAAAATTCAAAAGATTGTGTCAGATTGCCAAAATGGGGAGAGCCGAGATTTCTATGTGAAGAGAGATGGTAGTCTTTGGTTCAAAGATAGGTTGTGTGTACCTGATGATGATAGTTTGAGGAAAATTATTTTAGAAGAAGCACACCAATCGGTTTTTGCTATGCATCCGGGTAGTACAAAGATGTACCATGATTTGAAACAGCACTACTGGTGGTCTGGTATGAAGAGAGACATAGCGGAATTTGTGTCCAAATGTCTCACTTGTCAGAGGGTGAAAGCTGAGCATCAAGTTCCAACAGGGTTGCTTCAACCTTTAACAGTGTCTGAATGGAAATGGGAGAGAGTGACAATGGATTTTGTATCAGGGTTGCCATTAACTCAGAAGAAGCTATTTGGGTGATTGTTGATCGGTTAACAAAGACAGCTCATTTCCTTCCTGTTAGAATACACTATTCTCTTGAAAGGTTGGCTGAGCTGTATATTAGTGAGATAGTGAAGTTGCATGCAGTCCCAATTTCTTTAGTGTATGATCGAGATCCCCGGTTTACTTTGAGATTTTGGAAGAGTTTACATGGTGCTTTGGGTTCTCGATTACACTTTAGTACTACTTTTCATCCACAGACAGATGGGCAGTCAGAGAGAGTGATACAAATTATTGAGGATATGTTGAGAAGTTGTTTCATTGATTTCTCTGGAAGTTGGGACAGATATTTGCCACTTGTGGAATTTGCTTACAACAATAGTCACCAATCCAGTATTGGTATGGCACCTTTTGAGGCATTGTATGGTAGAAGATGCAGAACGCAATTATGTTAGAATGACATTGGAGAGGGCAAGTTAATTGGTCCTGATTTGTTTAAAGAAACTGAAGAGAAAGTGAAGATAATTCGGGATCGGTTGAAAGCAGCTTCAGACTGACAGAAATCTTACTCAGACTTAAAAAGGAGAGACATAGAATTTGATGTTGGAGATAAAGTATTTTTGAAAGTATCTCCTTGGAAGAAAATTTTAAGATTTGGTCAGAAAGGGAAGCTGAGTCCTCGTTTTATTGGTCCGTATGAAGTGTTAGAAAGAATCGGGCCAGTTGCTTATCGTCTTGCTTTGCCACCTGAGTTGGATAGAATCCATAATGTATTCCATGTTTCTATGTTGCGGAGGTATAGATCAGATCCATCTCATATCTTGCCAATTGAATCCATTGAAGTGAGTCCGGATCTGACATTTGAAGAAGAACCAGTTGCTATTTTGGCACATGAAGTGAAAGAGTTGAGGAATAAGAAAGTGCCATTAGTGAAGGTTTTATGGAAGAATCATGGGAAAGAAGAGGCAACTTGGGAAAGTGAGCAAGCAATGCAAGATCAGTATCCTCAACTGTTTCAAACTTGATATCAGGTAATTTCGGGGACGAAATTTCTTTTTAGAGGGGGAGAATTGTAATATCCCAAATTATGCCCTAGAAGTTTTGATATAAATGATGTTTTATTCGAATTAAAATGTATATGTGTAATTGGGAAGAGAAAAGAATTTAAAAGGGAGTGTATATGTTATATATATGGAAATATATACAACATATACACAAGTCAAATGGATGGTCAAAGGAAGAAGATATTTATTTTGTTAATTGTGAAATTACTAAAAAGGGGCAATAAGTGAAAGAGAATCAAAACAAATAGAAGAGGGTAGTTAAGTAATTTCTTATTTTAGAATACTTGGTGGAGGTTTAAAGAGATGAAAATGTTGACTTTGTCTCTAATTTCCTTTTCATTTCTCTTCTTTTCTTTTGCTGGCCGGCCATCCTAAGGCAAGAGAGCAAAAGTGCGTTTTGCTTGTTCCAAACTCAAAATTGAAGGAGTTTTCAAGAGATTAAGTGGAAATCCAAGAAGTCTCATTATTGTGGTAAGTTCTTTCTTTTGATTTCCTTTGTTCTTTTTGAAGTTGTGGTTGAGGTAGATGATTTGTTGTTGATGGTATGATTAGGTTTGTTTGTGGTGTGTTTTTAAGTGTTGAAATTGATTTTAAGATAAGAAGTTAAGTGGGTATTGATATTGGAAGTGTTTGAGTTGAGTTTGTTTTAGGGCTTTGAAATGGTAAGTGATGTTTAACTTGAGTTTGATCAATTATTTTCATAGACTTTCATGTTGTTTGTGTTTTTTGGAGTTGTAAGCATAAAATATGTGAATTTGGCTAGAAATAGAGGCATTTTGGATGCCATGCCCGTGGCCTTGGTTGCCATGGCCATGGCCATTTGTAGCCATGGCCGTGGAGGTTTGGAGCAAAGGAGGCAGAAGTGTTTTCTAACCCACGCCCGTGGGGGTTGGGGTAGCCACGGCCGTGGGCTCTAGCATAGGGTGTTGGTTGGTAATGTGTGTTATAAAGGTCTAAGATGAGGTTAATAAGTGATAAATTGTATTAGAATTCATGTATTGTATCATTTTTGGACTAGGTTTTGGAAGAAGGTGATTTGCCCTAATTTGAGAAGTGAAGAATTCTTGGAAAAAGGAAGTGTATAGATTTGTATAAGTGGTGCTTAAGGTAAGTACAAACTACATTATTGCATACATTCATATGATGTTGGAACTTAAGACGTATATGAATGTAAATGTGTTAAGAATTCTAATGCATTGTTGATGCATAATATTAATGTATAGTTTGGTATGATGTGTATGTTGTGGTGAGCATGAAAAAGATGTGTTAAGGTTATTTGTTGTGTATATACTTTAATGATGAATTGATTAATGTGATTTGAGATATAATGATTGAAATGAAATGAATAGAGCATGTTGCCTATATGATGATGAATTTGATATATATGTTCAATGTAATGAATTATGTGTACTTGAATAATGAAGTGTTATGTTGTGAAATGAAATGTGAAGCCATTGTGATTGGCTATGATGATTCAAATGTGATGTGAAGCCATTGTGATTGGCTATGATGACTCAATTGAAATAAGTGGAACATGTTTGCCTATATGATGATGAGAATTGAGAATGAAGTTGATAATGAATAATAAATGAATTGTGTGGCTAATGTTATTCCATTTTCAGAGTTTGTTGTTGGTGGCATGCCTATAGTAACACTCTCTTGAAGTTAGGTTGGGCTTGATCCTTGAAGCCAAGTTGGGTTGAAGTTTAACATGTTTTACTCCCCTTGAAGCTTGGTTGGGTCTAGTCCTTGAAGCCTAATTGAGATGTTGCAACCCTTGAAGCTGGGTTGGGTTTGGTTCTTGAAGCCAAGTTGGGTTGATACTTAGCATGCTTTGTTCCCCTTGAAGCTTGGTTGAACCTAAATTCTTGAAGCCTAGTTGGGATAATGATAATGATAAATGTGTTAATTAAACCAAAACATTAACTCTGAAAGTTGAATGGCATGTTAGTGTCTTTGGGCCCATGCTTGTCTTTGTTTAAATGTGATTAATGAATAATATGACTCAATGTAAGACTTTGATATTTGATATTCTTATGTATAAAGTATAATGTTTGAAACATCATATTGACATTGCACTGTATCAAAATATAATATTATAGTAGTTTGTACCACTAAGCCGTTGGCTTAGCGCGATTATGATTTATCGCGCAGGTAACAGGGAAGAACCGAAAAGTTCATCTAGGCCAGGTAGAGGTTAGATCTTGAGGTGGAGATAGTGAAGCTTAAAGATCGAAGACATACTACCAATCATGTATATATTTATGTTTTGTAAAACTTAAGTTTTTAATGTATATGTATTTGTATATTTGTTATATTTTCCGCTGTGTATTTAATAAACATCGAGTCTATAGTGTTTCATAAATTTCTATAAATGTTTTAATTTATTTATATTATTGAAAAAGGATTATTTGTTTGTTTTATAAACAGTGGCATACCTATATTCAGTATACATATATTACGATCGTATCAGCATGCTGTGTACGTATACGGGGTTTAGGGGTGTTACAGAATAAGCAGTCAAACCTGCCAAAGACTTCCGACTCAAGGCACTAGCAACAACATTTGCCTTGCCACGATGATAATCAATCAAATAGTCATAGTCTTTAATCAACTCTAACCACTGTCTTTGTCAATGATTCAGCTCTGTCTAAACACCTAGGTACATCAAACTCTTGTGATCCATATAAATAAAACACTTCTTCCCATATAAGTAATGCCGTCAAATCTTTAAGGAAAAAACTATGGCTGCTAGCTCAAAATTATGAGTCGGGTAATTTAGCTCATGTGGCTTCAACTATAGAGAGGCGTAAGCAATGACTCTACCCTCCTGCATCAGAACATAACCTAAACCACTATGTGAAGTATCACTATATAGCACATATGGTTTACCTTCCATAGGCAAGCTAAGAACAGGGGCCTGAGTCAACATCTCCCTCAACTGCTTAAAACTCACTTGACACTGTTATGTCCACACAAATCTAGCTCCTTTCCGAAGCAATATGGTGAGTGGTGTACCTATCATAGAAAAACTTTCACAAACTAAAAATAATAGCTTGCCAAACCCAAAAAACTTCTCACCTCTATTATAGTCTTCGATGGACTCACATTCAAGATAGCCTTGACTTTACTCGGATCAACTTTAAGACCATCCGCTGAAACCACATGACCGAGAAAGGTCACCAGATCGAGCCAGAACACACACAAAGAAAGCTTAGCATACAACTGCTTCTCTCTCAAAGTCTGCAATACAATCTGCAAATGCCTGCCATGGTCCTCCTCATTATGCGAATACACCAGAATGTTATCTATGAAGACCACCACAAACTAATCTAAGTATGTGTGAGCGGGGATTTTTCCCCCCACTCCTGGTGGAATGGTTCTTATGACTTCGACACTGTTTAGGCTCAAGGCCTTAGAGAACACAAGCCTAATGTAACATCCTTAATTTTGGAGAAATTAAATAAGTATTTGGAGATATAAAATTTTATATACTTAATATATATATATATCTAGAGTATATATAACATATACATATGGCATATTAATTGTATATGTTGGATTAATACATTACATACTTAACATTTAATACACATATAAGGCATATTTGATGTGTATATAAGATACACATTACTTGTGCATATGCATAATAACCCAAATTTTTGAAAAGTTCTAATTTTTAAAAATTTGATAAAATAAATTATAATTTAAATGGATAAATTAAATTAATGGTTTTAAATGAAAAATGAAGGGGTTTTAAATGAAAAAGTGGAACATACATGCAATATATATGTAAAATATACATAACATATAAAAGTCAACACTTTTTAAAAGAAAAGTCAAGTGAAAGGGTATTTTGATAATTAAATCTTAGAAATTGAAAATTTATAAAATAATTCAAAAATAAATTATTTTTGAATGGAAGAGGGAATTTATGACTATTTATTTATTAAATAAATAATTAAATAATTAATTATTAAATTATTTTAATATATATATGTGGTTTAAAATAAAAGGTGAAAAGAAAAAGAAAAAAAGAACGTCTTCATCATCTCTTCTTCTTCTTCTCCATTGCCAAAACCTCCATGGTTGTCTAGCCCAAGATTTTGCTTATTCTGTACTCCAAAAATTTGAAGGATTTAACAAGTTTCAAGCCGATTTTTGGTGATTTTCACTAAAATTAGTAAGTTTCCATCTCTTTTATTTGAATTTCATGGAAGATTGTATTATGTGAGTTTTGAAATTTTGATGTAGTATGTTATAATTATTGAAATTGCTGTGTATGATGTTATTTTGGGTAATTAACAATGATTTTAAGGTTAGATTGAAGAGATGATGGAGTTTGGATAAAAAATGGTGAAGAGACAGAATTTAGGGTTATGGATTTTTGGGGTTTTGAAAACATGAACCTTAATCGTGACAATTGGTTCTAAATGAGTTGTTTTGATTCATAAAAAATTATTTTAAAGTCGAATATTGGATTTGGTGGTGTTGGGTTGGAGTTTGAGAATGGAAGTGGATATTTAGGGTTTTGGAAAAGTGATTTTCCAAAGTGGTTGAATTGTGTGATTTTATTTGTTTAAGCATGTTGTTTAGTGTTAAAAGTGATGAATATAAGCTTGGAATGAGTAATGGATTGTTTTGGAATAAAAAACCTTAAATAGGGGAAGGTTATGGCATTTTTGAGATTTTGTTTAAAAGAGTGTATTTTTATAATGTAAATGATTTAAATGTATTAAAATAAGTTTTTAATAATATAAATAAACTTAAAACACTAATTTAATTGTAGTAGAATGGAATTCTAATGTTGAAGTAAGGAAAGGCTAAATTTTTGGAAATTTGTAGGAGTGATGTGTAATTATGGTTTAATGTTGGAAATGCTATTAAATGTGATGCTAAATGATTATTTGCTATCACATTTGGTTTAGGCATTGAGGGAGGTTGATTTGCTTCATCAAAGTGGTGAAGGGCAAGTTGGAAAGATTGGATTGGAGGTTATTTTAAGCTTGCTTTGGGTTGCTAGTGGAGGTATGTACAAACTTTGAATATAATGTTTATATTTGCATAATATTTGGACTTAACACATTTTGGTTGGAAAATGTGTTAAGCTACTTGGTTCATTGATTGTGCATGAATAATATGCTATGACATTTTTAATGTCATATATCTATTAAATGCATTGTGAAAAGCCATTGATAATGGCTAAATTGTGTAAAATGTGAAATATGTATATTATGTGAAAATATCCAAAGTAATTGAGTAATGTGTTGTGAATGCAAAAATGAGATATGTGGTATAATGAAACAAATTGATATTGATAAAATGAGAAAAATGAGAAAAATGAGAAAGATGTGCAAAATGAGAAAAGGGAGAAAAAAAATGTGAAAATAAGGCAATGTTCCTAGATTGAATATGTGAAAATGAGAAAGAAATTAATAACGAGAAATATAAACAAATTGTGTGCCTAGTATGTTATTCAATTTTTAGAGTTTTGGGTTTGGTGGCATGCCTATGATTGCCTACGGGCTAAACACTGAAATGTTGAAAAGACTGGGTCATAAGCCAGGCCAGCTGATAAATATGATGTTTTTGGGGTGAAAAGACTTGGTCGTAAGCCTCAAAAACTATAGCAGTCTAGTCGGGTTGAGGATCAAGATACTAAGGCCTAAGGGTCTAGCTGGGTTGAGGTCCAAGAGACTGGGGCTGTTACATTATCCATGGATATATTACCTACGGGGCTACACACATGGTGTCATTATGGACCAAAACAGTAACTCTAAAATTTGAATAGCATATTAGATCTTTTTTGGGCCCATGCTTGTCTTTGCTTTAATGTGAATTATGAATTGTGATAGAATTGAGCAATATAATGCTATGAGTTGTGATTATGAAATATTTGAAAAATATAAGAAAGTAGAATGATGTGACATCAATATGTATTTTGCATTGGCATTGCATTGAGTTTTATTGTTATTATCAAAGTTTGTACCACTAGGTTTCGACTTAACGTGATTGTAATTCATCGCGTAGGTGTCATGGATGATTTGGTAGAGCCGGAGAGTTCTACTAGACCTGGTCGGGTCTAGGTTTGTATTTATTGAGCTTGAAGAGTTGTTTTTGGGTACATCAAGATCAGAGCTAGTTGCCAGCATGTAGATATTTGATATTACAATGTATTTTGATATTATATATGTTATTATATGTTTTTGGAAATATATAATGTAAATTGTAAAGAATTTTTTGAATAATTTGTTCAGATTGGATTTTATATGTGTTTTAAATTTATATATCTATATATAAGTATTTTAAGAAAATATGGAGAAATTGAGAAGTATTGGTGAAATGGTGAATTGATTTTTGTTTGGAGTGTTTTCTTTATGCAGGTTGTGTTTTGCTAAATTTTGGGAACATTTAAATTACAAATAAAACTTTGGCGAATTTTTTCCAGAGATTTTCATATAAAATATTTATTTTGGATTCCTATAACAAGCAAAGAATATTTATATACTATTTATTTTATATATTAGTATTTAAAATCTTACAATAGAAATGTGAAATTTTTTATTAAATCAGCCTGTGACATTTTTATACCGTATATGTATATTTTACATATGCTGAAAATATGTATTGTACGTATGTAGAGTATAAGGGTGTTACATTTATTTTGGTATCAGAGCTTAGGTTTGAGGTTCTCGACCTTGGTGGATTGTTAGAGAGAGAAAATTAGAATTTTAAAAAAATAATTTTCAATTGTGATGCATGCATTGGCACTGACAGTTTATCTGATCCCTGATGTGGTAATGTCCATTTGATATAATGGATATGTAATACCCCGATTTTTGATGTACTTTGGAATAGTAGTTGTGAGGGAATATGTTGGTGAAATATGTAAAGAAGATAGTATAAGAGATAGATATATATGAAGGATGATATGTATATATTGTAATTGAAAAATATGGGAAATATAAATACAATATATAAGACATATACATATAGCAACATATACATCACATATACATGATGTATATATTGGTGTAGGAAAAGTAAATTGTAAATAATTAATTAATTAATAATAATAATAATAATGATAATAATTACAAGAGAAAAAGAAGAAAAGTAAGTCAAAGGGAAGGACAAATATTGTGGTGGAGAATTTTTAGGGGTTTTTAATTATATTATTATTATATATATATAAGATAAGTTTGAAAAGGGAAGAGAAGATTTTCTTTCTTTCTTTCTTATTCTTCTTCTTCCTCTAGAATGTGGGAGAGAGAGAGAGAGAGAGGTGTGATTTTGTTCACATACACATCAAATTCATAAGGGCTTTAAGAGAATTGAAGGTGGATATTGAAGATTTGGCAAAGAATTCAAGTATTCTTTTCCTTGTGTTGATTTCTATAGATTGAGTTTATATTTGATATGGTTAGTGTGTGAAGATGATGATAATGAAAGATTGAAGTATATATATATATATATGTGTTGAATTGGTATTTAGATGATGATAATATGGTTATTTGTGAGGATGATGATGAGTTGTTGAAATTGTTTAGTAAGGGTTTAGTATAAATGAGTTGGGGAATTGAGTAATTGATACATGGATGATGTATATAATGATTATTATTATGATATATTGAAGTTATATAAGTGTTGAATTGATAGGTGATTTATGAAGATAAACTAAGATGTTGATTAAGGGTGTTGTAGTATGGATTTTGGAGTGATTGTGTTTACATGGATGAGAGTTCGAAATGCATGATTTTTGCCTGACACGGCCATGTCGTTGGGCGTGTCAACGGTGCTGAGTTTAACGTTTGTGACACGACCATTAACACGGCCATGTCATTGGGCGTGTCATAGCTACTGTGAGATAAAGTAATTGACACGACCATGAACACGCCCGTGTTGTTGGGCGTGTCAATGTTTCTGTGAGGCTAAATGAATGACATGTCCAGTAACACGCCCGTGTTACTGAGCATGTCAAAGCTTCTGTGTTATTGGTTTAGGACACGATCAGGGACACGCCCGTATTGTTGAGCGTGTCATGTGTAGAGTTTACCCTAGTTGGTTCTTGTTCTTATTATCTTATGTGTATCTCTAAGTGAGTGTGTATAATCACCTTTGGATTAGGTTTTGAAGAGATTGAGTTGCCCTAATCCAAATGTTAAAGGATTCATGGAAGAGGAGTTTGGAATTGGTGTGAGTTGCTCTTAAAGGTAAGTACAAATCCTATATGATTGTATATATTTGCATGACTATGGGACTTAACACATTTGATTGGAAAATGTGTTAAGTTATTTATTATATTGTTGATGTGTGAGAAATGTGCTATGATTTGTATTATGTGTACTATATGGAATGTATGTTGAAGATTCTAAATATATGAATAATGTAATTTGCTAAGTATATCTCAATGATGAAATATGAAACTATTGTTAATGGATATAAAGGTGAAATATGAAATATGAAAGATATAAAGAGCATTCAAAGTGTATGTACAATGCAAATGGTTATTTATACCCTAATAATGAGATGTGAAGCCATTGTTGTTGGTTATAATGATGCAAATGAAATAATTGGGGCATGTTTGCCTAGATGATTATGAGAACATGAGAATGGCGTTGACAATGAAATAATAAAAGAATTGTGTGCCTAATATGTTACTCAATTTTCAAGGTTTTGTTATTGGTGGCATGCCTAAAAGTAACAATCCCTTGAAGCTAGGTTGGGCTTGGTCCTTGAAGTCAAGTTGGGTCGAAGTTTAGCATGCTTAACTCCTCTTGAAACTTGATTGGGCCTAGTCCTTGAAGCCTAGTTGGGATGTTACAAACCCTTGAAGCCGGGTTAGGCTTGGTCCTTGAAGCCATATTGGGTTGATGCTTAGCATGCTTCACTCCCCTTAAAGCTTGGTTGGGCCTAGTCCTTGAAGCCTAGTTGGGATGATAAATGTGATAATTGAACCAAAACATTAACTCTGAAAGTTGAATGGCATATTAGTTTCTTTGGGCCCATGCTTGACTTTGCTTTAATGTGAATTATGGAATAAGATAAAATGTTATGAGATATATGATGATAATTATGGAATGAGATGATTACAATACATAAGCAAAATATTGAAAATGAATGTGGCTTGAGAAACTATGCTGAATGATGAGATTATGAAAATACAATATGATGTGTAATATGTATATGGATGTAGAAATTGTGAGTATTGTTTCATGAAGGTTTTGATAAGTCATTGAACTGAGGTTTGTTGTAATGATATATGTGTATATGTATATAAATTATGAGATTAGTGGAAAAATATGAAGAGTGCATTGAAAAGGAAAACATGATAAGAAAATGATGATACATGATGTTAATATATGAAGTATGATTTTTCTGTAATGTATGTTTATAATATTTATTTGTACCACTAAGCTTTCGAGCTTAGCGCGGTTATGTAAATCGCGCAGGTGAATAGATGATTGATCCGGGAGTCAAAACGTTATGCCACGAGAAGGGTAAGAGTATTTCGAGACCAACTAGAAGGTGGTGCATACGTGTACAATTTAATTATGTTATATTTTGATAAAAAATGTATATATATACTTAAATGAATTTTGGAAAAGACAAGGTAATTTATATATATGTAATGTCATAAAAAGTATAATGATTTTGTAAATGTTCTTTAAATAAAATGTATTATTGTTTGGAACTAAGGAAAAGGTTTTAATCTGTAATGAAAAGTGACATTCTTATATTTTATATACGTACTGTATGTATACAAGGTATATGTATAGTACTTATATAGAGTATAGGGGTGTTACAAGATATGAGTTGAGATGACGTCTGGGTTGCATATATCAGAGTCGCACAGTGGAAGCGTCATTCTAGAGATTATGGATTCAGAATTTTTAAAAATTTTATTTGAAATTTAAAATTCATAGCTGATTCAATTGATGAATAAATAAAATTAGAAAAACAATCTAGGAAATGATTTAAGATAAAAAAAAATAAAAAGTTTAAGAAATGAGCATGTCTGAATTTTTGGACAAATCTATAAATGTTGGATGAGTTTGAACATTTAATAGAAAGTTTATCTATATGTTAGAATCCAATGTATAAAATTTTATAAAATTTAAAGATGGATCTCTGATTAAGAAAAATAGAAGAACACTGATTGTTGGAGTAATTCAAGCAACTCAGAATCTGTAGAAATTGAGAAACAAATAAATTTAGAAATTAAGGTAAACAAACCTAGAAAAATCTGAAAATTTACACACAATATCATATGTATTGCGATAACATATGGTTAAAATTTCATGAATTTTTGTTAAGGTTTGTTACCTTAAAAAAATGGACAACCGGGTGCTCCAAGAGAAATTATTAAAGAGATAGATTCTCTGATTTTGGAAGATTTAATTTTTAAATATATTAAATCAGCTTGAAAAAATCTAAAACTTTAAATATAAGTCCATATATGTGTCAAGTGCACATGGATAAAATTTTACAAGCTTTTATAAAGAATTTTCAAGGAATATAAAAATTGAAAGTGAGATTGACATGAAACTGAGGAAGTCATGCAGTTTTGTGTAAGTAAGTAATAAATTAACTTTATGAGACAAATGAATGAGGAAAATTATAAAAATTTATATGCATATGGGTATAAGTATAGAAGGAATATGGAGTTTTTAAAAATTTGCAACGAAGAGTTCATAATTAAAATCAAAGAGTGAAATCATATATGATAGCGAATTATTTATTATGAAATAATGATGCATGATTTAGGGTTGAGTGTGTAAAATTAAAATATCTAAATGGATGATGTTAATTAATGTAATGAAATGAATTAGTGTTGTTTAAATGTAAATGTTAAGATTTTAAGATTGGAAATGTGACATGGATGAGATTTGGTGAGGTTCATGTTGTTGGTTGCAATATATGAAATTTGATTTTTTGAAATGGGTTTTCATAATTGTGAAAGTGATGTCTTTTGATGTTATATTAACATAAAAATAAAGTTTATAAAGTTAGCTCTTGAAAATGTGATTAATAGAATGAAGTTTAAGTTAAGTTGTAAGTTAGAAATTTAGAGTTGTAAGAGAATTTTGATGAAGATTGTTTAGATGTTGATAGTTTAATGTTTAATAAGCATGTGAGTAATTTTGAATGAGTAATATTATTTATGAAAATATCATGTAACGTGTAATATGGTTGATAATATAGAAATTTGTTATGAAATAAAAGGGAAATGATTAAGTAAGTAAAAATGAGTTACTTTAGGTAATTGAATCAGAAATGATAAAAAGGGATATGAATGGTATGATAAATGCATAAAAAAAATGTGAGAGAGATGTCACATTGGAAATGTAACTAAGATTTATGTGAGGTGTTAAATATATATATATATATATAATAAGAAACTTATTTAAGAGATAGGCAATTAAATAAGGAGGATGTTAATTATGTTGTGGTTAGAATGTATATATATGTTGAATTGATGAATAACCTAAGTAATGTAAAAAGAATGAGAAATGATAATATTCTCTAAAAGGTGATAAATGTTAACTTTGTATAGGTTGTATGCAAAAGAGGAATTGAGTATAATTGTATGATTTGTGTGATGAGATTTTTTTTTCAATATTAACACAAATATGATATATAAGAAAATGTGGAATGTAAGTCACATTGTGATTATGACTTACGAAGGTGTATGGGGATGATTAAAAAAATGTTATCGAGTGTTTACTACCTTATACAAATACATGTCTGGTGATATTGAGAATGATATTGCATGTATTAATAGACCTAGGAGAGATTAGGTCTTGACCTGCATAGAGTTAGGTCATGTGATAAATTGAGGTTGAGAATGGACCCGAACAGAGCTGGACAGAGAAATTGTTATTTTAACAACTAAACTTGATGATTGTATAGTATTTTGGGACTAAATTATATGCGTATAAATAAGAGATTGTAAAGAAAAAGAAAGTATAATGAAGAAAGTATGGAAATGGAAATATATATATATATAAATGAATGAAAATTTTTATAAGAGATAGATTAGAAATGAAGTAATAAATGGCAATTGTATAAATTAGCATATGAACGAATGTGTATATGTAAGAGATGTTAATGATAATATTGTTGAAACATGAGTTAGGCTAATGATGATCAAGTGATCAAGAGTAAATTGCTTTGAAACAGAGCTGAAACGTGTTAACTTTTTTTGTAGCAAAAGATTAGAAAATGAATATGTGGTTTTTGCGATGCAAACTTAACATTGTGATTGGAAATGTTTGAAGAAGAATGATAGAGGAGCAGTATTTACTTATAAGCCACAGGCGTGACCATTATTATGGCATGACCGTTGGATAGTTTTGGTGAGATTGATAGTTATGCTTCAAGAAACATGGTCAAGACTTATGGTTTGCATAGTTGTATCTTGTAATTTAATACTAGAAATTTGTTTATAATTATAGAAAGTGTGGAAACATAAGAGAATTGTGAAAATATGATGAGCTTTAAATGATGTGTAAGAAAAGTGATTTGTGTAAATAGGGTAACTATAAGAAATGTGAGAAAACGGTAAATGAAAGGAATTATGAAATGTGAGTAAGAGTTATAATGAATGCGTTTGAAAGTGGTATAAAATGAATAAATTGATGAAAATGATGTGTAAAGTAAACGAGACTAGGGGAAGTGAATATTATCTATAATGATGAATTCAAAGAGAATTAAAATTTGAGAATAAATTTGACCTAATAGAATTAGGTCATGAATTGAAAATAGATTGATGAATTTAAAATAGACTAAAGGTTGGTCAGAATAGAATAAGGTTGTGATTGTCATATTGTGATAGTTAGATCAATCGATCCAAAAATGTAATAAGTTTACAAGTATTTATTGAAATTCAATGTGTGTAGTTGCATTAAGAATATGCAAGCTATATGATAATGTGCTTAATACAACATTCTGATATGTATATGCATATGAAAGGAGCTAAGTTATATTAGTTTCAAATAATTATAAGAGAAAAATGTTAGTTATAGTATAATGGGAATGAATCTTATTAAGGAAATAAGATTTTGTTGTTATATAATGGTGATGTCAAATTAATATATGGCAATTGTATAAAGAGTAGGATCAAAGTGAAGATGTGTAAAATTATTGTGTTAAGATAAAAGTTATCAACATTTGAATTTAAGGTGATGAGAGTATATTTTTTTAAGATAATGAAGTGATCAAATATCTTGAGTGCAATAGGTGTGTGGGTATATATGTTAAAGAGATGAACTAATTTTTATCTAATGACAATTCGATTGATGATATGATAATTTGTTGTGACGGTTTGAGTAAATAGACAGTATAATGATGTGTTATGGAATGGTAAAAAGGAAATTAAGAATGAACCTAAGGAGGAGAATAGAAATTATGTAATTTTGTAAAATAATGATTTGGATGATTTATTACCATACAGGATAATTTCGAGGACAAAATTATTTAAGGGGGAGAAAATTGTAACATCCGTGATTTTGGAGAAATTAAATAAGTATTTGGAGATATAAAATTTTATATGCTCTATATATATAGAGTATATATAACATATACATATGGTATATTAATTGTATATGTTGGATTAATACATTACATACTTAATATTTAGTACACATATAAGGTACATATGATGTGTATATGAGATACACATTACTTGTGCATATGTGTAATATCCCAAATTTTTAAAAAGTTCTAATTTTTGAAAATTAGATAAAATAAATTATAATTTAAATGGATAAATTAAATTAATAGTTTTAAATGAAAAATGAAGGGTTTTAGATGAAAAAGTGGAACCTATATGTAATATATATGTAAAATAAACATAACATATAAAAGTCAACACTTTTTAAAATAAAAGTCAAAGTAAAAGGGTATTTTTGTAATTAAATTTTAGAAATTCAAAATTTATAAAATAATTCAAAAATAAATTATTTTTGAATGGAAGAGGGAATTTATGATTTTTAATTTATTAAATAAATAATTAAATAATTAATTATTAAATTATTTTAATATATATATATATGGTTTAAAATAAAAGGTGAAAAGAAAAAGAAAAAAAGAAAGTCTTCATCTCTTCTTCTTCTTCTCCATGGCTGAAACCTCCATGGTTGTCTAGCCCAAGATTTTGCTTCTTCCATACTACAAAAAATTGAAGAATTTAACAAGTTTCAAGTGAATTTTTGGTGATTTCCACCAAAATTAGTAAGTTTTCATCTATTTTCCTTGAATTTCATGGAAGATTGTATTATGTGAGTTTTGAAATTTTCATGTAGTTTGTTATAATTATTTGAATTGGTAAGTATGATGTTATTTTCGGTAATTAACAATGATTAAGGTTAGATTGAAGAGATGATGGAGTTTGGATAAAGAATGGTGAAGAGAGAGAATTTAGGGTTATGGATTTTTGTTGTTTTGCAAACATTAACTTTAATTGTGCAAATTGGTTATAAATGAGTTGTTTTGATTCATAAACAAGTATTTTAAAGTCAAATATTGGATTTGGTGGTGTTGGGTTGGAGTTTGAGAATAGAAGTGGAGATTTAGGGTTTTGGAAAAGTGATTTTTCAAAGTGGTTGAATTGTGTGATTTTATTTATTTAAGCATGTTGTTTAGTGTTAAAAGTGATGAATATATGCTTGGAATGAGTAATGGATTGTGTTGGAATGGAAAACCTTCAAAGGGGGAAGGTTATGCCATTTTTGAGATTTTGTGTATAAGAGTGTATTTTTATAATGTAAATGATTTAAATGTATTAAAATATATTTTTAATAATATAAATTTAATTGTAGTAGAATGGAATTCTAATGTTGAAGTAAGGAAAGGCTAAATTTTTGGATTTGTGTAGGAGTGATGTGTAATTATGGTTTAATGTTGGAAATGCCATTAAATGTGATACTAAATGTTTATTTGCTATCACATTTGGTTTAGGCATTGAGGGAGGTTGATTTGCTTCATCTAAGTGGTGAAGGGCAAGTTGGAAAGATTGGATTGGAGGTTGTTTTAAGCTTGCTTTGGGTTGGTAGTGGAGGTATGTACAAACTTTGAATATAATGTTTATATTTGCATAATATTTGGACTTAACATATTTTTGTTGAAAAATGTTTGGTTCATTGATTGTGTCTGAATAATATGCTATGACATTTGTAATGTCATATATGTGTTAAATGCATTGTGAAAAGCCATTGATAATGGCTAAATTGTGTAAAATGTGAAATATGTATATTATGTGAAAATATCTAAAGTAATTGGGTAATGTGTTGTGAATGCAAAAATGAGATATGTGGTATAATGAAATGAATTAATATTGATAAAAATGAGAAAAGTGAGAAAAATTAGAAAAATGAGAAAGATGTGAAAAATGAGAAAAGTAAAAAAAAAGTGAAAATAAGGATGCCTAGATTGAATATGTGAAAATGTGAAAGAGATTAATAACGAGAAATATGAATAAATTGTGTGCCTAGTATGTTATTCAATTTTTAGAGTTTTGGGTTTGGCGGCATGTCTATGATTGCCTACAGGCTAAATACTGGAATGGCGAAAAGACTGGGTCATAAGTCAGGCCAGCTGATAAATATGATGTTTTTGGGGTGAAAAGACTGAGTCGTAAGCCTTAAAAACTGTAGCAGTCTAGCCGGGTTGAGGACCAAGATACTGGGAACTAAGGGTCTAGCTGGGTTAAGGTCCAAGAAACTGGGGCTGTTACATTATCCATGGATATATTACCTACGGCGTTAGACACATGGTGTCATTATGGACCAAAGCAGTAACTCTGAAATTTGAATAGCATATTAGATATTTTTTTGGCCAATGCTTGTCTTTGCTTTAATGTTAATTATGAATTATGATATAATTGAGCAATATAATGCTATGAGTTGTGATTATGAAATGTTTGAAAAATATAAGAAAGTAGAATGATGTGACATCCATATGCATTGTGCATTGGCATTACGTTGTGTTTTATTATTATTATCAAAATTTGTACCACTAGGCTTTGGCTTAGCTCGATTGTAATTCGTCACGCAGGTGTCATGGATGATTTGGTAGAGCTGAAGAGTTCTACTAGACCTGGTCGAGTCTAAGTTTATATTTATTGAGCTTGAAGAGTTGTTTTTTGTAACACCCCTATGCCCAATATACGCATACTACATATGACCACATCTGTAATATACGTATACCAGATACATGAATGTCACAGTTTATATTAAACAAATCAATCTTTCCTTTTAGCAATAATATGAGAAAACTTAAAACATTTAAGTTAAATTATAAAACATACAAAATAAAACATTTATTTATTATGCAGCAGAAGATGTAGCAGTATATAAATATGTTTACATCAAAATCAATATTTACAAAATATAAAGTTTATACATGTTTGGCAGTTCGTCTCTGATCTTGAAGTCCACAATCAACACTTCATAAGCCTAGACTCAACTCGGTCTAGCTGAACTCTCCGGTTCTACCCTACTACCTGCGCGATGAACCGCAATCGCGCTAAGCCAACGGCTTAATGGTACAAACCATGATAGCAATATGCTTTAATGTAATGCAAATGCCATACTTTCAAACATTATAAACAATTCACAAGACCATCATATCTCATAACATTACATTTCATTATATCATTCAATTTTTTCATCATTCATGAATCACATTTAAGCAAAGACAAGCATGGGCCCAAAAAGGATCTAATATGCTATTCAAAGTTCATTGTTACTGCTTTGGTCCATAATTACATTCATCAAACCCGTAGGTGATATATATCCATGGATAATGTAACAGACCCAGTCTCTTGGACCTCAACCCGGCTAGACCCTAGGGCCCTAGTATCTTGGTCCACAACCCGGCTAGACTGTTACAATTTTTGAGGCGTACGACCCGGTCTTTTCACCTCAAAAACATCACATTTCACAGTTTTTAGCTAGGCTCGGCTTACGAACCGGTCTTTTCATCTGCCCAGCGATTTATAGCCATGCCGCCAAACCCAGAACTCTGAAAATTGAATAACATACTAGGCACACAATTAATTCATTTATTTCATTATCAATCCCTTTCACAATTCATTTTTCATTTCATTTCTCATAACCAAACTAGGCTCATTGCCTTAGTTTATAATCTTTTCCCAATTTTTTCATTCTTCTATTTCATTTCAATATCACATTTTTCCACATTTCTTTTCTTATACAATACATTACTCAATTGCATTGAACATACATTTTGAATGATCATCATATCTTTCACATTATGCAAATCATAACATTAATCAAATGTATCAATAATGTAATAGATTACATAACACATTTACATCCAAATGTGTTAAGTCCCAAAGTCATGTAAATGTATACAACCATGTAAGGTTTGCACTTACCTCAAGAGAAACTCACCCAACACCAAACTCCTCTTCCAAGAATCCTTCAACGATTAGGGCAACTCAATCTCTTCAAAACCTAATCCAAAAGTGATCATACACACTCACTTAGAGATACACATGAGATAATATAGATAAGAACCAACTAGGGCAAACTCTATCCATGACATGCTCAACAACACGGGCGTGTCCCTGACCGTGTCCTAAACTGACAACAGAGAAGCTTTAACATGCTCAGTGACATGGGCGTGTCACTGGCCATGTCAATTCTCCCTCAACACTGTAGCTATGACATGCTCAGTGACATGGGTGTGTCACTGGACGTGTCAATCCACCAACATCATAGTAGCTATGACACGCTCAGTGACATGGGCTTGTCACTGGCGGTGTCAGTGCTACCACAACACAGAAGCTGTGACATGCTCAGTGACATGAGCGTGTCACTAGTCATGTCACCCATCCAGAAAATAGAACCATTGACGCGCCTAAAGACTTGGCTGTGTTCATGGGCGTGTCAGGCCAAAAATCCAGATTCCGACAACAACAACACCACATCCAACAAACCTCTTCCTTTTTCCATCTTCCACTCCAGACAAACTTAACCAAACACATTAATAAACCATAATAAACTTGAAAAAAAATTAAAACAACTCAATACATACATCAAACACCAATCTCAACTCATCACATACATAAAACACAACACTTGCTTCTCATCACCAAACTTAACCTTTCCTTCAAACCAATCCCAAACACCAATAAGACCAAACACTCTCAAACACACCACAATCAAACATACACATGTCATCAACAACCAAAAACCAAGCTCAATTCACAAATTTAAAAGAAAACCAAAGAATCAAGTGGAAAACTTACCAAAAGTGAAGAAAATCTTTAGGATTCCAACTTGATCACTTGAAACACCCTTTAATATTGAGTTTGGATGAGCAAAATCTCTCTTTCCTCTCTTGCTATGGTGATAGCCGGCCAACAAAGAAAGAAGAAGAAGAAGATGAAGAAAGAAGAGCAAAGTCAACTACTCACAACCTTTCTTAACCATACAATTCTCTCTTTTAATTTCCACCAAGCAATTTTAATAATAAAATAATCATAAATATCATCATCCACTTCCACTTAATTTCCATTTCAATTAATTTAATTACAACATATACACACTTCTCTTTTCATCTTTTATCTTCCCACTTAAACATTTATACCTTATATCATTTAATCCAATTTCAACAATATGCATTCCAAAAATTTTAGGGTATAATTTGGGATATTACAATTCTCCCCCTCTAAAAATAAGTTTCATCCTCGAAATTACCTGATCTTAAGTCTGAAACAATTGAGGATACTGATCTCACATTGCTTGCTCACTCTCCCAAGTTGCCTCTTCTTTCGCATGATTCTTCCAAAGAACCTTCACAAGTGGCACTTTCTTATTTCTCAACTCTTTCAGTTCATGTGCCAAAATAGCAATTGGTTCTTCTTCAAAAGTCAGATCTGGACTCACCTTAATAGATTCAACTGACAAGATATGAGATGGGTCTGGTCTGTACCTCCGCAGCATAGAAACATGAAAGACATTGTGAATTTTATCCAACTCCGACGGCAAAGCAAGTCGATAAGCAACTGGTCCAACTCTCTCCAATACCTCATAGGGTCTAATAAAATGAGGACTCAGCTTCCCTTTGCGGCAAAATCTCAAAATCTTCTTCCAAGGAGACACTTTCAAAAATACTTTATCTCTAACATTGAACTCTATGTCTCTCCTCTTAAAATTTGAATAAGATTTCTGCCGATCTGAAGCTGCTTTCTACCGATCCCGAATTATCTTCACTTTCTCTTCCATTTCTTTAATCAAATCGGGACCAACCAACTTGCCTTCTCCAATTTAATTCCAACATAGAGGCATCCTACATTTTCTACCATACAATGCCTCATATGGTACCATTCCAATACTGGATTGATGACTTTTGTTGTAAGCAAATTCCATCAATGGCAAAAATCTGTCCCAACTTCCAGAGAAATCAATGACACAGCTTCTCAACATGTCCTCTAAAATCTGTATCACTCTCTCTGACTGCCCATCTGTCTACGGATGAAAAGCAGTGCTAAAGTGCAATCGAGAACCCAAAACACCATGCAAACTCTTGCAAAACCTCGAAGTGAACCGGGGATCTCGATCAAACACCAAAGAAATTGGGACTCCATGCAATCTTACTATCTCCCTGATATACAGCTCAGCCAACTTCTCCAGAGAATAGTCCATTCTAACTGGAAGAAAATGAGTTGTTTTCGTCAACCTGTCAACAATCACCTAGAAGGCATCATGCTTCTTCTGAGTCAAAGGCAAACCAATCACAAAGTCCCTCGTCACTCGCTCCCATTTCCATTCAGGTACTGATAAAGGTTGGAACTTGGTGCTCGGCCTTCACTCTCTGACAAGTGAGACACTTGGATATAAACTCCGCTATGTCTCTCTTCATACCTGACCACCAATTGTACTGCTTCAAATCATGATACATTTTAGGACTCCCAGGGAGCATAGCAAAACCGATTGATGTGCTTCCTCTAAAATAATCTTTCTCAATCTTGCATCATTAGGAACACAACTTTCTGAATTTTCTCATCAGCCAACTGATCCTCTTTAATCTGATCCAACAACTCCGGTCTCAAATACAACTAAGCCAACAATGCGCCATCATCACATGATTCAAAACTAGCATGCAACTCTCTCAACTCAACAAGTAACGAGAGCGAATAAGCAGTCAAACCTACTAAAGACTTCCGACACAAGGCATCTGCTACAAAATTTGCCTTGCCAGGATGATAGTCAATCAAATAGTCATCGACTTTAATCAACTCCAATCACCGTCTCTGCCAAAGATTCAGCTCTCTCTAAATCCCCAAATATTTTAAACTCTTGTGATATGTATAGATGAAACACTTCTCCCCAGAAAGATAATGCCGCCAAATCTTCAAAGCAAACACTATAGCTACCAATTCCAAATCATGTGTCGGATAATTAAGCTCATGTGGCTTCAACTGCCGAGAAGCATAAGCTATGACTCTACCCTCCTGCATTAAAACACAACCTAAGCCATTATGTGAGGCATCATTGTAAATCACATATCGTTTATCTTCCACAGGTAAGGTAAGAATAGGAGCTTGAGTCAACATTGCTTTCAACTGCTCAAAGCTTGCTTGACACTGCTCTGTCCACATGAATCTAATTCCCTTCCGAAGTAATCTGGTGAGTGGAGTAGCTATCAAAGAAAAACCCTTCACAAACCATCGATAATAGCCTGCCAAACCCAGAAAACTTCTAACTTCAGTCACTGACTTCGGTGGACTACAATTTAAAATGGCCTCAATTTTACTCCGATAAACTCTTATACATCTGCTGACACCACATGACCCAGAAAAGTCACTTGATCAAGCCAAAACTCACACTTAGAAAGTTTAGCATATAATTGCTTCTCTTTCAAGGTCTATAATACTATCTGCAAGTGCTTGTCATGATCCTCTTCATTACGTGAATACACCAAAATATCATTAATAAAGACCACCACAAATTGATCTAGATAGGGTCTAAACACCCTGTTCATCAAATCCATGAAAATTGCTGGTGCATTCGTCAACCCAAAAGGCATCACAAAAAACCCATATTGCCCATACCTTGTGTGGAAAGCTGTCTTAGGAACATCTTCAGCTCTGACTCTCAACTGATTGTACCCTGATCTAAAATCAATCTTGGAGAAAACTGCTGCTCCCTTCAACTGATAAAAGAGATCATCTATTTTAGGCAAAGGATATTTATTCTTGATAGTCACCTTGTTCAATTGCCCATAATCAATGCACAATCTTAAGGTACCATCCTTCTTCTTCACAAATAAAATAGGAGCTCCCCACGGAGACACACTAGGGCGAACAAACCCTTTCCTGCAATTGCACCTTCAACTCTCTCAACTTAGTAGGTGCCAATCGATAGGGAGTAATAGAGATGGGAGTGGTACCAGGCAACAATTCTATACCAAACTCAACCTCTCTCTCAGGGGGTAGCCCTTGCAACTCCTTAGGAAATACATCTAGGAATTCCGCAACTGTGGGTATACTATTAAGTTGAGAAACCACTACTCTGGTATCTACAACATGAGCAAGATAAGCCTCACATCCCTTCCGAATCAACTTCCTAGCTGCAACTGCAAAAACAAACAAGGATGCAATATGTCTCTGCTTACTAGATACCATCACACTTCTACCATTGCTGGTTCTCAGAGTAACACACTTCTTTTAATAGTCTACCACAGCTCCATGCTTAGACAACCAATCCATGCCTAAGATCAAATCATACTCCTTAAAAGGCATTTCAATCAAATCACCAAGAAACTCCTCACCTTGCACTACAACTGAACTATCTTAGTGCACCTTGCTAACTACCACACTATGCCCTAAAGGATTTGTCACCAATACATCAAATCCTAAGGACTGAGTATGCAATTCAGTCACAGGCAAAATAGATGCAATTATGTATGAATGAGTAGATCTTGGATCAATTAGAGCAAGAACTAAAATGCAAAATAAAGAGAATGTACCTGCAATAACTGCTGAAGCATCTGGTTGCCTTTGCATCACATACACTCGCTGAGATGATCCAGCCTCATCTGGCCTACTGCCTCCAGACATAGAACCTCCTCTCTGACTAATCCCAGGTCGACCACCCCTACTGAAACCTCTTCCCCCTTGACCTCCTCTCACACTAGGCCGAGAAACTGCAAAATCTGTCTGCCTATCCTCCTGTAGCTCAGGACAATCTCTGATGAAATGGTCAGGCGACCCGCATCTAAAACACACAGCTGATCCACCAATCTTCCAACAAACACCCCCATGTATCCTACCACAATGGACACATGTAGGTGGAGTAGACCTCTGAACCACTGGAGTCGGAGCACTAGCTACAAAAACTGTAGGTCTCGATCTCTGCCTCTAATACTGAACTGACCTACCAGACTGCCTTTGGCTCCTATTGATCCTCGGAACAAAAGTTTCTCTGCCTCTCTTCATAGATGAAGACCCTGCCTCAAACTGGGGTCTCCTAACTCTGGTCTCCTCCTCGGTAGCAGCAGCTGCAATACCCTGTGCTCTCTCAACACTTCTAGCTGCTGCAACCAATTGAGAAAAGTCTTGGTGCTGAGAACCAGCAATAATACACAAAATAGAGGGCCTCAATCCCTACTCAAATCTCCTACACCGGTCAATGTCATCAGAAATAATCCCACCGGCATAATGATTCAACCGGATGAACTCAATCTCATACTCTGTCACTGTCCGGTTATCCTGCCTCAAATTCAGAAATTCCATCTTCTTGGTATCCTTATACTCCCTCAGAGTATATTTCTGCTCAAACTCCCGCAGAAAATCACTATAAGACAAAGTAGGAGGATCATCCATGGCATGGGGAACCGTCTTCCACCAATCATAAGCATCTTTCCGTAAAAGTGATTTAGCATAATCAAATTTCTCTTCTGGAGTGGCTTGTAACTGGATAAATATTCTCTAAACTCTATCAAGCCACTGGTCAGCTAATGCAGGATCTGTAGTACCAAAGAAATCCTCAGCCCCAAACTTCCTCAATTTATCATAATGCCTCACCTGCACATGTGGCTGTGGTTGCGATGGCGGTTGCTGCACTGGATCTTGCCTCAACAATTCTACCACATGCCGTAAACAAACTGGAGGCATCTCATCAGCAGCTAGTCTCTCTGGCACAGGAGCAGGTGCCTCTCCAGCTCTCTCAACCCTAGCTCCATCTCTACCCTCTTCAGGAGCTATAGTCTCAGCACTACCCTCTACGGACTGACGTGACTAAGACGCCATCACTATCTATATCTGCAAACACATCAGAAAATACCTCATCAAAGATCAGAGACTGTCAGCGCCAAAGCATGTACCTTATTTAAAACCATATTTTAAAAATCAAAATTTTTCTTTTTCTTACAATTCACATAGGTTGAGAACCTCAAACCTAGGCTCTAATACCAAAACAGTTGTAACACCCCTATACCCAATATACGCATAATACATATGACCATATCTGTAATATACGTATACCGGATACAAGAATGCCATAGTTTATATTAAACAAATCAATCTTTCCTTTTAGCAATAATATGAGAAAACTTAAAACATTTAAGTTATATTATAAAACATAATAGATAAACCATTTATTTACTATGCAGCGGAAGATGTAGCAGTATATAAATATGTTTACATCAAAATTAATATTTACAAAATATAAAGTTTATACATGTTTGGCAGTTCATCTCTGAACTTGAAGTCCACAATCAACACTTCACAAGCCTAGACTCAACTTGGTCTAGCTGAACTTTCCGGTTCTACCCTGCTACCTGTGCAATGAACCACAATCGCGCTAAGCCAACGGCTTAGTGGTACAAACCATGATAACAATATGCTTTAATGTAATGCAAATGTCATACTTTCAAATATTATGAACAATTCACAAGAACATCATATCTCATAACATTACTGTGAGCGGGGATTTTCGCCCCCACTCCCGGTGGAATGGTTCTTACGACTTCGGCACTGTTTAGGCTCGGGGCCTTAGAGAACACAGACCTATGTCCGGAGAAAATGGAGTCGCCACCCGAACGGGCCAGGAAAAAGAGAGGGGTGGATGACTTGATTCCTAAGGAATCCCTAACCCCCTAATGGGTTCGAAAAGTTGGGTACATGTGGGGAAGGTGAGAAATGCCCAGTACCCCCACAATGCTCGGTTCATTGGAACCGGCCTCCTTTACAGGTCTTAATATTATAAAATTCTTAAATATAACAACATTATCCATATTACACACAATAATTAAAAGAAAGCATCATTATATTAAAATCAAAGCAATGTCCAAACAAAGCAAATAAATGGACACCCATCCAAGGATGGCAACATGTCCTTACATTACATGCCTAGATAGGACACCCACCAAAAGGTAGAAACATGCCCTTTACATAGGTTCTAAAATAGAAAAGAAAATTAAATTACATGATGTTTAACTAATGAGGTACCCACCAAGTGGAAACATACCTCTTACAACTTTTGGAAATCATTCATCATAAATAAATCATTCATCAAAGCTATTAATTAAAATATAAACATCCATCCATGATAAATAAAATAAACCAAGTATTGAACTTAAATAAATTATGGCATATAAAATAAATCAAAGCATAATCAAATATAGAATTGAATAAAGCAAATAAAAAGTCCAAATTATAGCTACTATTTCCATTTAGATTTCTTTATCTCATGTGTTAAGGTTTTGGGAATTTCATGAGTATAAGCTACTGTGACTTTTTTATGGAATTAAAATAGATTGAAGTTTTATGTTTTAAAAGGTTGGTAAGACACTTTGATTAAACAAATTAAGGTTTGAATGATGAAATTATGAAACTAGGGTTCTAGACAGTTTAAAATACTTTGATTTATGATTTTCAGTTATTGGGTTTCTAAGCTACTTTGTAAATTTAACCTATTTATGTTTTATTGTTTTTAATGTCTTAAAAGGATTAAGGTTCATAAAAATTAGGGTTTAAATTTTTAAAAGGATTAGGGTTCATTATTTTGAATTTTAAAAGTTGAATTTGGGTTTAGTATTTTTAGAATTTAGGGTCACGGGTGGTGAATTAATTTTTAGGAATTTGGAAATCAATTTGATAATTTCATGAAGTTTTATGAATTTAAACAAACAAATTAAAGTTTTATAAGTAGAAAAGATGTTTTTTAAGGCTTTTTGAATGAAATAGAGCCTATTTTAAAATTTTAAAAGAAACGGAATTTAAATCATAGTTTTGTTGAAAAATATATTCAATTAGAGTTTTAAGATTTTTAAGAAGTAAAAATAATAATTTTAAGCATTTTGGAAGATAAACCAATGAAATAAAGCTTTTAACTTTAGAAAAACTAATTTAAAATTCTAAAATTTTAGATTTTGAAAAAAAAAACAAATTCTTAGTTTTAGCTACAGTGTAAAAAAAATAAAGAAATTAAAATTTCGTACCTTCTTTTGTAAGTTGCACCAAAATTGCTTATTGGATGAACAAGCTCAAAAGACCAGCCTTTTTGCCTTTTTAATCCCTTAAATTGTGTTTCTGCTACTTTAAAATTAATTGAGTTCAAGCTTTTCCTTTATTTAATTTGGATTTTCTTTTTTTTTTTCTTGTCCCTCTTGGCCTCCTCTTTTTTAATTGCCATTGCTCCTTGTTTATAGTGGTTTGATGTGGTTTTTTCCTAATTATTTAAGGTAAGTAATATTAATTAAAAACAAGAAACCAAAACCTAATTGAATTAGGCTTCAAAAAATTTATGTCGAAAATATTGCGCTGCCGAAAAAATTGCTGCAGGAAAAAATGTGCTGGAGATAAAATTCTAGCGCAGTTGGCTGCGACAGCGCGCGTGGAACGGGCCCGTAGCCATTTCGCAGGCAGAAAAATTTTGCATTTCGTAGGCAGAATTTTTCTGCGTGCGAAATGCCCACGGGCCCTGTTTTATTAGTTTTTGTCATAGAATTGTATCTTATTTATTATGATGATTATTGTTTTCTTTAGGTATTTTGGTAGTTTTAATATGTTTATTTAGTGTTTTCACCAATTTTTGTAGTTTTAATTTATTTCAGTGTTTATGTCATTGTTGTCCTAGTTTTTAGTGTGGTGTTTATGTGTTTTTGGTTAATGTTTCATTTGATTCTTGTTTAAACATTGTTTCAAGTGTTTGTTTTAGGTTAATATGCAAAATATTTCCTTGGAAGAAAGAATAGCATGAAGCAGCAAGACACGGCCAAGCCACTGGCCGTGTCTCACCTTAAGGGCAAAACAATGGAACTAAGAGAGGAAGGAAAATTTGGCAGTAGGTGACACACTCAGGTGACACAGCACGGCCACAAGCTTGGCCGTGTCCCATACATAGCCAATGAAGAAGACCAAAGGAAAGAGAGCAAAGAACGAAGAGAATCAGTAGGTGACACACTCAGGTGACACGGCCAAGATGACACGGCCATGAGCTTGGCCATGTCACACTCAATACCAAAGAAGCAAAGATGAAGGATTACACAGAAGCTGACACATTCAGCTGACACAGCCAAGCCATTAGCCGTGTCACATGACACGGCCACCAGATTGGCCATGTCACTCCATTGGACTATGGGAAGAAAGAAAATGCAGATTTTGAGCGAGGTTTTGTATAAAAAAGAGGATTAGGGTTTTTGAAGAGGACATAATTTATCAGCCGTCAAACATAAACTTTTGAGCTTGCATTTGTTTTCTTTTGAAATTTTGATTACACTTTGATTGCATTAGTTTTAATATGTCTAAATTAGTGTTTTCACCAATTTTTGTTGCTCAGTTTACTTTTATTGTTTTAAATTGCATTCGATCTGTCTTCATTAGTTGTTAGCAATTTAAATTTATTAATAATTTGTTATTTGTAATTGATAATCAATTAGCTATTCTAGCTTCCTTGTGAGACGACCTTGAGGTGTTCACCAAAATACTACAGCAGCCTCGTATACTTGCGAGTGTAGTTCTAGTAGTGTTAATTAGAGCGCAACAAGTTTTTGGCGCCGTTGCCGGGGAAGCTAATTGGCATAATTATTTATTAGGCATAAATATTTTAAATTATTTTTCATTGTTTACATTTGATTTTATTTGTCTTTTGCTTTTAATAATTCCTTTTTCCCATAAATTTTGTTTATGCAAGGCAGGAGATCACTCGGAGGAGAGCTACACCCAGTTATTCCAGAAATTCAGAGAGTGAAAAGGAGCAGAGAAGAGTTTGAACTATATACCGAATTTGATGCAGAGGAGGACACTTCTGATTTTGAGTCGGATATTGCACAATCTACCAATATGGGAGACGAAAGGCAAAGAACTATGAGGGATTTTGCCTGTCCTGTCATTGGAACTTCCACCTCTTGTATAAGATTGACAGATGCAGTAAGAAATTATGAGTTGAAGAATATCCATTACAACATGCTGCCATCATTCTATGGAGTCCCAAACAAAGATCCTTTGAATTTTATCTGGGATTTCTACTCCACCCTCAACACATTTCCATTAGGAGGATTAACAGAAGACCAGTTGAGGATGAGGTGTTTTCCGTATACATTTAAGGATAGGGCAAAAAGCTGGCTTATGATGTTGCCTGAAAATTCTTTGACAACTTGGGAGAAAGTTTATAACAAGTTTATGGGCAAATTTTACTCACATCAGAAGACAGCTGAATTGAGAGGGAAAATAGCTACATTCTCTCAATTTGAAGGAGAGCCATTTCATGAGGCTTGGGACAGGTTTAAGATGTTATTGATCCAGTGTCCACACCATCACTACCCACTTCAACTTCTGAATCAGTTTTTCTACGATGGTCTAACCCAGCAATTTCAGAATATTGTTGATAACGCAGCTGGGGAGCTATGGGAGAAAAGACAGCAGATGAAACTTATGAAATCTTTGAAATGTTGGGAGCTAATTCTCAATAGAAAAGTGTACGAGAAAGAAGTAAATGGGTCAATCAATTGGAAGCCAACAGTAAGATGGTCAATCAGATAGCTGAATTGACAAGGCAAGTGCAGATGTTGAACATGAAGAACAATACCTCTTCATCCACTCAAGAAGTGTGTGGAATTTGTGGAACTTTCGGGCATGGAGCAAATATATTCCCCTCTGCATATGAGTCTTATGGAAATGAGGCTGAGCAAGTCAATGCTATGGGGGGATATCAACCAAGGGCCCAGAATGATCCTTACTCAAATACTTACAATCCTGGTTGGCGGAATCATCCAAATTTTTCCTGGGCAACAAATAATTCTCAACAACCTTTCCATTTGCTCCAGAGACAAAACCAACCGTATGGTCAATCTTCAAATCAAGGGTAGCCTAAGAGAGAGAGTTTGGAGGATAGTTTATAGGCCTTCATCCAAATCAGTGCTAAGAATCAAGAGATGAATAACAAAAGGCTGGATTCATTAGAAGCAACTTTTAAGAAAGTGGAGACCCAAGTGGGAGAACTTGCACAACAGATGCAGATTCAACAAAAAGGGAAATTTCCAAGTCAACCTGAGCAGGCACAAGCAGTGATTGTACTTAGAAGTGGCAAGGTAATAAACAATAATGTTGAAAATAATTCTGTGAATGCAGGTGATCAAGAGAACAAAAAGGAAGGAGAACCAGAGAACAAAGGTGTTGTAGAAAAATCAATGGAGAAATCCCCTTCAACAGATTTACACAAGGCCAGTAATCCTTACCGGCCACCTATACCATTTCCCAGCAGGTTGAAGAATGATAAACAAGATAAGCAATTTTTGGACATCTTCAACATGATGTCTAAGGTAAGTATTAACTTACCTTTACTTGAAGCAATAAAGAACATGCCGGCTTATGCCAAATTTTTCAAGGAACTGAACACCAAGAAAAAGAGGTATGACCCAAATGAAAAGGTGATAGTGTCAGAGCTAGCTAGTGCTGTTTTGCAGCATAAACTACCTCCGAAGCTAAAGGATCCTGGTAGTTTCATAATTCAAATTACTATGGGTAATGGAAAGGGTACTGATGGCATGTGTGATTTAGGAGCCAGTGTAAATTTGATGCCTTATTCTGTGTATCTTGAATGAGAACTTGGGGAACTTAAACCTACTAAAATGGTGTTGCAATCAGCTGACAGATCTCTTAGATTCTCGAAAGTGGTTATAGAAGATGTGTTTGTTAAGGTTGGTGGGCTGATAGTACCTATGGATTTTATAGTTCTTGACATGGAAAGAAGTAACTCTACACCATCCGCACATACTATTCTACTGGGTAGGCCTTTTATGGCTACTACCAACACCTTGATAGATGTTAAAAATGGTAAATTGTCAATGACTGTCTTGGGACAAATGGTTGAATTTTCTATTTTTAACACTTCTCTCATTCATACAACTGCGTTATATGAGGATTGCTCTTTAATTGATTGTATTGATACAGTTGTTTCAGATGTTTTGTTGGAGATAGATTCCTTGGATAAATTAGAGCTGGCACTTACCTTAGATCGTGGTTTGGATATTTTTTATTCAGAAATAGCCAGTTGCCTTGAGACATTAGAGAGTGCTGAAATAGAGGAACTCAAGGAGGACCCAATATTTGAACTTCCCTCCATCCAAAAGGAAGAGAAGAATCCTTCACTTGAGTTAGAGCTGAAAGAGTTACCTAAAAATCTGAAATATATGTTTTTAGGAGATCACAACACTTTACCTGTGATAATATCTAGCGAACTTAGTGAAAGGGAGGATATGAGATTGGTGAGTGAGCTAAAAAGATTGAAAAGAACAATAGGATGGGGATTGAGTGACATCAAAGGTATTAGCCCTTCAATGTGCACGCATAGAATCACCTTAGAAGTGGGAGCTAAACCTGTGAGGGAGACCCAAAGGCGCCTTAACCCAAACATGAGTGAAGTGGTTAAGAAGGAAGTGCTTAAATTGCTTGATGAAGGAGTGATATATCCAATAGCTAATAGTGAGTAGTGCCTAAGAAATCAGGAATCACTGTGGTGAAAAATGAAAAGAATGAATTGGTTCCTACTAAGACTACTACTGGATGGAGAATGTGTATCGATTATAGGAATTTGAACAATGCCACAAAGAAAGATTATTTCCCTCTTCCTTTTATTGATCAGATGTTGGATAAACTTTCTGGACACTCACATTATTTCTTTTTGGATTGACTTTTAGGTTATTATCAGGTGCCGATATCACCAGAGGATCAATCCAAGACTACTTTTACTTGCCCTTTTGGGACTTATGCATTTCGGCATATGCCCTTTGGCTTGTGCAATGCGCCTGCAACTTTTCAGAGATGCATGATGTCTGTCTTCACAGACATGATAGATGATTTTATTGAGGTATTTATGGATGACTTTTTATTTTCGGTGATTCTTTTGATGATTGCCTCAATAAACTTGTTCTTGTGCTTGAGAGATGCATTGAATGTAACCTCACTTTGAGTTGGGAAAAGGGTCATTTCATGGTTACTCAGGGCATTTTATTAGGCCATGTTGTGTCAAGTAAAGGGATTGAGGTGGATAAGGCTAAAGTAGAGTTGATTGCTAAGTTACCCACACCTACCTCTGTTAAGGGAATAAGAAGTTTTCTAGGGCATGCAGGTTTTTACCGGAGGTTTATTAAAGATTTTTCTAAAAAAGCCAACCATTATGTCATTTGCTTGTGAAAGATGTTCCATTTGAGTTTACTGCACAATGCATGCAAGCTTTTAATTCCCTTAAGGAAAAATTGACTAGTGCACAACTCCTGTTTGGTCTTTACCTTTTGAAATTATGTGTGATGCCTCTAATCATGCAGTAGGAGCTGTTCTTGGGCAAAGGGTTGAGAAATTTTTGAGAGTGATCTATTATGCTAGCTTGACCCTGAATAGTGCGCAAATGAATTACACAACAACTGAAAAGGAAATGTTAGCTGTTGTTTTTTTGCCTTAGATAAGTTTAGAGCATATTTAATTGGGTCGAAAATTATTGTGCATTCTGATCATGCAACTCTAAAATATCTTTTGACAAAACAACATATTAAACCTCGCTCAATTAGATGGGTGTTATTATTGCAAGAATTTGATTTCCAAATCAAAGATACTAAACAAAGTGAAAATGTTGTAGTTGTTCATTTATCTAGACTACCCTTCTATGGTGAAAATCTTGCATCTGATAGCATTCATAAAAATTTAGAAGCATTTCCTGATGAGCAGCTATTTGTGGTAATTAATGCACCTTGGTTTGCAGATATTGCTAACTATCTTTCTTGTGGTATTTTGGGTTCTGACATGTCATTTCAGGAAAAGAAAAGGTTTTTGCACGTGAGTAAATTTAATTTTTGGGATGAACCTTACCTATTCCAGATATGCAAAGATGAGATAGTTCGCAGATGTGTATCTGAGGAAGAACAACTGAGTGTTCTTCAATTTTGTCATGACCTTCACTGTGGTGGTCATTTTGGATGAAGAAAGACTACAGAAAAGGTGTTTCAAAGTGGTTTTTACTAGCCTACTCTATTCAAAGATGCTCAAGAATATTGTAAGCATTGTGACTGCTGTCAAATAGTGGGTAACATTAGGAGGAGGAATGAAATGCCCCTTCAATCGTATATTGTTGTTGAACTGTTTGATTTGTGGGGAATAGACTTTATGGGTCCTTTTCCCAAGTCTTTTGGTTATGAATATATTTTAGTTTCTGTTGATTATGTTTCAAAATGGGTGGAGGCAATCCCCACCCGTACTAATGATGCTAATGTGGTTGTTAAATTTGTGAAAGAATATTTTCTTAGCAGATTTGGCACGCCAAGAGTGATAGTTAGTGATGGGGGAAGTCATTTCGCAACAAACTTTTTGATAAATTAATGCACAAATCTGGTGTGAAACACAAGGTGGTGATCCCATACCATCCACAGACTTATGGACAAGTTGAGACATCCAACAAGCAAATAAAAAGAATTCTGGAGAAAATAGTCAACTTATCAAGGAAGGATTGGGCAAGTAGATTGCATGATGCATTGTGGGCATATCGGACTGCTTTCAAGACTCCTTTAGGTATGAGTCCATACCGATTGGCTTTTGGTAAGGCTTGTCATTTACCAGTGGAGTTGGAGCACAAACCGTATTGGGCAATCAAGACTCTGAATTTAGACTTGGATAAGGCAAAGAGAGAATGTTTTCTGCAAATTTTAGAGTTAGATGAACTGAGGAATGAGGCATATGAGAGTTCGAGGATTTATAAGGATCACACTAAAGCACTTCATGACAGAATTATAGTGCGAAAGACATTGAGCCCAGGTATGAAAGTTTTTCTTTTTAATCATCTCCATCTCTTTCTAGGAAAACTCAAGTCTCGATGGAGTGGTCCTTTCGAGATAACTCAGGTATATCCTTCTGGTGCTATAGAATTGCTTAACTATCGAATAAATAAAACTTTTAAAGTAAATGGACAGAGAGTTAAACCATATAATGAAGGGTTCCAAGAAGTAAGGATCATTGATAACACTTTGATCAACGAACCTTAAGTCTTGTAGTAATGTCCAGCTACACGACATTAAAGAAGCGCTAAATGGGAGGCAACCCATCGGTTTGCATTTCTTTTCATAGTTATAATTTTATATTCAGCAATTTTGATTTTATGTTTGGTTTAAATAAATGAAATGGGTGCTTTGATTGGTTTTTATTGTGTTTTAGGGCTAATCAAAGAAGAGGATTGCATTTCTTTAAGATTTGGTGACACACACAAAAAAAAAATGGCAGTGAAGGACACTGCCACTTGACACGGCCAAGCCAGTGGCCTTGTCAAGCCAACCCAAATTCACCAATTCACACAGCCCCTGACATGGCTAACAAGCTTGGCCGTGGCCGTGTCCTTGGCCGTGTCACATAGACACGGCCAAGCTTCACCCCAAGTCCCTTTTCTTTGTTTTTGCAACCCTTTATTTACAATGTCAAATACACCTATGGGACACAGCCAAGTCACTGGCTGTGTCCCTCCAAACTCATCAAACATGGCCAAGCTCACCCAAGCTTGGCCGTGTCCCTTCAATTTTAAAGTTTAAAAACACGGTTTTAGTACTTTAGTTCATTTCAATCCCTAGTTTTCTTTTTGTTTCCTTTCTCTCTCTCGACTTTTTCTCTCAAAAGACTCCATTGTTGTTCTTTCAAAGCTTCCAAAATCCCATTAATTCTCAATTTTCTTCACCAAAACTGAAATTAATCAATTCAATCTTCTTCTTCTCTCATAAAAAATCAATCTAATCTGTTTAAGTTTCAAATTTTTTCCAGATCTTTCATTATGCCAAGAACAAAGATGGTGTCCCACCGCAAGAGGAAGCAACCTCCAACTGCAGCTGCATCTTCATCTTCTTCATCTTTAAAGAGAGCGACTCTTTTGGCTAGGGGTTTCTTTCCGACGAGGTATGTAAGCGATGAATCCCTTCATGCTCTTCATATTAGGGATAATTTTTATAGTTATGTTCAAAACCTTGGGTGGGAGAAACTAGTCTTCTTTTGACCTTTGCAATTTCAAGAGCTTACTTTGGAATTTTTAACATCTCTTAAGGTTGAAAGAGATGAACAGAAGATTTGCTCTAGGTTGAATTTTAAGTTGCTTGGGGAAATCATTTGTAGTTAGTATTGAGCAATTGAATGTTATATTTGGTTTCCATCAACATGGTGAAAAGTCTATACCTAAGGATTTTAAACAGCAATTTGCTTGGGGAGCATTGGGCTCGGGAACTCATGTGGCCAAATTGGCCAAGGCAACTAAATTGAGTAATCCCGCTTTAAGGTATTTGCATCGCTTTATGTCCTATGGGTTCTTTGCTTGGAAGGAAAGCCTAGGTGTAGTGGAACTTAGTGAGCTATTTTTCTTAGATTGTGCTTGTAATGCAATACCCATCAGTACCGGCTATTTGTTGGTCGATGTTTTTGATAATGTGGCAAACAAAAAGAAGGGGGCTATTTGTATTGGAGGATTGGTTACCACATTGGCAACAGCCCTTCTTGATTATTTTGACCTGAGTACCTGTCGTATGACTAAAATTATGGGTAATGATTCATTGGATTTGACCACACTTGAGAAGATGCATATGGTTGTGAACAGGGGAGGGGCCTATGTGATGGCTTCAGTTGAACCAGAAGCACCGGGGGGCAGACAAAAGAGAACATGAGTCCATGAGGAGTCCGACTCAGATTCTCTTAATTTGGATGAAGATGCTCTTGTCCCGGATAATCAAGAGATACTTAATAGGATAGAGGCACTGCAGAGCAAGGTCGATCGTAACCATGTGCGGTCTTGCAACAGTTGGACAAAATCAATAGAACCTTGCTAAGATTCTGAGTCTCCATCCTTCGACTGCATCATCATCACATCCTCCTTCACCGTAGATCAAATTATCTCTAATCTGTTGAGAGAATTCCTTAATTTATTGTCTTTAGTTATATCATTTTTTTGTTGGTATTTTTTGTTTTTGTTTTTAAGGTTAACATTTTATATTTTGGATATTTTATTTTATATATATTGTATTTTGTTTTTGAACAATTGCTGTTTGTGATGAAAAGGTAGAGTTTGCCTCACAAGGGAACGATGGAAAATAGGTTGTACCTTCACTCTTTTTCTTTATTATCCTTGTTTCCATTGAGGACAATTTAATTTATAAGTGTGGGGTAATATTTAAGCTTTCCTTTAATTCTTTTTTTGTTTGTCTATGTGTGTTATATTGTGCGTTGTGCATGGCATAATTGTTGGAAATTTATTGACTTTTCTGTGATTCTAGCATTATATTTGAGCCTTTAGTATCAGCATAGAGATTAGCATTTGAATTCATTCAGGATCAATTTTCACATTATGCAATTCATGACATATAAATCTTTGAGAACCCACCCTTTGTGAGTTTTGAGCCTCATAGATTGAATATTATTGTCAATTGATTTTCTCTTCTTAAGTGTGCACCTTCATGATTTTGCATCTCTAGAGCTTGCTTTTGCATACTAATTTAACTCACATTATGATTTAATCTCAAGTTTTAAAATGATAAAGGCAAATTAGGATTATCCCTTTAGCTTAAAAAGACCTCCCTTAATTATGAATTCTTTAGTGAGCCAAGTTGAGCCTTTGACTTTTTCTTGATTGATCAACACAATTCACAACTCAACATTTTCCTATTATCATCATACCTGCATTAAGGAATGGCGTTTCTTATGATATGACAATAGGGTGGTTTAATTCATAAGTGTGGGGTAAGCAATAAAAAAAATAGTATTGCTTTAACAAGATTTGGGGCTGAAATGCATACTTTGCACATTGTATTTGACTAAGAGTCGATTATTCTTTTCCTCTACATTTTAAGCTAGATGTTCCATGCAATTTTGTATTTTGTATATATATATATAATTAATATAAAAGAAAATAAAAGAGAAGATATATATATACAAAATTCATATATTTTCTAGCATTAGTCATCAAATAGGAATGTCGACTCATGTACTTTTCTTTAAGTATGCAGGTATGTGCGATTATCAAGGGTTGGTGAATATGCCATTTGAGGGAGTTACGAGTTTCTTAGATACTCCATTTCTTGATGTTCCAACTTAAATGTCCTTTCTCACACCTTCACCTTAGCCCCATTACATCCAAATAAAAGACCTTCGGATTATTTCTTGAGAAAATTAGTGAGAGAGATTGGATAATTAAGCAAGTTTATGGCAGTATGCAGTCATGAGTGGTTTGAGTGAATTAACCTTTGAAATTGAGTGAAACACTTAGATGAGAGATGAGATTTGTTATGTCTGGATTAATGAATGAGTTAAGAAAATCTTGATTGAAGTAAATTGTAATTATTTATGGCGAGACTTAAAGGATTTCATCTTATATACTGGAATTATAGTTAAGGTTGTTTGAGTTTTTAATTTATGCCATGTGAATTTGCTTGAGGACAAGCAAAGTTTTAAGTGTGGGCTAGTTGTTTTATTAGCTTTTCTCATACAATTGTATCTTATTTATTATGATGATTATTGCTTTCTTTAGGTATTTTGGTAGTTTTAATTTGTTTATTTAGTGTTTTCATCAATTTTTGTAGTTTTAATTTATTTCAGTGTTTATGTCATTGTTGTCCTAGTTTTTAGTGTGGTGTTTATGTATTTTTGGTTAATGTTTCATTTGATTCTTGTTTAAACTTTGTTTCATGTGTTTGTTTTAGGTTAATATGCAAAATATTTCCTTGGAAGAAAGAATAGCATGAAGCAGCAAGACACGGCCAAGCCACTGGTCGTGTCTCACCTTAAGGGCAAAACCAAGGAACCAAGAGAGGAAGGAAAATTTGGTAGTAGGTGACACACTCTGGTGACACGGCCAAGCCACTGGCCATGTCAAATGACACGGCCACAAGCTTGGCCGTGTCCCATACTTAGCCAAGGAAGAAGACCAAAGGAAAGACAACAAAGAACGAAGAGAATCAGTAGGTGACACACTCAGGTGACACGGCCAAGCCACTGGCCATGTCACATGACAAGACTAGGAGCTTGGCCGTGTCACACTCAATACCAAAGAAGCAAAGATGAAGGATTACACAGAAGCTGACACATTCAGGTGACACGGCCAAGTCACTGGCCGTGTCACTCTATGGGACTAAGGGAAGAAAGAAAATGCAGATTTTGAGCGAGATTTCGTATAAATAAGAGGATTAGGGTTTTTGAAGAGGACACAATTTATCAGCCGTCAAACATAAACTTTTGAGCTTGCATTTGTTTTCTTTTGAAATTTAGATTACATTTTGATGCAAACAGTCTAGATTAAATTAGTTTTAGCCACTGCAATATTTCTCTAGCAAAGATCTGAACAAGAGATTCTTCAGAAGCTAAAGAAAGTTTGTAATTTGGTTTTGTTCTCAAATTTTATCTCTTAAGTTTCATTGGAATTGTATTCATGAATTCTATTATGTCTAAATTAATTTCTTTGAATTTTAATGAGATGAATTTGTTTGATAGCATTATTATGAACTAATTTGATCTAGTTTAGGGTTTGTATGGATCTACTATGATTGTATGAATTGGTTATTGCTCATAACTGAATTATTTCTTTAGCCTTAATTGAATGGATTAATGTTAATATATAATTGATTGGCCGCCAATTATGTGTTTGAGGTATTAGATGAAGGATTAAGAAATGAAGTCTAATGCTGGAATAATTCAATTAGGGACTTAGGTGAATTACAAATATAAACCTAAGAAAAAGAACATTTCAATTGTAACAAGATTATTTGAAAGAGGCTTGAATGCGAGTGCTTATTTCCTTGATTCGATTAATTAAGTTGCTTGAGATCTAATCTTCAAAATTAAATTGGTTGAGAGGAATAGCCATACATACATATAAGTTAGTAGAGAAGTGCAAACCCTAGACCTTTCTATTAAGTGAATCAATATATCAGCTCAGTTTACTTTTATTATTTTAAATTCCATTCGATCTGTCTTCATTAGTTGTTAGCAATTTAAATTTATTAATAATTTGTTGTTTGCAATTGATAATCAAATAGCTATTCTAGCTTCCTTGTGAGATGACCTTGAGGTGTTCACTAAAATACTACAGCAGCCTCGTATACTTGCGAGTGTAGTTCTAGTAGTGTTGATTAGATCACAACTGGCCCGCACGATGAATTTTTCATCGCCGATTTTTCCGACTCCGATTTTTATTTTTGTTTTTATTTTTTTTACTTATATTTGTTTATTTCTATTTTTTATTAATAAAAATTAGATACTAAAGCAAAAATTATTTAATAAAAATTATTTTGGACCAATTAGACAACAAAAATCTTTTTAGACTAAAAAAAACATATTAGACCGGATTGCGTCAAAAATTAAGGGTCTACAATTTGCCCCTTGCTTGAATGATCTGAAACCTTAGTGAAAGAGAGTGAAAAGAAATAAGACTTAATTTTTGAGGTTTTGGGTTTTGGACCCGAGAGATTTGGACACTCGATCCTAAACTAGACTTGGATACTCGATCCTATCTGGATTTGGGTATTCGATCCTAAACTGGATTCGGATACTCGATCCTAACTTGATTTGGATACTCGATACTAAATTGGATTTGGATACTCAACCCTAAATTGGATTGGGATACTCGATCCTAACTTGATTTGGATACTCGATTCTAACTTGGAGTCGGATACTTGATCTTAAACTTGATTGGGATACTCGATCCGAAACAGGATTTGGATACTCGATCCTAAACTAATTTGGATACTCAATCCTAACTTGGATTCGGATACTCGATCCTAAACTTGATTAGGATACTTGATCCTAACTGGATTTGGGTACTCGATCCGAAATCGGATTTGGATACTCGATCCTAAACTGGATTTGGATACTTGATCCTAAATTTGATTTGGATACTCGATCCTAAACTGGCATTGGATACTCGATCCTAAACTGGATTTGGATACTCGATCCTAAATGGATTTGGATACTCGATCCTAAACTTGATTGGGATACTCGATCCTAAATTGGCTTTGATTTGGGTACTTGGATCCGAGATTGGGTACTTGGACTTGGATCCGAGATTGGGTACTTGGACCCAAGATTGGATTCGATTTGGGTATTTGGACTCGAGATTGGGTACTTGGACCCCAGATTGGGTAGTTGGACCCGAGATTGGGAACTTGGACATAAGATTGGGTGCTTGGACCCAAGATTGGGTGCTTGGACCCGAGAATGGGTGCTTGGAACCGAGATTGAGTTTGACTGACCTTTTATCATTTGAGAAATCTGACTGCTCCAGTTATTCTATGCATTGTGGTTTTTCACCCTCAAAATGGATCTTCATCCTTTGAGATCGGGTCTTCATCCTTGAACATGAATCTTTATCTTTTGACATTGGGTCTTCACCCTTGCAAATGGATCTTCATCCTTTGAGATCGGGTCTTTACCCTTGCGAATGGATCTTCATCCTTTGAGATCGGGTCTTCACCCTTGCAAATGGATCTTCATCCTTTGAGATTGGGTCTTTACCCTTGAAACATGGGTCTTTATCTATTGGAGGTCAGGTCTTTACCCTGGCTTTAGCTCTTTTAGCTAGATTGGTCTTTTGTCTTTTGCATCTTCATTCTTTTGAGAGTTCTAATGTTCTATTCTTTTGTTCTTCCTTTGTAATATCCCAATGTGTGCCCTAGAAGTTTGGATATAATTATTGTTTGTTGGAATTATGTGTATATGTTATGTTGATAAGAAAAGAAATTGAAAAGAGAATGTTTACATATTGTTTAAAAAGGAAAATAATGCGTAGAGAGAAAGTGTATATGTTGGGTATATGGTAATATATATAACATATATGTTGGTCAAAATGAGGAGTCAAGGGAAGAAGATATTTTATTTGTGATATGTGAAATTACTTAAATGGGCAAATAAGTGAAAGAAGCTAAGTTAAATGGATGAGGGCATTTAAGTAATTGCTTGGTGGAGATTTAAAGAAGAAGAGAAGTTTGACTTGTCTTCATTTTTCTCTTCTTTGCATTGTGTGGCTAGCTACCAAAGGAAAGAGAGAGCAAGAGAGGTGTTCTAAATTGTAAAATCAAGTTGAAGGAAGAAGCAAAGGATTAAGTTGGAGATTTGTGAAATTTCCTAAATTTTGGTAAGTACTCTATTGTTTTCCTTTGTTATTTTGAAGTTGTGTTTGAGGTGAGTTATGATTTGTTGATATTATGATTTGGTGTGTTTGAGATGTGTTTATAAGTGTTGAAATTGAGTATAAGTTAAAAAGATTGAATTGGGGTTGGTTTTGGTTTGAAGATGGTAAGTTAAGTGGATGTTGATAGTGAAAGAATAAGAGTGATGTTGATTTTAGGGTTTTGAAATGGTAAGTGATTAAATGTACTGTTAATGTGAATATTGTGATGAATATGTAAAATAAGTTTTAATGACATTGATTATATCCATTTGAATGAGGTTATGTTGTGCATAATGTGTTTTAATTCAATATAAAGAGATTTGGCCATGTTTAGGGTTTTCATTCATGAGAGACACGACCAAACTAAAGAAGAGACACGGGCAAGACTAAAGATTTTTGGGAGACACGGCCAAGTTTAAGGAAATTTGGCCGTGTTGGATCAATATTGGAGAGACACGGCCACTGGCTTGGCCGTGTCCCTTCACTGTGTCTGCCACTGCCTATTTTGTGTTGAGAGACACGGCCAAGCTAGGGAAGTCTTGGCCGTGTTGGAGCTTTTGGTTGAGAGACACGGCCACAAGCTTGGCCTTGTCCCTTGAGTGTGTTAGCTACTGTGATTGTTCTTTGCTCTTCTTGCATTGTTTTGATTCTTCAAAGGTCTTCTTGCACCTAAACATAAAAATAAACACTCTAAACACATTTAATACAAAGAATGATCTAAACAAATATATGTGGAAGATTCTAAATCTATGAATAATGTTATATTGTGTATAATGTGGGACACAATGTGAGTAATGATGATGCATATGATACTTTATGAACAATGTTATGTTTTATAAATTGTGAATCTTGTGAATGGTAATGTGTTATATGAATAATGTACTTTGTAATGTTATATCAATGATGCTATATGTAAAATGTGAAGGATATGATGGGGTAATTGATTAGGTATACTATGAAATATTATAATATGAATTGAGACATGACATGATATGAGGCCATTGTGATTAGTTATGATAACTCAAATGTGATGTGAAGCCATTGTGATCGGCTATGATAACTCAAATGTGATGTGAAGCCATTGTGATTGGCTATGATAACTCAAATGTGATGTGAAGCCATTGTGATTGGCTATGATGATTCAATTGAGAATGAAATTGCTAAATGAATTGTGTGGCTAATGTGTTATTCCATTTTCAGAGTTTGTTGTTGGTGGCATGCCTAATATTGGTAACAATCTCTTAAAGTTAGGTTGGATTTGATCCTTGAAGCCTAATTGAGATGTTACAACCCTTGAAGCTAGGTTGGGGTTGTTCTTGAAGCCAAGTTGCGTTGATACTTAGCATGCTTTGTTCCCCTTGAAGCTTGGTTGAACCTAATCCTTGAAGCCTAGTTGGGTTTATGATAATGATGAATGTGATAACAAAACCAAAGCGTTAACTCTGAAAGATGGAATGGCATATTAGTGTGTTTTGGGCCCATGCTTGTCTTTGTTTAATGTGATTCATGAATGGTATAATGATTGCCTTTGTTGGAAATGTGATTCATGATTGGTGAATTGTGAATAGAATAATGATATGAAGTATGATATGTAATGTGTGTATTTATATGTTGATTTTGAGTATTAGTGATGGATTGTGGTTGTTGTTAATGATATGTATATACGTATATATAATATATGAGATTAGTAGAGATATATGAAAGGTGTAATTAAAAAGGGAAACCATGATAAAAAAAACTAATGGTACATGGAATTTGATATATCATTATATGTTAGAATTTCTGTAATGTATGTTTATATTATTTATTTGTGCTACTAAGCTCTCGGGCTTAGCGCGGATGTGTAATCGCGCAGGTGACTAGGTGGAAGATATGAAGTCTTTCGTTATGCCACGAGAAGAGTAAGAGTTTATCGAGACCAACTAGAGGGTGATGCATACATGTATAATTTTTAATTATGATGTATCTCTGACAAGAGTGTATTTATATGTATAAATGAAGTTTTGATAAAAATAAGATTCTTATATTTAGGTAAGATCATTAAAAGTATAATGATTTTGTAAATGATCTTTAAATTTATGTATTGTGGTTTAAACTCTGTTAAAGGTTTTTAAATTGTAACGAAAAGTGACATCCTTATACTTTATATACTTACTGTATGTATACCAGGTATATGTATAGTACTTATATGGGATATCGGGGTGTTACATCCTTTTTCAAAAATTCAGCTATTTTTAATTGGACCTTATACTCTCTCCTTGCCCCCCCCCCCCCCCCCCCCCCCCCGTGTGGCAAAATATTTGTAGGTGAGTTTAAAATTATTTGGTATATGAACTCAAAATTGAAAAGGAGAAACTTTGCCCCCTGTGTAGGCTCAAACCAAAGATTTTTTCCATGCAAGCTTTGATTGATATTTTTCTTGTCTAGGTCTTCGCACAAGCATGCATTTCTTCTCTTTGCAAAATTACTGGAGCTTTCTCAAGCAATGGACTTTCCATGCCCCCCTGATTTGACATCTTCTTTTGATTCTTTACTTCACTGAGTGTTTGCTGTTCACTTTGATAAAGAATAGACAATACAAGACAAGAAAGTATGATGTGATATTCTCATGTATGCATGATATGCATGAATAATACTTACAGTCATTCCACCGACTCACAAACTGAGGTGATCAGAAGTGTTCTCATTGGTTCCTTTTTGACGCTCATTCAAGTCTTGCATTGGAATGATTGAAAGCTTTTGCATTTGTGGCTTTTATCTTCAAGATGTTGAAAACATGAGTAGTGGAGACCCCAAGCAGCAGAGTCAGGGATACATCTATAGCATGTCGGCTGATAGCTTCTTCATGACCTTGCCAATAATCATTTCCTTTGCCCAATGTGTCCTTTGGAGGTTCAACAGTTCAATATACTCCCTTAGCTTGAAGGCTTTGTATGACAAAACATTATTATTATTATTATTATTATTATTATTTTGAATTTTGATTTTGAAATCAAAAGTTGGCTTTGCCAAATTAATGTCAATGTACCTCAGGACTTGATTTTTCCAAATTAACATATCTATAACATATCAACCCTAGTTACCGTACTAAACTCGGGAATCATTTCTATTTAAGCAAGAATTGTTGCACTTTAGATAGGCACATACAAATTACTTGGCCAAAGATCTCATTTGAGTTTAAATATTGTCTATCTCATATGCATGTTTATTCAAACTATCTCCACTAATAGACTCTACCTACCAAGAGAGATCAACAGGTCTTTAATAGGCTTGAAATGGGGTCTATAAGGGACACAGGTTTAAATGAAGGCCATTTTGAGATAGGAGCCAATGTGACACAAGGGACAAACCTTCACACTACAAATTTCTTGTTTGAATTTTAGGCAGCTTGGAGGCAATCTTGCTAGACTCCAAATTCCTTCTATCTTCTTGGCATTAATCTAGTTCTTGATTGGGATAGTCTTTGCCCTTGTAAAAAATTTTGGTTCCCAAATTTATTTCTTTTCTTCTTCTTCCTTTTCTTTCTTTTTATTCTTCCTCCCTTTCTTTGAGCATTTTATAATTTTGTCCTTCTTCCTTTTAGGACTGTCAAGTACAGAACTTTCAAGAACATGATGGTCTTTTCCTTTTTCTTTGATTATGATCGAATCTTTAATTGGGCTGGACCAATTCAAGTCAAAATGTCCTTATAACCCAAATGGAAGCCTTTTGTTGTCTTAGGTAAAAGAGAACTTAGTTGGCTTTTTGAACCATTTTGGGTTTTCTTTTCTTCTTTTTTTTCTTCCTTTTCTCTCTTTTTTTTTCTAGCTCAAACAGAGTTGTAATATCCCAATGTATGCCCTAGAAGTTTTAATACAATTGTTGTTTGATTTGAATTTAATGTACATATGTTTTTGCAAAGGAAGTGATTGTGTTAATGGAATGTATATGTTGTATATATGTTAATATATACAACATATATGTTAGTCAAATGGAGAGTCAAGGGAAGAAGATATTTTAATTTGGGATGTGTGAAATTACTAAAGAGGGCAAGAGTTTTAAAGGATATGTAAATAAATAGAAAAGGGCATTTAAGTAATTTTCCTTTTTGGAATGCATGGTGGAGATTTAAAGAGATGACAATTTGATTTTTTCTTCATTTCTTCTTCTCTTTCCCATATGTTTGCCGGCCATTTTAAAGGAAGGGAGCAAGAGTGAGATTTGTTTAATTCAAATTCAATTTGAAGGAGGAATCAAAGGTTTAAGTTGGAGATTTGTGAAATTTCTTCAATTTAGGTAAGTACTCTCTTGTTTCTTTTTGTTATTTTGAAGTTGTGTATAAGATGAGTTATAGTTTGTTGATATTATGATTTGATGTGTTTGAGATGTGTTTACAAGTGTTGAAATTGATTGTAAGTTAAAAGAAATTGAATTGGTGTTGGTTTTGTTTTGAAGATGGTGAGTTAAGTGGAGGTTGATGGTGAAAGATCAAGAGTGAAGTTGGTTTTAGGTTTTGAAGTAGGTAAATGATTATATGTATGGTTAATGTGGATATTGTGTTAAACATGCAAAATAAGTGTTAATGACTTTGATTACATCCATCTGAATGAGTTTATGTTGTGCATAATTTGTTTAATTTCAATCAAAAGAGTGTTGGCTATGGTTAGGGTTTTTGTTCATAAGAGACATGGCCAAACCAAGGAAGAGACACGGCCAAGCTAAGGATTTTTGAGAGACACGGCCAAGTCTATGGAAATTTGGCCGTGTTGGATAATTTTTTGGAGAGGACACGGCCGTGTCCCTTGCCCATGTTTGATTTTGTTGCTTTTGGTTGAGAGACACGGCCACAAGCTTGGCCGTGTCCCTTGAGTGTGTTGGTTACTGTGTTTGGTTTTTATTCTTCTTGCATTGATGAGATTGAACATACATTTGATTATGCATATGATGCTATAAGAACAATGTTATGTTATATGCATTGTGAATTTTGTGAATGATAAGATGCTATATGAAATGATATGAGGCCATTGTGATTGGTTATGATAACTCAAATGTGATGCGAAGCCATTGTAATTGGCTATGATGATTCCATTGAAAGAACTTAAGGCATGTTTGCCTAATTGATGATGAGATTGGAGAATGAAATGATAAATGAATTGTGTGTCTAATGTGTTATTCATTTTCAAAGTTTTGTTATTGGTGGCATGCCTATTGGTAACATTCTCTTGAAGTTAGATTGGATTTGATCCTTGAAGCCTAATTGAGATGTTACAACCCTTGAAGCTAGGTTGGGTTGGTTCTTGAAGCCAAGTTGGGTTGATACTTAGCATGCTTTGTTCCCCTTGAAGCTTGGTTGAACCTAATCCTTGAAGCCTAGTTGGGTATATGATAATGATAAATGTGATAATAAAACCAAAGCATTAACTCTGAAAATTGAATGGCATATTAGAGTGTTTTGGGCCCATGCTTGTCTTTGTATATAATGTGATTCTTGAATGGTAAAATCATTGAAACTATGAAAATGTAATATGAATATTGTTATGACATTGAATGTAGTGTGATGTGATAATGTGATGTGCTTTTATGTGTATGGTTTATGAAATATAAAGGTGTGATGTTAGCTTTTCACCTATGATGTTAACTTTATAATTTAGATGTGTAACATTGCATTGCCTTAAAATATAGTGTTGGTATATTTTGTACTACTAAGCTGATGGCTTAGCGCGATAGTGTTTGATCGCGCAGGTGACAGAGTTGAACCTGAGAGCTCCTCGAGACCAAGTGAGACTAGACATTGAGGATTTTTCTTTTGGGACTTAAAGATCAGAGAAGAGCTGCCAATCATGTATATATATATTCTATGTTTTGTAAACTTTGATTTATAACATATTTGTAATAACTTCCGCTATGAATTGATAAACATTTTTATATATGGTGTCTTTTGGATTTATTTTAAATGTTGAGTTCGGTTTCATTTATTTACAAAGATATTTGTTGTGTTTTCTTCTTAAACTGTGGCATTTACTATATTCAGTATGCGTATATTACGATCGTTTAAGCATGCTTGGTACGTATACGTGATATAGGGGTGTTACAATTGTTTTGGTATCAGAGCCTAGGTTTGAGATTCTCAACCTAGGTCAAGTGTAAGAAAAAGAGTGTTTTGATTTTAAAAAGCGAATTTTTGAATAATATACATGTTTGGCATTGGCAGTCTCTGATCTTTAATGAGAGGTATTCTGCTGTGTTTGCAGATATAGGTTGTGATGGATTCTCACTCACATCAGTCAGTCGAGGGTAGTACTGAGAGTATAGCTCCTGATGAGATTAGAGAGGGAGCTAGAGTGGATAGTGCTGGAGAGGTACCTGCTTCTGTGTCGGGGAGACCAACTGGTGAGGAGGTTCTGCCAGGTTGGTTTAGGCATGTGATTGATTTGTTAAGGCAAGCACCAGTACAACCACCACCGCCACCCCCACAGCCTTTGGTATCAGTGAGACAATATGATAAATTAAGGAAATATGGAGCAGAAGACTTCTTGGGTACTATTGATCCAGCTGTAGCTGAGCAGTGGCTAGATAAAGTATAGAGAATATTTGTTCAGTTGCAAGCCACTCCAGAGGAAAAGTTTGATTATGCAAGATCATTGTTGCAAAAGGACACATATGACTGGTGGAAGACAGTGCCCCATGCTATGGATGATCCACCAACATTGTCCTATGCTGATTTTCTAAGAGAGTTTGAATTGAAGTATACTCATAGGGAGTACAAAGATGTGAAGAAAATTGAGTTTCTAAGCTTGAAGCAAGATCACCGGACTGTGACGGAATATGAGTTAGAGTTTATCCGGTTGAGCCAGTATGCTGGGGGTATTATATCTGATGAGATAGATAGATGCCATAGATTTGAGGAGGGATTGAGGCCCTCTATCATGTGTTTGGTGGCTGGATCTAGATACCGTGATTTTTCCCAGCTGGTTGCAGCAGCTAGGAGTGTGGAGAGAGCTCAGATTTGTAATATCCTCATGTATGTCTTAGAAGTTTTGATTATGTTGTTGTTGTCAATTGGATTGAATGTATATGTTGTGTGATAAGAAAAGAAATTGGAAAAGAATGTTTATGCATATGTGTTTGGGAAAGAAAAGAGGGTTTAGAGAAAAGTGTATATGTTGATTATATTGTGATATATATAACATATAAATTGGTCAAAGAAGAGTCAAGGGGGAAGAGATATTTATCTTGTTGAGTATGAAATTACATATTTGGGCATGCAAGTGACAAAAGATAAGTTAAGTGATGAGGGGTGTTTTGGTAATTGTTTAGTAAAAATCACTTGGTGGAGATTTAAGGAGAAATTGACTTTGTTTCTTCATCATTTTCTCTTCTTCTTGTTGGTAGTGGCCGGCTCCTCCAAAGACAAAAGAAAACTAGAGAGCTAGAGAGGTGTTTGAAGTTCTAAACTCAAATTGAAGGAAGATTAAGTGATCAAGTGTTGATTCAAGAAGTTTTTAACTAAGGTAAGTTCTTTTCTTTGATTTCTTTATTCTTTTGAAGTGAATTAGGGTTTGTTGATTAGTTGATGATAGGTGTTTGTGATGTGTTTTCAAGTGTTATAATTGGTGTTAAGTTAAGAGTTTAAAAAGGTATTGATGTTGGAAGTGGTGGATGTTGATTTTGAAGGATGTTGGTTTTTGGGTTTTGGAATGGTTTGTATGTAAATGTGTTGTTAAAGTGATTATTGTGATGTTTATGTAAGATATGTGTTTATGTCATTGATTGTGTTCATTTGAATGAGATGATTGTTGTACAAAAAGTATGGAAATGCAATTGAAAGAGTGTTGGTTTTTGGTTAGGGTTTTGATCATGAGTGACACGGCCAAAAGCAAAGAGAGACACGGCCAAGTCATGGAAAGTTTGGCCGTGTTGGGTTGATTTTTAAGAGACACGGCCGTGTCCCATACCAGTGTCTGTCACTGCCAAAAATTAAGTTGAGAGACACGGCCACAAGCTTGGCCGTGTCCCTCAAATGTGTTGGCTACTGTTTTTATTTTTGTTCTTTTTGTATGGTTTTGATTCTTCAAAGATATCATTGATACTTAAACCTAAACATAAACACTTTAAATATACTTCAAAGATAAGAATGACCTAATCAAATATATGTGGAACATACATTCATTGATGTTGAGATTGTAGTACACATTTGTTGATATTGAGGATACATATGAACAATGTTAGGCTATATGCATTGTGAATGGTAATGTGGTATGTACTTTGAAATGTTGTATCAATGATGTTATATGAATAATATGAATTGAGATATTATTTGATTTGAGGCCATTGTGATTGGCTATGATGATTCAATTGAAAGATATATGGCATGTTTGCCTAATTGATGAGAATTGAGAATGAAATGTAAATGAATTGTGTGGCTAATGTGTTATTCCATTTTCAGAGTTTGTTATTGGTGGCATGCCTAATGATAGTAACAATCTCTTGAAGTTAGGTTGGATTGAATCCTTGAAGCCTAATTGATATGTTACAACCCTTGAAGCTAGGTTGGGTTGGTTCTTGAAGCCAAGTTGGGTTGAAGCTTAGCATGCTTTGCTCCCCTTGAAGCTTGGTTGAACCTAATCCTTGAAGCCTAGTTGGGTATATGATATTGATAAATGTGATAACAAAACCAAAACATTAACTCTAAAAATTGAATGGCATATTAGTGTGTTTTGGGCCCATGCTTGTCTATGTTTAATGTAAGTCATGAATGATAATTTGATTGATTAATGAAGGATGTGGAAATATGTTGAATTGTGGTATGCTTATATGATTTGTGATAGGCAAAAGGGTTGATGTTAACTTTTCACCTATGTTGTTGCTTTTATTAATAAGGTGTGTTGCATTGCATTGCACTTAAGCATAACATTAGCATGATTGGACTTACTAAGCCCTTGGCTTAGCGCGATAGTGTTTAATCGCGCAGGTGATAGAGTTGATAGAGTTGAACCAGAGAGCTCTTCGAGACCGAGTGAGAGTAGACGTTGAAGAGTTGATTTTGGGAACTTAAAGATCAGAGAAGATTTGCCAATCATGTATAACTCTCTTATATTTTGTAAAGTTTTGTTAATAATGTGAATATATGTATATTTGTAAATATGGATTTAAATGCTTTCATATATGTAAATATTTTCTATATTCCGCTGCGTAGTAAGTAAATATATATATATATATATCTATTTGTTTTATATTACAAGTTAATGACTTATTTTCTATAATGTATAATGAGAAAGATTATAGTATTATTTAAAACCATTTGGATGTTAAGAAAAATCCGTAGCATTCCTACATTCGATACATGTATACTACATTGTGGTGTATATAGTGTGTATGTATTGGGTGTGGGGGTGTTAAAATTGTTTTGGTATCAGAGCCTAGGTTTGAGATTTTCAACCTAGGTAAAATGTAAGAAAAAGAAATGTTTTTGATTTTAAAAAGTTGGTTTTGAAATAAAATACATGTTTGGGATTGGCAATCTCTGATCTTTAATAAGGTATAATCTGCTGTGTTTGCAGACATAGGTTGTGATGGACTCTCACTTACGTCAGTCAGTTGAGGGTAGTGAGGAGAGTGTAGCTCCGGAGGATAGAGCTAGAGTTGATAGTGCTGAGGAGGCACCTGCTTCGGTGTCGGGTAGACCAGTTGGTGAGGAGGTTTCACCAGCTTGGCTTGGGCATGTGGTAGAGGCTTTGAGGCAAGCACCAGTGCAACCACAGCCACCACCCCCTCAGCCTGTGGTACCAGTGAGGCACTATGATAAACTAAGGAAGTATGGAGTGGAGGATTTCCTTGGTACAGTTGATCCAGCTGTAGCGGAGCAATGGCTTGATAAAGTACAGAGGATCTTTATTCAGTTGCAAGCCACCTCAGAGGAAAAGTTTGATTATGCAAGATCTTTGCTACAGAAGGATGCATACGACTGGTGGAAGACAGTGCCCCATTCTATGGATGATCCACCAACCTTGTCATATGTGGATTTTATGAGAGAATTTGAATTGAAGTATACTCCTAGGGAGTACAAAGACATGAAGAAGATGGAGTTCTTGAGCTTGAAGCAAGACAGCAAGACTGTAACTGAATATGAGGTTGAGTTTATTCGATTGAGCCAGTATGCTGGGGGCATTATAGCTGATGAGATAGATAGATTCAGGAGATTTGAGGAGGGATTGAGGCCCTCTATCATGTGCTTAGTGGCTGGATCTCGATATCACGATTTCTCCCAGCTAGTGGCAGCAGCTCGAAGTGTAGAGCGAGCTCAAGTTATTGCAGCTGCTTCAGAGGAAGAGGTTAGGGTTAGGAGGCCCCAGTTGGAGGCAGGGTCTTCTTCTGTGAAGAGAGGTAAAGGAAGCTTTGTTCCTAGAGTTAGTAGGAGTTAGAGGCCAGCTGGTAGGTCAGTGCAGTTTCAGAGGCAGAGATTTAGACCTGCAGCTTCAGTGGCGAGTGCTCCGACCCCAATGATTCAGAGATCCACTCTTCCCATCTGCATTCATTGTGGTAGGCCACATGGTGGTCCTTGCTGGAAGACTGGTGTAGCAGGGGGTTTGTTTCAGATGTGGATCACCAGATCACTTTGTTAGAGATTGTCCTGAGAGGCAAGAACAGATGTTAGTTGATACTGCAGCTTCTCGACCTAGTGTGAGGGGAGGTCGAGCAGGCAGAGGTAGCAGCCGGGGAGGCAGATCTGGGTTCAGTGCTAGAGGAGGTTCTACATCCAGAGAGAGTAGACCAGAGGAGGTTGGGTCTTCCCAGAGGATATATGTTATGCAGAGGTAGCCAGATGCTTCGGCAGTCATAGCTGGCACTTTTTGTTTATTTGATACTTCAGTACTTGCTTTGATTGATCCGGGTTCCACACATTCCTATATTAGTGCATCTGTTTTGCCTGTATCTGATATGTATGCTGAGTCCGTAGGATTTGATGTGTTCGTGACAAATCCGTTAGGGCATAGTGTGATTGTGAGCAAGGTGCACTGAGATAGTGCAGTGAGGGTGCAAGGTGAGGAGTTCCTTGGAGATTTGATTGAGATGCCATTTAAGGAATATGATGTGATTCTAGGCATGGACTGGCTATCTAGACATGGAGCTGTGGTAGACTGTAAAAGGAAAATTATTTCTTTGAGAACTGCTGATGGTAGAGAGGTGATAGTATCTAATGAGCAGGAACAGCTAGCCTCCTTATTTGTTTCAGCTGTTGCAGCTAGGAGATTGATTAGAAAGGGGTGTGAAGCCTATCTTGCTCATGTGGTAGATACTAGAGTGAAGGGTTCCCCTATTGATAGTATTGCCACAGTTGCAGAGTTCCCAGATGTGTTTCCAGAGGAGTTGCCAGGGTTACCTCCTGAGAGAGAGGTGGAGTTCGGTATTGAATTGTTGCCTGGTACCACTCCTATCTCTAGTACTCCTTACAGAATGGCACCTGTTGAATTGAGAGAATTGAAAGTGCAATTACAGGAGTTGTTGGATAAAGGATTTATTCGCCCCAGTGTTTCTCCTTGGGGAGCTCCTGTGCTATTTGTGAAGAAGAAAGATGGTACTATGAGGTTGTGTATCGATTATAGGCAATTGAACAAGGTGACTATAAAAAATAAATATCCTTTGCCTAGAATCGATGATCTCTTTGATCAATTGAAGGGTGCAGCTGTGTTTTCTAAAATTGATCTGAGATCAGGGTACCATCAGCTGAGAGTCAGAGCTGAAGATGTTCCTAAGACCGCCTTTCGGACCAGGTATGGGCATTATGAGTTTCTAGTTATGCCTTTGGTCTGACGAATGCACCGGCAGCTTTTATGGACTTGATGAATAGGGTGTTTAGGCCCTATTTGGATCAGTTTGTGGTAGTGTTTATTGATGATATTCTGGTGTATTCGCGGAATAAAGAGGAACATGACAAGCACCTGTGGATTGTGTTGCAGATTTTGAGAGAGAAGCAGTTATTTGCTAAACTGTCGAAGTGTGAGTTCTGGCTTGATCAAGTAGCTTTTCTTGGTCATATAGTTTCAGCAGAGGGTATTAGAGTTGATCCAAGTAAAGTTGAAGCTATTTTGAATTGGAGTCCACCAAAGTCAGTGACTGAAGTTAGAAGTTTTCTGGGTTTGGCAGGCTATTACCGACGGTTTGTGAAAGGATTTTCTTTGATAGCTACTCCACTCACCAAATTGCTTCAAAAGGGAGTTAGATTTCTGTGGACAGATCAGTGTCAAGCTAGCTTTGAGCAGTTGAGAGAAATGTTGACTCAAGCGCCTATTCTTACTTTACCTGTGGAAGGCAAACCATATGTGATTTACAGTGATGCCTCACATAGTGGTTTGGGGTGTGTGCTAATGCAAGAAGGTAAAGTGATAGCTTATGCATCTCGACAGTTGAAACCGCATGAGCTTAATTATCCGACCCATGATTTGGAGCTAGCAGCAATTGTGTTTGCATTGAAGATTTGGCGACACTATTTGTTTGGGGAGAAATGTTTCATCTACACTGATCACAAAAGCTTGAAATATTTGGGTGTCCAGAAAGAGCTCAATCTTCGGTAGAGGAGATGGTTGGAATTGATTAAAGACTACGACTGTTTGATTGATTATCATCCGGGTAAAGCAAATGTTGTTGCTAATGCTTTGAGTTGGAAGTCTTTGGCAGGTTTGACTGTTTATTCGCTCTCGTTGCTTGTTGAGTTGAGAGCATTGCATGCCAGTTTTGTATCTTGTGATGATGGTGCATTGTTGGCACAGTTGCAATTGAAACCAGTTTTGTTGGATCATATTAAAGAGGCTCAGTTGGTTGATGAGAAGGTTCAAAAGATTGTTTCAGGTTGCCAGAGTGGAAAGAGTAGAGATTTTAATGTAAGAAATGATGGGAGTCTCTGGTTTAAGAACAGATTATGTGTACCCGATGATGCTAATTTGAAAAGGATCATTTTGGAAGAAGCACATCAGTCAGTGTTTTCTATGCATCCGGGTAATACCAAGATGTATCATGATTTGAGACAATATTACTGGTGGTCCGGTATGAAGAGAGACATTGCAGATTTTGTGTCCAAATGTCTCACATGTCAAAAGGTAAAATCAGAGCATCAAGTTCCAACCGGGTTACTTCAGCCGTTGTCAGTGCCTGAATGGAAGTGGGAAAGAGTGACAATGGATTTTGTGTCTGGTTTGCCATTGAAACCAAGGAAACACAATGCCATATGGGTGATTGTTGATAGGTTGACTAAGACAGCTCATTTCCTTCCGGTTTCGGATGGATTACTCTTTGGAGAGGTTAGCTGAGCTGTATATCCATGAGATTGTAAAGTTGCATGGGGTTCCAACTTCTTTAGTGTCTGATCGAGATCCCCGGTTTACTTCAAGGTTTTGGAAGAGTTTGCATAGTGCTTTGGGTTCTTGACTGCACTTCAGCACTGCTTTTCATCCGCAGACAGATGGGCAGTCAGAGAGGGTGATATAGATTATTGAGGATATGTTGAGAAGCTGTGTCATCGATTTTTCTGGAAGTTGGGACAGATTTCTACCGCTTGTGGAGTTTGCTTATAACAACAGTCACCAATCCAGCATTGGTATGGCCCCATTCGAAGCATTGTATGGTAGACTGTGTCGGACACCTCTTTGTTGGAGTGAACTTGGTGAAAGTAAGTTAATTGGGCCTGATTTGATTCAAGAAACTGAAAAGAAAGTGAAATTGATTCGAGGCAGGTTGAAAACAGCTTCAGACCGACAGAAGTCTTATGCAGATCTAAAGAGGAGAGACATAGAGTTTGATGTTGGAGATAAGGTATTTTTGAAAGTGTCTCCTTGGAAGAAGATATTGAGGTTCGGTCGGAAAGGGTAATTGAGTCCTCGTTTCATTGGATCGTATGAAGTTTTGGAAAGAGTTGGGCCAGTTGCTTATCGACTCGCTTTGCCACCTGAGTTGGATCGTATTCATAACGTATTCCATGTTTCTATGTTAAGGAGGTACAGATCGGATCCATCTCATGTGTTGCCAATTGAATCTATCGAAGTGAGCCCAGATTTGACATTTGAAGAGGAACCAGTTGCTATTTTGGCACGTGAAGTGAAAGAGTTGAGAAACAAGAGTGTGCCATTGGTGAAAGTTCTATGGAAGAATCATGGAAAGGAAGAGGCAACTTGGGAAAATGAACAAATCATGCGAGAGCAATATCCTCAATTATTTCGGACTTGATATCAGGTAATTTCGAGAATGAAATTTCTTTTTAAAGGGGGAGAATTGTAATATCCTCATGTATGCCTTAGAAGTTTTGATTATGTTGTTGTTGTCAATTGGATTGAATGTATATGTTGTGTGATAAGAAAAGAAATTGGAAAAGAATGTTTATGCATATGTGTTTGGGAAAGAAAAGAGGGTTTAGAGAAAAGTGTATATGTTGATTATATTGTGATATATATAACATATAAATTGGTCAAATGAAGAGTCAAGGGGGAAGAGATATTTATCTTGTTGAGTATGAAATTACATATTTGGGCATGCAAGTGACAAAAGATAAGTTAAGTGATGAGGGGTGTTTTGGTAATTGTTTAGTAAAAATCACTTGGTGGAGATTTAAGGAGAAATTGACTTTGTTTCTTCATCATTTTCTCTTCTTCTTGTTGGTAGTAGCCGGCTCCTCCAAAGACAAAAGAAAACTAGAGAGCTAGAGAGGTGTTTGAAGTTCTAAACTCAAATTGAAGGAAGATTAAGTGATCAAGTGTTGATTCAAGAAGTTTTTAACTAAGGTAAGTTCTTTTCTTTGATTTCTTTATTCTTTTGAAGTGAATTAGGGTTGTTGATTAGTTGATGATAGGTGTTTGTGATGTGTTTTCAAGTGTTAAAATTGGTGTTAAGTTAAGAGTTTAAAAAGGTATTGATGTTGGAAGTGGTGGATGTTGATTTTGAAGGATGTTGGTTTTTGGGTTTTGGAATGGTTTTTATGTAAATGTGTTGTTAAAGTTATTATTGTGATGTTTATGTAAGATATGTGTTTATGTCATTGATTGTGTTCATTTGAATGAGATGATTGTTGTACAAAAAGTATGGAAATGCAATTGAAAGAGTGTTGGTTTTTGGTTAGGGTTTTGATCATGAGTGACACGGCCAAAAGCAAAGAGAGACACGGCCAAGTCATGGAAATTTTGGCCGTGTTGGGTTGATTTTTAAGAGACACGGCCGTGTCCCATACCAGTGTCTATCACTGCCAAAAATTAAGTTGAGAGACACGGCCACAAGCTTGGCTGTGTCCCTCAAATGTGTTGGCTACTGTTTTTATTTTTGTTCTTTTTGTATGGTTTTGATTCTTCAAAGATATCATTGATACTTAAACCTAAACATAAACACTTTAAATATACTTCAAAGATAAGAATGACCTAATCAAATATATGTGGAACATACATTCATTGATGTTGAGATTGTAGTACACATTTGTTGATATTGAGGATACATATGAACAATGTTAGGCTATATGCATTGTGAATGGTAATGTGGTATGTACTTTGAAATGTTGTATCAATGATGTTATATGAATAATATGAATTGAGATATTGTTTGATTTGAGGCCATTGTGATTGGCTATGATGATTCAATTGAAAGATATATGGCATGTTTGCCTAATTGATGAGAATTGAGAATGAAATGTAAATGAATTGTGTGGCTAATGTGTTATTCCATTTTCAGAGTTTGATATTGGTGGCATGCCTAATGATAGTAACAATCTCTTGAAGTTAGGTTGGATTGAATCCTTGAAGCCTAATTGAGATGTTACAACCCTTGAAGCTAGGTTGGGTTGGTTCTTGAAGCCAAGTTGGGTTGAAGCTTAGCATGCTTTGCTCCCCTTGAAGCTTGGTTGAACCTAATCCTTGAAGCCTAGTTGGTTATATGATATTGATAAATGTGATAAAAAAACCAAAACATTAACTCTGAAATTTGAATGGCATATTAGTGTGTTTTTGGCCCATGCTTGTCTATGTTTAATGTATGTCATGAATGATAATTTGATTGATTAATGAAGGATGTGGAAATATGTTGAATTGTGGTATGCTTATATGATTTGTGATAGGCAAAAGGGTTGATGTTAACTTTTCACCTATGTTGTTGCTTTTATTAATAAGGTGTGTTGCATTGCATTGCACTTAAGCATAACATTAGCATGATTGGACTTACTAAGCCCTTGGCTTAGCGCGATAGTGTTTAATCGCGCAGGTGATAGAGTTGATAGAGTTGAACCAGAGAGCTCTTCGAGACCGAGTGAGAGTAGACGTTGAAGAGTTGATTTTGGGAACTTAAAGATCAGAGAAGACTTGCCAATCATGTATAACTCTCTTATATTTTGTAAAGTTTTGTTTATAATGTGAATATATGTATATTTGTAAATATGGATTTAAATGCTTTCATATATGTAAATATTTTCTATATTCCGCTGCGTAGTAAGTAAATATATATATATCTATTTGTTTTATATTACAAGTTAATGACTTATTTTCTATAATGTATAATGAGAAAGATTATAGTATTATTTAAAACCATTTGGATGTTAAGAAAAATCCGTAGCATTCCTACATTCGATACATGTATACTACATTGTGGTGTATATAGTGTGTATGTATTGGGTGTGGGGGTGTTACAAGATTATTGCAGATGCTTCAGAGGAAGAGATCAGGGTTAGAAGGCCCCAGTTTGAGGCAGGGTCTTCGTCTGTGAAAAGAGGTAAAGGAAGTTTTATTCCTCGGGTTAGTAGGAGTCAGAGGCAAGTTGGTAGGTCAGTACAGTTTCAGAGGCAGAGATCTAGACCTACAGTTTCAGTGGCGAGTGCTCCGACCCCAGTGATGCAGAGATCCACCTTACCCATAAGCATTCATTGTGGTAGGCCACATGGTGGTACTTGTTGGAAGACGGGTGTAGCATGGGTATGTTTTAGATGTGGATCTCCCGATCATTTTGTGAGAGATTGTCTTGAGAGACAGGAGCAGATGTCGGTGGATACTGCAGCTTCTCTACCTAGTGTGAGGGTAGGTCGGGGAGGCAGAGGTTTCGGCAGAGGAGGCAGATCTGGGTTCAGCTCTAGAGGAGGTTCTACATCCAGGGAGAGTAGACCAGAGGAGGCTGGATCTTCTCAGAGGATTTATGTGATGCAGAGGCAACCAGATGCTTCGGCAGTCATAGCTGGTACTTTTTCTTTATTTGATACTTCAGTACTTGCTTTGATTGATCCCGGATCCACGCATTCATATATTAGTGCATCTGTTTTGCCTGTGTCTGACGTGCATGTTGAATCCCTAGGATTTGTCATTGTTGACAAATCCATTAGGGCATAGTGTGATTGTTAGCAAAGTGCATCGAGATAGTGCAGTAGTGGTTCAAGGTGAGGAGTTTCTTGGAGATTTGATTGAGATGCCTTTTAATGAATATGATGTAATCCTAGGCATGGACTGGTTATCTAGACATGGAGCTGTGGTTGACTGCCAAAAGAAAGTTGTTACCTTGAGAACCAGTGATGGTAGAGAGGTGTTAGTATCTAGTGAGCAGGGACAGCTAGCATCCTTATTTGTTTCAGCTGTTGCAGCTAGAAGATTGATTAGAAAAGGGTGTGATGCTTACCTTGCTTATGTTGTAGATATGAGAGTAAAGGGTTCTCAACTTGATAGTATACCCACAGTTGCAGAGTTTCCAGATGTGTTTCCAGAGGAGTTGCCAGGGTTGCCTCCTGAGAGAGAGGTGGAGTTTGTTATTGAATTATTGCCTGGTACCACTCCTATCTCTATTACTCCTTATAGAATGGCACCTGCTGAACTGAGAGAACTGAAGGTGCAATTACAGGAGTTGCTGGATAAAGGGTTTGTTCGCCCTAGTGTTTCACCGTGGGGAGCTCCTGTATTGTTTGTGAAGAAGAAGGATGGTACTATGAGATTGTGTATCGATTATAGGCAATTGAACAAGGTGACTATTAAAAATAAATATCCTTTGCCTAGAATTGATGATCTCTTTGATCAATTGAAAGGTGCAGCAGTGTTTTCCAAAATTGATTTGAGATCAGGGTACCATCAGTTGAGAGTCAGAGCTGAAGATGTTCCTAAGACTTCTTTTCGGACCAGGTATGGGCATTATGAGTTTCTAGTTATGCCTTTTGGTTTGACGCAGTTTTTATGGATTTGATGAATAGGGTGTTTAGGCCCTATTTGGATCAGTTTGTAGTGGTCTTTATAGATGATATTTTGGTGTATTCGCGTAATGAGGAAGAGCATGACAAGCATCTGCGGATTGTGTTGCAAATTTTGAGAGAGAAGCAATTGTTTGCTAAACTGTCGAAATGTGAGTTTTGGCTTGACCAAGTTACTTTTCTCGGTCATATAGTTTCAGCAGAGGGTATTAGAGTTGATCCGAGTAAAGTTGAAGCTATTTTGAATTGGAGTCCACCAAAGTCTGTGACTGAAGTTAGAAGTTTTCTGGGTTTGGCAGGCTATTACCGACGGTTTGTGAAAGGATTTTCTTTGATAGCTACTCCACTTACCAGATTGCTTCGATAGGGAGTTAGATTTGTATGGACAGATCAGTGTCAGGCTAGTTTCGAACAGTTGAGAGAAATGTTGACTCAAGCGCCTGTTCTTACTTTACCTGTGGAAGATAAACCATATGTGATTTACAGTGATGCTTCACATAGTGGTTTGGGTTGTGTTCTGATGCAAGAAGGTAAAGTGATAGCTTATGCTTCTCGACAGTTGAAACCGCATGAACTCAATTATCTGACTCATGATTTAGAGTTGGCAGCCATTGTGTTTGCATTGAAGATTTGGCGACATTATCTATTATGGGGAAAAGTGTTTTATTTATATTTACCATAAAAGTTTGAAATATTTGGGTGTCCAAAAAGAGCTTAATCTTCGACAGAGGAGATGGTTGGAATTGATTAAAGACTATGACTGTTTGATTGATTATCATCCTGGTAAGGCAAATGTTGTTGCTGACGCCTTGAGTCGGAAGTCTTTAGCAGGTTTAACTGTTTATTCGCTCTCGTTGCTTGTTGAGTTGAGAGCGTTGCATGCTAGTTTTGTATCTTGTGATGATGGTGCATTGTTGGCACAGTTGCAGTTGAAACCAGTGTTGTTGGATCAGATTAGAGAAGCTCAAGTGGCTGATGAGAAGATTCAAAAGATTGTTTCAGATTGCCAGAATGGAAAGAGTCGAGATTTTATTGTGAGAAATGATGGGAGTCTTTGGTTTAAGAACAGAATGTGTGCACCTGATGATGCTAAATTGAGAAGGATTATTTTAAAGGAAGCACATCAATCAATATTTTCTATGCATCCGGGTAATACAAAGATGTATCATGATTTGAGACAACATTATTTGTGGTCCGGTATGAAGAGAGACATTGCAGATTTTGTGTCTAAATGTCTCACATGTCATAGAGTAAAAGCTGAGCATCAAGTTCCAACAGGGTTACTTTAACCTTTAGCAGTGCCTGAATGGAAATGGGATAGAGTAACCATGGATTTCGTATCTGGTCTGCCATTGACACAAAGAAAGCATGATTCTATTTGGGTGATTGTTGACAGGTTGACTAAGACAGCTCATTTTCTTCCGGTTCGGATGGAATACTCTTTGGAGAGGTTAGCTGAGCTGTATATCCATGAGATTGTGAAGTTGCATGGTGTTCCAACTTCTATAGTGTCTGATCGAGATCCCCGGTTTACTTCCAGGTTTTGGAAGAGTTTACATAGTGCTTTGGGTTCTCGATTACACTTCAGTACTGCTTTTCATCCGCAGACAGATGGGCAGTCAGAGAGAGTGATAAAGATTATCGAGGACATGTTGAGAAGCTGTGTCATTGATTTCTCGGGAGGTTGGGATAAATTCTTACCACTTGTGGAATTTGCTTACAATAACAGTCACCAATCCAGCATTGGTATGGCACCATTTGAGGCATTGTATGATAGACGGTGTAGGACACCTCTATGTTGGAATGAGCTTGGAGAAAGTAAGTTAATTGTTCCTGATTTGGTTAAAGAAACGGAAAAGAAAGTGAAGATGATTCGACATAGGTTGAAAACAGCTTCAGACCGACAGAAATCTTATTCAGATTTGAAGAGGAGAGACATTGAATATAATGTGGGAGATAAAGTATTTTTGAAGTTGTCTCCTTGGAAAAAGATCTTGAGGTTTGGTCGGAATGGGAAATTGAGCCCTCGTTTCATTGGACCGTATGAAGTTTTGGAAAGAGTTGGGCCAGTTGCTTATCGGCTTGCTTTACCACCTGAGTTAGATAGGATCCATAATGTATTCCATGTTTCTATATTGAGGAGATACAGGTTGGATCCATCTCATTTGTTGCCAATTGAATCTATCGAAGTGAGTTCAGATTTAACATATGAAGAGGAAGCAGTTGCTATCTTGGCATGTGATGTAAAAGAGTTGAGAAATAAGAAAGTGCCTTTGGTGAAGGTTCTATGGAAGGATCATGGAAGAGAAGAGGCAACTTGGGAGAATGAGCAATCAATGCGAGATCAATATCCTCAACTATTCCAGACTTGATATCAGGTAATTTCGAGGACGAAATTTCTTTTTAAAGGGGGAGAATTGTAATATCCCAATGTATGCCCTAGAAGTTTTAATACAATTGTTGTTTGATTTGAATTTAATGTACATATGTTTTTGCAAAGGAAGTGATTGTGTTAATGGAATGTATATGTTGTATATATGTTAATATATATAACGTATATGTTGGTCAAATGGAGAGTCAAGGGAAGAAGATATTTTAATTTGGGATGTGTGAAATTACTAAAGAGGGCAAGAGTTTTAAAGGATATGTAAATAAAAAGAAAAGGGCATTTAAGTAATTTTCCTTTTTGGAATGCATGGTGGAGATTTAAAGAGATGACAATTTGATTTTTTCTTCATTTCTTCTTCTCTTTCCCATATGTTGGCCGGCCATTTCAAAGGAAGGGAGAAAGAGTGAGATTTGTTTAATTCAAATTCAATTTGAAGGAGGAATCAAAGGTTTAAGTTGGAGATTTGTGAAATTTCTTCAATTTAGGTAAGTACTCTCTTGTTTCTTTTTGTTATTTTGAAGTTGTGTATAAGATGAGTTATAGTTTGTTGATATTATGATTTGATGTGTTTGAGATGTGTTTACAAGTGTTGAAATTGATTGTAAGTTAAAAGAAATTGAATTGGTGTTGGTTTTGTTTTGAAGATGGTGAGTTAAGTGGAGGTTGATGGTGAAAGATCAAGAGTGAAGTTGGTTTTAGTGTTTTGAAGTAGGTAAATGATTATATGTATGGTTAATGTGGATATTGTGTTAAACATGCAAAATAAGTGTTAATGACTTTGATTACATCCATTTGAATGAGTTTATGTTGTGCATAATGTGTTTAATTTCAATCAAAAGAGTGTTGGCTATGGTTAGGGTTTTTGTTCATAAGAGACATGGCCAAACCAAGGAAGAGACACGGCCAAGCTAAGGATTTTTGAGAGACACGGCCAAGTCTATGGAAATTTGGCCGTGTTGGATAATTTTTTGGAGAGGACACGGCCGTGTCCCTTGCCCATGTTTGATTCTGTTGCTTTTGGTTGAGAGACACGGCCACAAGCTTGGCCGTGTCCCTTGAGTGTGTTGGTTACTGTGTTTGGTTTTTGTTCTTCTTGCATTGATGAGATTGAACATACATTTGATTATGCATATGATGCTATATGAACAATGTTATGTTATATGCATTATGAATTTTGTGAATGATAAGATGCTATATGAAATGATATGAGGCCATTGTGATTGGTTATGATAACTCAAATGTGATGTTAAGCCATTGAAATTGGCTATGATGATTCCATTGAAAGAACTTAAGGCATGTTTGCCTAATTGATGATGAGATTGGAGAATGAAATGATAAATGAATTGTGTGTCTAATGTGTTATTCATTTTCAGAGTTTTGTTATTGGTGGCATGCCTATTGGTAACATTCTCTTGAAGTTAGGTTGGATTTGATCCTTGAAGCCTAATTGAGATGTTACAACCCTTGAAGCTAGGTTGGGTTGGTTCTTGAAGCCAAGTTGGGTTGATACTTAGCATGCTTTGTTCCCCTTGAAGCTTGGTTGAACCTAATCCTTGAAGCCTAGTTGGGTATATGATAATGATAAATGTGATAATAAAACCAAAGCATTAACTCTGAAAATTGAATGGCATATTAGAGTGTTTTGGGCCCATGCTTGTCTTTGTATATAATGTGATTCTTGAATGGTAAAATCATTGAAACTATGAAAATGTAATATGAATATTGTTATGACATTGAATGTAGTGTGATGTGATAATGTGATGTGCTTTTATGTGTATGGTTTATGAAATATAAAGGTGTGATGTTAGCTTTTCACCTATGATGTTAACTTTATAATTTAGATGTGTAACATTGCATTGCCTTAAAATATAGTGTCGGATCCATCTCATGTGTTGCCAATTGAATCTATCGAAGTGAGTCCAAATCTGACATTTGAAGAAGAACCAATTGCTATTTTGGCACGTGAAGTGAAAGAATTGAGAAATAAGAAAGTGCCACTTGTGAAGATTTTGTGGAAGAATCATGCAAAAGAAGAGGCAACGTGGGAAAGTGAACAAACCATGCGAGATCAGTATCCTCAGTTGTTTCGGACTTGATACCAGGTAATTTCGAGGACGAAATTTCTTTTTAGAGGGGGAGAATTGTAATATCCCAAAGTGTGCCCTAGAAGTTTTAATTCAATTGTTGTTTGATTTGAATTTAATGTATATATGTTTTTGCAATGGAAATGATTGTGTTAATGGAATGTATATGTTGTATATATGTATATATATATAACATATATGTTGGTCAATGGAGAGTCAAGGGAAGAAGATATTTTAATTTGGGATGAGTGAAATTACTAAAAAGGGCAAGAGTTTTAAAGGAAGTGTGAACAAATAGAAAAGGGAATTTAAGTAATTTTGCTTTGTTAGAATTGCTTGGTGGAGATTTAAAGTAGAAGAGAAGTTGACTTGTCTTCATTTTTTCTTTTCTTCTTCTCTTTCTCTTATGTTGGCCGGCCCTCCATAGCAAAGGAGCAAGAGTGAGATTTGTTTATTTCTAATATCAAATTGAAGGAAGAATCAAAGGATTAAGTTGGAGATTTGTGAAATTTCTTCAATTGTGGTAAGTACTCTCTTGTTTTCCTTTGTTATTTTGAGGTTGTGTTTGAAGTGAGTTATGAATTGTTGATTTTATGATTTGGTGTGTTTGAGATGTGTTTATAAGTGTTGAGATTGATTGTAAGTTACAAAGTTAAATTGGTGTTGGCCTTAGTTTGAAGATGTTAAGTTAAATGGATGTGGATATTGAAAGAACAAGAGTGATGTTGGTTTAGGGTTTTGAAGTGTTGAGTGATTAAATGTGTTGTTGATGTTTTGTTAATGTGAATATTGTGATGAGCATGCAAGATATGTGTTAATGACATTGTTTATCTTCATTTGAATGAGGTTATGTTGTGCATAATGTGTTTAAATTCAATTAAAAGAGATTTGGCCATGTTTAGGGTTTTTAATCATGAGAGACACGGTCAAACCAAGGAAGAGACACGGCCAAACTAAAGAATTTTGGGAGACACGGCCAAGTCTGAGGAAATTTTGGCCGTGTTGGATATTTTTGGAGAGACACGGCCGTGTCCCTTGCCCATGTTTGCCACTGCCAATTGGTGTTGAGAGACACGGCCACAAGCTTGGCCGTGTCCCTTGAGTGTGTTGGCTACTGTGAGTGTTTCTTTGCTCTTCCTACATTGTTGAGATTGAATATACATTTGAAGATAATGATGATGCATATGATACTATATGAACAATGTTATGTTTTATGCATTGTGAATCTTGTGAATGGTAATGTGTTATATGAGTAATATACTTTGAAAGGTTATATCAATGATGCTATATGTATAATATTAATTGAGATATGATACGATATGAGGTTATTGTGATTGGCTATGGTAACTCAAATGTGATGTGAAGCCATTGTGATTGGCTATGATGATTCAATTGAAAGATATAAGGCATATTTGCCTAATTGATGATGAGAATTGCGAATGAAATAATAAAATGAATTTGTGTGGCTAATGTGTTATTCAATTTTCAGAGTTTGTTGTTGGTGGCATGCCTAATGATAGTAACATTCTCTTGAAGTTAGGTTGGGCTTGATCCTTGAAGCCAAGTTGGGTAGAAGTTTAACATGTTTTACTCCCCTTGAAGCTTGGTTGGGTCTAGTCCTTGAAGCCTAATTGAGATGTTACAACCCTTGAAGCTAGGTTGGGTTGGTTCTTGAAGCCAAGTTGGGTTGAGACTTAGCATGTTTTGTTCCCCTTGAAGCTTGGTTGAACCTAATCCTTGAAGCCTAGTTAGGTTTATGATAATGATAAATGTGATGTTTGAACCAAAACATCTACTCTGAAAATTGAATGGTATATTAGTGTGTTTTGGGCCCATGCTTGTCTTTGTTTAATGTGATTCATGAATAGTAAAATGATTGACTAATGAGTTATATGGAAGGATGTTGAAATGTGATATGTATATATATATGTGTAGTTTATGAAATATAAAGATATGTTGTTAGCCTTTCATCTATGATGTTGATTTGTTAATAAAATGTGTGACATTGCATTGCACTAAAGCATAATGCTAGCATAATTTGTACTACTAAGTCGTTGGCTTACCGCGATAGTGTTTGATCGCGCAGGTGACAGAGTTGAACCTGAAAGCTCCTCGAGACCAAGTGAGACTAGACATTGAGAATTTTCTTTTGGGACTTAAAGATCAGAGAAGAACTACCAATCATGTATATATTCTATGTTTTGTAAACTTTGATTTATAATATATTTGTAATAACTTCCGTTGTGAATTATTAAACATTTTATATATGGTGTCTTTGGGATTTCTTTTAAATGTTTGAGCTTGGTTTCACTTATTTACAAAGATATTTGTTGTGTCTTTTTAAACTGTGGCATTTTCTATATTATGTAATATCCCAAAATATACCCTAAAAGTTTTGGAGTTATTGCGTATTTGGTTTTAGTGTATATGTATATATATATGGAATATATATAAATACAATATAAAAAGACATATACATATACATCACATATACATGGGATATAAAGTGGGGTAGGAAAGTGAGTTATATATATATATATATTTGTATAATTAATTAATAATAATAATAATGATGATTAAGACAAAAAGAAAAAGAGAAAAAGGAAGTCAAAGGTTGAAAAGGGTGTGTGGTGGAGATTTATTATTATTATTATTATTATTATGGTTATTATTATTATTATTATTATTACTATTATTATTATTATTATTATATAGAAGATAAGAACGAAGGAAGAGAAAAAGAAATTCTTTCTTTCTTCTTCTTCGTCTTCTGCTTTTCTTCTTGGACGAGAGAGAGAGAGAGAGAGAGAGAGAGAGAAGCTAGAGAGAGAAAGGTGATTTTTGCCTCTATTTTCACCAAAGATTAAAAGATATCAAGAGATTTGCAAGTGAATATTGAAGATTTGGCTAAGAATCCAAGTAAGTGCCTCTTGCTTTGTATTAATTTCTATGGATTTAATTAAGTTTTGAGATGATTATGGTGTGATGTTAGTGAAAGTTAAGAGTATGGATTAAATAGATGGATGAGTGCAAAATAGTTTGGATATGTTAGATTTGAACTTTAATTCAATTTTTAGAAGAAAGGAAGAGTTTGATTATGTTTGTATTCATGTGGATTTGTTTAAAATGTAAAATACTTGAGTTGTCTTGGAAAACAGCCCCGGATTGGATGCCACGACCATGGCAAGTGAGGGCCACGACCGTGGGGTTACAAACATGACTGTGTCTTTATGCATTTTGGTAGCACAAAAGAGTTTTCAATGCCACGACCGTGGCTCTTGAAGGCCACGACCGTGGGGATTGTAATGAAAAATGGGCAGAACCGTATTGGATCCCACGGGTGTGGGGATTGGGAGGCCACGACCGTGGGGACTTAAATGTTGATATGACTTGTAATTTGTGATCTAAAGGCTTAAAATGAGACTAATATATGAATGTATTATATGTTGTGATGTGCATAAGGTGAGTTTGTTGAGGCATCAATGTCATTGAGTAATGAATTGCTTATGAAATGAGAAATGTAATGAAATGATTATAACACTTGCACAATTACATAAAATGAATATGGCTTGAGAAGCTATGAAGAGTAAGTACAAACTACATTATTGCATATATTCATATAATGTTGAGATTGAATATACATTAAATGATATCGATGATGCATAAGAGTAAGGTTATGTTGTGCATAATGTGAATATTGATGATGTATATGAATACTTTTATGATGAAATGAGAATATGATTTGTATAATGTGTATTCAAAATATATGATAATGCAATTGATTGGGTATACTTGAATGATGAAAGAGGAAGTATGAAACGTATGTGCTAAGAAATGTGAAAAATGTGATATTGTGATGAAAGATGAAATGTGAATTGAGATTAAAGAAATGTGAGGCCATTGTGATGGGCCAAGATGAATCAAATGAAATAGTTGAGGCATAATTGTCTAATGAATTGTGGATTGTGAAATAAGAAATGAATTGAGAAATGAAGTTTAAAATGAAATGATTGTGTGCCTAATATGTTGATTCAACTTTCAGAGTCCTGTATTTGATGGCATGCCTATGAACCATTGGATAGGTGAAATGGGAGGCCCGTAAACCGATTCCAATTGGAAATTATGATGTGAATCACTAAATAGGCGAAATGGGAGGCCCGTAAGCCGATTCCAGTTGAAAAATGTGAATATGGAATGATGGTGAAATGGGAGACCCGTAAACCACTTCCATTTGAAAAATTAGTAACAGTCTAGCCGGGTTGAGGATCTCCTCATGTTAATGGGTTGATGGTCCAAGAGACTGGGTCTGTTACGCTATCCATGGATAGAGATATGATATATTATGCCTACGGGCTTGATGATGTGATATTGAATCAAAGCGGTGACTCTGAACTTTGAATAACATATTAGTTTCTTTTGGGCCCATGCTTGTGTTTGTTTATAATGTGATTATTGCTTGATGATATAATATTATAAAATGATTATAATGCATAAGCATCTATATGAAATATGATTATGATATGATAGAATGAGATACATGGTAAGCAAATGAATATGATATTGTGATTTGTTGTAATGTGTTATGTGCATATATATAACTATGAGAATTTTGGAAAAAAATACTAAGAATGCATGTTAAAAGGGAAAACATGATAAGATAATGATGATACATAATGTTAATGTATGAAGTATGATTTGTCTGTAATGTATGTTTTAAATATTTGTTTGCACTACTAAGCTTTCGAGCTTAGCGCGGATGTGTTAATCGCGTAGGTGAGTTGATGGTTGATCCAGGAGCTCAACCGTTATGCCACGAGAAGGATAAGAGTGTTTTGAGACCAACTAGAAGGTGATGCATACATGTATAATATGATTATATTGTATTTGATTAAAATATATGTATACTTAAATAAATTTTGGGAAAGACAAATTAATATACATATATGTGTAATATCATTAAAAGTGTAATACGTTTCCGCTACTCAATAAATGGATATTTTATTCATTATGTTTTATAAAGCAAAATTTAAATACTTTGAGTTATTTATATTTAATGAGGTGAAAGATTGATTTGGTTTAAAAATCGACCGTAATATTCCTGTATCCGGTATACGTATATTGCAGATGGTTGTATGTAGTGTACGTATACGGGGTTCAGGGGTGTTACATATTCAATATACGTATATTACGATCGTTTAAGCATGCTTGGTACGTATACGGGATATAGGGGTGTTACAATTGTTTTGGTATCAGAGCCTAGGTTTGAGTTTCTTAACCTAGGTAAAGAGTAAGAAAAAGAGTATTTTGACTTAAAAAGTATGATTTTGAATAATGTACATGATTGGGATTGGCAGTCTCTGATCTTTAATAAGATGTAATCTGCTGTGTTTGCAGACATAGGTTGTGATGGATTCTCACTTGCGACAGTCAGTAGAGGGTAGTGCGGAGAGTGTAGCTCCTGATGACGTTAGAGAGGGAGCTAGAGTGGATAGTGCTGGAGAGGTACCTGCTTCTGTGTCGGGGAGACCAGATGGTGAGGAGGTTCCACCAGTTTGGCTTAGGCAGGCGGTTGAGGCTTTGAGGCAAGCACCTATGCAACCACCGCCACCCCCACAGCTTTTGGTATCAGTGAGACAGTATGATAAATTAAGGAAGTATGGAGCAGAAGACTTCTTGGGTACTATTGATCCAGCTGTAGCTGAGCAGTGGCTAGATAATGTACAGAGAATATTTGTTCAGTTACAAGCCACTCCAGAAGAAAAATTTGATTATGAAAGATCATTATTGCAGAAGGATGCATATGATTGGTGGAAGACAGTGCCCCATGCTATGGATGATCCACCTACATTGTCCTATGCTGATTTTCTAAGAGAGTTTGAATTGAAGTACACTCCAAGGGAGTACAAAGATGTGAAGAAAATGGAGTTTCTAAGCTTGAAGCAAGATTACCGGACCGTAACGGAATATGAGATTGAGTTTATAAGGTTGAGCCATTATGCTGGGGGTATTATATCTGATGAGATAGATAGATGCAGGAGATTTGAGGAGGGATTGAGGCCCTCTATTCTGTGTCTTGTGGCTGGATCTAGATATCATGATTTTTCCCAGCTTGTGGCAGCAGCTAGGAGTGTGGAAAGAGCTCAGAATATTGCAGCGGCTGCTTCTGAGGAAGAGATCAGGGTTAGAAGACCCCAGTTTGAGGCAGGGTCTTCATCTGCAAAGAGAGGTAAAGGAAGTTTTATTCCTCGGGTTAGTAGGAGTAAGAGACCAGCTGGTAGGTCAGTACAGTTTCAGAGGTAGAGATCTAGACCTACAGTTTCAGTGGCGAGTGCTCCGACCTCAGTGACTCAGAGATCCACTCTACCCGTATGTATTCAGTGTGGTTGGCCGCATGGTGGTACTTGTTGGAAGACTGGTGTAGCAGGGGTATGCTTCAGATGTGGATCACCTGATCATTTTGTTAGAGATTGTCCGGAGAGGCAAGAGCAGATGTCAGTAGATACTTAGCAGATTTTCCGGAGATTGTAATATCCCAATGTATGCCCTAGAAGTTTTAATACAATTGTTGTTTGATTTGAATTTAATGTACATATGTTTTTGTAAAGGAAGTGATTGTGTTAATGGAATGTATATGTTGTATATATGTTAATATATATAACATATATGTTGGTCAAATGGAGAGTCAAGGGAAGAAGATATTTTAATTTGGGATGTGTGAAATTACTAAAGAGGGCAAGAGTTTTAAAGGATATGTAAATAAATAGAAAAGGGCATTTAAGTAATTTTCCTTTTTGGAATGCATGGTGGAGATTTAAAGAGATGACAATTTGATTTTTTCTTCATTTCTTCTTCTCTTTCCCATATGTTGGCCAGCCATTTCAAAGGAAGGGAGCAAGAGTGAGATTTGTTTAATTCAAATTCAATTTGAAGGAGGAATCAAAGGTTTAAGTTGGAGATTTGTGAAATTTCTTCAATTTAGGTAAGTACTCTCTTGTTTCTTTTTGTTATTTTGAAATTGTGTATAAGATGAGTTATAGTTTGTTGATTTTATGATTTGATGTGTTTGAGATGTGTTTACAAGTGTTGAAATTGATTGTAAGTTAAAAGAAATTGAATTGGTGTTGGTTTTGTTTTGAAGATGGTGAGTTAAGTGGAGGTTGATGGTGAAAGATCAAGAGTGAAGCTAGTTTTAGGGTTTTGAAGTAGGTAAATGATTATATGTATGGTTAATGTGGATATTGTGTTAAACATGCAAAATAAGTGTTAATGACTTTGATTACATCCATTTGAATGAGTTTATGTTGTGCATAATGTGTTTAATTTCAATCAAAAGAGTGTTGGCTATGGTTAGGGTTTTTGTTCATAAGAGACATGGCCAAACCAAGGAAGAGACACGGCCAAGCTAAGGATTTTTGAGAGACACGGCGAAGTCTATGGAAATTTGGCCGTGTTGGATAATTTTTTGGAGAGGACACATAAGAACCTGAGCCTAAAGCGATCCAAGCAAATTGTTGTTTAAATTCTTTGGGTACCAACCTTTCCCCGTGCTGATGAAAACCATATATATCATTTAACTGGTCAATATTGAGCACATGAGATTTACCCAACAATTTAAACATCAATTTAGTGCAGATTTTCTTATCATTTCTTTCAACCTTGAGAGATGCCAAAAATTCTAGAGTAAGTTCCTCAAACTGCAAAGGTCTCAAGGTGACTAGAGTTTCCCATCCAAGAAATTACACAATTCGCCCAAAATTAGTCGTAATTTGCAAGGCATCAAGAGATTCATCGTTAACATACCTTGTCGGGAAAAAAACCCCGAGCCAAAAGACTTGCTCTCTTCGAAGATAAAGTGGATGAAGAGGAAGAATCTCCTTCGGTTATAGGCCTCTTCTTCTTGTGGTGTGAAACAGTCTTAGCTCTCGGCATCCTTAGAAATCTGAAAATTCAACCCAAAACTGAATTAAATCAAAATTATATGAGTAAAGAGGAAGTTTTAAGTGATTATCTCTAGTTTGGGTGAAGAAATTTGAAGTTTTAATGGAAAAGTTGGAGTTTTGAAATAAAAATCAATGGTTTTGGCAATACAGAGAGCGAGAGAGCGAGAGAGCGAGAGAGACGAAGATAGAAAATTTAGGGATTTATGAAAAGAACTGGGCAAAATCGGGTTTTAAAAGTGTAAAATTTGAGGGACACGGCCGTGTTAGTGGGTACTTGGCCGTGTCTGGTGTGTGAAAGTGAAGGGACACGGCCAAGTCAAGGTGACACGGTCGTGTCTGATGCTCTTGGAGGGACACGGCTAGGTGACTTGGCCGTGTCCCCTGGGTGTGTCCTATTCTGTACAAAATTGCAAAATTGTTCAAATTTTGAAGAAGTTTGGCCGTGTCCAGTGTGTGACACGGCCAAGGGACACGGCCAAGTCCTTTGGCCGTGTCACCTACTGCCTTTTATTAACTTTTAACCCTTTTTTTTTACTCAACGATTTTGCAACCCTTCTTCATTAAACACCCTGAAACACAAAGTAAAGAAAAATAGATCAAAGTACAGTCCATTTATTTAAACCGAACATAAAATTAATACTCGCAAAATTTAAAATTACAACTACAAAAAATAAATGCAAACCGATGGGTTCCTCCCATTTAGCGCTTCTTTAATGTCATAAAGCTAGACATCATGCAAGACCTAAGGATCACGGATCAAAGTGCTATCAATGATCCTCACTTTCTGAAATCCTTCATTGTATGGCTTAACTCTCTGTCCATTAACTTTAAAAGTCTCACTTGTTCGAGAGTTAAGTAATTCAATGGTACCAGAAGGATGCACCCGAGTTATCTTGAAAGGCCCACTCAATCGAGACTTGAGTTTACATGGAAAAAGACGGAGTCGTGAGTTAAAAAGTAAAACTTTCATACCTGGACTCAATGTCTTTCATACTATAATTCTGTCATGAAGTGCTTTCGTGCGATCCTTGTAAATTCTCGAGCTCTCATACGCCTCATTTCTCAGCTCATCTAACTCTGAAATTTGAAGAAGTCGTTCTCTCTTCGCTTTGTCCAAATCCAAATTTAGAGTCTTGATTGCCCAATATGCTCTGTGCTTCAACTCCACTGGTAAGTGACAAGCTTTTCCAAAAACCAATGGTTAAGGACTCATACCAAGAGGAGTTTTGAAAGTAGTCCTATATGCCCATAGCGCATCATGCAATCTGTTTGCCCAATCCTTCCTGGATGTGTTGACTGTTTTCTCCAGAATTCCTTTTAGCTGCTTGTTTGATGTTTCCACTTGTCCAGAAGTCTGTGGATGGTATGGGGTTGCCACCTTGTGCTTCACGCCAGATTTGTGCATTAACTTCTCAAAAAGCCTATTGCAAAAATGGCTCCCCCCATCACTGACTATCACCCTTGGTGTGCCAAACCTGCTAAGAATGTTTTCCTTCACAAATTTAACAACAATATTAGCATCATTAGTACAGGTGGGGATTGCCTCCACCCATTTGGAAACATAATCAACAGCAACTAAAATGTATTCATAACCAAAGGACTTGGGGAAAGGACCCATAAAGTCTATTCCCCACATATCAAACAGTTCAACAACAATATATGACTGAAGGGGCATTTCATTCCTCCTCCCAATGTTACCTACTCTTTGGCAACAATCACAATGCTTACAATAGTCTTGAGCATCTTTAAATAAAGTAGGCCAGTAAAAACCACTTTGAAGCACCTTTTCTGCGGTCTTCCTTCCTCCGAAATGACCCCCACAGTGAAGATCATGACAAAATTGAAGAACACTCAGTTGTTCTTCCTCAGCTACACACCTGCGAACTATCTCATCTTTGCATATCCGGAATAGATAAGGTTCATCCCAAAAATAAAACTTACTCAAGTGTAGAAACCTTTTCTTTTCCTGAAAGGACATGTTAGATCTCAAAATACCACAAGCAAGATAGTTAGCAATATCTGCAAACCAAGGGGCATTAATTACCACAAACAGATGCTCATCAGGAAATTCATCTAAATTTTTATGAATGCTATCCGATGCAAGATTTTCACTAAAGAAGGGTAATCTGGATAAATGATCAGCAACAACATTCTCACTACCCTTAGTATCCTTGATTTGGAAATCAAACTCTTGCAATAACAACACCCATCTAATTTAGCGCGGTTTAGCATGTTGTTTTGTTAACAAATATTTAAGAGCTGCATGATCAGAATGCATAATAATTTTTTACCCAATTAAATATGCTCTAAATTTGTCTAAAGCAAAAACAACAGCTAACATTTCCTTCTCAGTTGTGGTGTAGTTCATTTGTGCACTATTCAGGGTTAAACTGGCATAATAAATTACTCTCAAGTATTTGTCAACCCTTTGCCCAAGAACAACTCCTACTGCATGATTAGAGGCATCACACATGATTTCAAAAGGTAAAGACCAAACAGGAGCTACAATCACTGGTGCACTAGTCAATTTCTCCTTAAGGGAATTAAAAGCTTGCATGCATTGTGCTGTAAATTCAAATGGAACATCTTTCCCCAATAAATGGCACAATGGTTGGCTTATTTTGGTAAAATCCTTAATAAACCTCCTGTAAAATCCTACATGCCCTTGAAAACTTCTTATTCCCTTAACTGAGGTAGGTGGGGGTAACTTAGCAATCAATTCAATTTTAGCCTTGTCTACCTCAATCCCTTTACTTGACATCACATGACCTAAGACAATGCCCTGAGTAACCATAAAATGACTCTTTTCCCAACTTAAAGTGAGGTTACATTCAATGCATCTCTTAAGCACACGAACAAGTTTATTGAGGCAATTATCAAAAGAATTACCAAAAACAGAAAAGTCATCCATAAATACCTCAATAAAATCGTCTATCATGTCAGAGAAGACAGACATCATGCATCTCTGAAAAGTTGCAAGTGCATTGCACAAGCCAAAGGGCATACGTCGAAATGCATAAGTCCCAAAAGGGCAAGTAAAGGTTGTCTTGGACTGATCCTCTGGAGCTATTGGCACCTGATAGTAACCTGAAAGGCCATCCAAAAAACAATAATGTGAATGTCCAGAAATTTTATCTAACATCTGATCAATAAAAGGAAGAGGGAAATGATCTTTCTTTGTAGCATTGTTCAACTTCCTATAATCGATGCACATTCTCCACCCAGTAGTAGTCCTAGTAGGAACCAATTCATTATTCTCATTTTTCACCACAGTGATTCCAGATTTCTTAGGAACTACATGTACTAGGCTCACCCACTTACTATTAGCAATTGGATAAATTACTCCTTCATCCAGCAATTTGAGCACTTCCTTCTTCACCACTTCACTCATATTTGGGTTAAGGCGCCTTTGAGTCTCCCTCACAGGTTTAGCTTCCTCTTCTAAAGTGATTCTATGCATGCACATAGAAGGGTTAATACCCTTGATGTCACTCAATCCCCATCCTATTGCTCTCTTCAATCTTTTAAGCTCACTCACCATCCTCATCTCCTCCCCTTCACTAAGTTCACAAGATATTATTACAAGTAAAGTGTTGTGATCTCCTAAAAACACATATTTCAGGTTCTTAGGTAACTCTTTCAGCTCTAACTCTAGTGAGGGGTTCTTCTCTTCTTTTTCAAGGGGGGAAAGCTCACAAACTAGGTCCTCCTCAAGCTCCTCTATTTCAGCACCCTCTAAAGTCTCAAGGCAACTGGCTATTTCTACATCAAAAATATCCACATCACTCTCTAAAGTCAATGCCAGCTCCAATTTATCAGCGGAACCTATCTGCAAGAAAACATCTGAAACAACTGCATCAACACAATCAATGAAAGAACAATCCTCATATAAAGCAGTTGTAGGAATAGGAGAAGTGTTAAAGATAGAAAATTCCACAGTTTGTCCCAAAACAGTCATTGATAATTTTCTATTTTTAACATCTATCAAAGTGTTGGTAGTTGCCATAAAAGGCCTACCCAGCATTATGGTGTGTGCAGATGGTGAAGAATTACTTACTTCCATGTCAAGAACAATGAAATCCATAGGTACTATCAAACCACCAACTTTAACTAACACATCCTCTATAACCCCCTTTCGGGAATCTAAGAGATCTATCAGCTAATTGCAACACCATTTTTGTTGGTTTAAGTTCCCCTAATTCCAAATCAAGATAAACAGAATAAGGCATTAAATTCACACTAGCTCCTAAATCACACATGCCCTCAGTACCTTTTCCATTCCCCATAGTAATTTGAATAATAAAGCTTCCAGGATCCTTTAGCTTAGGAGGTAGTTTATGCTGCAAAACAGCACTAGCTACCTCAGAAACTATCACCTTTTCATTCGGCTCATACCTCTTTTTCTTGGTATTTAGTTCTTTGAAGAATTTAGCATAAGCCGGCATGTTCTTAATTGCCTCAAGTAAGGGTAAGTTAATACTTACCTTAGACAGCATGTTGAAGATATCTGAAAATTGCTTATCTTTTTTATCATCCTTCAACCTACTAGGGAATGGAATAGGTGGCCGGTATGGATTGCTTGCCTTGTGCTAATCTGCTGTAGGGGACTTCTCCATTGATCTTTCTTCAGCACCTTTGTTCTCTAGTTCTCCTTCCTTTTTATTCTCTTGCTCACCTGCATTCACAGAATTATTTTCAACATTGTTATTAATTACCTTGCCACTCCTAAGAACAATCACTGCTTGTGCCTGCTCAGGTTGACTTGGAAACTTCCCCTTTTGTTGAATCTACATCTGTTGAGCAAGTTGCCCCACTTGGGTCTCCACCTTCTTAAAAGATGCTTCCAAGGAATCCAGCCTCTTGTTGTTCTTCTCCTGATTTTTAGCACTGACTTGGATAAAAGCCTGCAAACTTTCTTCCAAACTCTTTCTCTTAGGCTGACCTTGATTTGAGGATTGGCCCTGCTGTTGGTTCTGTCTCTGGAGCAAATGGAAAGGCTGTTGAGCATTATTTGTTGTCCAGGAAAAATTGGGGTGACTCCTCCAACCAGGATTGTAAGTATTGGAGTAAGGATCATTCCTGGCTCTTGGTTGAAATCCCCCCATAGCATTAACTTGCTCAGCTTCATTCCCAAAAGATTCATATGCAGAGGGGCATATATTTGCTCCATGCCCAAATGTCCCACAGATTCCACATACTTCTTGAGTAGATGAAGAGATATTGTTCTTCATGTTTAGCATCTGAACCTGCCTTGTCAACTCAGCTATTTGACTAACTATTTAAGTATTAGCTTCCAGTTGATTCACCCCTTTACTTCTTCCCCTTACACTCTTTTGTTGAGAATTAGCTCCCAACATCTCAAAGATCTCATAAGTCTCATCAGCTATCTTTTCTCCCATGGCTCCCCCAGCTGCATTATCAACAGTGTTCTGAAATTGCTTGGTTAGACCATCATAGAAAAACTGATTAAGGAGTTGAAGTGGGTAGTGATGATGTGGACACTGGATCAATAGCATCTTGAATCTGTCCCAAGCCTCATGAAATGGCTCTCCTTCAAATTGAGAGAATGTAGCAATCGTCCCTCTCAACTCAGCTGTCTTTTGGTGTGAATAGAACTTGCCCATGAACTTGTTATAAACTTGCTCCCAAGTTGTCAGTGAATTTTCAGGCAACATCATGAGCCAGCTCTTTGCCCTATCCTTCAAAGTATAAGTGAAACATCTCATCCTCAACTGATCTTCTGTAAGTCCTCCTAAAGGAAAAGTGTTGAGGGTGGAGTAGAAATCCCGAATAAAGTTCAAAGGATCTTCATTTGGAACTCCATAGAATGATGGCAGCATGTTGTAATGAATGTTCTTCAACTCATAATTTCTTGCTGCATCTGTCAGTCTTAAGCAAGAGGTGGAAGTTCCAATGACAGGTCTAGCAAAGTCTCTCATCATCCTTTGTCTTTCTTCAGCCATTTTAACAGATTGTGCAGATTCCAACTCAAAATCAGAAGTGTCCTCCTCTATTGTATCAAATTCGGTGTAGAGCTCAAACTCTTCTCTGCTCCTTTTCACTCTCTGAATTTCTGGAATGAATGGATATAGCTCTCGTTCGAGTGATCTCCTGCCTTGCACAAACAAAAATTTCTAGGAAAAAGGAATTATTAAAAGCAAAAGACAAATAAAATAAAATGAAAACAATGAAAAATAATCCAAAGTATTTATTTATTTTTTTTAAATAAACAATTACGCTAATTAGCTTCCCCGGCAGCGGCGCCAAAAACTTGTTGCGCTCGAATTAACTCTACCACAAAGTGTCACTCGCAAGTGTACGAGGTAGCTGTAGCAAAGGTGATCACCCCAAGGTCATCTCACAAGGAAGCTAAAGTGGCTAATTGATTATCAAATTAAAAGTAACAAGTAATGAATAAATTTAAATTGCTAACTAAAGAAGAAGTTTAATTGAAGTTTAAAAACAATAAAAGTAAACAAGAGCTGATGTTTTGATTCACTTGATAAAAAGGTCTAGGGTTTGCACTTCTCTACTACTTATTTGTATGAACGGTTATTCCACTTAACTAATTTTATTTCAAAGATTAAATCTCAAACAACTTAATTAATTGAGTCAAGAAAATATGCTCTCGCATTCAATCCTCTTACAACTAATCTTGTTATAATTGAAACAATCTTTTTAATAGGTTATATCTTTAATTCACCTAAGTCCTTAATTGAATTGTTCCAGCATTAGACTTCATTTCTCAATCCATCATCTAATACCTAAAACACACAATTGGTGGCCAATCAATTATATGTAACAATATTTCATTCCATAAAGGCAAAAGAAATTATTAGCTAAGAGAATAACCAATTCATACAATCATAGCAGATCCATACAAACCCTAGACTAGATCAAATTAGTTCATAATGCAATCAAACATATTCATCTCATTAATGTTCAAAAAAATCAAAATAGACATGATAATATCCATTAAAACAATTTCAATGTAAATAAAGAGAATAAGTTTGAGAACAAAACCAAGTTACAACTCCTTGAAGCTTCTGAAGAATCTCTTGCTCAAATCTTGCAAGAAGGATGAAACAATGGCTAGAACAATCTAATCTAAGCTAAAGTAATCAAAAGTGAAATCAAAATCAAGAAAACAGAGCTAAACCCTAACTTCACTCCCTCTGACGGCTGAAAATAATCTCCAAATCGTCAACAGTCCAAACCCTAAGCTCCCCTCTTTCCTTTTATACGAAATGTCCGCTTTAAAATTCGGTGCGCGTTTGGTTCATGAGGGACACAGCCAAGTCAGATGTGACTTGGCCGTGTGAGTGGCTTTTGGAGGGACACGGCCAAAGGACTTGGCCGTGTCCCTTGCCTGTGTCTGCCTCTGCTTGTTTCTCTCCTTTTTCCTCTTTAGTTGAGTGACACGGCCAAGTCAAAGGTGACTTGGCCGTGTTGGAGCTTATTGGAGGGACACGGCCAGGTGACTTGGCCGTGTCCCTTGCCTGTGTCTTCCACTGTGAGCTTTAGTCTTCTTTGCCTTTGGAATTGGTGAGACACGGCCAAGTGGAGATGACTTGGCCGTGTGGGTCTTCTTTGCTGGGACTTGTTCTTCAATTTAACTTGGTTTGGGACACGACCGGTGACTTGGCTGTGTCCTCTGCCTGTGTCAGCCACTGCCACTCTCTCCTTCAAATTTGCTTCCTTGACTTTTTAACCTAACACAAAACTCAAAACAAATCTAAACAAGAAATCAATAGACAATAGCCAACACAACATAAACACAATACTAAAGATACATCAAAAATGACATAAACATTGAAATAAACTAAAACTACCAAAATTAATGAAAACACCAAACAAACCGATTAAAACAAACAAAATACCTAAATAAAACAATAATTATCATAGTAAACAAGACACAAAACTATAACAAAAACTAATAAAACAATAGTGCACAAATGAATTACACCACAACAGAAAAGGAAATGTTAGCTGTTGTTTTTGCTTTAGATAAATTTAGAGCATATTTAATTGGGTCGAAAATTATTGTGCATTCTGATCATGCAGCTCTAAAATATCTGTTAACAAAACAACATGCTAAACCGCGCTTAATTAGATGGGTGTTGTTATTGCAAGAATTCTGTAATATCCCTAAGTGTGCCCTAGATGTTTTGGCATTATTGTTGTTTAAATTGGATTCAATGTATATGTTTATTCGGAAGGAAAAAAGGGTTTTTAAAGAGAGTGTATATGTTGTGTATACCAGAATATATACAACATATACACAAGTCATTGGAAAGTCAAAAGGATGATAGTGGAAGAAGATATTTTGTGTTTTTGAATTTAATAATTAAATAATAAGGAATTAATTGAGTGGAAGAGATAAAATGGGATTAGTTTAATATTATAATTGCTTGGTTGAGAGGGTTTTAAGGAAAAGGAGGTTGACTTTGTGTTTCTCTTTCTTCTTTCTTTCTTCCTTGCCGTGGCTCATCTTCTTCTCCTTCCTTTGCTTTTGTTTTGGCTGGCTAACAAAGAGACAATAGAACAAGGGAGAGATTTGAACCTCTAAACTCAAGATCTAAGGAAGCTTTCAAGAGATCAAGTGGAAAGGTTAAGAGTTTCTTCATCCTTGGTAAGTTATTAACTTGATTCTTTGATTTCTTTGAGTTTTTGAGTTGAGTTTGTGGATGGTATGTGATTATGTTTGTTTAAGATGGGTTTAAGAGTGTTTGGGTAAACTTATTTCTGGTTTTGGGGATGGTTTGAAGGAAAGAGTAAGTTGTTGAAAGTGAATGTATTGAGGTTGTATTTTAGGTTTGTGTTGATGATTTTTGATTTGTGTTGGAAGTATGTTATTAGTTGTTTTGATGTTTTTGTAAGTTTGTTATGGTTTTTGGGTTTGTTGAGATGAGTTTGGTTGAAGTGGTTTTTGGTGAAAGGAAATGTTTTGTTGGTTGTGTTGTTGTTTTGGCCGGAATCTGGGTTTTTGGCCTGACACGCCCAAGGGTACGTCCAGGATTTTGGTCGTGTCGATGGTTCTGTATTTTGGGATGAGTGGCACGAGCAATGACACGCCCATGTCACTGAGCGTGTTATAGCTACTGTGTTGGTTAGGTATTGACACGACCAGTAACACGCTCGTGTTATTGAGCGTGTCATAGCCACTGTGTTTTTGGGGTTTTGACACGGCCATGAGCACGCTCATGATGTTGGACGTGTCAATGTGGTTGAGAGGCAGAATGTATTACACGCCCATGAATACGCCTGTGTTGTTGATCATGTAAAAGCTTCTGTGTTGTGGAGTTAGGGCACGGTCAGGGACACGCCCGTGTTGTTGAGCGTGTCAAGTTTAGAGTTTGCCCTAGTTGGTTCTTAGCTTTATGATCTTATGTGGGCTTCATCTTCCTTTTGGAATAGGTTGTGAAGAAGGTGAATTACCCTAATTCAAGAAGTGAAAGATTTTGGAAGGAGAAGTGTTTAATATTGTGTGGCATTTAAAGAAAGTACAAACATTGCATTGTTGCATACATCCTTTTTATGTGGCATTGTTGATATATATATATGAATAATTTGATATTTTGCACATTGTGAAACTTGTGGAATGTAATGAGCTATATGTATGATGATGAATTGTCTTGATGTGAATGGAGATATAATGAAACCATTGTTGTTGGACATGGTTATGTAAATGAAATTGATGAGGCATGATTGCCTATTTGAGTATGAGATAGGAATTGAGAAAGAGAATGATAAAGAGGCAAATGAAATAATTGTATGTTTAATATGTTTATTCAATTTTAGAGTTCTGGATTTGGCGGCATGCTTATAAAATGAATAGTAACAGTCTAGCCGGGTTGAGGATCTCTTCAAATTGAGTTGAATTGATGGTCCAAGAGACTGGGCCTATTACACTATGAGAATTGTGAATATGAAATATATGAATAGTAACAATCTAGCCGGGTTGAGGATCTCCTCGATTAGTCGGGTTGATGGTCCAAGAGACTGGGTCTGTTACAGGTAACAGTCTAGCCCGGTTGAGGATCTCCTCAAGATTGTTGAGTTGATGGTCCAAGAGACTGGGTCTGTTACCCTATCCATGGATAGAGAGATATGTATATTACCTATGGGCTTGATTATTGTGTTTATGGACCAAAGCAGCAACTCTGAATTTTGAATACCATATTAAATGCTAGTTGGGCCCATAGGTGTCTTTATTGAATGAGTATAATGGATGATGATATGATTATTTAAATAATGAAATGTAACATTCATAAATATGATTTTTATTGGTTGAATGTATGATATTGATATTGACATTTCATATTATCATTATTGTTTGTACTACTGAGTTGTTGGCTCAGCGCGATTGTGGTTCATCGCGCAGGTGGTAGAGTTGATAGGGTTGAGACTGAGGATTCCTCTAGACCTAGTTGAGTTTATGCTTGAAGAGTTGGATTAGAGCTTAAAGATCTGAGAGTCAAGCTGCCAATCATGTATATATTCTATGTTTTGTATATTTTGATTTTTATGTATTTGAACTTGTAAAAGTTTGTAATAACTTCTGCTGCGGGTTGATAAACGTTTTATCTATTGTGTCTTTTGAATTTCTTTTAAATGTCTGAGATTTGTTTCACTTATTTTAAAAGATATGGTTTGTGTATTTTTAAACTGTGGCATTTTCTATATTCAGTATACGTATATTACGATCGTATAAGCATGCTTGGTACGTATACGGGATATAGGGGTATTACAATTATTTTGGTATCAGAGCCTAGGTTTGAGATTCTCAACCTAGGACAAGTGTAAGAAAAAGAATATTTTGATTTTAAAAAGTGGATTTTGAATAAAATACATGGTTGGTATTGGCAGTCTCTGATCTTTATGTGGGGTATTCTGCTGTGTTTGCAGATATAGGTTATAATGGATCCTCATTCATGTCAATCTGTTGAGGGTAGTGCTGAGAGTATAGCTTCTGATGAGGGAGCTAGAGTGGATAGAACTGGAGAGGCACCTGTTTCTGTGTCAGGGAGACCAGCTGATGAGGAGGTTCCGCCAGTTTGGCTTACGCATATGGTTGATTTATTGAGGCAGGCACCAGTGCAACTACCGCCACCCCCACCCCAGCCAATGGTACCAGTGAGACAGTATGATAAATTAAGAAAGTATGAAGCAGAAGATTTTCTGGGTACTATTGATCCAGCGGTAGCTGAGCAGTGGCTGGATAAGGTTCAAAGGATTTTCATTCAGTTGCAAGCCACTCCAGCAGAAAAATTTGATTATGCCAGATCACTGTTGCAGAAGGATGCTTATGATTGGTGGAAGACAGTTCCACATGCTATGGATGATCCACCGACATTATCCTACAGTGATTTTCTACGAGAGTTTGAGCTGAAATATACTCCGAGGTAGTATAAAGATGTGAAGAAGATGGAGTTTTTGACCTTGAGGCAAGATCACCGGACTGTGACAGAGTATGAGCTAAAGTTCATCCGGTTGAGCCACTACGCTGGGGGAATTATTTCTGATGAGATCGACCGGTGTAGAAGGTTTGAGGAGGGGTTGAGACCCTCAATTATGTGTCTTGTGGCCGGTTCGAGATACCAGGATTTTTCCCAGCTTGTTTCTGCAGCTAGGAGTGTGGAGAGAGCCCAGTGTATTGCAGCGGCTGCTATAGAGGAGGAGACCAAGGTTAGGAGACCCCAGTTTGAGGCAGGGTCTTCATCTGTGAAGAGAGGTAGAGGAAGTTTTGTTCCCAGGATCAGTCGGAGTCAGAGGCAGGCTGGTAGGTCAGTTCAGTTGCAGAGACCGAGATCGAGACATACAGTTTCAGTAGCGAGTGCTCCGACTCCTGTAGTTCAGAGATCCCTTCTACCTGTGTGTGCTCAGTGTGGAGGGTCACATAGAGGTGCTTGTTGGCAGAGTAGTGGACCAGCTGTGTGCTTCAGATGTGGTTCTCCTGATCATTTTATTAGAGAGTGTCCAGAGATGCAAGAGCAGAGGCCGGCAGATTTTGCAGTTTCTCGACCTAGTGTCAAAGGAGGTCGAGGGGGCAGAAGTTTCACCAGAGGGGGTAGACCTAGGTATAGTCGTAGAGGAGGATCTTCATCCAAGGATACTAGGCCAGATGAGGCTAGGCCTTCTCAATGAGTATATGTGATGCAAAGACAACCAGATACTTCTGCAGTCATTGCTGGTACTTTCTCTTTATTTGGCATTTCGGTTCTTGCTTTAATTGATCCAGGCTCAACTCATTCATATATTAGTGCATCTATTTTGCCTGTGTCTGAAATGCATTCTGAGTTCCTAGGATTTGATGTGTTGGTGACAAATCCGTTAGGGCATAGTGTGGCTATTAGTAAGGTGCATCGGGATAGTGCAGTTGTGGTGCAAGGTGAGGAGTTTGTGGAGACTTGATTGAAATGCCTTTTAAAGAGTATGATTTGATTTTGGGCATGGACTAGTTGTCTAGGCATGGAGCTGTGGTAGATTGTCAAAAGAAATGTGTCACTTTGAGAACTAGTGATGATAGGAGTGTGATGGTGTTTAGTGAGCAGAGATAGCTTGCATCCTTGTTTGTATCAGCCGTATCAGCTAGAAGGATGATTAGAAAAGGGTGTGATGCTTACCTTGTTCATGTTGTGGATACTAGAGTAAGGGTTTCTCAACTTAATGATATTACCATAGTTGCAGATTTTCCAGATGTGTTTCCAGAGGAGTTGCCAGGGTTGCCACTTGAGAGAGAGGTTGAGTTTGGTATCGATTTGTTGCCTGGTACCACTCCCATCTCTATCACTCCTTATCGCATGGCACCTATTGAATTGAGAGAATTGAAGGTGCAGTTACAGGAGTTGTTGGATAAAGGATTTATTCGCCCCAATGTTTCTCCTTGGGGAGCTCCTGTATTGTTTGTAAAGAAGAAGGATGGTACCATGAGGTTATGCATTGATTATAGGCAATTGAACAAAGTGACTATTAAGAATAAATATCCTTTGCCTAGAATTGATGATCTCTTTGATCAATTAAAGGGAGCATCAGTGTTTTCCAAGATTGATTTGAGATTAGGGTACCATCAATTGAGGGTTAGAGCTGAAGATGTTTCTAAGACAGCTTTCCGCACCAGGTATGGGCATTATGAGTTTTTAGTAATGCCTTTTGGGTTGACAAATGCAACTGCAGCTTTCATGGATTTGATGAATAGGGTGTTTAGACCCTATCTGGATCAATTTGAGGTGGTCTTTATCGATGATATCTTAGTGTATTCAGGTAATGAGGAGGAGCATAACAAGCATTTGCGGATTGTGTTGCAGATTTTAAGAGAGAAGCAGTTGTATGCTAAGTTATCAAAGTGTGAGTTTTGGCTTGACCAAGTAACTTTTCTTGGTCATATAATTTCAGCAGATGGTATTAGAGTTGATCCAAGTAAAATTGAAGCTATTTTGAATTGGAATCCACCAAAGTCTGTGACTGAAGTTAGAAGTTTTATAGGTTTGGCAGGCTATTATCGACCCTTTGTGAAAGGTTTTTCTTTGATAGCCACTCCACTCACCCGATTGCTTCGGAAAGGATTTATATTTGTGTGGACGGATCAATGTCAATCTAGTTTTGAGCAGTTGAAAGAAATGTTGACACAAGCACCTGTCCTTACATTACCCGTGGAACTAAACCATATGTGATTTTCAGTGATGCTTCACATAATGGTTTAGGGTGTGTTTTGATGCAAGAGGGTAAAGTTATAGCTTATGCTTCTCAGCAATTGAAGCCGCATGAGCTTAACTATCTGACTCATGATTTGGAGTTGGCAGCTATAGTGTTTGCTTTGAAGATTTGGCGCCACTATTTGTATGGAGAGAAATGCTTTATCTACACAGATCACAAAAGTTTGAAATATTTGGGTGTTCAGAAGGAGCTGAATCTTCGGCAAAGACGATGGTTAGAACTGATTAAAGACTACGACTGTTTGATTGATTATCATCCAGGTAAGGCAAATGTTGTTGCTGACGCCTTAAGTCGGAAATCTTTAGCAGGTTTGGCTGTTTATTCTCTCTCGTTGCTTGTTGAGTTGAGAGCGTTGCATGCTAGTTTTGAATTATGTAATGATGGTGCATTATTAGCTCAGCTGCAGTTGAGACCAGTATTGTTGGATCAGATAAAGGAGGCTCAATTGACGGATAAGAAGATTCAGAAGATTGTTTCAGATTGCCGAAGTGGAGAGAGCCGAGATTTTCTTGTGAAAAGTGATGGTAGTCTTTGGTTCAAGGAAGGTTATGTGTTTCTGATGATGATAATTTGAAAAGGATCATTTTGGAAGAAGCACACCAATCGGTTTTTTCCATACATCCGGGAAGTACAAAGATGTACTATGATTTAAGACAGCATTATTGGTGGTCCGGTATGAAGAGAGACATAGCGGAATTTGTGTCCAAATGTCTCACTTGTCAAAGGGTAAAAGCTGAGCATCAAGTTCCAACAGGGTTGCTTCAACCTTTAACAGTGCCTGAATGGAAATGGGAGAGGGTAACAATGGATTTTGTATCAGGGTTGCCATTGACTCAGAGTAAGCATGATGCTATTTGGGTGATTGTGGATCGGTTAACAAAGACAGCTCATTTTCTTCCGGTTCGGATGGATTATTCTCTTGAGAAGTTAGCTGAGCTGTATATCCGTGAGATTGTGAAGTTGCATGGAGTCCCGAATTCTTTAGTGTCGGATCGAGATTCCCGGTTCACATCAAGATTCTGGAAGAGTTTACATGGGGCTATGGGTTCTCGATTGCACTTTAGTACTGCATTTCATCCACAGACAGATGGACAGTCAGAGAGAGTGATACAGATTATTGAGGATATGTTGAGAAGCTGTGTCATTTATTTCTCTGGAAGTTGGGACAGATTTTTACCACTTGTGGAATTTGCTTACAACAACAGTCATCAATCCAGTATTGGTATGGCACCATTTGAGGCATTATATGGTAGACGTTGTAGAACACCTTTATGTTGGAATGAAACTGGTGAAGGTAAGCTAATTGGTCCTGATTTGGTCAGAGAGACTGAAGAGAAAGTGAAGATGATTCGGAATAGATTGAAAACAGCTTCAGACCGACAGAAGTCTTACTCAAATTTGAAGAGGAGAAACATTGAGTATAATGTAGGAGATAAGGTATTTTTGAAAGTGTCTCTTTGGAAAAAGATATTGAGATTTGGTCGAAAAGGAAAACTGAGTCCTCGTTTTATTGGACCGTATGAGATATTGGAAAGGGTTGGAAAAGTTACATATCGTCTAGCTTTGCCGCCTGAATTGGATAGAATCCATAATTTATTTCATGTTTCTATGTTACAGAGGTATAGATCGGATCCATCTCATATCTTGCCAGTGGAATCCATTGAAGTTAGTTCGGATTTGACATTTGAAGAAGAACCAATCGCTATTTTGGCACACGAAGTAAAAGAGTTGAGAAATAAGAGAGTACCATTGGTGAAGGTTCTATGGAAGAATCATGGTAGAGAAGAGGCAACTTGGGAAAGTGAGCAAGCAATGCGAGATAAATATCCTCAATTGTTTCGGACTTGATATCAGGTAATTTCGAGGACGAAATTTTTTTTAGAGGGGGAGAATTGTAATATCCCTAAGTGTGCCCTAGATGTTTTGGCTTTATTGTTGTTTAAATTGGATTCAATGTATATGTTTATTCGGAAGAAAAAAGGGTTTTTAAAGAGAGTGTATATGTTGTGTATATCAGAATATATACAACATATACACAAGTCATTGGAAAGTCAAAAGGATGATAGTGGAAGAAGATATTTTGTGTTTTTGAATTTAATAATTAAATAATAAGGAATAAATTGAGTGGAAGAGATTAAATGGGATTAGTTTAATATTATAATTGCTTGGTTGAGAGGGTTTTAAGGAAAAGGAGGTTGACTTTGTGTTTCTCTTTCTTCTTTCTTTGTTCCTTGCCGTGGCTCATCCTCTTCTCCTTCCTTTGCTTTTGTTTTGGCCGGCTAACAAAGAGACAATAGAACAAGGGAGATATTTGAACCTCTAAACTCAAGATCTAAGGAAGCTTTCAAGAGATCAAGTGGAAAGGTTAAGAGTTTCTTCATCCTTGGTAAGTTCTTCACTTGATTCTTTGATTTCTTTGAGTTTTTGAGTTGAGTTTGTGGATGGTATGTTATTATGTTTGTTTAAGATGGGTTTAAGAGTGTTTGGGTAAACTTATTTCTGGTTTTGGGGATGGTTTGAAGGAAAGAGTAAGTTGTTGAAAGTGAATGTATTGAGGTTGTATTTTAGGTTTGTGTTGATGATTTTTGATTTGTGTTGGAAGTATGTTATTAGTTGTTTTGATGTTTTTGTAAGTTTGTTATGGTTTTTGGGTATGTTGAGATGAGTTTGGTTGAAGTGGTTTTTGGTGAAAGGAAGTGTTTTGTTGGTTGTGTTGTTGTTTTGGCCGGAATCTGAGTTTTTGGCCTGACACGCCCAAGGGCACGTCCAGGATTTTGGGCGTGTCGATGGTTCTGTATTTTGGGATGAGTGGCACGAGCAATGACATGCCCATGTCACTGAGCGTGTTATAGCTACTGTGTTGGTTAGGTATTGACACGACCAGTAACACGCCCGTGTTATTGAGCGTGTCATAGCCACTGTGTTTTTGGGGTTTTGAAATGGCCATGAGCACGCTCATGATGTTGGACGTGTCAATGTGGTTGAGAGGCAGATTGTATTACACGCACATGAACACGCCCGTGTTGTTGAGCGTGTAAAAGCTTCTGTGTTGTGGAGTTAGGGCACGGTCAGGGACACGCCCGTGTTGTTGAGCGTGTCAAGTTTAGAGTTTGCCCTAGTTGGTTCTTAGCTTTATGATCTTATGTGGGCTTCATCTTCCTTTTGGAATAGGTTGTGAAGAAGGTGAATTACCCTAATTCAAGAAGTGAAAGATTTTGGAAGGAGAAGTGTTTGACATTGTGTGGGTTGCATTTAAAGTAAGTACAAACATTGCATTGTTGCATACATTCTTTTTATGTGGCATTGTTGATATATATATATATGAATAATTTGATATTTTGCACATTGTGAATCTTGTGGAATGTAATGTGCTATATGTATGATGATGAATTGTCTTGATGTGAATGGAGATATAATGAAACCATTGTTGTTGGACATGGTTATGTAAATGAAATTGATGAGGCATGATTGCCTATTTGAGTATGAGATAGGAATTGAGAAAGAGAATGATAAAGAGACAAATGAAATAATTGTATGTTTAATATGTTTATTCAATTTCAGAGTTCTGGATTTGGCGGCATGCCTATAAAATGAATAGTAACAGTCTAGCCGGGTTGAGGATCTCTTCAAATTGAGTTGAATTGATGGTCCAAGAGACTGGGTCTGTTACACTATGAGAATTGTGAATATGAAATATATGAATAGTAACAGTCTAGCCGGGTTGAGGATCTCCTCAATTAGTCGGGTTGATGGTCCAAGAGACTGGGTCTGTTACAGGTAACAGTCTAGCCGGGTTGAGGATCTCCTCAAGATTGTTGAGTTGATGGTCCAAGAGACTGGGTCTATTACCCTATCCATGGATATAGAGATATGTATATTGCCTACGGGCTTGATTATTGTGTTTATGGACCAAAGCAGCAACTCTGAATTTTGAATAACATATTAAATGCTAGTTGGGCCCATAGGTGTCTTTATTGAATGAGTATAATGGATGATGATATGATTATTTAAATAATGAAATGTAACATTCATAAATATGATTTTTATTGGTTGAATGTATGATATTGATATTGACATTTCATATTATCATTATGGTTTGTACTACTGAGTTGTTGGCTCAGCGCGATTGTGGTTCATCGCGCAGGTGGTAGAGTTGATAGGGTTGAGACTGAGGATTCCTCTAGACCTAGTTGAGTTTATGCTTGAAGAGTTGGATTAGAGCTTAAAGATCAGAAAGTCAAGCTGCCAATCATGTATATATTCTATGTTTTGTATATTTTGATTTTTATGTATTTGAACTTGTAAAAGTTTGTAATAACTTCCGCTGCGGGTTGATAAACGCTTTATCTATTGTGTCTTTTGAATTTCTTTTAAATGTTTGAGATTTGTTTCACTTATTTTCAAAGATATGGTTTGTGTATTTTTAAACTGTGGCATTTTCTATATTCAGTATACGTATATTACGATCGTATAAGCATGCTTGGTACGTATATGGGATATAGGGGTGTTACAAATTCGATTTCCAAATCAAAGATACTAAGGGTAGTGAGAATGTTGTAGCTGATCATTTATCTAGATTACCCTTCTTTAGTGAAAATCTTGCATCTGATAGCATTCATAAAAATTTAGAAGCATTTCCTGATGAGCAGCTGTTTGTGGTAATTAATGCACCTTTGTTTGCAGATATTGCTAAGTATCTCGCTTGTGGTATTTTGCGATCTAACATGTCATTTCAGGAAAAGAAAAGGTTTTTATACTTGAGTAAGTTTTATTTTTGGGATGAACCTTATCTATTCCGGATATGCAAAGATGAGATAGTTCGCAGATGTGTATCTGAGGAAGAACAACTGAGTGTTCTTCAATTTTGTCATGACCTTCACTGTAGTGGTCATTTTGGAGGAAGAAAGACTACAGAAAAGGTGCTACAAAGTGGTTTTTACTGGCCTATGTTATTTAAAGATGCTCAAGAGTATTGTAAGCAATGTGATCATTGTCAAAGAGTAGGTAACATTGGGAGGAGGAATGAAATGCCTCTTCAATCATATATTGTTGTTGAACTGTTTGATGTGTGGGGAATAGACTTCATGGGTCCTTTCCCCAAGTCTTTTAGTTATGAATATATTTTAGTTGCTGTTGATTATGTTTCCAAATGGGTAGAGGCAATCCCCACCCGTACTAATGATGCTAATGTGGTTGTTAAATTTGTGAAGAAAAATATTCTTAGCAGATTTGGCACACCAAGAGTGATAGTCAGTGATGGGGGAAATAATTTTTGCAACAGGCTTTTTGAGAAGTTAATGCACAAATCTGGTGTAAAGCACAAGGTGGTGACCCCATATCATCCACGGACTTCTGGACAAGTGGAAACATCCAACAAGCAGATAAAAGGAATTCTGGAGAAAACAGTCAACTTATCAAGGAAGGATTGGGCAAGTAGATTGCATGATGCACTATGGGCATATCGGACTGCTTTCAAGACTCCTCTTGGTATGAGTCCATACCGATTGGTTTTTGAAAAAGCTTGTCACTTACCAGTGGAGTTGGAGCACAGAGCATATTGGGCAATCAAGACTCTCAATTTGGACTTGGACAAAGCGAAGAGAGAACTTGAGAATTTAAAAGGATCGCACTAAAGCACTTCATGACAGAATTATAGTGCGGAAGACTTTGAGTCTAGTTATGAAAGTTTTACTTTTTAACTCTCGACTCCGTCTGTTTCCAGGTAAACTCAAGTCTCGATGGAGTGGTCCTTTCGAGATAACTCAGGTGTATCCTTCTAGTGCCATTGAATTGCTTAACTCTCGAACAAGTGAGACTTTTAAAGTGAATGGACAGAGAGTTAAACCATACAATGAAGGATTTCAAGAAGTGAGGATCATTGATAGCACTTTGATCCATGATCCCTAAGTCTTGCAGTATGTCCAGCTATATGACATTAAAGAAGCGTTAAGTGGGAGGCAACCCATCGGTTACATTTTTTTTTCATAGTTGTAATTTTTAATTTAGCAAATTTTGATTTTATGTTTGGTTTAAATAACTTGAATGGGTGCTTTGATCAGTTTTTATTTTTCTAATGTGTTTCAGGGTGGATCGAAGAAGAGTTTGCAATTTCTTTGAGATTTGGTAATATAAAAAAAATGTTAAAAGTGGCAGAAGGAGACACGGCCAAGGAGCTTGGCCGTGTCCCTTGGTCATGTCACATGGGACACGACCAAGCCTGAACAAAAATTTTTTTTTGCACAGTTGTCACAGAGGGTGACACGGCCAAGCTTCACCAATTTTTCTTCGTTTTTATTTTTGTAGCTTTTCTTCACAGAGACAAACACACCCATGGGATCAAAACACACAAGACACGGCTGTGTTCACCCTAACTTGGCCGTGTCTCCCACTTTTTCACTTTAAAAACATGATTTTTTGCACATTCCATCCCTAATTTTCTTTCTTTCTCTCTCTCGCTCTCTCATTTTCTCTCTCTCACAACCTCCATTACTTGTGCTTACAAGCTCCAAAACCTCCATTAAAGCTCATCTTTCTTCACCAAAACTAGAATTAATCTGTTAAAACTTCTTTTTCTCTCACAAAAGATCAATTTAATCAAGTTTTGGTGTTGAATTTTTCAGATTTCTCAATATGCCAAGAACAAAGATAATTTCACACCACAAGAAGAAGAGACCTACAACTGAAGGGGCTTCTTCATCTTCATCAATTTCATCTTTGAAGAGAGCAAATCTTTTGGCTCGGGGTTTCTTTCCGACGAGGTATGTAAATGATGAATCCCTTGATGCTCTGCAAATTAGGACTAATTTTTATCATTATGTGCAAATTATTGGGTGGGAGAACCTAGTCTCCTTGCGACCTTTGCAGTTTCAAGAGCTAAGTTTGGAATTTTTGACATCTCTTAAGGTTGAAAGAGATGAACAAAAAATTTGCTCTAGGATGAGTTTCAGATTGCTTGGGAAATCGTTTGTGATTAATATTGAACAATTGAATGCTATATATGGTTTCCATCAACATGGGGAAAGGTCGGTACCTAAAGAGTTTAAACAGCAATTTGCTTGGGGAGCATTAGGCTCGGGGACTTATGTGGCCAAATCGGCCAAAGCATCTAAATTGAGCAATCCCGCTTTGAGGTATTTGCATCGTTTTATGTCCTGCGGATTCTTTGCTAGGAAGGAGAGCCCGGGTGTGGTGGAATTGAGTGAGCTATTTTTCCTGGATTGTGCTTGTAATGCAGTGCCTGTTAGTTTCGGCTATTGGTTAGCTGATGTTTTTGATAGTGTGGCCAATAAAAGGAGGGGGCAATTTGTATTGGAGGATTGATTACCACGTTAGCAGTAGCCCTTATTGATGATTTTGACCTGAGTACCAATCACATGACTAGAATTTTGGGTAATGACTCCTTGGATTTAGCTACACTAGAGAAGATGCACATGGTGGTGCACAGAAGAGGGGCTTATATGATGGCTTTAGCTGAGCTAGAAGCACCGGGGGACCGGCAAAAGAGAGCACGAGTTCAAGAGGAGTCCAACTCAGATTCTCTTGGTTTAGATGAAGATGCTCCGATCTCGGGTAATCGAGAAATACTTAATAGGATTGAGGCATTGGAGGGCAAGGTGGACAGTAACCATGCTGCGGTCTTGCAGCAGTTGGAACAAATTAATAGCAACCTTGCCAAGATCTTGAGTCTCCATCCCTCGGCTGCTTCCTCTTCACATCCGCCTTCACTGTAGATTTTGAGTTCCTTGCTTTATTGTGTTTAGTGTATTTTTGTTATTATTTTTCATTTTTGTTTTAATGTTAACATTTTATTTTTGGATATTTTATTTTTATATATTATATTTTGTTTTTAAACATTTGTGTTTGTGATGAAAAGTTAGGGTTTTACCTCACCAGGGTATGATGGAAGATAGGTTGTACTTAACTCTTTCTGTTCATTATGCTTGTTTTCCATTGAGGACAATGTAAATTCTAAAGTGTGGGGTAATCTTTTAGCTTTTCTTTAATTTTTGTTTTGTTTGTCATAATGTGTTTTATTGTGTTATGCATGGCATAATTTTTGAAAGCTTATTAACTTTTCTGTGATTCTAGCATTATAGTTGAGACTTTAGAATCAGCATAGAGATTAGCATTTGAATTCATTCAGGGTTAATTTTCACATTCTGCAATTCATGACATATAAATCTTTGTGAACCCACCTTTGTGAGTTTTGAGCCTTATAGATTGAATTTTATTGTCAATTGATTTTCTTTTCTTAAGTATGCACCTTCATGATTTTGCATCTCTAGAGCTTGCTTTTGCATACTAATTGAACTCACATTATGATTTAATCTCAAGTTTTAAAATGATGAAGGCAAATTAGGTTAGCCCCTTAGCTTAAAAAGACCTCCCTTAATATTGAATTCCTTAGTGAGCCAAGTTGAGCCTTTGACCTTTTCTTGTTTGATCAACACAATTCACAACTCAACTTTCTCTTATTATCATCATACCTGCATTAAGGAATGGAGTTCTTATGATATGACAATAGGGTGGTTTAATTCAAAAGTGTGGGGTAAGCAAGTAAAGAAAAAGAAAAAGAAAATGGTATTGCTATTTGGGGTTGAAATGCATATTTTTCACATTGTATTTGCTAAGAGTGGGTTGTTCTTTTTCCTCTTCATTTTAAGCTAGATGTTCCATGCAATTTTATATTTTGTATATAAAAAAAAGAAAAAGAGAAAGAGAAGAAAAAAAAAGAGATATATATATACAAAAATTCATATATTTTCTAGCACTAGAGGAATGTTGACTCATGTATTTTTCTTGAAGTATGCAAGTATGTGAAAGTATCAAGGGCTGGTGAGTATGCCATTTGAGGGAGTTATGAGTTTTTTAGCAAGAGTATTGTCTAATTTAGATACTCCAATTCTTGATGCTCCAGCTTAAATGTCTTTTCTCACACCTGCACCTTAGCCCCATTACATCCAAATAAAAGACCTTCGGATTATTTCTTGAGAAAATCAGTGAGGGAGATTGGATAATTAAGCAAGTTTATGGTAGTATGCAGTCATGAGTGGTTTGAGTGAATTAACTTTTGAAATCGAGTGAAACACTTAGATGAGAGATGAGATTTGTATGTCTGGATTAATGAATGAGTTAAGAAAATCTTGATTGAAGGAAATTGCAATTATTTATGTCTGAGTCTTGAAGGATTTCATCTTATATACTGGAATTATAGTTAAGGTTGTTTGAGTTTTTAATTTATGCCATGTGAATTTGCTTGAGGACAAGCAAAGTTTGAAGTGTGGGGTAGTTGTTTTATTAGTTTTTATTATAGATTTGTGTCTTATTTATTATGATAATTATTGTTTTATTTAGGTATTTTGTTAGTTCTAATCGGTTTATTTAGTGTTTTCATTAATTTTGGTAGTTTTAATTTATTTCAGTGTTTTTGTCATTTTTGTTCTAGTTTTTAGTGTGTGTTTATGTTTTGTTGGTTATTGTTTATTTAATTCTGGTTTAAAGTTGTTTCAAGTTTTGTTCTAGGTTTAATATGCAAGGAACGCTAAGGAAGGAAAAAACTAAGGAATCAAGAGGAAGAAATCAATGGACAGTAGCCGACACATGCAGAGGACACGGCCAAGCCACTGGCAGTGTCCCATATCAAGCTAAAGAGAAGCCACAAGACACAGAAGGTGACACATGCAAGGGACATGGCCAAGCTTGTGGCCGTGTCCCTCCAAAATTGTCCAACACGGCCAAGGGAACTCCAACATGGCTGTGTCACTCAATTACTCCAAAGAAGAAAAGAAGAAACTCTTACAGAAGCGAACACATTCAAGGGACACGACCAAGCTTGTGGCCGTGTCCCTCCAAAGACATCCAACACGGCCGTGTCTCATCCAACTTGGCCGTGTCTCACTCAAGTTCAAAGTAAAGAAAGAAAATCAAGCAGTAGAAGACACAAGCAAGGGACACGGCCAAGCTTGTGGTCGTGTCCCTCCATTGCACATCCAACATGGCCGTGTCTCATCCAACTTGGCCGTGTCACTCATGGATTAATGAAGACGCGCGGAGGTTTCGTATAAATGTGAAAGTTAGGGTTTTCTTAAGGTTTGTTGAGAGTTTGAGATTGGATCAGCAGTCAAAGAGAGTTTAGGGTTTTTATCTTATTTTCTTTGATTTTTGATTATACTTTGGATTAGAACTAGCTAGATTAGATTTGTTCTAGCCATTGATACATTCTTCTTGCAAGATTTGAACAAGAGATTCTTCAGAAGCTTCAAGGAGTTTGTAACTTGGTTTTGTTCTCGAACTTTATCTTTTTAATTTCATTGGAATTGTATTTATGGATATTATCATGTCTAATTTGATTTCTTTGAATTTTAATGAGATGAGTATGTTTGATAGCATTATGAACTAATTTGATCTAGTCTAGGGTTTATATGGATCTGCTATGATTGTATGAATTGATTATTACCCTTAACTCAATTATTTCTTTAAGCCTTTATTGAATAAATTATTGCTAATATATAATTGATTAGCCACCAATTATGTGTTTTAAGGTATTAGATGAAGGATTGAGAGATGAAGTCTAATCCTGGAACAATTCAATTAAGGACTTAGGTGAATTAGAGATATAACCTAGGAAAAGATTATTTCAATTGGAACAAGATTATTTGAGAGAGGTTTGAATGCGAGTGCTTATTTCCTTTATTCAATTAATTAAGTTGCTTGAGATTTAATCTTTGAAATTAAATTGGTTAAGAGGATAACCACTCATACATATAAGTAGCAGAGAAGTGCAAACCCTAGACCTTTCTATTAAGTGAATCAAAACATCAGCTCAATTTACTTTTATTGTTTTAAACTTCGATCAATCTGTCTTTATTAATTGTTAGCAATTTAAATTTCTTCATTACTTGTTATTTATAATCTGATAATCAATTAGCTACTTTAGCTTCCTTGTGAGATGACCTTGGGGCGATCACCTTTGCTACAGCTACCTCGTATACTTGCATGTGACGCTTTGTGGTAGAGTTAATTCGAGCGCAACAATGATCACTAAGATGAATAGGCAAGAAGATCAAAGAAAGTAATGATTAGTCAAGATCATGAGGATAGTTGAAGTTTCAAGACCATGAAGATAGTTAAAGTTCTCAAGACCATAAGGGTAGTTGATGTTCTCAAGATCATAAGGGTAGTTGATGTTTTCAAGACCATAATGGTAGTTGAATTTTTTTAAGACCATAAGGGTAGTTGAAGTTCACTTAATATCTCTAATATATCAAGACAACATTAGAGTAACAAATGGTTTATCCCTGTTAATGAAGATTTATGTTACTCCACTCATCCATTATTGGAAGCCCAAGTTGGTAAAACAAGACAACTCAGTTTGAGCTAAATAAAAAAAAACAAATCAAACAAAAAAAATAAGAAAACAAAACAAAAAAAAAAGACAAAAGAAAAGAAAAAGAAAAGAAAAAAGAAAAAAAAGAAAAGAAAAGAAAAAAGAAAACCCAAAATGGTTCAGAAATCAAATTGAGTTCGCTTTTACCTAAGACAACAAAAGGCTTCCATTTAGTTTATAAGGACGGATTAACTTGAATTGGTCTAACCCAACCAAAGATTCAATCAAAATTGGAGAAAAAGGAGGGAGACCATCCAGTTCTTAAAAGTTATGTACTTAACAGTCCTACAAGGAAGAAGGACAAAATTATAAAATGCTCAAAGAAAGGGAGGAGTAAGAAAAATGAAAAGAAAGAAAAAGGAGAAGAAAAGAAACAAATTTGGGTCTTAAACTTTTTGCAAGGGCAAAGACTATCCTAATCAAGATCCAGATTAATGCTAAGAAGATATAGAAGGAATTTGGAGTCTAGCAAGGTTGCTCCCAACTGTCTAAAGTTCCAACAAGAAATTTGTAGTGTGAGGGTTTGTCCATTGTGTCACACCAGCCCCAATCTCAAAATGGCCTTCGTTTAAACCCATGTCCCTTATAGACCCCATTTCAAGCCTATTAAAGACCTGTTGATCTCCATTGGTAGTTAGAGTCTATTAGTGGAGATAGTTTGGATAAGCATGCATATGAGATAGACAATATTTAAACTCAACGAGACTATTGGCCAAGTAATGTGTATGTGCCTATCTGAAGTGCAACAATTCTTGCTTAAATAGAAATGATTCCCGAGTTTAGTATGGTAACTAGGGTTATCATGTTATAGATATGTTAATTTGGAAAATCAAGTCCTGAGGTATATTGACATTGATTTGTCAAAGCCAACATTTGATTTCAAATTAAAAAAAAAAGGTGTTTTGTCATGCAAAGCCTTCAAGTTAAGGGAAGTATGTTTAACCTCCAAAGGACACGTTGGGCAAAGAAAATTATTATTGACAAAGTTATGAAGAAACTACCAACCGACATGCTGAAATATAGTTTGAAATGGATGCATCCCTGACTCTGCTGCTTAGAGTCTCCACCACTCATGTTCTCAACATCTTGAAGATAAAAGCCACAAATGCAAAGCTTTTGATCATTCCAATGCAAGACTTGAACAAGCATCAAAAAGGAACCAATGAGAACACTTCTGCTGAACACCTCAGTCTGTGAGTCGATGGAACAATTGTAAGTATTATTCATGCATATCATGCATACATGAGCGTATCACATCACACTTTCTTGTCTTGTGTTGTCTATTCCTTGTCAAAGTGAACAGCAAACACCCTGCGAAGTAAAGAATCAAAAGAAGATATTGAATCAAGGGGGTATGGAAATCCTATTCGCTTGTGGAAGCTCCAGTCATTTTGCAAAGGGAAGAAGTACATGCTTGTGCGAAGAACTTCACGGATAAAAACATCAATCAAAGCTTGCATGGAAAAAAATCTTTGGTTCGAGCCTACACAGGGGGCAAAGTTTCTCCTTTTCAATTTTTATGAAGTTTATATACCAAATATTTTCAAATTCATTTGTATTTTGCCATGCTGGGGGCAAGGAGAAGATATGAGGACCAACTAAAAATAGCTGAATTTTTGCGAAAGGAAGAACAAAAGAATGGAACAACAAGTTAAGCCAGAATCCTCAACTAATAAAAGGTCAATCAAATCAAATTCAAATCTCGAGTCAAAAATCCAATTTAGGATCGAGTATCCAAATCCAGTTTAGGATCGAGTATCCAATTCATGTTAGGATCTAGTATCCTAATCCAATTTAGGATCGAGTATCCAAATTCAGTTTAGGATCGAGTATCCAAGTCCAGTTAGGATCGAGTATCCCAATCCAATTTAGGATCGAGTATCACAATCCATTTTAGGATCGAGTATCCAAAGCCAATTTAGGATTGAGTATCCCAATCCAATTTAGGATCAACTATCCAAATCCAGTTTAGGATAGAGTATCCAAATCCAGTTTAGGATTGAGTATCCAAACCCTATTTAAGATTAAATATCCAAATCTAGTTAGGATCGAGTATCTGAATCCAGTAAGGATTAAGAATCCCAATCAAGTTTAGGATCGAGTATCCGAACCAAGTTAGGATCGAGTATCAGAATCCAGTTAGGATAAAGTATCCCAATTAAGTTTAGGGTCGAGCATCCGAACCCAATTTAGGATGAAGTATCCCAATCCAAATCCAGTTATGATCGAGTATCCGAATCCAGTTAGGATCGAGTATCCCAATCAAGTTTAGGATCGAGTATCCGAACCCAATTTAGGATAGAGTATCCCAATCCAAATCCAGTTAGGATAGAGTATTCGAATCCAGTTAGGATCGAGTATCCAGGTCTAGTTTAGAATCGAGTATCCAAATCTCTCAGGTCCAGAACCAAAAACCTCAACCGTCTCAAAAATTAAGTCTTATTGCTTTTTACTCTCTTTTACTAAAGTCTCAAATCGTTCAAGCAGAGTGCAAACTATAGACCCTTAATTTTTGACTCGGTCCGGTCCAATATATTTTAATTAGTCTAAAATAATTTTTGTGTTGTCCAATATATTTTTTTAGTCCAAAACAATTTTTGTTATTTTAAGTAAGTAATATTTGCTTTAAAAATAATTAACAAAAAAATAATAAATAAATAAATAAAGGGTCAGATTGCGAGGAAATGTCCGAAGGCCATTTCGCCCGCAGGATTTTCCTGCGGGCGAACACCTGCTAGCTAAATGGCCAGCAGGCCCATTTCACCCGCAGGAAAATCCTAAAAGGTCTAAGATGACGTTAATAAGTGATAAATTGTATTAGAATTCATGTATTGTATCATTTTTGGACTAGGTTTTGGAATAAGGTGATTTGCCCTAATTTGAGAAGTGAAGAATTCTTGGAAAAAGGAACTGTATAGATTTGTATAAGTGGTGCTTAAGGTAAGTACAAACTACATTATTGCATACATTCATATGATGTTGGAACTTAAGACATATATGAATGTAAATGTGTTAAGAATTCTAATGCATTGTTGATGCATAATATTAATGTATGGTTTGGTATGATGTGTATGTTGTGGTGAGCATGAAAAAGATGTGTTAAGGTTATTTGTTGTGTATATACTTTAATGATGAATTGATTAATGTGATTTGAGATATAATGATTGAAATGAAATGAATAGAGCATGTTGCCTATATGATGATGAATTTGATATATATGTTCAATGTAATGAATTATGTGTACTTGAATAATGAAGTGTTATGTTGTGAAATGAGATGTGAAGCCATTGTGATTGGCTATGATGATTCAAATGAGATGTGAAGCAATTGTGATTGGCTATGATGACTCAATTGAAATAAGTGGGACATGTTTGCCTAGATGATTATGAGAATTGAGAATGAAGTTGATAATGAATAATAAATGAATTGTGTGGCTAATGTGTTATTCCATTTTCAGAGTTTGTTGTTGGTGGCATGCCTATAGTAACACTCTCTTGAAGTTAGGTTGGGCTTGATCCTTGAAGCCAAGTTGGGTTGAAGTTTAACATGTTTTACTCCCCTTGAAACTTGGTTGGGTCTAGTCCTTGAAACCTAATTGAGATGTTACAACCCTTGAAGCTAGGTTGGGTTTGGTTCTTGAAGCCAAGTTGGGTTTATACTTAGCATGCTTTGTTCCCCTTGAAGCTTTGTTGAACCTAAATCCTTGAAGCCTAGTTGGGATAATGATAATGATAAATGTGATAATTAAACCAAAACATTAACTCTGAAAGTTGAATAGCATGTTAGCATCTTTGGGCCCATGCTTGTCTTTGTTTAAATGTGATTAATGAATAATGAGATTCAATGTAAGACTTTGATATTTGATATTCTTATGTATAAAGTATAATGTTTGAAACATCATATTGACATTGCACTGTATCAAAACATAATATTATAGTAGTTTGTACCACTAAGCCGTTGGCTTAGCGCGATTATGATTTATCGCGCAGGTAACAGGGAAGAACCGGAAAGTTCATCTAGGCCAGGTAGAGGTTAGATCTTGAGGTGGAGATAGTGAAGCTTAAAGATCGAAGACATACTGCCAATCATGTATATATTTATGTTTTGTAAAACTTAAGTTTTTAATGTATATGTATTTGTAAATATTTGTTATATTTTCCGCTGTGTATTTAATAAACATCGAGTCTATAGTGTTTCATAAATTTCTATAAATGTTTTTAATTTATTTATATTATTGAAAAAGGATTATTTGTTTGTTTTATAAAAAGTGGCATACCTATATTCAGTATACGTATATTACGATCGTATTAGCATGCTGTGTACGTATATGGGGTATAGGGGTGTTATAATTATTTTGGTATCAGAGCCTAGGTTTGAGATTCTCAACCTAGGTGAATTGTAAGAAAAAGAATGTTTTGATTTTAAAAGTTGGTTTTTGAGTAAAATACATGTTTTGGTATGGCAGTCTTTGATCGTTAATAAGGAATATTCTGCTGTGTTTGCAGATATAGGTAGTAATGGAGTCCCATTCACGTCAGACTGTAGAAGGAAGTGCTGAAAGTGTAGCTCCAGGAGAGAGTAGAGAGGGAGCTAGGGTTGAGAGAGTTAGTGAGGCACCTGTTTCTGTGCCAGAGAGATCAGCTGCAGATGAGGCTCCACCGGGTTGGTTAAGGCATGTGGTGGAATTATTTAGACAAGCTCCAGTGCAGCCACCACCACCACCACAGCCTCAGGTGCCAGTAAGACATTATGACAAGTTGAGGAAATATGGGGCTGAAGATTTTCTAGGCACTACTGATCCTGCAGTGGCTGAGCAGTGGTTGGATAAGGTACAGAGGATATTCATTCAGTTGCAAGCCACTTCGGATGAGAAGTTTGACTATGCCAAATCCCTCCTGCAGAAAGATGCCTATGACTGGTGGAAGACTGTCCCTCATGCTATGGATGATCCACCTACACTATCACATGGTGATTTCTTGAGGGAGTTCGAGCAGAAATATACTCCGAGGGAGTATAAAGATATTAAGAAGATGGAATTTTTGAATTTGAGACAAGACAGCCGGACGGTGACAGAATACGAGATTAAGTATATCCGGTTGAGTCGATACACTGGGGGAATTATTTCTGATGAAATAGATAGATGTAGAAGATTTGAGGAGGGATTGAGGCCCTCTATCATGTGCCTGGTAGCTGGTTCTCGGTATCAAGATTTCTCTCAGCTTGTTGCAGCAGCTAGGAGTGTGGAGAGAGCCTAGAGTATAGCCGTAGCTGCTACTGAGGAGGAGACTAGGGTAAGGAGACCCCAGTTTGAGGCAGGGTCTTCATCTGTGAAGAGGGGTAGAGGAAGTTTTATTTCGAGGGTCAGTAGGAGTCAGAGACAGCCGGGTAGGTCAGTGCAGTATCCGAGACAAAGACCGAGACCTATAGCTTCTGTAGCTAGTGCCTCGACTCCTGTGATGCAAAGGTCTACTCCCCATGTATGTGTTCACTGTGGTAGGCCTCATGGAGGTGCTTGTTGGAAGACTGGTGTATCAGGAGTATGTTATAAATGTGGGTCACCAGATCATTTTATTAGAGATTGCCCGGAGATGCAAGATGATAGGCAGATTGATACTGCAGTTTCTCGACCCAGTATCAGCAGAGGTGGTTGAGGGGGCAGAGGTTTTAGCAGAGGAGGCTGACCCGGGTTTAATCAAAGGGAGGATCATCATCCGGAGGCAGTAGGCCAGATGAAGCCAGATCTTCTCAAAGGGTGTATGTGATGCAGAGGCAGCCAGATGCTTCAGCAGTCATAGCCAGTACATTTTCTTTATTTGGCATTTCAGTACTTGCTTTAATTGATCCAGGATCTACTCATTCATACATAAGTGCATCCATATTGCCTGTGTCCGAATTGCATTCTGAGTCCTTAGGATTTGACGTTTTGGTGACAAATCCTTTAGGACATAGTGTGGTTGTTAGCAAGGTGCACCGAGATAGTGCAGTTGTGGTGCAAGGTGAGGAGTTTCTTGGTGATTTAATTGAAATGCCTTTTAAAGAATATGATTTGATCTTAGGCATGGATTGGCTGTCTAAACATGGAGCTGTGGTAGATCGTCAAAAGAAGTGTGTCACCTTGAGAACCAGTGATGGTAGGGATGTGATAGTATCTAGTGAGCAGAGACAACTTGCATCCTTGTTTATATCAGCTGTAACAGCTAGAAAGTTGATTAGAAAAGGGTGTGATGCTTATCTTGCTCATGTGGTGGATACTAGAGTAGCGGGTTCTCAACTTAATGATATAACCACAGTTGCAGATTTTCCAAATGTGTTTCCTGAGGAGTTGCCAGGGTTACCCCCTGAGAGAGAGGTTGAGTTTGGTATCGATCTGTTGCCTGGTACCACTCCCATCTCTATCACTCCTTATAGAATAGCACCAGCTGAATTGAGAGAGTTGAAGGTGCAGTTACAAGAGTTGTTGGATAAAGGGTTTATTCGCCCCAGTGTTTCTCCTTGGGGAGCTCCTGTGTTGTTTGTGAAGAAGAAGGATGGTACTATAAGGTTATGCATCGATTATAGGCAATTGAACAAAGTGACTATTAAGAATAAATATCCTTTGCCTAGGATTAATGATCTCTTTGATCAATTGAAGGGAGCAGCAGTGTTTTCCAAGATTGATTTGAGATCCGGGTACCATCAGTTGAGGGTTAAAGCTGAAGATGTTTCTAAGACAGCTTTCCGCACCAGGTATGGGCATTATGAGTTTTTAGTAATGCCTTTTGGGTTAATGATTGCACCTGCAGCTTTCATGGATTTGATGAATAGGGTATTTAGGCCCTATCTGGATCAGTTTGCGATGGTTTTCATCGATGATATTTTGGTGTATTCACGTAATGAGGAGGAGCATGACAAGCATTTGCTGATTGTGTTACAGATCTTGAGAGAGAAGCAGTTGTATGCTAAGTTGTCAAAATGTGAATTTTGGCTTGACCAAGTGACTTTTCTGGGTCATATAGTTTCAGCAGATGGTATAAGAGTCGATCCAAGTAAAGTTGAAGCTATTTTGAATTGGAGTCCACCAAAGTCTGTGACAGAAGTTAGAAGTTTTCTGGGTTTGGCAGGCTATTATCGTCGATTTGTGAAAGGTTTTTCTTTAATAGCTACTCCACTCACCAGATTGCTTCGAAAGGGAGTTAGATTTGTGTGGATGGATCAGTGTCAAGCTAGTTTTGAACAGTTGAAAGAGATGTTGACTCAAGCGCCTGTTCTTACTTTACCCGTGGAAGATAAACCATATGGGATTTATAGTGATGCTTCACATAATGGTTTAGGATGTGTTTTGATGCAAGAGGGTAAAGTCATAGCTTATGCTTCCCGGCAGTTAAAGCCGCATGAGCTTAATTATCCGACCCATGATTTGGAGTTGGCAGCTATAGTGTTTGCTTTGAAGATTTGGCAGCACCACTTAAATGGGGAAAATGTTTTATCTGTATGGATCATAAAAGTTTGAAATATTTGGGTGTTCAGAAGGAGCTGAATCTTCGGCAAAGGATATGGTTAGAACTGATTAAAGACTACGACTGTCTGATTGATTATCATCCTGGTAAGGCGAATGTAGTTGCTGATGCCTTGAGTCGGAAATCTTTAGCAGGTTTGGCTATTTTTTCGCTCTCGTTGCTTGTTGAGTTGAGAGCGTTACATGCTAGTTTTGAAGTATGTGATGATGGTGCATTATTGGCTCAGCTACAGTTAAGACCAGTATTGTTAGATCATATTAAAGAGGCTCAATTGGCTGATGAGAAAATTCAAAAGATTGTGTCAGATTGCCAAAATGGGGAGAGCCGAGATTTCTATGTGAAGAGAGATGGTAGTCTTTGGTTCAAAGATAGGTTGTGTGTACCTGATGATGATAGTTTGAGGAAAATTATTTTAGAAGAAGCACACCAATCGGTTTTTACTATGCATCCGGGTAGTACAAAGATGTACCATGATTTGAAACAGCACTACTGGTGGTCTGGTATGAAGAGAGACATAGCGGAATTTGTGTCCAAATGTCTCACTTGTCAGAGAGTGAAAGCTGAGCATCAAGTTCCAACAGGGTTGCTTCAACCTTTAACAGTGCCTGAATGGAAATGGGAGAGAGTGACAATGGATTTTGTATCAGGGTTGCCATTAACTCAGAAGAAGCGTGAAGCTATTTGGGTGATTGTTGATCGGTTAACAAAGATAGCTCATTTCCTTCCTGTTAGAATACACTATTCTCTTGAAAGGTTGGCTGAGCTGTATATTAGTGAGATAGCGAAGTTGCATGGAGTCCCAATTTCTTTAGTGTATGATCGAGATCCCCGGTTTACTTCGAGATTTTGGAAGAGTTTACATGGTGCTTTGGGTTCTCGATTACACTTTAGTACTGCTTTTCATCCACAGACAGATGGGCAGTCAGAGAGAGTGATACAAATTATTGAGGATATGTTGAGAAGCTGTGTCATTGATTTCTCTGGAAGTTGGGACAGATATTTGCCACTTGTGGAATTTGCTTACAACAATAGTCACCAATCCAGTATTGGTATGGCACCTTTTGAGACATTGTATGGTAGAAGATGCAGAACGCAATTATGTTAGAATGACATTGGAGAGGGCAAGTTAATTGGTCCTGATTTGTTTAAAGAAACTGAAGAGAAAGTGAAGATAATTAGGGATCGGTTGAAAGCAGCTTCAGACTGACAGAAATCTTACTCAGACTTAAAAAGGAGAGACATAGAATTTGATGTTGGAGATAAAGTATTTTTGAAAGTATCTCCTTGGATGAAAATTTTAAGATTTGGTCGGAAAGGGAAGCTGAGTCCTCGTTTTATTGGTCCGTATGAAGTGTTAGAAAGAATCGGCCCAGTTGCTTATCATCTTGCTTTGCCACCTGAGTTGGATAGAATCCATAATGTATTCCATGTTTCTATGTTGCGGAGGTATAGATCAGATCCATCTCATATCTTGCCAGTTGAATCCATTGAAGTGAGTCCGGATCTGACATTTGAAGAAGAACCAGTTGCTATTTTGGCACATGAAGTGAAAGAGTTGAGGAATAAGAAAGTGCCATTAGTGAAGGTTTTATGGAAGAATCATGGGAAAGAAGAGGCAACTTGGGAAAGTGAGCAAGCAATGCAAGATCAGTATCCTCAACTGTTTCAGACTTGATATCAGGTAATTTCGGGGACGAAATTTCTTTTTAGAGGGGGAGAATTGTAATATCCCAAATTATGACCTAGAAGTTTTGATATAAATGATGTTTTATTTGAATTAAAATGTATATGTGTAATTGGGAAGAGAAAAGAATTTAAAAGGGAGTGTATATGTTGTATATATGGAAATATATACAACATATACACAAGTCAAATGGATGATCAAAGGAAGAAGATATTTATTTTGTTAATTGTGAAATTACTAAAAAGGGGCAATAAGTGAAAGAGAATCAAAACAAATAGAAGAGGGTAGTTAAGTAATTTCTTATTTTAGAATACTTGGTGGAGGTTTAAAGAGATGAAAATGTTGACTTTGTCTCTAATTTCCTTTTCATTTCTCTTCTTTTCTTTTGTTGGCCAGCCATCCTAAGGCAAGAGAGCAAAAGTGCGTTTTGCTTGTTCCAAACTCAAAATTGAAGGAGTTTTCAAGAGATTAAGTGGAAATCCAAGAAGTCTCATTATTGTGGTAAGTTCTTTCTTTTGATTTCCTTTGTTCTTTTTGAAGTTGTGGTTGAGGTAGATGATTTGTTGTTGATGGTATGATTAGGTTTGTTTGTGGTGTGTTTTTAAGTGTTGAAATTGATTTTAAGATAAGAAGTTAAGTGGGTATTGATATTGGAAGTGTTTGAGTTGAGTTTGTTTTAGGGCTTCGAAATGGTAAGTGATGTTTAACTTGAGTTTGATCAATTATTTTCATAGAATTTCATGTTGTTTGTGTTTTTTGGAGTTGTAAGCATAAAATATGTGAATTTGGCCAGAAACAGAGGCATTTTGGATGCCATGCCCGTGGCCTTGGTTGCCATGGCCGTGGCCATTTGTAGCCATGGCCGTGGAGGTTTGGAGCAAAGGAGGCAGAAGTGTTTTCTAACCCACGCCCCTGGGGGTTGGGGTGGCCACGGCCATGGGCTCTAGCATAGGGTGTTGGTTGGTAATGTGGGTTATAAAGGTCTAAGATGAGGTTAATAAGTGATAAATTGTATTAGAATTCATGTATTGTATCATTTTTGGACTAGGTTTTGGAAGAAGGTGATTTGCCCTAATTTGAGAAGTGAAGATTTCCTGGAAAAAGGAAGTTTATAGATTTGTATAAGTGGTGCTTAAGGTAAGTACAAACTACATTATTGCATACATTCATATGATGTTGGAACTTAAGACGTATATGAATGCAAATGTGTTAAGAGTTCTAATGCATTGTTGATGCATAATATTAATGTATGGTTTGGTATGATGCGTATGTTGTGGTGAGCATGAAAAAGATGTGTTAAGGTTATTTGTTGTGTATATACTTTAATGATGAATTGATTAATGTGATTTGAGATATAATGATTGAAATGAAATGAATAGAGCATGTTGCCTATATGATTATGAATTTGATATATATGTTCAATGTAATGAATTATGTGTACTTGAATAATGAAGTGTTATGTTGTGAAATGAAATGTGAAGCTATTGTGATTGGCTATGATGATTCAAATGAGATGTGAAGCCATTGTGATTGGCTATGATGACTCAATTGAAATAAGTGGGACATGTTTGCCTAGATGATGATGAGAATTGAGAATGAAGTTGATAATGAATAATAAATGGATTGTGTGGCTAATGTGTTATTCCATTTTCAGAGTTTGTTGGTGGTGGCATGCCTATAGTAACACTCTCTTGAAGTTAGGTTGGGCTTGATCCTTGAAGCCAAGTTGGGTTGAAGTTTAACATGTTTTATTCCCCTTGAAGCTTGGTTGGGTCTAGTCCTTGAAGCCTAATTGAGATGTTACAACCCTTGAAGCTAGGTTGGGTTTGGTTCTTGAAGCGAAGTTGGGTTGATACTTGGCATGCTTTGTTCCCCTTGAAGCTTGGTTGAACCTAAATCCTTGAAGCCTAGTTGGGATAATGATAATGATAAATGTGATAATTAAACCAAAACATTAACTCTGAAAGTTGAATGGCATTTTAGTGTCTTTGGGCCCATGCTTGTCTTTGTTTAAATGTGATTAATGAATAATGAGATTCAATGTAAGACTTTGATATTTGATATTCTTATGTATAAAGTATAATGTTTGAAACATCATATTGACATTGCACTGTATCAAAACATAATATTATAGTAGTATGTACCACTAAGCCATTGGCTTAGCGCGATTATGATTTATCGCGCAGGTAACAAGGAAGAACCGGAAAGTTCATCTAGGCCAGGTAGAGGTTAGATCTTGAGGTGGAAATAGTGAAGCTTAAAGATTGAAGACATACTACCAATCATGTATATATTTATGTTTTGTAAAACTTAAGTTTTTAATGTATATGTATTTGTAAATATTTGTTATATTTTCCGCTGTGTATTTAATAAACATCGAGTCTATAGTGTTTCATAAATTTCTATAAATGTTTTAATTTATTTATATTATTGAAAAAGGATTATTTGTTTGTTTTATAAACAGTGGCATACCTATATTCAGTATACATATATTACTATCGTATTAGCATGCTGTGTACGTATACGGGGTATAGGGGTGTTACAGAATAAGCAGTCAAACCTGCCAAAGACTTCCGACTCAAGGCACTAGCAACAACATTTGCCTTGCCACGATGATAATCAATCAAATAGTCATAGTCTTTAATCAACTCTAACCACCGTCTTTGTCAAAGATTCATCTCTCTTTTAACACCTAGGTACATCAAACTCTTGTGATCCATATAAATAAAACACTTCTTCCCATATAAGTAATGCCGTCAAATCTTTAAGGAAAAAACTATGGCTGCTAGCTCAAAATTATGAGTCGGGTAATTCAGCTCATGTGGCTTCAACTATAGAGAGGCGTAAGCAATGACTCTACCCTCCTGCATCAGAACATAACCTAAACCACTATGTGAAGTATCACTATATTGCACATATGGTTTACCTTCCATAGGCAAGCTAAGAACAGGGGCCTGAGTCAACATCTCCCTCAACTGCTTAAAACTCACTTGACACTGTTATGTCCACACAAATCTAGCTCCTTTCCGAAGCAATATGGTGAGTGGTGTACCTATCATAGAAAAACCATTCACAAACTAAAAATAATAGCTTCCCAAACCCAGAAAACTTCTCACCTCTATTATAGTCTTCGATGGACTCACATTCAAGATAGCCTTGACTTTACTCGGATCAACTTTAAGACCATCCGCTGAAACCACATGACCGAGAAAGGTCACCAGATCGAGCCAGAACACACACATAGAAAGCTTAGCATCCAACTGCTTCTCTCTCAAAGTCTGCAATACAATCTGCAAATGCCTGCCATGGTCCTCCTCATTATGCGAATACACCAGAATGTTATCTATGAAGACCACCACAAACTAATCTAAGTATGTGTGAGCGGGGATTTTTCCCCCCACTCTTGGTGGAATGATTCTTGTGACTTCGACACTGTTTAGGCTCAAGGCCTTAGAGAACACAAGCCTAATGTAACATCCTTAATTTTGGAGAAATAAGTATTTGGAGATATAAAATTTTATATACTTAATATATATATATCTAGAGTATATATAACATATACATATGGCATATTAATTGTATATGTTGGAATAATACATTACATACTTAACATTTAATACACATATAAGGCATATTTGATGTGTATATAAGATACACATTACTTGTGCATATGCGTAATAACCCAAATTTTTGAAAAGTTCTAATTTTTAAAAATTTGATAAAATAAATTATAATTTAAATGGATAAATTAAATTAATGGTTTTAAATGAAAAATGAAGGGGTTTTAAATGAAAAAGTGGAACATACATGCAATATATATGTAAAATATACATAACATATAAAAGTCAACACTTTTTAAAAGAAAAGTCAAGTGAAAGGGTATTTTGGTAATTAAATCTTAGAAATTGATAATTTATAAAATAATTCAAAAATAAATTATTTTTGAATGGAAGAGGGAATTTATGACTATTTATTTATTAAATAAATAATTAAATAATTAATTATTAAATTATTTTAATATATATATGTTGTTTAAAATAAAAGGTGAAAAGAAAAAGAAAAAAAGAACGTCTTCATCATCTCTTCTTCTTCTTCTCCATTGCCAAAACCTCCATGGTTGTCTAGCCCAAGATTTTGCTTATTCTGTACTCCAAAAATTTGAAGGATTTAACAAGTTTCAAGTCGATTTTTGGTGATTTTCACTAAAATTAGTAAGTTTCCATCTCTTTTATTTGAATTTCATGGAAGATTGTATTATGTGAGTTTTGAAATTTTGATGTAGTATGTTATAATTATTTAAATTGGTGTGTATGATGTTATTTTGGGTAATTAACAATGATTTTAAGGTTAGATTGAAGAGATGATGGAGTTTGGATAAAGAATGGTGAAGAGACAGAATTTAGGGTTATGGATTTTTAGGGTTTTGAAAACATGAACCTTAATCATGACAATTGGTTCTAAATGAGGTGTTTTGATTCATAAACAATTATTTTAAAGTCGAATATTGGATTTGGTGGTGTTGGGTTGGAGTTTGAGAATGGAAGTGGATATTTAGGGTTTTGGAAAAGTGATTTTCCAAAGTGGTTGAATTGTGTGATTTTATTTGTTTAAGCATGTTGTTTAGTGTTAAAAGTGATGAATATAAGCTTGGAATGAGTAATGGATTGTTTTGGAATAAAAAACATTCAATAGGGGAAGGTTATGGCATTTTTGAGATTTTATTTATAAGAGTGTATTTTTATAATGTAAATGATTTAAATGTATTAAAATAAGTTTCTAATAATATAAATAAACTTAAAACACCAATTTAATTGTAGTAGAATGGAATTCTAATGTTGAAGTAAGGAAAGGCTAAATTTTTGGAAATTTGTAGGAGTGATGTGTAATTATGGTTTAATGTTGGAAATGCTATTAAATGTGATGCTAAATGATTATTTGCTATCACATTTGGTTTAGGCATTGAGGGAGGTTGATTTGCTTCATCAAAGTGCTGAAGGGCAAGTTGGAAAGATTGGATTGGAGGTTATTTTAAGCTTGCATTGGGTTGCTAGTGGAGGTATGTACAAACTTTGAATATAATGTTTATATTTGCATAATATTTGGACTTAACACATTTTGGTTGGAAAATGTGTTAAGCTACTTGGTTCATTGATTGTGCATGAATAATATGCTATGACATTTTTAAAGTCATATATCTGTTAAATGCATTGTGAAAAGCCATTGATAATGGCTAAATTGTGTAAAATGTGAAATATGTATATTATGTGAAAATATCCAAAGTAATTGAGTAATGTGTTGTGAATGCAAAAATGAGATATGTGGTATAATGAAACAAATTGATATTGATAAAATGAGAAAAATGAGAAAAATGAGAAAGATGTGCAAAATGAGAAAAGGGAGAAAAAAAAGTGAAAATAAGGCAATGTTCCTAGATTGAATATGTGAAAATGAGAAAGAAATTAATAACGAGAAATATAAACAAATTGTGTGCCTAGTATGTTATTCAATTTTTAGAGTTTTGGGTTTGGTGGCATGCCTATGATTGCCTACGGGCTAAACACTGAAATGTTGAAAAGACTGGGTCATAAGCCAGGCCAGCTGATAAATATGATGTTTTTGGGGTGAAAAGACTTGGTCGTAAGCCTCAAAAACTATAGCAGTCTAGTCGGGTTGAGGACCAAGATACTAAGGCCTAAGGGTCTAGCTGGGTTGAGGTCCAAGAGACTGAGGCTGTTACATTATCCATGGATATATTACCTACGGGGCTACACACATGGTGTCATTATGGACCAAAGCAGTAACTCTAAAATTTGAATAGCATATTAGATCTTTTTTGGGCCCATGCTTGTCTTTGCTTTAATGTGAATTATGAATTGTGATAGAATTGAGCAATATAATGCTATGAGTTATGATTATGAAAGATTTGAAAAATATAAGAAAGTAGAATGATGTGACATCTATATGTATTTTGCATTGGCATTGCATTGAGTTTTATTGTTATTATCAAAGTTTGTACCACTAGGTTTCGACTTAACGTGATTGTAATTCATCGTGCAGGTGTCATGGATGATTTGGTAGAGCCAGAGAGTTCTACTAGACTTGGTCGGGTCTAGGTTTGTATTTATTGAGCTTGAAGAGTTGTTTTTGGGTACATCAAGATCAGAGCTAGTTGCCAGCATGTAGATATTTGATATTACAATCTATTTTGATATTATATATGTTATTATATGTTTTTGGAAATATATAATGTAAATTGTAAAGAATTTTTTGAATAATTTGTTCAGATTGGATTTTATATGTGTTTTAAATTTATATATCTATATATAAGTATTTTAAGAAAATATGGAGAAATTGAGAAGTATTGGTGAAATGGTGAATTGATTTTTATTTGGAGTGTTTTCTTTATGCAGGTTGTGTTTTGCTAAATTTTGGGAACATTTAAATTACAAATAAAACTCTGGCGAATTTTTCCCAGAGATTTTCATATAAAATATTTATTTTGGATTCCTATAACAAGCAAAGAATATTTATATACTATTTATTTTATATATTAGTATTTAAAATCTTACAACAGAAATGTGAAAATTTTTATTAAATCAGCCTGTGACATTTTTATACCGTATATGCATATTTTACATATGCTGAAAATATGTATTGTATGTATGTAGAGTATAAGGGTGTTACATTTATTTTGGTATCAGAGCTTAGGTTTGAGGTTCTCGACCTAGGTGGATTGTTAGAGAGAGAAAATTAGAATTTTTAAAAAATAATTTTCAATTGTGATGCATGCATTGGCACTGACAGTTTATCTGATCCCTGATGTGGTAATGTCCATTTGATATAATGGATATGTAATACCCCGATTTTTGATATACTTTGGAATAGTAGTTGTGAGGGAATATGTTGGTGAAATATGTAAAGAAGATAGTATAAGAGATAGATATATATGAAGGATGATATGTATATATTGTAATTGAAAAATATGGGAAATATAAATACAATATATAAGACATATACATATAGCAACATATACATCACATATACATGATGTATATATTGGTGTAGGAAAAGTAAATTGTAAATAAATAATTAATTAATTAATAATAGTAATGATAATAATTACAAGAGAAAAATAAGAAAAGTAAGTCAAAGGGAAGGACAAATATTGTGGTGGAGAATTTTTAGGGGTTTTAAATTATATTATTATTATATATATATAAGATAAGTTTGAAAAGGGAAGAGAAGATTTTCTTTCTTTCTTTCTTATTCTTCTTCTTCCTCTAGAATGTGGGAGAGAGAAAGAGAGAGAGAGGTGTGATTTTGTTCACATACACATCAAATTCATAAGGGCTTTAAGAGAATTGAAGGTGGATATTGAACATTTGGCAAAGAATTCAAGTATTCTTTTCCTTGTGTTGATTTCTATAGATTGAGTTTATATTTGATATGGTTAGTGTGTGAAGATGATGATAATGAAAGATTGAAGTATATATATATATATGTGTTGAATTGGTATTTAGATGATGATAATATGGTTATTTGTGAGGATGATGATGAGTTGTTGAAATTGTTTAGTAAGGGTTTAGTATAAATGAGTTGGGGAATTGAGTAATTGATACATGGATGATGTATATAATGATTATTATTATGATATATTGAAGTTATATAAGTGTTGAATTGATAGGTGATTTATGAAGATAAACTAAGATGTTGATTAAGGGTGTTGTAGTATGGATTTTGGAGTGATTGTGTTTACATGGATGAGAGTTCGAAATGCATGATTTTTGCCTGACACGTCCATGTCGTTGGGCGTGTCAACGGTGCTGAGTTTAACGTTTGTGACACGACCATTAACACGGCCATGTCATTGGGCATGTCATAGCTACTGTGAGATAAAGTAATTGACACGACCATGAACACGCCCGTGTTGTTGGGCGTGTCAATGTTTCTATGAGGCTAAATGAATGACACGTCCAGTAACACGCCCGTGTTACTGAGCATGTCAAAGCTTCTGTGTTATTGGTTTAGGACACGATCAGGGACACGCCCGTATTGTTGAGCGTGTCATGTGTAGAGTTTGCCCTAGTTGGTTCTTGTTCTTATTATCTTATGTGTATCTCTAAGTGAGTGTGTATAATCAACTTTGGATTAGGTTTTGAAGAGATTGAGTTGTCCTAATCCAAATGTTAAAGGATTCATGGAAGAGGAGTTTGGAATTGGTGTGAGTTGCTCTTAAAGGTAAGTACAAATCCTATATGATTGTATATATTTGCATGACTATGGGACTTAACACATTTGATTGGAAAATGTGTTAAGTTATTTATTATATTGTTGATGTGTGAGAAATGTGCTATGATTTGTATTATGTGTACTATGTGGAATGTATATTGAAGATTCTAAATATATGAATAATGTAATTTGCTAAGTATATCTCAATGATGAAATATGAAACTATTGTTAATGGATATAAAGGTGAAATATGAAATATGAAAGATATAAAGAGCATTCAAAGTGTATGTACAATGCAAATGGTTTTTTATACCCTAATAATGAGATGTGAAGCCATTGTTGTTGGCTATAATGATGCAAATGAAATAATTGGGGCATGTTTGCCTAGATGATTATGAGAACATGAGAATGGCGTTGACAATGAAATAATAAAAGAATTGTGTGCCTAATATGTTACTCAATTTTCAAGGTTTTGTTATTGGTGGCATGCCTAAAAGTAACAATCCCTTGAAACTAGGTTGGGCTTGGTCCTTGAAGTCAAGTTGGGTTGAAGTTTAGCATGCTTAACTCCTCTTGAAACTTGATTGGGCCTAGTCCTTGAAGTCTAGTTGGGATGTTACAAACCCTTGAAGCCGAGTTGGGCTTGGTCCTTGAAGCCATATTGGGTTGATGCTTAGCATGCTTCACTCCCCTTGAAGCTTGGTTGGGCCTAGTCCTTGAAGCCTAGTTGGGATGATAAATGTGATAATTGAACCAAAACATTAACTCTGAAAGTTGAATGGCATATTAGTTTCTTTGGGCCCATGCTTGACTTTGCTTTAATGTGAATTATGGAATAAGATAAAATGTTATGAGATATATGATGATAATTATGGAATGAGATGATTACAATACATAAGCAAATTATTGAAAATGAATGTGGCTTGAGAAACTATGCTGAATGATGAGATTATACTGAGTGTGTAAAATTAAAATATCTAAATGGATGATGTTAATTAGTGTAATGAAATGAATTAGTGTTGTTTAAATGTAAATGTTAAGATTTTAAGATTGGAAATGTGACATGGATGAGATTTGGTGAGGTTCATGTTGTTGGTTGCAATATATGAAATTTGATTTTTTGAAATGGGTTTTCATAATTGTGAAAGTGATGTCTTTTGATGTTATATTAACATAAAAATAAAGTTTATAAAGTTAGCTCTTGAAAATGAGATTAATAGAATGAAGTTTAAGTTAAGTTGTAAGTTAGAAATTTAGAGTTGTAAGAGAATTTTGATGAAGATTGTTTAGATGTTGATAGTTTAATGTTTAATAAGCATGGGAGTAATTTTGAATGAGTAATATTATTTATCAAAATATCATATAACGTGTAATATGGTTGATAATATAGAAATTTGTTATGAAATAAAAGGGAAATGATTAAGTAAGTAAAAATGAGTTACTTTAGGTAATTGAATCGGAAATGATAAAAAGGGATATGAATGGTATGATAAATGCATAAAAAAAATGTGAGAGAGATGTCACATTGAAAATGTAACTAAGATTTATGTGAGGTGTTAAATATATATATATATATAATAAGAAACTTATTTAAGAGATCGGCAATAAAGTAAGGAGGATGTTAATTATGTTGTGGTTAGAATGTATATATATGTTGAATTGATGAATAACCTAAGTAATGTAAAAAGAATGAGAAATGATAATATTCTCTAAAAGGTGATAAATGTTAACTTTGTATAGGTTGTATGCAAAAGAGGAATTGAGTATAATTGTATGATTTGTGTGATGAGATTTTTTTTTCAATATTAACACAAATATGATATATACGAAAATGTGGAATGTAAGTCACATTGTGATTATGACTTACGAAGGTGTATGGGGATGATTAAAAAAATGTTATCGAGTGTTTACTACCTTATACAAATACGTGTCTGGTGATATTGAGAATGATATTGTATGTATTAATAGACCTAGGAGAGATTAGGTCTTGACCTGCATAGAGTTAGGTCATGTGATAAATTGAGGTTGAGAATGGACCCGAACAGAGCTGGACGGAGAAATTGTTATTTTAACAACTAAACTTGATGATTGTATAGTATTTTGGGCCTAAATTATATGCGTATAAATAAGAGATTGTAAGGAAAAAGAAAGTATAATGAAGAAAGTATGGAAATGGAAATATATATATATATAAATGAATGAAAATTTTTATAAGAGATAGATTAGAAATGAAGTAATAAATGGCAATTGTATAAATTAGCATATGAACGAATGTGTATATGTAAGAGATGTTAATGATAATATTGTTGAAACATGAGTTAGGCTAATGATGATCAAGTGATCAAGAGTAAATTGCTTTGAAACAGAGCTGAAACGTGTTAACTTTTTTTGTAGCAAAAGATTAGAAAATGAATATGTGGTTTTTGCGATGCAAACTTAACATTGTGATTGGAAATGTTTGAAGAAGAATGATAGAGGAGCAGTATTTACTTATAAGCCACAGGCGTGACCATTATTATGGCATGACCGTTGGATAGTTTTGGTGAGATTGATAGTTATGCTTCAAGAAACATGGTCAAGACTTATGGTTTGCATAGTTGTATCTTGTAATTTAATACTAGAAATTTGTTTATAATTATAGAAAGTGTGGAAACATAAGAGAATTGTGAAAATATGATGAGCTTTAAATGATGTGTAAGAAAAGTGATTTGTGTAAATAGGGTAACTATAAGAAATGTGAGAAAACGGTAAATGAAAGGAATTATGAAATGTGAGTAAGAGTTATAATGAATGCGTTTGAAAGTGGTATAAAATGAATAAATTGATGAAAATGATGTGTAAAGTAAACGAGACTAGGGGAAGTGAATATTATCTATAATGATGAATTCAAAGAGAATTAAAATTTGAGAATAAATTTGACCTAATAGAATTAGGTCATGAATTGAAAATAGATTGATGAATTTAAAATAGACTAAAGGTTGGTCAGAATAGAATAAGGTTGTGATTGTCATATTGTGATAGTTAGATCAATCGATCCAAAATGTAATAAGTTTACAAGTATTTATTGAAATTCAATGTGTGTAGTTGCATTAAGAATATGCAAGCTATATGATAATGTGCTTAATACAACATTCTGATATGTATATGCATATGAAAGGAGCTAAGTTATATTAGTTTCAAATAATTATAAGAGAAAAATGTTAGTTATAGTGTAATGGGAATGAATCTTATTAAGGAAATAAGATTTTGTTATTGTATAATGATGATGTCAAATTAATATATGGCAATTGTATAAAGAGTAGGATCAAAGTGAAGATGTGTAAAATTATTGTGTTAAGATAAAAGTTATCAACATTTGAATTTAAGGTGATGAGAGTATATTTTTTAAGATAATGAAGTGATCAAATATCTTGAGTGCAATAGGTGTGTGGGTATATATGTTAAAGAGATGAACTAATTTTTATCTAATGACAATTCGATTGATGATATGATAATTTGTTGTGACGGTTTGAGTAAATAGACAATATAATGATGTGTTATAGAATGGTAAAAAGGAAATTAAGAATGAACCTAAGGAGGAGAATAAAAATTATGTAATTTGGTAAAATAATGATTTGGATTATTTATTACCATACTGGATAATTTTGAGGACAAAATTATTAAAGGGGGAGAAAATTGTAACATCCGTGATTTTGGAGAAATTAAATAAGTATTTGGAGATATAAAATTTTATATGCTCTATATATATAGAGAGTATATATAACATATACATATGGTATATTAATTGTATATGTTGGATTAATACATTACATACTTAATATTTAGTACACATATAAGGTACATATGATGTGTATATGAGATACACATTACTTGTGCATATGTGTAATATCCCAAATTTTTAAAAGTTATAATTTTTGAAAATTAGATAAAATAAATTATAATTTAAATGGATAAATTAAATTAATAGTTTTAAATGAAAAATGAAGGGTTTTAGATGAAAAAGTGGAGCCTATATGTAATATATATGTAAAATAAACATAACATATAAAAGTCAACACTTTTTAAAAGAAAAGTCAAAGTAAAAGGGTATTTTTGTAATTAAATTTTAGAAATTCAAAATTTATAAAATAATTTAAAAATAAATTATTTTTGAATGGAAGAGGGAATTTATGACTTTTAATTTATTAAATAAATAAATAATTAATTAATTATTAAATTATTTTAATATATATATATATGGTTTAAAATAAAAGGTGAAAAGAAAAAGAAAAAAAGAAAGTCTTCATCTCTTCTTCTTCTTCTCCATGGCTGAAACCTCCATGGTTGTCTAGCCCAAGATTTTGCTTCTTCCATACTACAAAAAATTGAAGGATTTAACAAGTTTCAAGTGAATTTTTGGTGATTTCCACCAAAATTAGTAAGTTTTCATCTATTTTCCTTGAATTTCATGGAAGATTGTATTATGTGAGTTTTGAAATTTTCATGTAGTTTGTTAAAATTATTTGAATTGGTAAGTATGATGTTATTTTGGGTAATTAACAATGATTAAGGTTAGATTGAAGAGATGATGGAGTTTGGATAAAGAATGGTGAAGAGAGAGAATTTAGGGTTATGGATTTTTGTTGTTTTGCAAACATTAACTTTAATTGTGTAAATTGGTTATAAATGAGTTGTTTTGATTCATAAACAAGTATTTTAAAGTCAAATATTGGATTTGGTGGTGTTGGGTTGGAGTTTGAGAATAGAAGTGGAGATTTAGGGTTTTGGAAAAGTGATTTTTCAAAGTGGTTGAATTGTGTGATTTTATTTGTTTAAGCATGTTGTTTAGTGTTAAAAGTGATGAATATATGCTTGGAATGAGTAATGGATTGTGTTAGAATGGAAAACCTTCAATGGGGGAAGGTTATGCCATTTTTGAGATTTTGTGTATAAGAGTGTATTTTTATAATGTAAATGATTTAAATGTATTAAAATATATTTTTAATAATATAAATTTAATTGTAGTAGAATGGAATTCTAATGTTGAAGTAAGGAAAGGCTAAATTTTTGGATTTTTGTAGGAGTGATGTGTAATTATGGTTTAATGTTGGAAATGCCATTAAATGTGATACTAAATGTTTATTTGCTATCGCATTTGGTTTAGGCATTGAGGGAGGTTGATTTGCTTCATCTAAGTGGTGAAGGGCAAGTTGGAAAGATTGGATTGGAGGTTGTTTTAAGCTTGCTTTGGGTTGCTAGTGGAGGTATGTACAAACTTTGAATATAATGTTTATATTTGCATAATATTTGGACTTAACATATTTTGGTTGAAAAATGTTTGGTTCATTGATTGTGTATGAATAATATGCTATGACATTTGTATTGTCATATATGTGTTAAATGCATTGTGAAAAGCCATTGATAATGGCTAAGTTGTGTAAAATGTGAAATATGTATATTATGTGAAAATATCTAAAGTAATTGAGTAATGTGTTGTGAATGCAAAAATGAGATATGTGTTATAATGAAATGAATTAATATTGATAAAAATGAGAAAAGTGAGAAAAATTAGAAAAATGAGAAAGATGTGAAAAATTAGAAAAGTAAAAAAAAAATGTGAAAATAAGGCAATGTGCCTAGATTGAATATGTGAAAATGTGAAAGAGATTAATAACGAGAAATATGAATAAATTGTGTGCATAGTATGTTATTCAATTTTTAGAGTTTTGGGTTTGGCGGCATGTCTATGATTGCCTACAGGCTAAATGCTGGAATGGCGAAAAGACTGGGTCATAAGCCAGGCCAGCTGATAAATATGATGTTTTTGGGGTGAAAAGACTGAGTCGTAAGCCTTAAAAACTATAGCAGTCTAGCCGGGTTGAGGACCAAGATACTGGGAACTAAGGGTCTAGCTGGGTTAAGGTCCAAGAGACTGGGGCTGTTACATTATCCATGGATATATTACCTACGGGGTTAGACACATGGTGTCATTATGGACCAAAGCAGTAACTCTGAAATTTGAATAGCATATTAGACATTTTTTTGGCCAATGCTTGTCTTTGCTTTAATGTGAATTATGAATTATGATACAATTGAGCAATATAATGCTATGAGTTGTGATTATGAAATGTTTGAAAAATATAAGAAAGTAGAATGATGTGACATCCATATGCATTGTGCATTGGCATTACATTGTGTTTTATTATTATTATTATCAAAATTTATACCACTAGGCTTTGGCTTAGCTCGATTGTAATTCGTCACGCAGGTGTCATGGATGATTTGGTAGAGCTGAAGAGATCTACTAGACCTGGTCGGGTCTAAGTTTATATTTATTGAGCTTGAAGAGTTGTTTTTTGTAACACCCCTATGCCTAATATACGCATACTACATATGACCACATCTGTAATATACGTATACCAGATACATGAATGTCACAGTTATATTAAACAAATCAATCTTTCCTTTTAGCAATAATATGAGAAAACTTAAAACATTTAAGTTAAATTATAAAACATACTAAATAAAACATTTATTTACTATGAAGTAGAAGATGTAGCAGTATATAAATATGTTTACATCAAAATCAATATTTACAAAATATAAAGTTTATACATGTTTGGCAGTTCGTCTCTGATCTTGAAGTCCACAATCAACACTTCACAAGCCTAGACTCAACTCGGTCTAGCTGAACTCTCCGGTTCTACCCTACTACCTGCGCGATGAACAGCAATCGCACTAAGCCAACTGCTTAATGGTACAAACCATGATAGCAATATGCTTTAATGTAATGCAAATGCCATACTTTCAAAAATTATAAACAATTCACAAGACCATCATATCTCATAACATTACATTTCATTATATCATTCAATTGTTTCATCATTCATGAATCACATTTAAGCAAAGACAAGCATGGGCCCAAAAAGGATCTAATATGCTATTCAAAGTTCATTGTTACTGCTTTGGTCCATAATTACATTCATCAAACCCGTAGGCGATATATATCCATGGATAATGTAACAGATCCAGTCTCTTGGACCTCAACCCGGCTAGACCCTAGGGCCCTAATATCTTGGTCCACAACCCGGCTAGACTGTTGCAATTTTTGAGGCGTACGACCCGGTCTTTTCACCTCAAAAACATCACATTTCACAGTTTTTAGCTAGGCTCGACTTACGACCCGGTCTTTTCACCTACCCAGCGATTTATCGGCATGCCGCCAAACCCAGAACTCTGAAAATTGAATAACATACTAGGCACACAATTAATTCATTTATTTCATTATCAATCCCTTTCACAATTCATTTTTCATTTCATTTCTCATAACCAAACTAGGCTCATTGCCTTAGTTTATAATCTTTTCCCAATTTTCTCATTCTTCTATTTCATTTCAATATCACATTTTTCCACATTTCTTTTCTTATACAATACATTACTCAATTGCATTGAACATACATTTTGAATGATCATCATATCTTTCACATTATGCAAATCATAACATTAATCAAATGTGTCAATAATGTAATAGATTACATAACATATTTACATCCAAATGTGTTAAGTCCCAAAGTCATGTAAATGTATACAACCATGTAAGGTTTGCACTTACCTCAAGAGAAACTCACCCAACACCAAACTCCTCTTCCAAGAATCCTTCAACACTTGGATTAGGGCAACTCAATCTCTTCAAAACCTAATCCAAAAGCGATCATACACACTCACTTAGAGATACACATGAGATAATATAGATAAGAACCAACTAGGGTAAACTCTATCCATGACATGCTCAACAACACGGGCGTGTCCCTAACCGTGTCCTAAACTCACAACAGAGAAGCTTTAACATGCTCAGTGACATGGGCGTGTCACTGGCCGTGTCAATTCTCCCTCAAAACTGTAGCTATGACATGCTCAGTGACATGGGTGTGTCACTGGACGTGTCAATCCACCAACATCACAGTAGCTATGACACGCTCAGTGACATGGGCTTGTCACTGGCCGTGTCAATGCTACCACAACACAGAAGTTGTGACATGCTCAGTGACATGGGCGTGTCACTAGTCATGTCACCCATCTAGAAAATAGAACCATTGACGCGCCTAAAGACTTGGTTGTGTTCATGGGCGTGTCAGGGCAAAAATCCAGATTCCGACAACAACAACACCACATACAACAAACCTCTTCCTTTTTCCATCTTCCACTCCAAACAAACTTAACCAAACACATTAATAAACCATAATAAACTTGAAAAAAAATTAAAACAACTCAATACATACATCAAACACCAATCTCAACTCATCACATACATAAAACACAACACTTGCTTCTCATCACCAAACTTAACCTTTCCTTCAAACCAATCCCAAACACCAATAAGACCAAACACTCTCAAACACACCACAATCAAACATACACATGTAATCAACAACCAAAAACCAAGCTCAATTCACAAATTTAAAAAGAAAACCAAAGAATCAAGTGGAAAACTTACCAAAAGTGAAGAAAATCTTTAGGATTCCAACTTGATCACTTGAAACACCCTTCAATATTGAGTTTGGATGAGCAAAATCTCTCTTTCCTCTCTTGCTATGGTGATAGCCGGCCAACAAAGAAAGAAGAAGATGAAGATGAAGAAAGAAGAGCAAAGTCAACTACTCACAACCTTTCTTAACCATACAATTCTCTCTTTTAATTTCCCCCAAGCAATTTTAATAATAAAATAATCATAAATATCATCATCCACTTCCACTTAATTTCCATTTCAATTAATTTAATTATAATTAAATATGTCTTTTGACCAATTCATTAATTGACTTGTATATGTTGTATATATCTCTATATATACAACATATACACACTTCTCTTTTCATCTTTTATCTTCCCACTTAAACATTTATACCTTATATCATTTAATCCAATTTCAACAATATGCATTCCAAAAATTTTAGGGTATAATTTGGGATATTACAATTCTCCCCCTCTAAAAATAAGTTTCATCCTCGAAATTACCTGATCTTAAGTGTGAAACAATTGAGGATACTGATCTCACATCGCTTGCTCACTCTCCCAAGTTGCCTCTTCCTTCGCATGATTCTTCCAAAGAACCTTCACAAGTGGCACTTTCTTATTTCTCAACTCTTTCAGTTCATGTGCCAAAATAGCAATTGGTTCTTCTTCAAAAGTCAGATCTGGACTCATCTTAATAGATTCAACTGACAAGATATGAGATGGGTCTGGTCTGTACCTCCGCAGCATAGAAACATAAAAGACATTGTGAATTTTATCCAACTCCGGCGGCAAAGCAAGTCGATAAGCAACTGGTCCAACTCTCTCCAATACCTCATAGGGTCTAATAAAACGAGGACTCAGCTTCCCTTTGTGGCCAAATCTCAAAATCTTCTTCCAAGGAGACACTTTCAAAAATACTTTATCTCTAACATTGAACTCTATGTCTCTCCTCTTCAAATTTGAATAAGATTTCTGCCGATCTGAAGCTGCTTTCTACCGATCCCGAATTATCTTCACTTTCTCTTCCATTTCTTTAATCAAATCGGGACCAACCAACTTGCCTTCTCCAATTTAATTCCAACATAGAGGCGTCCTACATTTTCTACCATACAATGCCTCATATGGTACCATTTCAATATTGGATTGATGACTGTTGTTGTAAGCAAATTCCATCAATGGCAAAAATCTGTCCCAACTTCCAGAGAAATCAATGACACAGCTTCTCAATATGTCCTCTAAAATCTATATCACTCTCTCTGACTGCCCATCTGTCTGCGGATGAAAAGCAGTGCTAAAGTGCAATCGAGAACCCAAAACACCATGCAAACTCTTGCAAAACCTCGAAGTGAACCGGGGATCTCGATCAGACACCAAAGAAATTGGGACTCCATGCAATCTTACTATCTCCCTGATATACAGCTCAGCCAACTTCTCCAGAGAATAGTCCATTCTAACTGGAAGAAAAGGAGTTGTTTTCGTCAACCGGTCAACAATCACCCAGAAGGCATCATGCTTCTTCTGAGTCAAAGGCAAACAAATCACAAAGTCCCTCGTCACTCGCTCCCATTTCCATTTAGGTACTGATAAAGGTTGGAACTTGGTTCTCGGCCTTCACTCTCTGACAAGTGAGACACTTGGATATAAACTCCGCTATGTCTCTCTTCATACCTGACCACCAATAGTACTGCTTCAAATCATGATACATTTTAGGACTCCAAGGGAGCATAGCAAAACCGATTGATGTGCTTCCTCTAAAATAATCTTTCTCAATCTTGCATCATTAGGAGCACAACTTTCTGAATTTTCTCATCAACCAACTGATCCTCTTTAATCTGATCCAATAACTCCGGTCTCAAATACAACTAAGCCAACAATGCGCCATCATCACATGATTCAAAACTAGCATGCAACTCTCTCAATTCAACAAGTAACGAGAGCGAATAAGTAGTCAAACCTACTAAAGACTTCCTACACAAGGCATCTACTACAAAATTTGCCTTGCCAGGATGATAGTCAATCAAATAGTCATAGTCTTTAATCAACTCCAATCACCGTCTCTGCCAAAGATTCAGCTCTCTCTAAACCCCTAAATATTTTAAACTCTTGTGATATGTATAGATGAAACACTTCTCCCCAGAAAGATAATGCCGCCAAATCTTCAAAGCAAACACTATAGCTACCAATTCCAAATCATGTGTCGGATAATTAAGCTCATGTGGCTTCAACTGCCGAGAAGCATAAGCTATGACTCTACCCTCCTGCATTAAAACACAACCTAAGCCATTATGTGAGACATCATTGTATATCACATATCGTTTATCTTCCACAGGTAAGGTAAGAATAAGAGCTTGAGTCAACATTTCTTTCAACTGCTCAAAGCTTGCTTGGCATTGCTCTGTCCACATGAATCTAATTCCCTTCCGAAGTAATCTGGTGAGTGGAGTAGCTATCAAAGAAAAACCCTTCAGAAACCATCGATAATAGCCTGCCAAACCCAGAAAACTTCTAACTTCAGTCACTGACTTCGGTGGACTACAATTTAAAATGGCCTCAATTTTACTCCAATAAACTCTTATACATCTGCTGACACCACATGACCCAGAAAAGTCACTTGATCAAGCCAAAACTCACACTTAGAAAGTTTAGCATATAATTGCTTCTCTTTCAAGGTCTGTAATACTATCTGCAAGTGCTTGTCATGATCCTCTTCATTATGCGAATACACCAAAATATCATCAATAAAGACCACCACAAATTGATCTAGATAGGGTATAAACACCCTGTTCATCAAATCCATGAAAATTGCTGGTGCATTCGTCAACCCAAAAGGCATCACAAAAAACTCATAATGCCCATACCTTGTGCGGAAAGCTGTCTTAGGAACATCTTCAGCTCTGACTCTCAACTGATTGTACCCTAATCTCAAATCAATCTTGGAGAAAACTGTTGCTCCCTTCAACTGATAAAAGAGATTATCTATTTTAGGCAAAGGATATTTATTCTTGATAGTCACCTTATTCAATTGCCTATAATCAATGAACAATCTTAAGGTACCATCCTTCTTCTTCACAAATAAAATAGGAGCTCCCCACGGAGACACACTAGGGCGAACAAACCCTTTCCTGCAATTGCACCTTCAACTCTCTCAACTTAGTAGGTGCCAATCGATAGGGAGTAATAGAGATGGGAGTGGTACCAGGCAACAATTCTATACCAAACTCAACCTCTCTCTCAGGGGGTAGCCCTTGCAACTCCTCAGGAAATACATCTAGGAATTCCGCAACTGTGGGTATACTATTAAGTTGAGAAACCACTACTCTGGTATCTACAACATGAGCAAGATAAGCCTCACATCCCTTCCGAATCAACTTCCTAGCTGCAACTGCAGAAACAAACAAGGATGCAATATGTCTCTGCTTACTAGATACCATCACACTTCTACCATCGCTGGTTCTCAGAGTAACACACTTCTTTTAATAGTCTACCACAGCTCCATGCTTAGACAACCAATTCATGCCTAAGATCAAATCATACTCCTTAAAAGGCATTTCAATCAAATCACCAAGAAACTCCTCACCTTGCACTACAATTGAACTATCTTAGTGCACCTTGCTAACTACCACACTATGCCCTAAAGGATTTGTCACCAATACATCAAATCCTAGAGACTGAGTATGCAATTCAGTCACAGGCAAAATAGATGCAATTATGTATGTATGAGTAGATCTTGGATCGATTAGAGCAAGAACTAAAATGCCAAATAAAGAGAATGTACCTGCAATAACTGCTGAAGCATCTGGTTGCCTTTGCATCACATACACTCGCTGAGATGATCCAGCCTCATCTGGCCTACTGCCTCCAGACATAGAACCTCCTCTCTGACTAATCCCAGGTCGACCACCCCTACTGAAACCTCTTCCCCCTTGACCTCCTCTCACACTAGGTCGAGAAACTGCAAAATCTGTCTGCCTATCCTCCTGTAGCTCAGGACAATCTCTGATGAAATGGTCAGGTGACCCGCATCTGAAACACACAGCTAATCCACCAATCTTCCAACAAACACCCCTATGTATCCTACCATAATGGACACTTGTAGGTGGAGTAGACCTCTGAACCACTGGAGTCGGAGCACTAGCTACAGAAACTGTAGGTCTTGATCTCTGCCTCTGATACTGAACTGACCTACCAGACTGCCTTTGGCTCCTATTGAACCTCGGAACAAAAGTTTCTCTGCCTCTCTTCATAGATGAAGACCCTGCCTCAAACTGGGGTCTCCTAACTCTGGTCTCCTCCTCGGTAGCAGCAGCTGCAATACCCTGTGCTCTCTCAACACTTCTAGCTGCTGCAACCAATTGAGAAAAGTCTTGGTGCTGAGAACCAGCAATAATACACAAAATAGAGGGCCTCAATCCCTACTCAAATCTCCTACACCGGTCAATGTCATCAGAAATAATCCCACCGGCATAATGACTCAACCGGATGAACTCAATCTCATACTCTGTCACTGTCCGATTATCCTGCCTCAAATTCAGAAATTCCATCTTCTTGGTATCCTTATACTCCCTCAGAGTATATTTCTGCTCAAACTCCCGCAGAAAATCACTATAAGACAAAGTAGGTGGATCATCCATGGCATGGGGAACCGTCTTCCACCAATCATAAGCATCTTTCCGTAAAAGTGATTTAGCATAATCAAATTTCTCTTCTGGAGTGGCTTGTAACTGGATTAATATTCTGTAAACTCTATCAAGCCACTGGCCAGCTACTGCAGGATCTGTAGTACCAAAGAAATCCTCAGCCCCAAACTTCCTCAATTTATCATAATGCCTCACCTGCACATGTGGCTGTGGTTGCGATGGCGGTTGCTGCACTGGATCTTGCCTCAACAATTCTACCACATGCCGTAACCAAACTGAGGCATCTCATCAGCAGCTGGTCTCTCTGGCACAGGAGCAGGTGCCTCTCCAGCTCTCTCAACCCTAGCTCCATCTCTACCCTCTTCAGGAGCTACAGTCTCAGCACTACCCTCTACGGACTGACGTGACTAAGACGCCATCACTACCTATATCTGCAAACACATCAGAAAATACCTCATCAAAGATCAGAGACTGCCAGCGCCAAAGCATGTACCTTATTTAAAACCATATTTTAAAAATCAAAATTTTTCTTTTTCTTACAATTCACATAGGTTGAGAACCTCAAACCTAGGCTCTAATACCAAAACAGTTGTAACACCCCTATACCCAATATACGCATAATACATATGACCATATCTGTAATATACGTATACCGAATACAAGAATGCCATAGTTTATATTAAACAAATCAATCTTTCCTTTTAGCAATAATATGAGAAAACTTAAAACATTTAAGTTATATTATAAAACATAATAGATAAACCATTTATTTACTATGCAGCGGAAGATGTAGCAGTATATAAATATGTTTACATCAAAATTAATATTTACAAAATATAAAGTTTATACATGTTTGGCAGTTCGTCTATGAACTTGAAGTCCATAATCAACACTTCACAAGCCTAGACTCAACTTGGTCTAGCTGAACTTTCCGGTTCTATCCTACTACTTGCGCGATGAACCACAATCGCGCTAAGCCAACAGCTTAGTGGTACAAACCATGATAGCAATATGCTTTAATGTAATGCAAATGTCATACTTTCAAATATTATCAACAATTCACAAGAACATCATATCTCATAACATTACTGTGAGCGGGGATTTGCGCCCCCACTCCCGGTGGAATGGTTCTTACGACTTCGGCACTATTTAGGCTCGGGACCTTAGAGAACACGGACCTATGTCCGGAGAAAATGGAGTCGCCACCCGGACGGACCAGGAAAAAGAGAGGGGTGGATGACTTGATTCCTAAGGAATCCCTAACCCCCTAATGGGTTTGAAAAGTTGGGTACATGTGGGGAAGGTGAGAAATGGCCCAGTACCCCCACAATGCCCGGTTCATTGGAACCGGCCTCCTTTACAGGTCTTAATATTATAAAATTCTTAAATATAACAACATTATCCATATTACACACAATAATTAAAAGAAAGCATCATTATATTAAAATCAAAGCAATGTCCAAACAAAGCAAATAAATGGACACCCATCCAAGGATGGCAACATGTCCTTACATTACATGCCTAGATAGGACACCCACCAAAAGGTAGAAACATGCCCTTTACATAGGTTCTAAAATAGAAAAGCAAATTAAATTACATGATGTTTAACTAATGAGGTACCCACCAAGTGGAAACATACCTCTTACAACTTTTGGAAATCATTCATCATAAATAAATCATTCATCAAAGCTATTAATTAAAATATAAACATCCATCCATGATAAATAAAATAAACCAAGTATTGAACTTAAATAAATTATGGCATATAAAATAAATCAAAGCATAATCAAATATAGAATTGAATAAAGCAAATAAAAAGTCCAAATTATAGCTACTATTTCCATTTAGATTTCTTTATCTCATGTGTTAAGGTTTTGGGAATTTCATGAGTATAAGCTACTGTGACTTTTTTATGGAATTAAAATAGATTGAAGTTTTATGTTTTAAAAGGTTGGTAAGACACTTTGATTACACAAATTAAGGTTTGAATGATGAAATTATGAAACTAGGGTTCTAGACACTTTAAAATACTTTGATTTATGATTTTCAGTTATTGGGTTTCTAAGCTACTTTGTAAATTTAACCTATTTATGTTTTATTGTTTTTTATGTTTTAAAAGGATTAAGGTTCATAAAAATTAGATTTTAAATTTTTAAAAGGATTAGGGTTCATTATTTTGAATTTTGAAAGTTGAATTTGGGTTTAGTATTTTTAGAATTTAGGGTCACGGGTGGTGAATTAATTTTTAGGAATTTGGAAATCAATTTGATAATTTCATGAAGTTTTATGAATTTAAACAAACAAATTAAAGTTTTTATAAGTAGAAAAGATGTTTTTTAAGGCTTTTTGAATGAAATAGAACCTATTTTAAAATTTTAAAAGAAACGGAATTTAAATCATAGTTTTGTTGAAAAATATATTCAATTAGAGTTTTAAGATTTTTAAGAAGTAAAAATAATAATTTTAAGCATTTTGGAAGATAAACCAATGAAATAAAGCTTTTAACTTTAGAAAAACTAATTTAAAATTCTAAAATTTTAGATTTTGAAAAAAAAACAAATTCTTAGTTTTAGCTACAGTGTAAAAAAAAATAAAGAAATTAAAATTTCGTACCTTCTTTTGTAAGTTGCACCAAAATTGCTTATTGGATGAACAAGCTCAAAAGACCAGCCTTTTTGCCTTTTTAATCCCTTAAATTGTGTTTCTGCTACTTTAAAATTAACTGAATTCAAGCTTTTCCTTTATGAATTTGGATTTTCTTTTTTTCTTGTCCCTCTTGGCCTCCTCTTTTTTAATTGCCTTTGGTCCTTGTTTATAGTGGTTTGATGTGGTTTTTTCCTAATTATTTAAGGTAAGTAATATTAATAAAAAAAAGAAACCAAAACCTAATTGAATTAGGTTTCAAAAAATTTACGTCGAAAATATTGCGCTGCCGAAAAAAATTGCTGCAAGAAAAAAATGTGCTGGCGATAAAATTCTGGAGCAGTTGGCTGCGGCAGCGCGCGTGGAACGGGCCCGTAGCCATTTCACAGGCAGAAAAATTCTGCATTTCGCAGGCAGAATTTTTCTGGGTGCGAAATGCCCACGGGCCCTGTTTTATTAGTTTTTGTCATAGAATTGTATCTTATTTATTATGATGATTATTGTTTTCTTTAGGTATTTTGGTAGTTTTAATATGTTTATTTAGTGTTTTCACCAATTTTTGCAGTTTTAATTTATTTCAGTGTTTATGTCATTGTTGTCCTAGTTTTTAGTGTGGTGTTTATGTGTTTTTGGTTAATGTTTCATTTGATTCTTGTTTAAACTTTGTTTCAAGTGTTTGTTTTAGGTTAATATGCAAAATATTTCCTTGGAAGAAAGAATAGCATGAAGCAGCAAGACACGGCCAAGCCACTGGCCGTGTCTCACCTTAAGGGCAAAACCAAGGAACCAAGAGAGGAAGGAAAATTTGGTAGTAGGTGACACACTCTGGTGACACGGCATGGCCACAAGCTTGGTCGTGTCCCATACATAGCCAATGAAGAAGACCAAAGGAAAGAGAGCAAAGAACGAAGAGAATCAGTAGGTGACACACTCAGGTGACACGGCCAGGAGCTTGGCCGTGTCACACTCAATACCAAAGAAGCAAAGATGAAGGATTACACAGAAGCTGACACATTCAGGTGACACGGCCAAGCCACCGGCTGTGTCACATGACACGGCCACCAGATTGGCCGTGTCACTCCATTGGACTATGGGAAGAAAGAAAATGCAGATTTTGAGCGAGGTTTCGTATAAATAAGAGGATTAGGGTTTTTGAGGAGGACATAATTTATCAGCCGTCAAACATAAACTTTTGAGCTTGCAATTGTTTTCTTTTGAAATTTTGATTACACTTTGATGTAAACAGTCTAGATTAAATTAGTTTTAGCCACTGCAATATTTCTCTAGCAAATATCTGAACAAGAGATTCTTCAGAAGCTAAAGAAAGTTTGTAATTTGGTTTTGTTCTCGAATTTTATCTCTTAAGTTTCATTGGAATTGTATTCATGAATTCTATTATGTTTAAATTAATTTCTTTGAATTTTAATGTGATGAATTTGTTCGATAGCATTATTATGAACTAATTTGATCTAGTCTAGGGTTTGTATGGATCTACTATGATTGTATGAATTGGTTATTGCTCTTAACTGAATTATTTCTTTAGCCTTAATTGAATGGATTAATGTTAATATATAATTGATTGGCCACCAATTATGTGTTTGAGGTATTAGGTGAAGGATTGAGAAATGAAGTCTAATGCTGGAACAATTCAATTAGGGACTTAGGTGAATTAGAAATATAAACCTAAGAAAAAGATCATTTCAATTGTAACAAGATTATTTGAAAGAGGTTTGAATGCGAGAGCTTATTTCCTTGATTCAATTAATTAAGTTACTTGAGATCTAATCTTCAAAATTAAATTTGTTGAGAGGAATAGCCGTTCATACATAAAAGTTAGTAGAGAAGTGCAAACCCTAGACCTTTCTATTAAGTGAATCAATATATCAGCTCAGTTTACTTTGATTGTTTTAAATTCCATTCGATCTGTCTTCATTAGTTGTTAGCAATTTAAATTTATTAATAATTTGTTATTTGCAATTGATAATCAATTAGCTATTCTAGCTTCCTTGTGAGACGACCTTGAGGTGTTCACCAAAATACTACAGCAGCCTCGTATACTTGCGAGTGTAGTTCTAGTAGTGTTAATTAGAGCGCAACAAGTTTTTGGCACTGTTGCCGGGGAAGCTAATTGGCATAATTATTTATTAGGCATAAATATTTTAAATTATTTTTCATTGTTTACATTTGATTTTATTTGTCTTTTGCTTTTAATAATTCCTTTTTCCCAGAAATTTTGTTTATGCAAGGCAGGAGATCACTCGGAGGAGAGCTACACCCAGTTATTCTAGAAATTTAGAGAGTGAAAAGGAGCAGAGAAGAGTTTGAACTATATACCGAATTTGATACAGAGGAGGACACTTCTGATTTTGAGTCGGATACTGCACAATCTACCAATATGGGAGACGAAAGGCAAAGAACTATGAGGGATTTTGCCAGACCTGTCATTGGAACTTCCACCTCTTGTATAAGATTGACAGATGCAGTAAGAAATTATGAGTTGAAGAATATCCATTACAACATGCTGCCATCATTCTATGGAGTCCCAAACAAAGATCCTTTGAATTTTATCCGGGATTTCTACTCCACCCTCAACACATTTCCATTAGGAGGATTAACAGAAGACCAGTTGAGGATGAGGTGTTTTCCATATACATTGAAGGATAGGGCAAAAAGTTGGCTTATGATGTTGCCTGAAAATTCTTTGACAACTTGGGAGAAAGTTTATAACAAGTTTATGGGCAAATTTTACTCACATCAGAAGACAGCTGAATTGAGAGGGAAAATAGCTACATTCTCTCAATTTGAAGGAGAGCCATTTCATGAGGCTTGGGACAGGTTTAAGATGTTATTGATCCAGTGTCCACACCATCACTACCCACTTCAACTTCTGAATCAGTTTTTCTACGATGGTCTAACCCAGCAATTTCAGAATATTGTTGATAACGCAGCTGGGGAGCTATGGGAGAAAAGACAGCAGATGAAACTTATGAAATCTTTGAAATGTTGGGAGCTAATTCTCAATAGAAAAGCGTACGAGGAAGAAGTAAATGGGTCAATCAATTGGAAGCCAACAGTGAGATGGTCAATCAGATAGCTGAATTGACAAGGCAAGTGCAGATGTTGAACATGAAGAACATTACCTCTTCATCCACTCAAGAAGTGTGTAGAATTTGTGGAACTTTTGGGCATGGAGCAAATATATTCCCCTCTGCATATGAGTCTTATGGAAATGAGGCTGAGCAAGTCAATGCTATGGGGGAATATCAACCAAGGGCCCGAAATGATCCTTACTCAAATACTTACAATCCTAGTTGGCGGAATCATCCAAATTTTTCCTGGGCAATAAATAATTCTCAACAACCTTTCCATTTGCTCCAGAGACAAAACCAACCGCAGGGTCAATCTTCAAATCAAGGGCAGCCTAAGAGAGAGAGTTTGGAGGATAGTGTACAGGCCTTCATCCAAGTCAGTGCTAAGAATCAAGAGATGAATAACAAAAGGCTGGATTCATTAGAAGCAACTTTTAAGAAAGTGGAGACCCAAGTGGGAGAACTTGCACAACAGATGCAGATTCAACAAAAAGGGAAATTTCCAAGTCAACCTGAGTAGGCACAAGCAGTGATTGTACTTAGAAGTGGCAAGGTAATAAACAATAATGTTGAAAATAATTCTGTGAATGCAGGTGATCAAGAGAACAAAAAGGAAGGAGAACCAGAGAATAAAGGTGCTGTAGAAAAATCAATGGAGAAATCCCCTTCAACAGATTTACACAAGGCAAGTAATCCTTACCGGCCACCTATACCATTTCCCAGCAGGTTGAAGAATGATAAACAAGATAAGCAATTTTCGGACATCTTCAACATGATGTCTAAGGTAAGTATTAACTTACCTTTACTTGAAGCAATAAAGAACATGCCGGCTTATGCCAAATTTTTCAAGGAACTGAACACCAAGAAAAAGAGGTATGACCCAAATGAAAAGGTGATAGTGTTAGAGGTAGCTAGTGCTGTTTTGCAGCATAAACTACCTCCGAAGCTAAAGGATCATGGTAGTTTCATAATTCAAATTACTATGGGTAATGGAAAGGGGACTGATGGCATGTGTGATTTAGGAGCCAGTGTAAATTTGATGCCTTATTCTGTGTATCTTGAATTAGAACTTGGGGAACTTAAACCTACTAAAATGGTGTTACAATCAGCTGACAAATCTCTTAGATTCTCGAAAGGGGTTATAGAAGATGTGTTAGTTAAGGTTGGTGGGATGATAGTACCTATGGATTTTATAGTTCTTGACATGGAAAGAAGTAACTCTACACCATCCGCACATACTATTCTACTGGGTAGGCCTTTTATGGCTACTACCAACACCTTGATAGATGTTAAAAATGGTAAATTGTCAATGACTGTCTTGGGACAAATGGTTTAATTTTCCTTTTTTAACACTTCTCCCATTCATACAACTGCGTTATATGAGGATTGCTCTTTAATTGATTGTATTGATACAATTGTTTCAGATGTTTTGTTGGAGATAGATTCCTCGAATAAATTGGAGCTGGCACTAACCTTAGATCGTGGTTTGGATATTTTTTATTCAGAAATAGCCAGTTGCCTTGAGACATTAGAGAGTGCTGAAATAGAGGAACTCAAGGAGGACCCAGTATTTGAACTTCCCTCCATCCAAAAGGAAGAGAAGAATCCTTCACTTGAGTTAGAGCTGAAAGAGTTACCTAAAAATCTGAAATATGTGTTTTTAGGAGATCACAACACCTTACCTGTGATAATATCTAGCGAACTTAGTGAAAGGGAGGAGATGAGATTGGTGATTGAGCTAAAAAGATTGAAAAGAACAATAGGATGGGGATTGAGTGACATCAAAGGTATTAGCCCTTCAATGTGCATGCATAGAATCACCTTAGAAGTGGGAGCTAAACCTGTGAGGGAGACCCAAAGGCGCCTTAACCCAAACATGAGTGAAGTGGTTAAGAAGGAAGTGCTTAAATTGCTTGATGAAGGAGTGATATATCCAATAGCTAATAGTGAGTAGTGCCTAAGAAATCAGGAATCACTGTGGTCAAAAATGAAAAGAATGAATTGGTTCCTACTAGGACTACTATTGGATGGAGAATGTGTATCGATTATAGGAATTTGAACAATGCCACAAAGAAAGATTATTTCCCTCTTCCTTTTATTGATCAGATGTTGGATAAACTTTCTGGACACTCACATTATTGCTTTTTGGATGGACTTTCAGGTTATTATCAGGTGCCGATATCACCAGAGGATCAATCCAAGACTACTTTTACTTGCCCTTTTGGGACTTATGCATTTCGACATATGCCCTTTGGCTTGTGCAATGCGCCTGCAACTTTTCAGAGATGCATGATGTCTGTCTTCACAGACATCATAGATGATTTTATTGAGGTATTTATGGATGACTTTTTTATTTTCGGTGATTCTTTTGATAATTGCCTCAATAAACTTGTTCTTGTGCTTGAGAGATGCATTGAATGTAACCTCACTTTGAGTTGGGAAATGTAATATCCTCATTTATGCCCTAGAAGTTTTGCATATTGTTGTTGTTGTTATTGTTATATATTGGATTGAATATATGTGTTAAATTGTAAGAGAAAAGAAATTGAGAAGAGAAAGTATATGTATATGTATTTTGGGAAGAAATAGGGTTTAGAGACAAATTTATATGTTGTGTATATGTTAATATATATGACATATAAAGTGGTCAAAAGGCTTGGTCAATGCAAGAGAAGATATTTATTTGAGATTGGTAAATTACTTAATTGGGCACATATAAGACAAAAAGATAATTATGTGAATAAGGGCACTTTGGTAATTGCTTGGATAAAATCACATGGTGGATATTTAAAGAAGGTTTGACTTGTGTTTTCTTCACCATTTCTTCTTCTTCTTCTTGTTGATGGCCGGCCCTCCATAGCCAAAGAGAAAGAAAGAGACAAGTGATGGTTTTGATGATTTCAAGCTTAAATTGAAGAAAGATTAAGTGTTCAAGTGTTGCTTTAAGAAGTTTTTAACTAAGGTAAGATCTTTTCTCTAATTTCTTCAATTCTTTTGAAGTGGTATGATTAAGTTGCTTATGGTATGATTGTAAGTATTGATTTTGCTTGATAGATGAGAAGTTGGGTTGGTGTTGGTGATGGAAGAGTAAGATTGGTGTTTAGTGAAATTGTTTCTGTTTTAGGATTAGTAAAGGCTGTGACTTGTATGATTTTTAATTAAATTTAGAAAAATTTTCTTGAAGTGAATTTTTGATATGTTGTGCCTCTATGAGTCTAGAATGACTGAAAAATATGTTGATTCGATTTTGGAATGGTTATGAGTTTAGAAAGATTATTTTCATTAGACCTGTTCCAGCAGGTACCTTAACTGGGACAGCTATATTTCGTGATTTTTAATAAAATGTAGAAAAATCATATCCAATCGAATTTTGGATATGTTGTTGCTTAGTGAGTCTAGTATTTGAGAAAAATAATTTGGAACCACGTTGATTGAATTTGATTTATGGAATTCACAAAGTTCAGAACTGCTGCCAGGATGCAGGGCAATTGGGGCAGTCTGGTTAGGTGAACTATTTGACCAAGATTTTGTGTTCAGTTTGATCTGAAATTTTAAAGGGATGATTTTAAGATACAAAACTAAATTCTGTAAAAATTTTAGAATTTTTAGTCAAGTAGATTATTTTATACAATTTTTCAAAATAAGGATAAAATGGAGTTTAAAACCAGAATGTACTATTTATGGTTAGGGTTTTAATTCTTTGTTCTTTTTGCATTGCTTTGGTTTTCCAAAGGTAGGTTGGTCCTTAAACCTAACCCTAAACACTTTAAACACACTTGAATCAATGAATGTTATAATCAATTGTTCTTTGCCCTAATTGCATTGTTGAGATTGAACAATGTTATGTTGTGCATTGTGAATGGTAATGTGTTTCATGAGTAATGTGGAATGAAATGTTGATATTTATGAATGATGCTATGTGAGATATAATGTGATCATGGATGAGATATATATATATACTTGAATAATGAGATGTTATATTGTGAAATGAAATGTGAAGCCATTGTTATTGGCTAAGATGATGTAATTGAAAGAAAGAAGGCATGTTTGCCTAAATGTGATGAGAATTGAGAATGGAAATGAATTGTCTGTTTAATATGTTATTCAGTTTCAGAGTTCTGGATTTGGGTGGCATGCCTAAGAAATGATGAAAGGTAACAGTCTTGCCCGGTTGAGGACCTCCTCATAGGTGTTGAGTTGATGGTCCAAGAGACTGGGTCTGTTACACTATGAGATATATGATTTGTAACAGTCTTGCCGGGTTGAGGATCTCCTCATATGTGTTGAGTTGATGATCCAAGAGACTGGGTCTGTTACACTTGCCTACGGGCGTGATTATTGTGACTATGAACCAAAGCAGTAACTCTGAACTCTGAATATCGTATTAAATACTTGTTGGGCCCATAGGTGTCAAGGTTATATGAATGTCCTAAATAATGTTATGAGTTAATGAAATAAGATGTTGGTTGTTGAGTAATGTTGAATGTGGTATGCTTATATGACTATGATTTGTGAAATGCATAATTATGTGTTAACTTTATATTTATAATGTTGATCTTATCAATAGCATATGTGGCATTGTATTGCATTAAAGCATACTATTAGCATGTTTTATCTTACTAAGCCGTTGGCTTAGCGCGATAGTGTTTAATCGCGCAGGTAATAGAGTGGATAGAGTTGAACCCGAGAGTTCATCAAGACCTAGTGAGAGTAGACCTTGAAGAATCCATTTTGGGAGCTTAAAGATCAGAGCAGACTTGCCAATCATGTATAAATTTTATGTGTTGTAAAACTTGGGTTTTGATGTATATGAATTTGTAAATATGTAAATATTTTATAACTTCCGCTGTGTAATATTTAAATATGGGGGTTGTCACAAAACCTTTATTTTATGTTGTACTAGAAGTGTAAATCCTTTTTGCAGGTTGTAGTTGAGGTTACAAGGGGGATTTATTGGGAGTGTACTGAGAATGATTTTGTTTGCATTGGTTTGTGTAAAATGTTTTTAAAAACAAGAAAAAAACCGGTTTTGTCGACACTTGGGACTCAATTTTTAGGCGAAACTATGGCAAAAATTTTGTAAAAATCGGAACTAAAATTTGACTAAGTAAAATTGGTAGCAACATTAGGTTAGTGTGGCACCTCTACTCAGCTTACATATGTAGGTCGGGAAGGGGTGTTACAGGAAAAGAGTCATTTCATGGTTACTCAGGGCATTTTATTAGGCCATGTTGTGTCAAGTAAAGGGATTGATGTGGATAAGGCTAAAGTAGAGTTGATTGCTAAGTTACCCACACCTACCTCTGTTAAGGGAATAAGAAGTTTTCTAGGGCATGCAGGTTTTTACCGGAGGTTTATTATAGATTTTTCTAAAAAAGCCAACCATTATGTTATTTGCTTGGGAAAGATGTTCCATTTGAGTTTACTGCACAATGCATGCAAGCTTTTAATTCCCTTAAGGAAAAATTGACTAGTGCACAACTCCTGTTTGGTCTTTACCTTTTGAAATTATGTGTGATGCCTCTAATCATGCAGTAGGAGCTGTTCTTGGGCAAAGGGTTGAGAAATTTTTGAGAGTGATCTATTATGCTAGCTTGACCCTGAATAGTGCGCAAATGAATTACACAACAACTGAAAAGGAAATGTTAGCTGTTGTTTTTTTGCCTTAGATAAGTTTAGAGCATATTTAATTGGGTCGAAAATTATTGTGCATTCTGATCATGCAACTCTAAAATATCTTTTGACAAAATAACATGTTAAACCTCGCTTAATTAGATGGGTGTTATTATTGCAAGAATTTGATTTCCAAATCAAAGATACTAAACGAAGTGAAAATGTTGTAGCTGTTCATTTATCTAGACTACCCTTCTATGGTGAAAATCTTGCATATGATAGCATTCATAAAAATTTAGAAGCATTTCCTGATGAGCAGCTATTTGTGGTAATTAATGCACCTTGGTTTGCAGATATTGCTAACTATCTTTCTTGTGGTATTTTAGGTTCTGACATGTCATTTCAGGAAAAGAAAAGGTTTTTGCACGTGAGTAAATTTAATTTTTGGGATGAACCTTGCCTATTCAAGATATGCAAAGATGAGATAGTTCGCAGATGAGATGTGTTCTTCAATTTTGTCATGACCTTCACTGTGGTGGTCATTTTGGAGGAAGAAAGACTGCAGAAAAGGTGTTTCAAAGTGGTTTTTACTAGCCTACTCTATTCAAAGATGCTCAAGAATATTGTAAGCATTGTGACCGCTGTCAAATAGTGGGTAACATTAGGAGGAGGAATGAAATGCCCCTTCAATCGTATATTGTTGTTGAACTGTTTGATTTGCTGAGACTTGAGTTTTCCTGGAATAGACTTTATGGGTCCTTTTCCCAAGTCTTTTGGTTATGAATATATTTTAGTTTCTGTTGATTATGTTTCAAAATGGGTGGAGGCAATCCCCACCCGTACTAATGATGCTAATGTGGTTGTTAAATTTGTGAAGGAATATATTCTTAGCAGATTTGGCACGCCAAGAGTGATAGTTAGTGATGGGGGAAGTCATTTCTGCAGCAAACTTTTTGATAAATTAATGCACAAATCTAGTGTGAAACACAAGGTGGCGATCCCATACCATCCACAGACTTATGGACAAGTTGAGACATCCAATAAGCAAATAAAAATAATTATGGAGAAAATAGTCAACTTATCAAGGAAGGACTGGGCAAGTAGATTGCATGATGCATTGTGGGCATATCGGACTGCTTTCAAGACTCATTTAGGTATGAGTCCATACCGATTGGTTTTTGGTAAGGCTTGTCATTTACCAGTGGAGTTGGAGCACAAACCATATTGGGCAATCAAGACTCTAAATTTAGACTTGGATAAGGCAAAGAGAGAATGTTTTCTGCAAATTTTATAGTTAGATGAACTGAGGAATGAGGCATATGAGAGTTCGAGGATTTATAAGGATCGCACTAAAGCACTTCATGACAGAATTATAGTGCGAAAGACATTGAGCCCAGGTATGAAAGTTTTGCTTTTTAATCATCTCCATCTCTTTCCAGGAAAACTCAAGTCTCGATGGAGTGGTCCTTCCGAGATAACTCAGGTATATCCTTCTGGTGCTATAGAATTGCTTAACTATCGAATAAATAAAACTTTTAAAGTAAATGGACAGAGAGTTAAACCATATAATGAAGGGTTCCAAGAAGTAAGGATCATCGATAACACTTTGATCAACGATCCTTAAGTCTTGCAGTAATGTCCAGTTACACGACATTAAAGAAGCGCTAAATGGGAGGCAACCCATCGGTTTGCATTTCTTTTCATAGTTATAATTTTATATTCAGCAATTTTGATTTTATGTTTGGTTTAAATAAATGAAATGGGTGCTTTGATTGGTTTTTATTGTGTTTCAGGGTTAATAAAAGAAGAGGATTGCATTTCTTTAAGATTTGGTGACACACACAAAAAAAAATGGCAGTGAATGACACTGCCACTTGACACGGCCAAGCCACTGGCCTTGTCAAGCCAACCCAAATTCACCAATTCACACAGCCCCTGACATGGCCAACAAGCTTGGCCGTGTCCTTGGCCGTGTCACATAGACACGGCCAAGCTTCACCCCAAGTCCCTTTTCTTTGTTTTTGCAACCCTTTGTTTACAATGTCAAATACACCTAAGGGACACGGCCAAGTCACTGGCTGTGTCCCTCCAAACTCATCAAATACGGCCAAGCTCACCCAAGCTTGGCCGTGTCCCTTCAATTTTAAAGTTTAAAAACACGGTTTTAGTACTTTTAGTTCATTTCAATCCCTAGTTTTCTTTTTGTTTCCTTTCTCTCTCTCGACTTTTTCTCTCAAAAAACTCCATTGTTGTTCTTTCAAAGCTTCCAAAATCCCATTAATTCTCAATTTTCTTCACCAAAACTGAAATTAATCAATTCAATCTTCTTCTTCTCTCATAAAAAATCAATCTAATCTGTTTAAGTTTCAAATTTTTTCCAGATCTTTCATTATGCCAAGAACAAAGATGGTGTCCCACCGTAAGAGGAAGCAACCTCCAACTGCAGCTGCATCTTCATCTTCTTCATCTTTAAAGAGAGCGACTCTTTTGGCTAGGGGTTTCTTTCCAACGAGGTATGTAAGCGATGAATCCCTTCATTCTCTTCATATTAGGGATAATTTTTATAGTTATGTTCAAAACCTTGGGTGGGAGAAACTAGTCTCCTTTTGACCTTTGCAATTTCAAGAGCTTACTTTGGAATTTTTAACATCTCTTAAGGTTGAAAGAGATGAACAGAAGATTTGCTCTAGGTTGAATTTTAAGTTGCTTGGGAAATCATTTGTAGTTAGTATTGAGCAATTGAATGTTATATTTGGTTTCCATCAACATGGTGAAAAGTCTGTACCTAAGGATTTTAAACAGCAATTTGCTTGGGGAGCATTGGGCTCGGGAACTCATGTGGCCAAATCGGCCAAGGCAACTAAATTGAGTAATCCCGCTTTAAGGTATTTGCATCGCTTTATGTCCTATGGGTTCATTGCTCGGAAGGAAAGCCTAGGTGTAGTGGAACTTAGTGAGCTATTTTTCTTAGATTGTGCTTGTAATGCAATACCCATCAGTACCAGCTATTTGTTGGTCGATGTTTTTGATAATGTGGCAAACAAAAAGAAGGGGGCTATTTGTATTGGAGGATTGGTTACCACATTGGCAACAGCCCTTCTTGATGATTTTGACCTGAGTACCTGTCGTATGACTAAAATTATGGGTAATGATTCATTGGATTTGACCACACTTGAGAAGATGCATATGGTTGTGAACAGGGGAGGGGCCTATGTGACGGCTTCAGCTGAACCAGAAGCACCGGGGGGCAGACAAAAGAGAACACGAGTCAATGAGGAGTCCGACTTAGATTCTCTTGATTTGGATGAAGATGCTCCGGTCCCGGATAATCAAGAGATACTTAATAGGATAGAGGCACTGCAGAGCAAGGTCGATCGTAACCATGCTGCGATCTTGCAACAGTTGGACAAAATCAATAGAACCTTGCTAAGATTCTGAGTCTCCATCCTTCGACTGCATCATCATCACATCCACTTTCACCGTAGATCAAATTGTCTCTAATCTGTTGAGAGAATTCCTTAATTTCTTGTCTTTAGTTATATCATTTTTTTTTTGGTATTTTTTGTTTTTGTTTTTAAGGTTACCATTTTATATTTTGGATATTTTATTTTATATATATTGTATTTTGTTTTTGAACAATTGCTGTTTGTGATGAAAAGGTAGAGTTTGCCTCACAGGGAACGATGGAAAACAGGTTGTACCTTCACTCTTTTTCTTTATTATTCTTGTTTCCATTGAGGACAATTTAATTTATAAGTGTGGGGTAATCTTTAAGCTTTCCTTTAATTCTTTTTTTGTTTGTCTATGTGTGTTATATTGTGCGTTGTGCATGGCATAATTGTTGGAAATTTATTGACTTTTCTGTGATTCTAGCATTATATTTGAGCCTTTAGTATCAGCATAGAGATTAGCATTTGAATTCATTAAGGATCAATTTTCACATTCTGCAATTCATGACATATAAATCTTTGAGAACCCACCCTTTGTGAGTTTTGAGCCTCATAGATTGAATATTATTGTCAATTGATTTTCTCTTCTTAAGTGTGCACCTTCATGATTTTGCATCTCTAGAGCTTGCTTTTGCATACTAATTTAACTCACATTATGATTTAATCTCAAGTTTTAAAATGATGAAGGCAAATTAGGTTTATCCCTTTAGCTTAAAAAGACCTCCCTTAATTATGAATTCTTTAGTGAGCCAAGTTGAGCCTTTGACTTTTTCTTGATTGATCAACACAATTCACAACTCAACATTTTCCTATTATCATCATACCTGCATTAAGGAATGGAGTTTCTTATGATATGACAATAGGGTGGTTTAATTCATAAGTGTAGGGTAAGCAATAAAAAAAAATAGTATTGCTTTAGCAAGATTTGGGGCTGAAATGCATACTTTGCACATTGTATTTGACTAAGAGTCGATTATTCTTTTCCTCTACATTTTAAGCTAGATGTTCCATGCAATTTTGTATTTTGTATATATATATATAATTAATATAAAAGAAAATAAAAGAGAAGATATATATATATATATATAATTCATATATTTTCTAGCACTAGTCATCAAATAGGAATGTCGACTCATGTACTTTTCTTTAAGTATGCAAGTATGTGCGATTATCAAGGGGTTGGTGAATATGCCATTTGAGGGAGTTACGAGTTTCTTAGATACTCCATTTCTTGATGTTCCAACTTAAATGTCCTTTCTCACACCTTCACCTTAGCCCCATTACATCTAAATAAAAGACCTTCGGATTATTTCTTGAGAAAATTAGTGAGAGAGATTGGATAATTAAGCAAGTTTATGGCAGTATGCAGTCATGAGTGGTTTGAGTGAATTAACCTTTGAAATTGAGTGAAACACTTAGATGAGAGATGAGATTTGTTATGTTTGGATTAATGAATGAGTTAAGAAAATCTTGATTGAAGTAAATTGTAATAATTTATGGCTTAGACTTAAAGGATTTCATCTTATATACTGGAATTATAGTTAAGGTTGTTTGACTTTTTAATTTATGCCATGTGAATTTGCTTGAGGACAAGAAAAGTTTTAAGTGTGGGCTAGTTGTTTTATTAGTTTTTGTCATACAATTGTATCTTATTTATTATGATGATTATTGCTTTCTTTAGGTATTTTGGTAGTTTTAATCTGTTTATTTAGTGTTTTCATCAATTTTTGTAGTTTTAATTTATTTCAGTGTTTATGTCATTGTTGTCCTAGTTTTTAGTGTGGTGTTTATGTGTTTTTGGTTAATGTTTCATTTGATTCTTGTTTAAACTTTGTTTCAAGTGTTTGTTTTAGGTTAATATGCAAAATATTTCCTTGGAAGAAAGAATAGCATGAAGCAGCAAGACACGGCCAAGCCACTGGCCGTGTCTCACCTTAAGGGCAAAACCAAGGAACCAAGAGAGGAAGGAAAATTTGGTAGTAGGTGAGACACTCTGGTGACACGGCCAAGCCACTGGCCATGTCACATGACACGGCCACAAGCTTGGCCGTGTCCCATACTTAGCCAAGGAAGAAGACCAAAGGAAAGAGAGCAAAGAACGAAGAGAATCAGTAGGTGACACACTCAGGTGACACTGCCAAGCCACTGGCCATGTCACATGACAAGGCCAGGAGCTTGGCTGTGTCACACTCAATACCAAAGAAGCAAAGATGAAGGATTACACAGAAGCTGACAGATTCAGGTGACACGGCCAAGTCACTGGCCGTGTCACTCTATGGGACTAAGGGAAGAAAGAAAATGCAGATTTTGAGCGAGGTTTCGTATAAATAAGAGGATTAGGGTTTTTAAAGAGGACATAATTTATCAGCCGTCAAACATAAACTTTTGAGCTTGCATTTGTTTTCTTTTGAAATTTTGATTACACTTTGATGTAAACAGTATAGATTAAATTAGTTTTAGCCACTGCAATATTTCTCTAGCAAAGATCTGAACAAGAGATTCTTCAGAAGCTAAAGAAAGTTTGTAATTTGGTTTTGTTCTCAAATTTTATCTCTTAAGTTTCATTGGAATTGTATTCATGAATTCTATTATGTCTAAATTAATTTCTTTGAATTTTAATGAGATGAATTTGTTTGATAACATTATTATGAACTAATTTGATCTAGTCTAGGGTTTGCATGGATCTACTATGATTGTATGAATTGGTTATTGCTCATAACTGAATTATTTCTTTAGCCTTAATTGAATGGATTAATGTTAATATATAATTGATTGGCCACCAATTATGTGTTTGAGGTATTAGATGAAGGATTGAGAAATGAAGTCTAATGCTGGAACAATTCAATTAGGGACTTAGGTGAATTAGAAATATAAACCTAAGATAAAGAACATTTCAATTGTAACAAGATTATTTGAAAGAGGTTTGAATGCGAGAGCTTATTTCCTTGATTCGATTAATTAAGTTGCTTGAGATTTAATCTTCGAAATTAAATTGGTTGAGAGGAATAGCCGTTCATACATATAAGTTAGCAGAGAAGTGCAAACCCTAGACCTTTCTATTAAGTGAATCAATATATCAGCTCAGTTTACTTTTATTATTTTAAATTCCATTCGATCTGTCTTCATTAGTTGTTAGCAATTTAAATTTATTAATAATTTGTTATTTGCAAGTGATAATCAATTAGCTATTCTAGCTTCCTTGTGAGATGACCTTGAGGTGTTCACCAAAATACTACAGCAGCCTCGTATACTTGGGAGTGTAGTTCTAGTAGTGTTAATTAGAGCGCAACAGGCCCGAGCGACGGATTTTATTTTTATTTTTTTTAGTTTTTGACTTTTATTTGTTTATTTCTATTTTTATTAATTAAAATTAGATACTAAAGCAAAAATTATTTAATAAAAATTATTTTGGACCAATTAGACAACAAAAATCATTTTAGACTAAATAAAACATATTAGACCGGATTGCGTCAAAAATTAAGTGTCTACAGTTTGCCCCTTGCTTGAATGATCTGAAACCTTAGTGAAAGAGAGTGAAAAGCAATAAGACTTAATTTTTGAGGTTTTGGGTTTTGGACCCGAGAGATTTGGACACTCGATCCTAAACTAGACTTGGATACTCGATCCTATCTGGATTTGGGTATTCGATCCTAAACTGGATTCGGATACTCGATCCTAACTAGATTTGGATACTCAATACTAAATTGGATTTGGATACTCAACCCTAAATTGGATTGGGATACTCGATCCTAACTTGATTTGGATACTCGATCCTAACTTGGAGTCGGATACTTGATCCTAAACTTGATTGGGATACTCAATCCGAAACAGGATTTGGATACTCGATCCTAAACTAATTTGGATACTCAATCCTAACTTGGATTCGGATACTCGATCCTAAACTTGATTAGGATACTTGATCCTAACTGGATTTGGGTACTCGATCCGAAATCGGATTTGGATACTCGATCCTAAACTGGATTTGGATACTTGATCCTAAATTTGATTTGGATACTCGATCCTAAACTGGCATTGGATACTCGATCCTAAACTGGATTTGGATACTCGATCCTAAATGGATTTGGATACTCGATCCTAAACTTGATTGGGATACTCGATCCTAAATTGGCTTTGATTTGGGTACTTGGATCCGAGATTGGGTACTTGGACCCAAGATTGGATTCGATTTGGGTATTTGGACCTGAGATTGGGTACTTGGACCCCAGATTGGGTAGTTGGACCCGAGATTGGGAACTTGGACCTAAGATTGGGTGTTTGGACCCAAGATTGGGTGCTTGGACCCGAGAATGGGTGCTTGGACCCGAGATTGAGTTTGACTGACCTTTTATCATTTGAGAAATCTGACTGCTCCAGTTATTCTATGCATTGTGGTTTTTCACCCTCAAAATGGATCTTCATCCTTTAAGATCGGGTCTTCCTCCTTGAACATGAATCTTTATCTTTTGACATTGGGTCTTCACCCTTGCAAATGGATCTTCATCCTTTGAGATCGGGTCTTTACCCTTGCGAATGGATCTTCATCCTTTGAGATCGGGTCTTCACCCTTGCAAATGGATCTTCATCCTTTGAGATTGGGTCTTTACCCTTGAAACATGGGTCTTTATCTATTGGAGGTCAGGTCTTTACCCTGGCTTCAGCTCTTTTAGCTAGATTGGTCTTTTGTCTTTTGCATCTTCATTCTTTTGAGAGTTCTAATGTTCTATTCTTTTGTTCTTCCTTTGTAATATCCCAATGTGTGCCCTAGAAGTTTGGATATAATTGTTGTTTGTTGGAATTATGTGTATATGTTATGTTGAAAGAAAAGAAATTGAAAAGAGAATGTTTAGGTATTGTTTAAAAAGGAAAATAATGTGTAGAGAGAAAGTGTATATGTTGGGTATATGGTAATATATATAACATATATGTTGGTCAAAATGAGGAGTCAAGGGAAGAAGATATTTTATTTGTTATATGTGAAATTACTTAAATGGGCATATAAGTGAAAGAAGCTAAGTTAAATGGATGAGGGCATTAAAGTAATTGCTTTGTTAGAATTGCTTGGTGGAGATTTAAAGAAGAAGAGAAGTTTGACTTGTCTTCATTTTTCTCTTCTTTGCATTGTGTGGCCGGCTACCAAAGGAAAGAGAGAGCAAGAGAGGTGTTCTAAATTCTAAAATCAAGTTGAAGGAAGAAGCAAAGGATTAAGTTGGAGATTTGTGAAATTTCCTTAATTTTGGTAAGTACTCTATTGTTTTCCTTTGTTATTTTGAAGTTGTGTTTGAGGTGAGTTATGATTTGTTGATATTATGATTTGGTGTGTTTGAGATGTGTTTATAAGTGTTGAAATTGAGTATAAGTTGAAAAGATTGAATTGGTGTTGGTTTTGGTTTGAAGATGGTAAGTTAAGTGGATGTTGATAGTGAAAGAATAAGAGTGATGTTGATTTTAGGGTTTTGAAATGGTAAGTGATTAAATGTATTGTTAATGTGAATATTGTGATGAATATGTAAAATAAGTGTTAATGACATTGATTATATCCATTTGAATGAGGTTATGTTGTGCATAATGTGTTTTAATTCAATATAACGAGATTTGGCCATGTTTAGGGTTTTCATTCATGAGAGACACGACCAAACTAAAGAAGAGACAAGGGCAAGACTAAAGATTTTTGGGAGACACGGCCAAGTTTAAGGAAATTTGGCCGTGTTGGATCAATATTGGACGTGTCCCTTGACTGTGTCTGCCACTGCCTATTTTTTTGTTGAGAGACACGGCCAAGCTAGGGAAGTCTTGGCCGTGTTGGAGCTTTTGGTTGAGAGACACGGCCACAAGCTTGGCCGTGTCCCTTGAGTGTGTTAGCTACTGTGATTGTTCTTTGCTCTTCTTGCATTGTTTTGATTCTTCAAAGGTCTTCTCACACCTAAACATAAAAATAAACACTCTAAACACATTTAATACAAAGAATGATCTAAACAAATATATGTGGAAGATTCTAAATCTATGAATAATGTTATATTGTGTATAATGTGGGACACAATGTGAGTAATGATGATGCATATGATACTATATGAACAATGTTATGTTTTATACATTGTGAATCTTGTGAATGGTAATGTGTTATATGAATAATGTACTTTGTAATGTTATATCAATGATGCTATATGTAAAATGTGAAGGATATGATGGGGTAATTGATTAGGTATATTATGAAATATTATAATATGAATTGAGACATGACATGATATGAGGCCATTGTGATTAGTTATGATAACTCAAATGTGATGTGAAGCCATTGTGATTAGCTATGATAACTCAAATGTGATGTGAAGCCATTGTGATTGGCTATGATAACTCAAATGTGATGTGAAGCCATTGTGATTGGCTATGATAACTCAAATGTGATGTGAAGCCATTGTGATTGGCTATGATGATTCAATTGAGAATGAAATTGCTAAATGAATTGTGTGGCTAATGTGTTATTCCATTTTCAAAGTTTGTTGTTGGTGGCATGCCTAATATTGGTAACAATCTCTTGAAGTTAGGTTGGATTTGATCCTTGAATCCTAATTGAGATGTTACAACCCTTGAAGCTAGGTTGGGTTGGTTCTTGAAGCAAAGTTGGGTTGATACTTAGCATGCTTTGTTCCCCTTGAAGCTTGGTTGAACCAAATCCTTGAAGCCTAGTTGGGTTTATGATAATGATGAATGTGATAACAAAACCAAAGTGTTAACTCTGAAAGATGGAATGGCATATTAGTGTGTTTTGGGCCCATGCTTGTCTTTGTTTAATGTGATTCATGAATGGTATAATGATTGCCTTTGCTGGAAATGTGATTCATGATTGGTGAATTGTGAATAGAATAATGATATGAAGTATGATATGTAATGTGTGTATTGATATATTGATTTTGAGTATTAGTGATGGATTGTGGTTGGTGTTAATGATATGTATATACGTATATATAATATATGAGATTAGTAGAGATATATGAAAGGTGTAATTAAAAAGGGAAACCATGATAAGAAACTCATGGTACATGGAATTTGATATATCATTATATGTTAGAATTTCTGTAATGTATGTTTATATTATTTATTTGTACTACTAAGCTCTCAGGCTTAGCGCGGATGTGTAATCGTGCAGGTGACTAGGTGGAAGATATGAAGTCTTTCGTTATGCCACGAGAAGAGTAAGAGTTTATCGAGACCAACTAGGGGGTGATGCATACATGTATAATTTTTAATTATGATGTATCTCTGACAAGAGTGTATTTATATGTATAAATGAAGTTTTGATAAAGATAAGATTCTTATATATAGGTAAGATCATTAAAAGTATAATGATTTTGTAAATGATCTTTAAATTTATGTATTGTGGTTTAAACTCTGTTAAAGGTTTTTAAATTGTAACGAAAAGTGACATCCTTATACTTTATATACTTACTGTATGTATACCATGTATATGTATAGTACTTATATGGGATATCGGGGTGTTACAATTATTTTGGTATCAGAGCTTAGGTTCGAGATTCTCGGCCTAAGTGAAATAAAAAAAAAATTTGAAATGCTTAAAATGAATTAAAAGAAGAGCAATTGGTAATACATGCATATGCATTAACACCTAGGTTGGTCTCGGGTGTGGCATTATATGATTTGTAGTATATCTGTGTTATATGAGATGGATGCTAGAGTGTGAATGATGTTTTACATGAAAGAAAAGCTAGAGAAAGTAATGATATGGATTTATATAAGTTTAATTGATAAATTAACAAAAAATGGAAATTTATGCAAGTAAAGTGAATTGTTAAATGTGTTGAAGTATAAAAAAAATGAAAAGGAGAATAAAGTTGAAAATGAGTTGGAAACAAAATCAAGATTAAAGTATGTACTCTTTCCTCTACACTTTAAACCTCTTTATAATAAAGTTTATGTTGGGTTTGCTAGACAGAGGAAATATTGTTGGATTGTTAATATTGAAAGATATGTTATTAAAAAGAGGAGAGTATGGTGGAATATTGAATGAGTTGATTAGTATAGACAAAGTGTGATTATTTAAAGTTTGGGGTATATATATAAAGTTAAGGTTTTGTTTAAAGGAAAAAGAGATGATATTGGTTAAGTAAGAATATAAATTGGTATTGTTATTTTAATGCAAACATTGTAAATTCAATGTTGGAAATGTGAGATGCTTGGATATTGTGAAAACTCATGGTAATGGTTGTAATATGTGACATTTGGATTTTTGAAATGAGCTTGATAATTGTGAAAATTATATGTTTTGATATTGCTTTGTGATATATATATATGTTGTTTTTAAAGTTGATATTAAGAAAAGATGAGTTTGGCAATTTGAAGCTTAAGCAAAATAGTAAGTTGAAAAGTTAAAGTTTTAGTGGAATTTGATAAAGATTATTTGGATATTGATGGTTTAATGTATATTCAATATATGAGCTAGGTGAAATGACTAATATTGCACATGAAAGTATTATGAATTGAGTAATGTGATTGATAGTATGAGAATTTGTTTTGAAGTAAAAAAGGAAGTGGATAAGCAAATGAAAACGAGCTATTTTAAGTCGTTTTACTGCAAAGGGTAAAAATGGATATGGAAGTATATTAAATATTTTTTTTAAAAGACGAAAATGAAAGAGATGTCACATTGGGAATGTGACCAAGAAGGATGTGAAGTGTTAGTATAGTCAGAATATATATAATTGTAGTGTGAATAAATACTTTACATCATATTGGAAGAATGAGAATGATAGTGTTTAAAAGAAAGCGATAAACATTAAATTTGTATGGAATGTATGAAAAAGGAAAATAAAATAAGAGCATATAATTAAGTGTGTACATGTATATGATATGTGAACTGAGTTTTTTTCAATATGAATGAAATTATGATAAAAAAAATGTGGATCACATTATGAAGGTAACTTATGAATATGTATGTGGTATTATTATAAAATTAGTGATATGGAAAAAGACGTTGTATGTATTAGTGGACCTAAGAGAGATTAGGTCTTGAACTGTTTAGAGCTAGATGGATTATGTGATGGAAGTGAGAAGGGAATGGACTTGAGTAATATTGGACAGTGGAAATTGTTATGGTGAGCACTGAACGTGATGATCATATGATATTTAGAGTCCCAAAGTATTCACATATGGAAAGTTCTATGTAATTATATATTATAAGAGATTGTAAATGGATTAGAAGTGAAGTGACGAATAGAAATTGTATAAGAACAACATATGATTGAAAATATATATAGTTATATTGTTGAAACATGAATTAAGTTAATAAAGATCATATAATCGAGTGCAAATTGGTTTGAAACGGAGTTGGAATGTGTTAACTTCTGATATAGCAAAAATGTAAAGAAGGAATATGTAACTCTTGAGATACACCTTAGCCTTGTATTCGTAAAGATTGAGAAATAAAATTATAAAAAGAACAGTATTGATTTGAATGTCCCAGGCTTGAATATTAATCTCTTAAAGCCATATGTGTTGTTTAGTATATCTGATCGGTTAATTTTGTTATCCATAGATTTGGGTCATAGATAAAATGATTGTAATACAGATTTGGTGAGATTGGAAATTTTGTTTGAGAAGTATAGTTAAAAGTTAAGATGGATAAAGTTGTACCTTATCATTTTATGTTAAGAATTTGGTTATAATTACGAAGGTAAAGAGAGAAAAGGAAATTATGGAAATGTTTTGAGTTATGGATAATATGACAAAAAGGTAATCAAAATAAATATAACAATGATATGAAATGTGAGGAGATATTAAAAAGGGAGAAAATATAAAATGTGACTGAGGGTTATACTGAATATGTTATGGTATATAATGAATAAATGAATGGACTTGAGGTTTAAGTGAATGAACTATAGATAGTAAATATGGTATAAAATTATTATGAGAATTGGTGAGAATTATAGTAAAATAATAGAGAATAAACTATGTGTATATTAAAAGATAATTTGAAGTGATTTGTTATCATGATAATTTGACTGAATATGGATCGGAAGAGATCAGGAATTGAATATAAGTTTGCCCTAATGGAATTAAGTTATATATATACATATATGAAAATTGTGAAATTTCATGATAAGTTAAATAAATTAATCGTTGGTTGGAATTGAACAAGATTGGAATGTGGGTATATTGTGACAGATAGATCAAGTGATCTGGATTTGGCTAAGATTATGAATCATTATTGAGATTTAATATGTATAGTTATACTAAGAGTATAATTATTTACATGATAATGTATAGGATGTAAAATTTTAAATTGTGATAGGACATGAATGAATGGAGTTAGTAATTATAAATCATGATAAAAAAAGGGAAAAGATTGGTTATTTATAAAATAAGTTGAAAGGTAGTGTATTAATATGTAAGTTAAGTGAAAAGCATGCTAAAGAAGTAACTCAGTTTGTGAAAAATAAGGATCTTTTTATCCATTGAGGCTTGATAAATGTATATTTAGACAGTGATTGTAATGACAGGATAATTAACGCTAAGATATAAACCAATGATTTTTTTTAAGGTTAAAGTTAAGAGGGTAATTACAAAGAGATGAAGGAACAAAATATATTAAATATATAGATTGGACGAAGTATAAGTGTACTATAAAATAATCTGATTATTGTATAAAGATATTAATAGGAAATGTAATGAGTTCTTTTGAATGTTTGATCAAGGAAGTAATAAGATAAATAAACATATAGAATGATGAGTTATGGAATTTTGAGAAGATGGTTGATTCTAAAGGGGAGAGTTGAAGGTATATAATTTGATGATATAATAACTTAAGCATATAATTAACTTCATATGGAAGTTAAGATAGTATTTTGTTAAGAATGAATTGTTACGGTACTGGTAATTTTGAGGACGAAATTTCTTTTTAGAAGGGGAGAATTGTAATATCCCAATGTGTGCCCTAGAAGTTTGGATACAATTGTTGTTTGTTAGAATTATGTGTATATGTTATGTTGATAAGAAAAGAAATTGAAAAGAGAATGTTTAGGTATTGTTTAAAAAGGAAAATAATGTGTAGAGAGAAAGTGTATATGTTGGGTATATGGTAATATATATAACATATATGTTGGTCAAAATGAGGAGTCAAGGGAAGAAGATATTTTATTTGTTATATGTGAAATTACTTAAATGGGCATATAAGTGAAAGAAGCTAAGTTAAATGGATGAGGGCATTTAAGTAATTGCTTTGTTAGAATTGCTTGGTGGAGATTTAAAGAAGAAGAGAAGTTTGACTTGTCTTCATTTTTCTCTTCTTTGCATTGTGTGGCCGGCTACCAAAGGAAAGAAAGAGCAAGAGAGGTGTTCTAAATTGTAAAATCAAGTTGAAGGAAGAAGCAAAGTGTAATATCCCTATTTGTGCCTTAGAAGTTTGGTTGTTGTTGTTGTTGTTGTTGTTGTTCATTTGGATTAATTGTATGTGTTAAGTTGTTAAGGAAATAGGGTTTAGAGAGAAATGTATATGTTGTGTATATGGCAATATATATGACATATAAGTTGGTCAAAGGGAGAGTCAAGGTGTTGGATTTAGTGGAAGAAGATATTTCTTTTGTTATTGTGGAATTACTTAAATGGGCATATAAGAGACAAGAGCTTAGTTATATAGTTAAGGGTGTTTTAGTAATTTTTCCTTGTAGAATTGCATGGTGGAGATTAAAAGAAGAAAAGTAAGGTTGACTTATCATTTTCTTCTCTTTTCTATCATGTGTGGCCGGCTCAACAAAGAGACAAGAGAGCAAGAGAACCAATGAAGGTTTTGATGATTTCAAGCTCAAATTGAAGAAAGTTTTCAAAGTTACAAGTTGGATTTTCAAGGAATTTCATTATTTGGTAAGTTTTCTCTTGTTTACCTATGTTATTATTGAAGTTTTGTTTGAGTTGAGTTGTGTTTTGATGATGGTGTGATTAAGTGGGTTGTGATGTGAAGTTAAGTGTTGAATTTGTTTGATAGATGAGAAGTTGAGTTGGTAATGGTGTTGGAAGCGATTGTGTTGAGATTGTGTTAGGGTTTTGTGTTGGTTAATGTGGTTTATGTTATGTTTGATTGATTATTCTTGTTGATCTTTGAGTTGTGTGTGTTTGTTGTTTTTGGAAGTGAAGAACACATAATTTTAAAAAGGGGCAGTAGCACTTTGGATGCCACGCCCGTGGCCTTGTGGGAACCATGGCCGTGGGGGAGGTAACATTTTTGGGCAGATTGCTTCTCAAAGCCACGACCGTGGGGGTTGAGGTGGCCACGGCCGTGGGCTTTGGTTAGTGATGTTGAGTTTTATTTAGTGTTCTTAAGGTCTAAGATAAGGTTAATAAGTGATAAATGATATAGAAATTGATGTATTGCATTATTGTTTTGGGTTAGGTTTTGGAAGAGGTGGTTTGCCCTAATTGTAAAGTGTAGAACCTTTGGAAGGAAGGATTGCTTAGAGTTGTGTGAGTGTTCATAAGGTAAGTACAACTACATTATTGCATTCATTTATAAGATGATGAAACTTAACACACATGTGAGTGTTAAGGTGTTAAAAGCATTAATGCATGGTAGATACATATTGTTAATATTGTGTTAAGCAATGTGGAATGTATGTTAAAATCATTGTTTGTGTATACTTGAGTAGTAAAGTGTGGAACCATATGATTAATTGTTTATGATGAAAGTAAAATGGTGAATGCATAGTTGTCTATATGATAATGCAATGTGATACTATATATGAAGGATGTGATGATTTGCCCTAATGTGATTGATATTTGATGTACAATCATTGTGATTGGGCCAAGATGATGCAAATGAAATGGTTGAGGCATGATTGCCTAATGAATTGTGAATTATGAAATGAGAAATGATAAATGAATTGAGAAAGAAATAAATGAAATGTTTGTGTGCCTAATATGTTGATTCAACTTTCAGAGTCCTGTTTTGGTGGCATGCCTATGAATCATTGGATAGGTGAAATGGGATGGCCCGTAAACCGATTCCAATTGAAATGAATCACTGGATAGGTGAAATGGGATGGCCCGTAAGCTGGTTCCAGTTGATAAATGTGAAATGTGATGATTATGAATCATTGGATAGGCGAAATGGGATGGCCCGTAAGCTGATTTCCAATTGAAAATTTGTAACAGTCTAGTCGGGTTGAGGATCTCCTCATGTTAATGAGTTGATGGTCCAAGAGACTGGGTCTGTTACGCTATCCATGGATAGAGATATGATATATATTGCCTATGGGCTTGATGATTGTGATATTGAATCAAAACAGGGACTCTGAACCTTGAATAACGTATTAGATGTGTTATGGGCCCAATGCTTGTGTTTGTTATATGTGGTTATTGTTTGATGAAACTTATGAGTAAAGATAAGATATGATGTTATGAAACATGATTGAGGTTTAATATATTATGATGACTATGGTATGAATTGAAGTGAAATATTTACTTGCATTGTGCATGGAACTTGATTGTGTGACATGAGTATTGCATCATAGTATATCGATATTGTAGTTGCTTTACTAAGCCGTTGGCTTAGCGCGATTGTGTTCATCGCGCAGGTGTTAGAGAAGAACCCGAGAGTTCCGCTAGACAGAGTGAGTCTAGACACTGAGGTTTTCCATTAGAGCTTAAAGATCAGAGCAGTGCTGCCAACCATGTATAGTTTCTTTATGTTTTGTAAAGGAATGATTTTAATGTATATGTATATATATGTAATAGTAAACTTGTATTTGGATATTTCTATATATGTAAATGTTTTATAAATTTCCGTTGCGTTCTAAATAAATATTATATCTATTTCAATTTCTATTATAAATTAAATATTATACTACCTATCATATATTGTGCAAAAAGAACAAAATGGTTTAGGGTTGATAAAAGAGTTAAATGGTTTAAAGAAATAGTAGCATTCCTATGTTCTATATACGTATATTACATTTTGGTGATATGTAATGTGCGTATATGGGATCTAGGGGTGTTACACAAAGGATTAAGTTGGAGATTTGTGAAATTTCCTTAATTTTGGTAAGTACTCTATTGTTTTCCTTTGTTATTTTGAAGTTGTGTTTGAGGTGAGTTATGATTTGTTGATATTATGATTTGGTGTGTTTGAGATGTGTTTATAAGTGTTGAAATTGAGTATAAGTTAAAAAGATTGAATTGGTGTTGGTTTTGGTTTGAAGATGGTAAGTTAAGTGGATGTTGATAGTGAAAGAATAATAGTGATGTTGATTTTAGGGTTTTGAAATGGTAAGTGATTAAATGTATTGTTAATGTGAATATTGTGATGAATATGTAAAATAAGTGTTAATGACATTGATTATATCCATTTGAATGAGGTTATGTTGTGCATAATGTGTTTTAATTCAATATAAAGAGATTTGGCCATGTTTAGGTTTTCATTCATGAGAGACACGACCAAACTAAAGAAGAGACACGGGCAAGACTAAAGATTTTTGGGAGACACGGCCAAGTTTAAGGAAATTTGGCCGTGTTGGATCAATATTGGAGAGACACGGCCACTGGCATGGCCGTGTCCCTTGACTGTGTCTGCCACTGCCTATTTTGTGTTGAGAGACACGGCCAAGCTAGGGAAGTCTTGGCCGTGTTGGAGCTTTTGGTTGAGAGACACGGCCAGAAGCTTGGCCGTGTCCCTTGAGTGTGTTAGCTACTATGATTGTTCTTTGCTCTTCTTGCATTGTTTTGATTCTTCAAAGGTCTTCTTGCACCTAAACATAAAAATAAACACTCTAAATACATTTAATACAAAGAATGATCTAAACAAATATATGTGGACGATTCTAAATCTATGAATAATGTTATATTGTGTATAATGTGGGACACAATGTGAGTAATGATGATGCATATGATATTATATGAACAATGTTATGTTTTATACATTGTGAATCTTGTGAATGGTAATGTGTTATATGAATAATGTACTTTGTAATGTTATATCAATGATGCTATATGTAAAATGTGAATGATAAGATGGGGTAATTGATTAGGTATACTATGAAATATTATAATATGAATTGAGACATGACATTATATGAGGCCATTGTGATTAGTTATGATAACTCAAATGTGATGTGAAGCCATTGTGATCGGCTATGATAACTCAAATGTGATGTGAAGCCATTGTGATTGGCTATGATAACTCAAATGTGATGTGAAGCCATTGTGATTGGCTATGATGATTCAATTGATAATGAAATTGCTAAATGAATTGTGTGGCTAATGTGTTATTCCATTTTCAGAGTTTGTTGTTGGTGGCATGCCTAATATTGATAACAATCTCTTGAAGTTAGGTTGGATTTGATCCTTGAAGCCTAATTGAGATGTTACAACCCTTGAAGCTAGGTTGGGTTGGTTCTTGAAGCCAAGTTGGGTTGATACTTAGCATGCTTTGTTCCCCTTGAAGCTTGGTTGAACCAAATCCTTGAAGCCTAGTTGGGTTTATGATAATGATGAATGTGATAACAAAACCAAAGCGTTAACTCTGAAAGATGGAATGGCATATTAGTGTGTTTTGGGCCCATGCTTGTCTTATTTTAATGTGATTCATGAATGGTATAATGATTGCCTTTGTTGGAAATGTGATTCATGATTGGTGAATTGTGATTAGAATAATGATATGAAGTATGATATGTAATGTGTGTATTGATATATTGATTTTGAGTATTAGTGATGTATTGTGGTTGGTGTTAATGATATGTATATACGTATATATAATATATGAGATTAGTAGAGATATATGAAAGGTGTAATTAAAAAGGGAAACCATGATAAAAAAACTAATAGTACATGGAATTTGATATATCATTATATGTTAGAATTTCTGTAATGTATGTTTATATTATTTATTTGTACTACTAAGCTCTCGGGCTTAGCGCGGATGTGTAATCGCGCAGGTGACTAGGTGGAAGATATGAAGTCTTTCGTTATGCCACGAGAAGAGTAAGAGTTTATCGAGACCAACTAGAGGGTGATGCATACATGTATAATTTTTAATTATGATGTATCTCTGACAAGAGTGTATTTATATGTTTAAATGAAGTTTTGATAAAAATAAGATTCTTATATATAGGTAAGATCATTAAAAGTATAATGATTTTGTAAATGATCTTTAAATTTATGTATTGTGGTTTAAACTCTGTTAAAGGTTTTTAAATTGTAACGAAAAGTGACATCCTTATACTTTATATACTTACTGTATGTATACCAGGTATATGTATAGTACTTATATGGGATATCGGGGTGTTACATCCTTTTTAAAAAATTCAGCTATTTTTAATTGGACCTTATACTCTCTCCTTGCCCCCCCCCCCCCCCCCCCCCCCCCCCCCGTGTGGCAAAATATTTGTAGGTGAGTTTAAAAATATTTGGTATATGAACTCAAAATTGAAATGGAGAAACTTTGCCCCCTGTGTAGGCTCAAACCAAAGATTTTTTCCATGCAAGCTTTGATTGATATTTTTCTTGTCTAGTTCTTCGCACAAGCATGCATTTCTTCTCTTTGCAAAATTACTGGAGCTTTCTCAAGCAATGGGCTTTCCATGCCCCCCTGATTTGACATCTTCTTTTGATTCTTTACTTCACTGAGTGTTTGCTGTTTGCTTTGATAAAGAATAGACAATACAAGACAAGAAAGTATGATGTGATATTCTCATGTATGCATGATATGCATGAATAATACTTACAGTCATTCCACCGACTCACAAACCGAGGTGATCAGAAGTGTTCTCATTGGTTCCTTTTTGACGCTCATTCAAGTCTTGCATTGGAATGATTGAAAGCTTTTGCATTTGTGGCTTTTATCTTCAAGATGTTGAAAACATGAGTAGTGGAGACCCCAAGCAGCAGAGTCAAGGATACATCTATAGCATGTCGGCTGATAGCTTCTTCATGACCTTGCCAATAATCATTTCCTTTGCCCAATGTGTCCTTTGGAGGTTCGACAGTTCAATATACTCCCTTAGCTTGAAGGCTTTGTATGACAAAACATTATTAGTATTATTATTATTATTATTATTATTATTATTTTGAATTTTGATTTTGAAATCAAATGTTGGCTTTGCCAAATTAATGTCAATGTACTTCAGGACTTGATTTTTCCAAATTAACATATCTATAACATGTCAACCCTAGTTACCGTACTAAACTCGGGAATCATTTCTATTTAAGCAAGAATTGTTGCACTTTAGATAGGCACATACAAATTACTTGGCCAAAGATCTCATTTGAGTTTAAATATTGTCTATCTCATATGCATGCTTATTCAAACTATCTCCACTAATAGACTCTACCTACCAAGAGAGATCAACAGGTCTTTAATAGGCTTGAAATGGGGTCTATAAGGGACACAGGTTTAAATGAAGGCCATTTTCAGATAGGAGCCAATGTGACACAAGGGACAAACCTTCACAATACAAATTTCTTGTTTGAATTTTAGGCAGCTTGGAGGCAATTTTGCTAGACTCCAAATTCCTTCTATCTTCTTGGCATTAATCTAGTTCTTGATTGGGATAGTCTTTGCCCTTGTAAAAAATTTTGGTTCCCAAATTTGTTTCTTTTCTTCTTCTTCCTTTTCTTTCTTTTTATTCTTCCTCCCTTTCTTTGAGCATTTTATAATTTTGTCTTTCTTCCTTGTAGGACTGTCAAGTGCAGAACTTTCAAGAACATGATGATCTTTTCCTTTTTCTTTGATTATGATCGAATCTTTAATTGGGCTGGACCAATTCAAGTCAAAATGTCTGTAACACCCCATACTCTATATAAGTACTACACATATACCTGGTATACATACAATACGTATATAAAGTATAAGAATGTCACTTTTAGTTTTAATTAAAAAAAAACTTTATCCAAGTTAAAACAATATTACATTGATCTAAAGAACATTTACAAAACCATTATGTTTTCAATGGTTATATATATAATAATCTCATCAAAATTTACCAAAACATCATTTATACATATGAATATATATTCTTATCAAAATATAACATAAACAAATTGGACATGTATGCATCACCTTCTAGTTGGTCTCGATATACACTTACCCTTCTCGTGGCATAACTGTCTGACTCCAAATTAACCATCTACTCACCTGCGCGATTCACAAAACCGCGCTAAGCATAAAAGCTTAGTAGTACAATAAAATAAAATAAACATATGTTACAGAAGAAACATACCTCACAATTTAACATCATATATTATTATTGTCTTAACGTAGATTTCTTCTTTTCAAAGCATTCTTCATATTTTTCCACTAACCTCATAACTTATATACATTTACACATATATCAGTGCAACCACAATTTCATAATTTAAAAGAACAATCATAGCTAATACTCACAATCTCCACACCCATACACATATTACATGTCATACGATATTTTCAGAATCTCATCTTTTAACTTAGCATTTCAAATCATATTTCTCTTCAATAGTTTATTTATATATTGTAATCATGTCATACTTCATAACATTCCAAGTCCTTATATTATTCAATTAATTCTTTATTCACCATTCACCATTCATAAATCACACTCCCAACAAAACAAGCATAGATCTCTTTATTCATTCATTTCACACTTCATCATTCACATTGACAACAAAGACAAGCATGGGCCCAAAAGACACTAATATGCCATTCCACTTTCAGAGTTAATGCTTTGGTTTAATTATCACATTTATCATTATCCCAACTAGGCTTCAAGGATTTAGGTTCAACCAAGCTTCAAGGGGAACAAAGCATGCTAAGTATCAACCCAACTTGGCTTCAAGAACTAATCCAACCTAGCTTCAAGGGTTGTAACATCTCAATTAGGCTTCAAGGACTAGACCCAACCAAGCTTCAAGGGGAGTAAAACATGTTAAACATCAACCCAACTTGGCTTCAAGGATCAAGCCCAACCTAACTTCAAGAGAATGTTACTATAGGCATGCCACCAACAACAAACTCTGAAAATGGAATAACACATTAGCCACACAATTCATTTATTATTTCATTATCAATTTCATTCTCAATTCTCATCATAGCCAATCAAAATGGGTTCACAATTCATTTAAATCATCATAGCCAATCACAATGGCTTTAATCATTTCATTTAAATCATCATAGCCAATCACAAAGGCTTCAATCATATCATTTAAATCACCATGCAATTGCATTGAATTTTATTTAGGCAAACATGCCTCAATCATAACATTTACATCAAAGCAATTTATCATAAAAAATTGCATTGCACATACATTTCATATATCATCATCGATATATATATATACATAACCATTCATCATTCAAGTACATATATAATCAATTGCATTATCATACATTTTGAGCACCCATCCTATCATTCACATCATACTAATCATATCTTCATATCTCTCACCTTTCATAACACATACATATTGAATGCTTTCACATTATATATATATATTTCATTATATCATCATATCTTTTACATTTCATATTCTCTCATCGATATATTTCTAGCAATTTACATTATACATATGCATCAACATTATAATAGATTACTTAATACATTTATAAATTTTGTACTTACCTCAACAACTACTCCCATCAATCTATACATTTCCTCTTCCAAGAATTCCCAACAGTTAGGTTAATGCAATACAATCTCTTCAAAACCTAATCCAAAGATAATTACATACATAAGAAAATAAGAGTGATGATTAACTAGGGAAAACTCTACACATGACACGCTCACCAACACGTGCGTGTCCCTGATCGTGCCCTAAACCAACCATACGGAAGCTTTGACACGCTCAGTAACACGGGCGTGTCACTGGACGTGTTGTTCATTCTGCCTCACAGAAACATTTACACGCCCAACAACACGGGCGTGTTCATGGCCGTGTCAATTACATTCCTCACAGTAGCTATAGCATGCCCAGTAACATGGCCGTGTTAATGGTCGTGTCACAACCGTCCAACTCAGTACCGATTACACGCCCAATCACACGGCCGTGTCACTGACCGTGACAGACCAGAAATCAAGAATTCGAACACCCAACCATGAAAACACAAACACTTCAAAACTCATATTTCATCACCCTTAATCGACATCTTGGTTATATTCCTCAATTACCTATCAATTTAACACTTATATCACTTCAATATATCATAACAACAATCATTATACACACCACCATATATTAACTACTCAAATTCCTCAATTCATTCATATAAAACCCTTACTCAACCATTTCAATAATTCATCATCATCCTCACAATTAACCATGTTATCTCATAATTAAACATATTATCATCACCTAAAATATCATTTCCACACATATATACACTTCAATCTTTCATTAGCATCATCATCATCATCATCATCATCATCAAATTCAAACTCAAACAATAAGAATCAAAACAAGAAAATGGATACTTACTTGGATATTAAGCCAATTCTTCAATAATCATCTTCAATCCTCTCAAAATTCCTTTGAATTTGATGTTCATATGGATGGAATCACCTCTCTCTCTCTCTCTCTCTCTCTTTCTTTCTCCCTCTCTCTCTCGTGCAATAAGAATAAGAAGGAGAAAGAAATAATTTCTTCTTTCTTTCATCCTTATCATATATATATATATAATAATAATAATAATAATAATAAATCTCCACCACACACAATTTCTTTTGACTTTCTTCTTCTTTTTCTTTTTGTCCTTATTATCATTATTATAATTAATCAATTATATATATATAACTCACTTTTCCTACACCAATTTATATCCCATGTATATGTGATGTATATGTATATGTATTATATATAGTAGTTATATTTCCCATATATACATATACATTAAATCCAAATACACAAATAACTCCAAAACTTTTAGAGTATACCTTGGGATATTACAATTCTCTCCCCCTTAAATAATTTCGTCCTCGAAATTAGCCAGCACAATAACAATCCATTTATAACAAATTGCCATCTTAATTTCATATGAAGATAATCGTATCTTACATTATGATTTCCTCAAATCATATAACTTTTACTCTCCCCCTTTAAGTCAATCATCTACTCCCAATTCATAACTCATCATATATATCTATATTTATCTTTTTATTTTCTCAACAAGCAACTAAGATACCTCATTATCTTCCCAACAAATTTTCATCTTATACAATAATTAAATCATCTTATAATCTATATATACCATTTATCTATCACATTCAAGATATTTATTACTTCATCTCTTTATATATAATCTCTTAACTTTAACCTTGGAAATTATTTAATTATATCGTACTATTGCTTATCTTGTCATTACACTCACTTTGAAAATGCCACTTATCAAACCATGATTGACAATAATCTTTTCATTTTGCTTACACTTAAGTTCTTCTTTATCATGTTTTTCACTTAACATTAATATTGATACCACCTCTTTAAACTTACGTAACAAATAACCAACATTTTCCTTTTATCACCATCTACAACTGATATAATTCAATTCATCATTGTCCATTCATTGGTTAAAATATTACATCATATGCATTATCATTTAAATTTTATACTTCCAGTACAACTGTACATACCAAATCTCAATATTAATTTGCAAATTTTAGCAAAATCTAAATCAATTGATCTATCTGTCACAATATATTAACGTTTCAATCTTATTTGATTCAAACCAATAATTAAGTTATCGAAATTTATCATTGTATTTCACAGTATATATATATAACCTAATTCCATTAGGTCAAACCTATATTCAAATTCTAAACTTTTCATATTCATATTCATCCTTTCATATGCTCATATTTTGTTCTATTATCTTAGTACAATTTCCACAAAATTCTCATAATTATCTCACACCATACTTATTATTACTATATTTATATAATTATTTTTCCATCACATAATTCATAGCTTAAAACATTATCACAATTCTTTTCTCTTACTTTACTTTTCATAATTATAATTAAATTCTAATATAGAAATTATAAATATAAATTCACCAATCATAACTTTTAACCATGTTTCTAAAAACATAGCTATCAATCTCATTCCCAAATCTGTGGATAACAAAGCTAACCGACCAGATCCGCTAAACAAATCATATGGCCATAAGAGATTAGTGATCACATTTATAACTTATAAATCAATACTATTCCTCGATTATTCTGTTCTCAAACTTTCCAATTACACTACTAAGTTATATCACAAGGATTACATATCCATTCTCCAACTTTTACTACACCAAGAGTTAGCACGTTCCAACTTCATCTCCAAAATAATTTGCTCTTGATCATAAGATTATCATGAGCCTAATTCACATCAACAATATTATTTATAACACTTTTATACACAACATTCAATCATATGCAAATTTCATTTTTTTTTTACTCCACTTCTAATCTATCTCTTGTAAAATTTTTCATACACTATACTTCCCTTTTTATTATACACATATACATATAATATTTCTACAAGCATAGTCCTTGATCCAGGAAGCATTATATGATAGTCTAGTTCAGTTATCATCATATCAATTTCATCGTCTAGTGTTACTCGCGTTCTTTCTCACTTTCCATTTCATCCCATAGTCTAACTCTGCATAAGTTAAAACCTAATCTCTCAGAGGTCCACTAATACAAGCCATATCATTCTTCACATCACTAGACAAATAGTTATATCACATTCACATTCATAGATCACATTCACAATGTGACTTACTTTTCACATTTCTTACATTTTACAATCACGTTCACATCAAAAAGCTCATTCCACATTTTCTACACCTGTATACACATAATTATACAATTATATTTAATTCCTCTTTTACATATCTTCCACACAATTTAACATTTATTACTTTTCATTGAACAACATCATTCTTATCCCTTTTTGACATGACTTAAGTTATTTATCAACTCAACACATATATAGATTCTAACCATGATAATATTTCACAAAATCTTAGTCACATTACTAAGGTAACATCTCTCTCACATTTATTTTTAAATGCATTTAGTATACCATCTTTATATCTATTTGTTTACCATTCAACATATATATATCACTCACATATTTATACATATGTACATTACATCCAATCATATACACATTGAGCCCAATAATCTCTATACACTTTCCAAGTCTAGTTATCACAAATCTTAGTTTCTTGAACCAACGTTGCTCAATCCAATTCTTACTATCAATCTTATCACATAACCCAGCTTTGCACAAGTTCGTCAATGCAAGCGTAACCATTCTCAACATTAATAAGTAAGTAATTATATAGGTTACAAACATGCAATACTATGTGTACCTTACATTTTTCAAGTGATCAACTCAATCCTTGATCATTAACATATTACATCACATTCCAAGTAATCAGCCTTATCATGATCACTTTATCACTTGCCAACTTAATTACATATTTGTAAGTCATTTTTAATATGCAATAATATTCATTTCACATAATTCATATGCGTACTATGCATTAAACTCTCGATATCTAAGTAATCCTTATCAAAATTGGATTTACAAATCTTATTTCCTAAATATCAACTTTAAAACTTTTATGTATATCATAGTATAACATCAAAACATATCATATTAAATTCACAATGTTTGCATTAAAACAACCATACAAACAACACCATTTTATTTCCTCACATTAACCAATATATATATATATATTTAAATAACATCTCTTTCCACATTACCCATCCAACAATATTTTCTCTACTATTTGAATCTCTTTCTAATAAACTTTATGTTTGAATTTCTAAACAACTTTATTCTTCTAGCCATTTCTTTATATGTCAAACACATATCAATAATCAAACTTTTACTTATAAATTCCCTATCATTTCTTTGTACCACAATCACTTTTCAATTATCAACATTTCAAAATTTGATTTCATATAAAACCTCATTTATGCACTATCATCTATCTCAGGTAATTCAGATACATCACAAATCACATAATGCCACGTTCGAGACCAACCTAGGTGTTAATGCATATGCATGTATTACAAATTTTATTTCAAATCTTTTTCCTTTTTACTTCTATTTAAACTTTTCAAAAATATATTTTTTTTTTCACTTAGGCCCAGAATCTCGAACCTAAGCTCTGATACCAAAATAATTGTAACACCCCATACTCTATATAAGTACTATACATATACCTGGTATACATACAATACGTATATAAAGTATAAGAATGTCACTTTTAGTTTTAATTAAAAAAAAACTTTATCCAAGTTCAAACAATATTACATTGATCTAAAGAACATTTACAAAACCATTATGTTTTCAATGGTTATATATATAACAATCTCATCAAAATTTACCAAAACTTCATTTATACATATGAATATATATTCTTATCAAAATATAACATAAACAAATTGGACATGTATGCATCATATTCTAGTTGGTCTCGATATACACTTACCCTTCTCGTGGCATAACTGTCTGACTCCAAATTAACCATCTACTCACCTGCGCGATTCACAAAACCGCGCTAAGCATAAAAGCTTAGTAGTACAATAAAATAAAATAAACATATGTTACAGAAGAAACATACCTCACAATTTAACATCATATATTATTATTGTCTTAACGTAGATTTCTTCTTTTCAAAGCATTCTTCATATTTTCCACTAACCTCATAACTTATATACATTTACACATATATCAGTGCAACCACAATTTCATAATTTAAAAGAACAATCATAGCTAATACTCACAATCTCCACACCCATACACATATTACATGTCATACGATATTTTCAGAATCTCATCTTTTAACTTAGCATTTCAAATCATATTTCTCTTCAATAGTTTATTTATATATTGTAATCATGTCATACTTCATAACATTCCAAGTCCTTATATTATTCAATTAATTCTTTATTCACCATTCACCATTCATAAATCACACTCCCAACAAAACAAGCATAGATCTCTTTATTAATTCATTTCACACTTCATCATTCACATTGACAACAAAGACAAGCATGGGCCCAAAAGACACTAATATGCCATTCCACTTTCAGAGTTAATGCTTTGGTTTAATTATCACATTTATCATTATCCCAACTAGGCTTCAAGGATTTAGGTTCAACCAAGCTTCAAGGGGAACAAAGCATGCTAAGTATCAACCCAACTTGGCTTCAAGAACTAATCCAACCTAGCTTCAAGGGTTGTAACATCTCAATTAGGCTTCAAGGACTAGACCCAACCAAGCTTCAAGGGGAGTAAAACATGTTAAACTTCAACCCAACTTGGCTTCAAGGATCAAGCCCAACCTAACTTCAAGAGAATGTTACTATAGGCATGCCACCAACAACAAACTCTGAAAATGGAATAACACATTAGCCACACAATTCATTTATTATTTCATTATCAATTTCATTCTCAATTCTCATCATAGCCAATCAAAATGGCTTCACAATTCATTTAAATCATCATAGCCAGTCACAATGGCTTTAATCATATCATTTAAATCACCATTCAATTGCATTGCATTTTATTTAGGCAAACATGCCTCAATCATAACATTTACATCAAAGCAATTTATCATAACAAATTGCATTGCACATACATTTCATATATCATCATCGATATATATATATATATACATAACCATTCATCATTCAAGTACATATATAATCAATTGCATTATCATACATTTTGAGCACCATCCTATCATTCACATCATACTAATCATATCTTCATATCTCTCACCTTTCATAACACATACATATTGAATGCTTTCACATTATATATATATATATTTCATTATATCATCATATCTTTTACATTTCATATTCCCTCATCGATATATTTCTAGCAATTTACATTATACATACGCATCAACATTATAATAGATTACTTAATACATTTATAAATTTTGTACTTACCTCAACAACTACTCCCATCAATCTATACATTTCCTCTTCCAAGAATTCCCAACAGTTAGGTTAATGCAATACAATCTCTTCAAAACCTAATCCAAAGATAATTACATACATAAGAAAATAAGAATGATGATTAACTAGGGCAAACTCTACACATGACACGCTCACCAACACGTGCGTGTCCCTGATCGTGCCCTAAACCAACCATACGGAAGCTTTGACACGCTCAGTAACACGGGCGTGTCACTAGACGTGTTGTTCATTCTGCCTCACAGAAACATTTACACGCCCAACAACACGGGCGTGTTCATGGCCGTGTCAATTGCATTCCTCACAGTAGCTATATCACTCCCAGTAACATGGCCGTGTTAATGGTCGTGTCACAACCGTCCAACTCAGTACCGATTACACGCCCAATCACACGGCTGTGTCACTGACTGTGACAGACCATAAATCAAGAATTCAAACACCCAACCATGAAAACACAAACACTTCAAAACTCATATTTCATCACCCTTAATCGACATCTTGGTTATATTCCTCAATTACCTATCAATTTAACACTTATATCACTTCAATATATCATAACAACAATCATTATACACACCACCATATATTAACTACTCAAATTCCTCAATTCATTCATATAAAACCCTTACTTAACCATTTCAATAATTCATCATCATCCTCACAATTAACCATGTTATCTCATAATTAAACATATTATCATCACCTAAAATATCAATTCCACTCATATATACACTTCAATCTTTCATTAGCATCATCATCATCATCATCATCATCATCAAATTCAAACTCAAACAATAAGAATCAAAACAAGAAAATGGATACTTACTTGGATATTAAGCCAATTCTTCAATAATCATCTTCAATCCTCTCAAAATTCCTTTGAATTTGATGTTCATATGGATGGAATCACCTCTCTCTCTCTCTCTCTCTTTCTTTTTCCCTCTCTCTCTCGTGCAATAAGAATAAGAAGAAGAAAGAAATAATTTCTTCTTTCTTTCATCCTTATCATATATATATATATATAATAATAATAATAATAATAATAATAATAATAAATCTCCACCACACATAATTTCTTTTGACTTTCTTCTTCTTTTTCTTTTTGTCCTTATTATCATTATTATAATTAATCAATTATATATATATAACTCACTTTTCCTACACCAATTTATATCCCATGTATATGTGATGTATATGTATATGTCTTATATATAGTAGTTATATTTCCCATATATACATATACATTAAATCCAAATACACAAATAACTCCAAAACTTTTAGAGTATACCTTGGGATATTACAATGTCCTTATAACCCAAATGGAAGCCTTTTGTTGTCTTAGGTAAAATAGAACTTAGTTGGCTTTTTGAACCATTTTGGGTTTTCTTTTCTTCTTTTTTTTCTTCTTTTTCCCTCTTTTTTTTTTCTAGCTCAAAAAAAGTTGTAATATCCCAATGTATGCCCTAGAAGTTTTAATACAATTGTTGTTTGATTTGAATTTAATGTACATATGTTTTTGCAAAGGAAGTGATTGTGTTAATGGAATGTATATGTTGTATATATGTTAATATATATAACATATATGTTGGTCAAATGGAGAGTCAAGGGAAGAAGATATTTTAATTTGGGATGTGTGAAATTACTAAAGAAGGCAAGAGTTTTAAAGGATATGTAAATAAATAGAAAAGGGCATTTAAGTAATTTTCCTTTTTGGAATGCATGGTGGAGATTTAAAGAGATGACAATTTGATTTTTTCTTCATTTCTTCTTCACATTCCCATATGTTGGCCGGCCATTTCAAAGGAAGGGAGCAAGAGTGAGATTTGTTTAATTCAAATTCAATTTGAAGGAGGAATCAAAGGTTTAAGTTGGAGATTTGTGAAATTTCTTCAATTTAGGTAAGTACTCTCTTGTTTCTTTTTGTTATTTTGAAGTTGTGTATAAGATGAGTTATAGTTTGTTGATATTATGATTTGATGTGTTTGAGATGTGTTTACAAGTGTTGAAATTGATTGTAAGTTAAAAGAAATTGAATTGGTGTTGGTTTTGTTTTGAAGATGGTGAGTTAAGTGGAGGTTGATGGTGAAAGATCAAGAGTGAAGTTGGTTTTAGGGTTTTGAAGTAGGTAAATGGTTATATGTATGGTTAATGTGGATATTGTGTTAAACATGCAAAATAAGTGTTAATGACTTTGATTACATCCATTTGAATGAGTTTATGTTGTGCATAATGTGTTTAATTTCAATCAAAAGAGTGTTGGCTATGGTTAGGGTTTTTGTTCATAAGAGACATGGCCAAACCAAGGAAGAGACACGGCCAAGCTAAGGATTTTTGAGAGACACGGCCAAGTCTATGGAAATTTGGCCGTGTTGGATAATTTTTTGGAGAGGACACGGCCGTGTCCCTTGCCCATGTTTGATTCTGTTGCTTTTGGTTGAGAGACACGGCCACAAGCTTGGCCGTGTCCCTTGAGTGTGTTGGTTACTGTGTTTGGTTTTTGTTCTTCTTGCATTGATGACATTGAACATACATTTGATTATGCATATGATGCTATATGAACAATGTTATGTTATATGCATTGTGAATTTTGTGAATGATAAGATGCTATATGAAATGATATGAGGCCATTGTGATTGGTTATGATAACTCAAATGTGATGTGAAGCCATTGTAATTGGCTATGATGATTCCATTGAAAGAACTTAAGGCATGTTTGCCTAATTGATGATGAGATTGGAGAATGAAATGATAAATGAATTGTGTGTCTAATGTGTTATTCATTTTCAGAGTTTTGTTATTGGTGGCATGCCTATTGGTAACATTCTCTTGAAGTTAGGTTGGATTTGATCCTTGAAGCCTAATTGAGATGTTACAACCCTTGAAGCTAGGTTGGGTTGGTTCTTGAAGCAAAGTTGGGTTGATACTTAGCATGCTTTGTTCCCCTTGAAGCTTGGTTGAACCTAATCCTTGAAGCCTAGTTGGGTATATGATAATGATAAATGTGATAATAAAACCAAAGCATTAACTCTAAAAATTGAATGGCATATTAGAGTGTTTTGGGCCCATGCTTGTCTTCGTATATAATGTGATTCTTGAATGGTAAAATCATTGAAACTATGAAAATGTAATATGAATATTGTTATGACATTGAATGTAGTGTGATGTGATAATGTGATGTGCTTTTATGTGTATGGTTTATGAAATATAAAGGTGTGATGTTAGCTTTTCACCTATGATGTTAACTTTATAATTTAGATGTGTAACATTGCATTGCCTTAAAATATAGTGTTGGTATATTTTGTACTACTAAGCCGATGGCTTAGCGCGATAGTGTTTGATCGCGCAGGTGACAGAGTTGAACCTGAGAGCTCCTCGAGACAAAGTGAGACTAGACATTGAGGATTTTTCTTTTAGGACTTAAAGATCAGAGAAGAGCTGCCAATCATATATATATATATATTCTATGTTTTGTAAACTTTGATTTATAACATATTTGTAATAACTTCCGCTGTGAATTGATAAACATTTTTATATATGGTGTCTTTTGGATTTATTTTAAATGTTAAGTTCGGTTTCATTTATTTACAAAGATATTTGTTGTGTTTTCTTCTTAAACTATGGCATTTACTATAATCAGTATACGTATATTACGATCGTTTAAGCATGCTTGGTATGTATACGGGATATAGGGGTGTTACAATTGTTTTGGTATCAGAGCCTAGGATTGAGATTCTCAACCTAGGTCAAGTGTAAGAAAAAGAGTGTTTTGATTTTAAAAGGTGGATTTTTGAATAATATACATGTTTGGCATTGGCAATCTCTGATCTTTAATGAGAGGTATTCTGCTGTATTTGCAGATATAGGTTGTGATGGATTCTCACTCACGTCAGTCAGTCGAGGGTAGTGCTTAGAGTATAGCTCCTGATGAGATTAGAGAGGGAGCTAGAGTGGATAGTGCTAGAGAGGTACCTGCTTCTATGTCAGGGAGACCAGCTGGTGAGGAGGTTCCGCCAGGTTGGTTTAGGCATGTGATTGATTTGTTGAGGCAAGCACCAGTACAACCACCACCGCCACCCCCACAGCCTTTGGTATCAGTGAGACAGTATGATAAATTAAGGAAATATGGAGCAGAAGACTTCTTGGGTACTATTGATCCAGCTGTAGCTGAGCAGTGGCTAGATAAAGTACAGAGAATATTTGTTCAGTTGCAAGCCACTCCAAAGGAAAAGTTTGATTATGCAAGATCATTGTTGCAAAAGGACGCATATGACTGGTGGAAGACAGTGCCCCATGCTATGGATGATCCACCAACATTGTCCTATGCTGATTTTCTAAGAGAGTTTGAATTGAAGTATACTCCTAGGGAGTACAAAGATGTGAAGAAAATGGAGTTTCTAAGCTTGAAGCAAGATCACCGGACTGTGATGGAATATGAGTTAGAGTTTATCCGGTTGAGCCAGTATGCTGGGGGTATTATATCTTATGAGATAGATAGATGCCGGAGATTTGAGGAGGGATTGAGGCCCTCTATCATGTGTTTGGTGGCTGGATCTAGATACCGTGATTTTTCCCAGCTGGTTGAAGCAGCTAGGAGTGTGGAGAGAGCTCAGATTATTGCAGCTGCTTCAGAGGAAGAGATCAGGGTTAGAAGGCCCCAGTTTGAGGCAGGGTCTTCGTCTGTGAAAAGAGGTAAAGGAAGTTTTATTCCTCGGGTTAGTAGGAGTTAGAGGCCAGTTGGTAGGTCAGTACAGTTTCAAAGGCAGAGATCTAGACCTACAGTTTCAGTGGCGAGTGCTCCGACCCCAGTGATGCAGAGATCCACCTTACCCATATGCATTCATTGTGGTAGGCCACATGGTGGTACTTGTTGGAAGACGGGTGTAGCAGGGGTATGTTTTAGATGTGGATCTCCCGATCATTTTGTGAGAGATTGTCCTGAGAGACAGGAGCAGATGTCGGTGGATAATGCAGCTTCTCGACCTAGTGTGAGGGGAGGTTGGGGAGGCAGAGGTTTCGGCAGAGGAGGCAGATATGGGTTCAGCTCTAGAGGAGGTTCTACATCCAGGGAGAGTAGACCAGAGGAGGCTGGATATTCTCAGAGGATTTATGTGATGCAGAGGCAACCAGATGCTTCGGCAGTCATAGCTGGTACTTTTTCTTTATTTGATACTTCAGTACTTGCTTTGATTGATCCCGGATCCATGCATTCATATATTAGTGCATCTGTTTTGCCTGTGTCTGATGTGCATGTTGAATCCCTAGGATTTGATGTATTGGTGACAAATCCGTTAGGGCATAGTGTGATTGTTAGCAAAGTGCACCGAGATAGTGCAGTAGTGGTTCAAGGTGAGGAGTTTCTTGGAGATTTGATTGAGATGCCTTTTAAGGAATATGATGTAATCCTAGGCATGGACTGGTTATCTAGACATGGAGCTGTGGTTGACTGCCAAAAGAAAGTTGTTACCTTGAGAACCAGTGATGGTAGAGAGGTGTTAGTATCTAGTGAGCAGGGACAGCTAGCATCCTTGTTTGTTTCAGCTGTCGCAGCTAGAAGATTGATTAGAAAAGGGTGTGATGCTTACCTTGCTTATGTTGTAGATATGAGAGTAAAGGGTTCTCAACTTCATAGTATACCCACAGTTGCAGAGTTTCCAGATGTGTTTCTAGAGGAGTTGCCAGGGTTGCCTCCTGAGAGAGAGGTGGAGTTTGGTATTGAATTATTGCCTGGTACCACTCCTATCTCTATTACTCCTTATAGAATGGCACCTGCTGAACTGAGAGAACTGAAGGTGCAATTGCAGGAGTTGCTGGATAAAGGGTTTGTTCGCCCTAGTGTTTCACCGTGGGGAGCTCCTGTATTGTTTGTGAAGAAGAAGGATGGTACTATGAGACTGTGTATCGATTATAGGCAGTTGAACAAGGTGACTATTAAAAATAAATATCCTTTGCCTAGAATTGATGATCTCTTTGATCAATTGAAAGGTGCAGCAGTGTTTTCCAAAATTGATTTGAGATCAGGGTACCATCAGTTGAGAGTCAGAGCTGAAGATGTTCCTAAGACTGCTTTTCGGACCAGGTATGGGCATTATGAGTTTCTAGTTATGCCTTTTGGTTTGACGAATGCACCTGCAGTTTTTATGGATTTGATGAATAGGGTGTTTAGGCCCTATTTTGATCAGTTTGTAGTGGTCTTTATAGATGATATTTTGGTGTATTCACATAATGAAGAAGAGCATGACAAGCATCTGCGGATTGTGTTGCAAATTTTGAGAGAGAAGCAATTGTTTGCTAAACTATCGAAATGTGAGTTTTGGCTTGACCAAGTTACTTTTCTCGGTCATATAGTTTCAGCAGAGGGTATTAGAGTTGATCCGAGTAAAGTTGAAGTTATTTTGAATTGGAGTCCACCAAAGTCTGTGACTGAAGTTAGAAGTTTTCTGGGTTTGGTAGGCTATTACCGACGGTTTGTGAAAGGATTTTCTTTGATAGCTACTCCACTTACCAGATTACTTCGAAAGGGAGTTAGATTTGTATGGACAGATCAGTGTCAGGCTAGTTTCGAACAGTTGAGAGAAATGTTGACTCAAGCACCTGTTCTTACTTTACCTGTGGAAGATAAACCATATGTGATTTACAGTGATGCTTCACATAGTGGTTTGGGTTGTGTTCTGATGCAAGAAGGTAAAGTGATAGCTTATGCTTCTCGACAGTTGAAACCACATGAACTCAATTATCCTACTCATGATTTAGAGTTGGCAGCCATTGTGTTTGCATTGAAGATTTGGCGACATTATCTATATGGGGAAAAGTGTTTTATTTATACTGACCATAAAAGTTTGAAATATTTGGGTGTCCAAAAAGAGCTTAATCTTCGACAGAGGAGATGGTTGGAATTGATTAAAGACTACGACTGTTTGATTGATTATCATCCTGGTAAGGCAAATGTTGTTGCTGACGCCTTGAGTCTGAAGTCTTTAGCAGGTTTAACTGTTTATTCGCTCTCGTTGCTTGTTGAGTTGAGAGCGTTGCATGCTAGTTTTGTATCTTGTGATGATGGTGCATTGTTGGCACAGTTGCAGTTGAAACCAGTGTTGTTGGATCAGATTAGAGAAGCTCAAGTGGCTGATGAGAAGATTCAAAAGATTGTTTCAGATTGCCAGAATGGAAAGAGTCGAGATTTTATTGCGAGAAATGATGGGAGTCTTTGGTTTAAGAACAAAATGTGTGTACCTGATGATGCTAAATTGAGAAGGATTATTTTAAAGGAAGCACATCAATCAGTATTTACTATGCATCCGGGTAATACAAAGATGTATCATGATTTGAGACAGCATTATTGGTGGTCCGGTATGAAGAGAGACATTGCAGATTTTGTGTCTAAATGTCTCACATGTCAGAGAGTAAAAGCTGAGCATCAAGTTCCAACAGGGTTACTTCAACCTTTAACAGTGCCTGAATGGAAATGGGGTAGAGTAACCATGGATTTCGTATCTGGTCTGCCATTGACACAAAGAAAGCATGATGCTATTTGGGTGATTGTTGACAGGTTGACTAAGACAGCTCATTTTCTTCCGGTTCGGATGGATTACTCTTTGGAGAGGTTAGCTGAGCTGTATATCCATGAGATTGTGAAGTTGCATGGTGTTCCAACTTCTATAGTGTCTGATTGAGATCCCCGGTTTACTTCCAGGTTTTGGAAGAGTTTACATAGTACTTTGGGTTCTCGATTACACTTCAGTACTACTTTTCATTCGCAGACAGATGGGCAGTTAGAGAGAGTGATACAGATTATCGAGGACATGTTGAGAAGCTGTGTCATTGATTTCTCGGGAGGTTGGGATAAATTCTTACCACTTGTGGAATTTGGTTACAATAACAGTCACCAATCCAAAATTGGTATGGCACCATTTGAGGCATTGTATGGTAGACGGTGTAGGACACCTCTATGTTGGAATGACCTTGGAGAAAGTAAGTTAATTGGTCCTGATTTGGTTAAAGAAACGGAAAAGAAAGTGAAGATGATTCGAGATAGGTTGAAAACAGCTTCTGACCGACAGAAATCTTATTCAGATTTGAAGAGGAGAGACATTGAATATAATGTGGGAGATAAAGTATTTTTGAAGGTGTCTCCTTGGAAAAAGATCTTGAGGTTTGGTCGGAAAGGGAAATTGAGTCCTCGTTTCATTGGACCGTATGAAGTTTTGGAAAGAGTTGGGCCAGTTGCTTATCGGCTTGCTTTACCACCCGAGTTAGATAGGATCCATAATGTATTCCATGTTTCTATGTTGAGGAGATACAGGTCGGATCCATCTCATGTGTTGCCAATTGAATCTATCGAAGTGAGTTCAGATTTAACATATGAAGAGGAAGCAGTTGCTATCTTGGCATGTGATGTAAAAGAGTTGAGAAATAAGAAAGTGCCTTTGGTGAAGGTTCTATGGAAGGATCATGGAAGAGAAGAGGCAACTTGGGAGAATGAGCAATCAATGCGAGATCAATATCCTCAACTATTCCAGACTTTATATCAGGTAATTTCGAGGATGAAATTTCTTTTTAGAGGGGGAGAATTGTAATATCCCAATGTATGCCCTAGAAGTTTTAATACAATTGTTGTTTGATTTGAATTTAATGTACATATGTTTTTGCAAAGGAAGTGATTGTGTTAATGGAATGTATATGTTGTATATATGTTAATATATATAACATATATGCTGGTCAAATGGAGAGTCAAGGGAAGAAGATATTTTAATTTGGGATATGTGAAATTACTAAAGAGGGCAAGAGTTTTAAAGGATATGTAAATAAATAGAAAAGGGCATTTAAGTAATTTTCCTTTTTGGAATGCATGGTGGAGATTTAAAGAGATGACAATTTGAATTTTTCTTCATTTCTTCTTCTCTTTCCCATATGTTGGCCGGCCATTTCAAAGGAAGGGAGCAAGAGTGAGATTTGTTTAATTCAAATTCAATTTGAAGGAGGAATCAAAGGTTTAAGTTGGAGATTTGTGAAACTTCTTCAATTTAGGTAAGTACTCTCTTGTTTCTTTTTGTTATTTTGAAGTTGTGTATAAGATGAGTTATAGTTTGTTGATATTATGATTTGATGTGTTTGAGATGTGTTTACAAGTGTTGAAATTGATTGTAAGTTAAAAGAAATTGAATTGGTGTTGGTTTTGTTTTGAAGATGGTGAGTTAAGTGGAGGTTGATGGTGAAAGATCAAGAGTGAAGTTGGTTTTAGGGTTTTGAAGTAGGTAAATGATTATATGTATGGTTAATGTGGATATTGTGTTAAACATGCAAAATAAGTGTTAATGACTTTGATTACATCCATTGGAATGTGTTTATGTTGTGCATAATGTGTTTAATTTCAATCAAAAGAGTGTTGGCTATGGTTAGGGTTTTTGTTCATAAGAGACATGGCCAAACCAAGGAAGAGACACGGCCAAGCTAAGGATTTTTGAGAGACACGGCCAAGTCTATGGAAATTTGGCCGTGTTGGATAATTTTTTGGAGAGGACACGACCGTGTCCCTTGCCCATGTTTGATTCTGTTGCTTTTGGTTGAGAGACACGGCCACAAGCTTGGCCGTGTCCCTTGAGTGTGTTGGTTACTATGTTTGGTTTTTGTTCTTCTTGCATTGATCAGATTGAACATACATTTGATTATGCATATGATGCTATATGAACAATGTTATGTTATATGCATTGTGAATTTTGTAAATGATAAGATGCTATATGAAATGATATGAGGCCATTGTGATTGGTTATGATAACTCAAATGTGATGTGAAGCCATTGTAATTGGCTATGATGATTCCATTGAAAGAACTTAAGGCATGTTTGCCTAATTGATGATGAGATTGGAGAATGAAATGATAAATGAATTGTGTGTCTAATGTGTTATTCATTTTCAGAGTTTTGTTATTGGTGGCATGCCTATTGGTAACATTCTCTTGAAGTTAGGTTGGATTTGATCCTTGAAGCCTAATTGAGATATTACAACCCTTGAAGCTAGGTTGGGTTGGTTCTTGAAGCCAAGTTGGGTTGATACTTAGCATGCTTTGTTCCCCTTGAAGCTTGGTTGAACCTAATCCTTGAAGCCTAATTGGGTATATGATAATGATAAATGTGATAATTAAACCAAAGCATTAACTCTGAAAATTGATGGCATATTAGAGTGTTTTGGGCCCATGCTTGTCTTTGTATATAATTTGATTCTTGAATGGTAAAATCATTGAAACTATGAAAATGTAATATGAATATTGTTATGACATTGAATGTAGTGTGATGTGATAATGTGATGTGCTTTTATGTGTATGGTTTATGAAATATAAAGGTGTGATGTTAGCTTTTCACCTATGATGTTAACTTTATAATTTAGATGTGTAACATTGCATTGCCTTAAAATATAGTGTTGGTATATTTTGTACTACTAAGCCGATGGCTTAGCGCGATAGTGTTTGATCGCGCAGGTAACAGAGTTGAACCTGAGAGCTCCTCGAGACAAAGTGAGACTAGACATTGAGGATTTTTCTTTTGGGACTTAAAGATAAGAGAAGAGCTGCCAATCATGTATATATATATATATATTCTATGTTTTGTAAACTTTGATTTATAACATATTTGTAATAACTTCCGCTGTGAATTGATAAACATTTTTATATATGGTGTCTTTTGGATTTATTTTAAATGTTGAGTTTGGTTTCATTTATTTACAAAGATATTTGTTGTGTTTTCTTCTTAAACTGTGGCATTTACTATATTCAGTATACGTATATTACGTTCGTTTAAGCATGCTTGGTACGTATACGGGATATAGGGGTGTTACAAGAGTTGTCTTGTTTGTACTAACTTGGGCTTCCAATAATGGATGAGTGGAGTAACATAAATCTTCTTTAACAGGGATAAATCATTTGTTACTCCGATGTTGTCTTGGTATATTGGAGATATTAAGGGAACTTCAACTACCCTTATGGTCTTGAAAACTTCAACTATCTTCATGGTCTTGAGAACTTCAATTATCCCTATGGTTTTGAGAACTTCAACTATCTTCATGGTCTTGAGAGCTTCAACTATCCTCAAGATCTTGACTAATCATTGCTTTCTTTGATCTTCTTGCCTCTTCATCTTAGTGATCATAAGACTTGTCAAAAGTATCACAACAACTCAAGATAGGTTATTGGGGTTATATGCCAATGAAAAGCAAGCTAAAATTTTATGAAGGCTCAAAGGGACAACTAGGGATTGATATTTAATAGGGTGGATGCTAGTTGTTGGCTAACCAAACAATGCCTAGATCATTTCTCCCTTAAATAAGCAGAGTTCAATTTCGCCTCGAAAGTTTGTCAAACCATGTTCTAAGACTGACTAGGACCTAGACAAAGGTAATTATGCAGGAGCCCTCTCTAAGTAAGCATACACAACTCAATGCTATAGAGCAATTCCCTCATCTAGTAAAGTCATTCAAGTCATGATGCATAGACACATTAATTTATAAACATCAAGCTAGGTTCCTCATCAGTTGAGCACCAAAATTAACAAAGACAAACAAAAAATTTGATGAAAATAATTTATTCAAATAAATTTAAATTTGAAAAATAAGATTGTTCCAATTTAAATATTAAAGAAAGTAAAATTGAAAAGCAACATTCAAGATAAGGAAAGTTCTTTGAGTTGGAGTTAAAGATGCTTCATTTATTTAGACATCTTAAGGGCAAGGATTTTTTCCATCATCAAGGATCATTGCTTCATCATCCATAATTGGCCCAAGCTTGCTTAGTAGCACATCATCTTTAGTAGCTTCTCTTTCCATATCTTGACAAGATGACAAGATAAAACTCTTCATGAAGGTTGCAAGCGGTGGCACTCTTCCAAATTTAGGCAAAGGATCATTCTTAGTGTTGGGCTTATTAGGCTCAGGTAGCTTGCCACTGTCAATCAAATATTGGATTTTGTGCCTTAAGTGACCACATTTATCTGTCTCATGCCCTTGCATTTGATGGAATTGACAGAAGACCTTGACTTCAAAATTTGGTGTTAGAGGCTTATGTAGAGGCCGAGGTGTCAATGGTTGTAGCAAATCCATCTTTATTAAATTTTCTAACATCTTTGACAAAAGCTCCCCCAAGTTTGAAAATTTACGCTTCTTTGTTGGCTTAGTTGTTTCATTTTTCTCAACACCTCCTCTTTCCCTTTGACTTTGCCCACTAGGGTGATAGCCGCTCTTATTGCTCCACTTAGATAGCACATGGTTCGGTTGGTCTTGTAGAATAGGGATTGATCTCTCATTTTTCATTCGATCTCTATCAGTAGACATGTTCCTTATTAATACTGCCTTTTCCTTCTTTCTTATGTCGATGGGAGATGCCTCATTAGCATTGTTGAAAATGGAAATCAATCCATGATAATTCCCATTAATTAGGTTTTAATCCATTCAACCAACTAAAGTAGCTTTTATGCTATATTGGATTAAAACTAAATTAAGAGATTTATTATAAATATTTTTCTCACTTGAAAAGAGTAACTAATGGTTCATGCCAAAAACAAGCCCATGGTTAATTTATTCTTAGTGTAAACTAGGCCCACAATTGATTTTTAGTATTTCATAATTGACCTAAATATTTTTGCAAGCTCTTTGTAAAAAATGGTTGGGTGAAAATAGTTTTGTTTCTAAGCCTATTGTAAAAGAGATTAGAAAAATGGATTTTGGGCTTAGCATTTGGGCCATGGGCCAAACAATTTTTGATTTGTTTTTAGAAAAGTCTTATGTCCAAAGACCATCTTGAAAAATTTTGAAAATAGCTTTGGTCTTTTGGATTTTAAAGAAAATTTTTTTTTGAGCTTACAATATACTTAGGTCATATTAGAAAAAGAAGAAACCAAATAAGCCATGATTTAAGCTAAGATAAATCAACCATAGTCAAACAACATGCATTTGGGGTAAAACCTAAGGAAAGTAACTAGGCCAATTACATGAGCTTTAGTCTTTGGGTTAAAAGGCTTAGGTTCCCATAGCAAGTATATACCAAATGGTACGAGGCTATGAGTGGTTATGCCATGCTTGATCTCCATACCTTGAGTGAAAGTATGGTATCCCTTAAATAACATAACACGGGTAAGATAGGCGTCCTAACTCACGCACACGATGCAATCTAATATGATGCAATGGATAATATCATTATAAAAAAGAATAGTATAATATAAAGACTAACGGAATCAACTTCTCTTATCCCCAGTGGAGTCGCCACTGTGAGTGGGGATTTTTGCCCCCACTCCCGGTGGAATGGTTCTTGTGACTTCAGCACTGTTTAGGCTCAGGGCCTTAGAGAACATGGACTTAAGTCTGGAGAAAATGGAGTCCCCACCCGGATAGGCCGGGAAAAAGACATAGGTGGATGACTCAATTCCTAAGGAATCCCCAACCCCCTAATGGGTTCAGAAAGTTGGGTACGTGTGGGGAAGGTGAGAAATGGCCCAGCACTCCCACAATGCTCGGTTCATTGGAACCAGCCTCCTTTACAGGTCTTAATATTATAAAATTCTTAAATATAACAACATTATCCATATTACACACAATATGTAACACCCCCATATCCAATGCACACACACTACAACCACAACAAGGTAGCATAAGTGCACCAAACATAGGGATGCTACGGTTTTCTTAACATTCAAACCCTTTAAAACTTGATACAATACCCTTATCATTTTACATTATAGAAAATTAGATCATTTACTTATAAAACAAAACATATTAGTTATATGTATATATATATACATTTATATATTACACAGCGGAAGTTATAAAATATGTACATATTTACATATTAAACATTTCTTTACAAAATATAAAGAAGTATACATGATTGGCAAGTTTGCTCTGATCTTTAAACTCCCAAAATGGATTCTTCAAGGTCTACTCTCACTTGGTCTTGAAGAACTCTCGGGTTCAACTCTATCAACTCTATTACCTGCGCGATTAAACACTATCGCGCTAAGCCAAGGGCTTAGTAAAAAAAAACATTCAATGGATATGCTTTAATGCAATACAATGTCAATTCTAATTCATATCATATATGTAACAATATAGATGCAAAGCTAACAACATCCCTTTACATTTTATAATCAACATACATATATGCATATCACATTTCAACATCATTGCATATACTTCATTATTTAATCATTTAATCATCCATGAACAATAGTAAACAAATCATGACTCACATTAAACAAAGACAAGCATTGGGCCCAAGACACACTAATATGCCATTCAATTTTCAGAGTTAATGCTTTGGTTTGTTATCACATTTATCAATATCATATACCCAACTAGGCTTCAAGGATTAAGTTCAACCAAGCTTCAAGGGGAGCAAAGCATGCTAAGCTTCAACCCAACTTGGCTTCAAGAACTAACCCAACCTAGCTTCAAGGGTGGTAACATCTCAATTAGGCTTCAAGGATTCAATCCAACCTAACTTTAAGAGATTTTTACACTCATTAGGCATGCTACCAACAACAAACTCTGAAAATGGAATAACACATTAGCCACACAATTCATTTAGATTTCATTCTCAATTCTCATTATCATTTAGGCAAACATGCCTCATTTATCTCCATTGAATCACCTTAGCCAATAACAATGGCTTCACAATTCATTTCACAATATAACACTTCATTATTCAAGTGTATATCTATCACATCCATGATCACATTATACCTCACATAGCATCATTCATAAATATCAACATTTCATTTCACATTACTCATGAAACACATTACCATTCACAATGCATAACATAACATTATTCAATCTCAACAATGCAAGAACAATTTATTTTATTCATAGCTTTAGGATCATACACAAGTGTTTGATTAAGTTATTCCTTGGTTTAAGCATGTTTAAAATGTTTATGTTTAGGTTTAGAGACCAAACTACCTTTGAAGAATCCAAACCATGCAAAAAGAACCAAGACATCAAACACTATCCAACTCATTTGTAAGACACGCCCAGCCCACTTGAGGGACACGCCCAGCCCTCTTGAGGGACACGCCCGTGTCTCTAAAAATAAAAGAGGCAGTAGCCAACACAAATAAATGACACGCCCGTGTCACTTCATTGTTGCTGGCTGTGTCACACATAAACACCACCTTAACCAATCCAACACTTTATCAATTGCACTCAACACAATATTCATCATATAACATGTTTCAAATGAATATAATCAATGTTCTAAACATATCTTCATCACAAGAATCACTTCACAACACATTATCATAACAATTAAACACATATCATCTCAAAACCCTAAAACCAACATCCACCAATTCCAACAACAACCTCTAATGAAACTCATAACTTAAAATCAATTTAACACTTGAAAACACAACACAACACATCTCAAATCCACCAAATCACAAAATCACCAAACCTTAATTCACTTCCAACACCACTTCCAAATAATTAAAGAAAACAAGAGAATACTTACTTCAAAAGAAGAAATTCCACAAATCTCTTGTCAAATCTTTTGATTGTTTCTTCAATTTGCTTCAAGCATCAAGAACACTTCTCTTCCCTTTTTGGTTTTTGGAGAGCCGGCCACCTCTTGAAAGAAAGAAGAAAATGATGAAGACACAAAGTCAAATTTTGCTTTTAATCTCCACCAAGTGTTCTTATCCAAGCAATTACCAAAATACCCTCAATCATATAACTAACTTTTGTCTCATATAAGCCCTTACATGTAATTACACACTTAACACAAAAATATCTCTCTTCCTTTGACTCTTTCTTTGACCCATTTATATGTTATATATATCATCATATACACAACATATACCACTCTCTCTAAACCCTAATTCTTTCCCAAAACACTTATACACAAGCATTCTCTTCTCAATTTCTTTTCTTATCTCATCATATACATTCAATCCAATTTATAACAATAACAACAACAACAATATGCAAAACTTCTAGGGCATAAATGAGGATATTACACAATAATTAAAAAGAAAGCATCATTATATTAAAATCAAAGCAATGTCCAAACAAAGCAAATAAATGGACACCCGTCCAAGGATGGCAACATGTCCTTACATCACATGCCTAGATAGGACACCCACCAAAAGGTAGAAACATGCCCTTTACATAGGTTCTAAAATAGAAAAGCAAATTAAATTAAATGATGTTTAACTAATGAGGTACCCACCAAGTGGAAACATACCTCTTACAACTTTTGGAAATCTTAATTAATTGATAAAAGTAAATAATCATTTATCATAAATAAAATCATTCATCAAAGCTATTAATTAAAATATAAACATCCATCCATGATAAATAAAATAAACCATGTATTGAACTTAAATAAATTAAGGCATATAAAATAAATCAAAGCATAATCAAATATAAAATTGAATAAAGCAAATAAAAAGTCCAAATTATAGCTACTATTTCCATTTAGATTTCTTTATCTCGTGTGTTAAGGTTTTGGGAATTTCATGAGTATAAGCTACTGTGACTTTTTTATGGAATTAAAATAGATTGAAGTTTTATGTTTTAAAAGGTTGGTAAGACACTTTGATTAAACAAATTAAGGTTTGAATGATGAAATCATGAAACTAGGGTTTTAGACACTTTAAAATACTTTGATTTATGATTTTAGGTTATTGGGTTTCTACGCTACTGTGTAAATTTAACCTATTTATGTTTTATGGTTTTTAATGTTTTAAAAGGATTAGGGTTCATAAAAATTAGGGTTTAAAGTTTTAAAAGGATTAGGGTTCATTATTTTGAATTTTGGAAGTTGAATTTGGGTTTAGTATTTTTAGAATTTAGGGTCACGGGTGGTGAATTAATTTTTAGGAATTTGGAAATCAATTTGATAATTTCATGAAGTTTTATGAATTTAAACAAACAAATTAAATTTTTATAAGTAGAAAATATGTTTTTTAAGGCTTTTTGAATGAAATAGAGCCTATTTTAAAATTTTAAAAGAAACAGAATTTAAATCTTAGTTTTGTTGAAAAATATGTTCAATTATAGTTTTAAGATTTTTAAGAAGTAAAAATAACAATTTTAAGCCTTTTGGAAGATAAACCAACGAAATAAAGCTTTTAACTTTAGAAAAACTAATTTAAAATTCTAAGATTTTAGATTTTGAAAAAAAAAACAAATTCTTAGTTTTAGCTACTGTGTAAAAAAATAAAGAAATTAGAATTTCATACCTTCTTTTGTAAATTGCACCAAAATTGCTTCTTGGATGAGCAAGCTCAAAAGACCAGCCTTTTTGCCTTTTCAATCCCTTAAATCGTGTTTCTGCTGCTTTAAAATCAATTGAATTCAAGCTTTTCCTTTATGAATTTGGATTTTCTTTTTTTTTTCTTGTCCCTCTCGGCCTCCTCTTTTTTAATTGCCTTTGGTCCTTATTTATAGTGGTTTGATGTGGTTTTTTCTTAATTACTTAAGGTAAGTAATGTTAATAAAAAAAGAAACTGAAACCTATTTGAATTAGGTTTCGAAAAATTTGCATCGGAAAAATTGCACTACCGAAAAAAATTACTGCAGGAAAAAATGCGTTGGTGAAAAAATTATGCCGCAGTTGGCTGCGGCAGCGTGCACGAAACGGGCCCGTAGCCATTTCGCAGGCAGAAAAATTCTACGTGCGAAATACCCATGGGCCCGCGCGATGATTTTTTCATCGCCGATTTTTCTGACTCCAATTTTTATTTTTATTTTTATTTTTTGACTTTTATTTGTTTATTTATATTTTTTATTAATAAAAATTAGATACTAAAGCAAAAATTATTTAATAAAAATTATTTTGGACCAATTAGACAACAAAAATCATTTTAGACTAAATAAAACATATTTGACCGGATTGGGTAAAAAATTAAGGGTCTACAATTACATTTCATTATATTATTCAATTATTTCATCATTCATGATTCACATTTAAGCAAAAAAAAGCATGGACCCAAAAAGGATCTAATATGCTTATCAAAGTTCAGAGTTACTGCTTTGGTCCATAATTACATTCATCAAGCCCGTAGGTGATATATATATATATATCCATGGATAATGTAACAGACCCAGTCTCTTGGACCTCAACTCGGCTAGACTCTAGGGCCCCAGTATCTTGGTCCTCAACCCTACTAGACTGTTACAGTTTTTGAGGCTTACGACCCGGCCTTTTCGCCTCAAAAACATCACATTTCATATTTTTCTGCTGGGCTCGGCTTACTACCTGGTCTTTTCACCTGCCCAGTGATTTATAGGCATACCGCCAAACCCAGAACTCTGAAAATTGAATAACATACTAGGCACACAATTAATTCATTTATTTCATTATCAATCCCTTTCACAAATCATTTTTCATTTCATGTCTCATAATCAAACTAGGCTGATTGCCTTAGTTTATAATCTTTTCCCATTTTTCCCATTCTTCTATTTCATTTCAATATCACATTTTTCCACATTTCTTTTCTTATAGAATACATTACTCAATTGCATTAAACATACATTTTGAATTATCATCATATCTTTCACATTATGCAAATCATAACATTAATCAAATGTATCAATAATGTAATAGATTACTTAACACATTCACATCCAAATGTGTTAAGTCCCAAAGTCATGTAAATGAATACAACCATGTAAGGTTTGCACTTATCTCAAGAGCAACTCACCCAACACCAAACTCCTCTTCTAAGAATCCTTCAACACTTGGATTAGGGCAACTCAATCTCTTCAAAACCTAATCCAAAAGTGATCATGCATATTCACTTAGAGATACACATGAGATAATATAGATAAGAACCAACTAGGGCAAACTTTATCCATGACACGCTCAAGAACAGGGGCGTGTCCTTGACCGTGCCCTAAACTCACAACAGAGAAGCTTTGACACGCTCAGTGACATGGGCGTGTCACTGGCCTTGTCAATCCTCCCTTAACACAGTAGCTATGACACGCTCAGTGACATGGGCGTGTCACTGGACGTGTCAATCCACCAACATCACAGTAGCTATGACACACTCAATGACACGGACTTGTCACTGGCCGTGTCAATGCTACTACAACACAGAAGCTGTGACATGCTCAGTGACATGGGCGTGTCACTGGTCATGCCACCCATCCAGAAAATAGAACCATTGACTTGCCTAAGGACTTGGTCGTGTTCATAGGCATGTCAGGACAAAAATCCAGATTCCGGCAACAACGACACCACATCCAACAAACCTCTTCCTTTTTCCATCTTCCACTTCAAAAAAACTTAACCAAACACATCAATAAACCATAATAAACTTGCAAAAACACCAAAACAACTCAATACATACATCAAACACCAATCTCAACTCATCACATACACAAAACACAACACTTGCTTCTCATCACCAAACTTAACCTTTCCTTCAAACCAATCCCAAAATCCACACCAATAAGACCAAACACTCTCAAACACACCACAATCAAACATACACATGTCATCAACAACCAAAAACCAAGCTCAATTCACAAATTCAAAAGAAAACCAAAGAATCAAGTGGAAAACTTACCAAAAGTGAAGAAAATCTTTAGGATTCCAACTTGATCACTTGAAACACCCTTCAATCTTGAGTTTGGATGAGCAAAATCTCTCTTTTCTCTCTTGCTATGGTGATAGCCGACCAACAAAGAAAGAAGAAGAAGATGATGAAGAAAGAAGAGCAAAGTCAACTACTCACAACCTCTCTTAACCATACAATTCTCTCTTTTAATTTCCACCAATCAATTTTAATAATAAAATAATCATAAATATCATCATCCACTTCCACTTAATTTCCATTTCAATTAATTTAATTATAATTAAATATGTCTTTTGACCAATTCATTAATAGCCTTGTATATGTTGTACATATATACACACTTCTCTTTTCATCTTTTATCTTACCACTTAAACATTTATACCTTATATCAACAATAAGCATTCCAAAAATTTTAGGGCATAATTTGAGATATTACAATTCTCCCCCTCTAAAAATAAATTTCGTCCTCTAAATTACCTGATCTTAAGTCTGAAACAATTGAGGATACTGATCCGCATCGCTTGCTCACTCTCCCAAGTTGCCTCTTCCTTCGTATGATTCTTCCAAAGAACATTCACAAGTGGCACTTTCTTATTTCTCAACTCTTTCACTTCATGTGCCAAAATAGCAACTGGTTCTTCTTCAGAAGTCAGATTTGGGCTCACCTTAATAGATTCAATTGACAAGATATGAGATGGGTCTGATCTATACCTCTGCAGCATAGAAACATGAAAGACATTGTGAATTTTATCCAACTCAGGCGGCAAAGCAAGTCAATAAGCAACTGGTCTAACTCTCTCCAATACCTCATAGGGTCCAATAAAACGAGGACACAGCTTCCCTTTGCGGCCAAATCTCAAAATCTTCTTCCAAGGAGACACTTTCAGAAATACTTTATCTCCGACATTGAACTCTATGTCTCTCCTCTTCAAATCTGAATAAGATTTCAACCGATCTGAAGCTGCTTTCAACCGATCCCAAATTATCTTCACTTTCTCTTCCGTTTCTTTAATCAAATCGGGACCAGCCAACTTGCCTTCTCCATTTTCATTCCAACATAGAGGCATCCTACATTTTCTACCATACAATGCCTCATATGGTACCATTCCAATACTGGATCAATGACTGTTGTTGTAAGCAAATTCCATCAATGGAAAAAATCTGTCCCAACTTCCAGAGAAATCAATGACACAGCTTCTCAACATGTCCTCTAAAATATGTATCATTCTCTCCGACTGCCCATCTGTCTGCGGATGAAAAGCAGTGCTAAAGTGCAATCGAGAACCCACAACACCATGCAAACTCTTCCAAAACCTCAAAGTGAACCGAGGATCTTGATCAAACACCAAAGAAATTGGGACTCCAAACAATCTTACTATCTCCCTGATATATAGCTCAGCCAACTTCTCCAAAGAATAGTCCATTCTAACTGGAAGAAAATGAGCTGTTTTCATCATCCAGTCAACAATCACCCAGACGGCATCATGCTTCTTCTAAGTCAAAGGCAAACCAATCACAAAGTCCATCGTCACTCGCTCCCATTTCCATTCAGGTACAGATAAAGGTTGGAGCAACCTTATTAGAACTTGGTGCTCGGCCTTCACTCTCTGACAAGTGAGACACTTGGATACAAACTCCGCTATGTCTCTCTTCATACCTGACCACCAATAGTGCTGCTTCAAATCATGATACATTTTAGTACTCCCAGGGTGCATAGCAAAAACCGATTAATGTGCTTCCTCTAAAACAATCTTTCTCAATCTTGCATCATTAGGAGCACACAATTTATTTTTGAACCAAAGGTTGCCATCATCTCTTACAAGAAAATCTCGGCTCTCTCCTTTTTGGCATTCTGACACAACTTTCTAAATTTTCTCATCAGCCAACTGAGCCTCTTTAATCTGATCCAACAACACCGGTCTCAAATGCAACTAAGCCAACAATGCGCCATCATCACATGATTCAAAACTAGCATGCAACTCTCTCAACTCAACAAGTAACGAGAGCGAATAATTAGTCAAACCTACTAAAGACTTCCGACTCAAGGCATCTACAACAAGATTCTCCTTGCCAGGATGATAGTCAATCAAACAGTCATAATCTTTAATCAACTCCAACCACTGTCTCTGCCGAAGATTCACCTCTCTCTAAACCCCCAAATATTTTAAACTCTTGTGATCTGTATAGATGAAACACTTGTCCCCATAAAGATAATGCCTCCATATCTTCAAAGAAAACACTATAGCTACCAATTCCAAATCATGCGTCGGATAATTAAGCTCATGAGGCTTCAACTACCGAGAAGCATAAGCTATGACTCTACCCTCCTGCATTAAAACACAACCTAAACCATTATGTGAGGCATCACTGTAAATCACATATGGTTTATCTTCCACAGGTAAGGTAAGAACAGGAGCTTGAGTCAACATTTCTTTCAACTGCTCAAAGCTCGCTTGGCACTGCTCTGTCCACACGAATCTAATTCCCTTCTGAAGCAATCTGGTGAGTGGAGTAGCTATCAAAGAAAAACCCTTCACAAACCATCGATAATAGCCTGCCAAACCCAGAAAACTTCTAACTTCAGTCACAGACTTCAGTGGAGTCCAATTCAAAATGGCCTCAGCTTTACTCCGATCAACTCTTATACCATCTGCTGACACCACATGACCCAGAAAAGTCACTTGATCAAGCCAAAACTCACACTTAGAGAGTTTAGCATATAATTACTTCTCTTTCAAGGTCTGTAATACTATCTGCAAGTGCTTGTCATGATCCTCTTCATTACGCGAATACACCAAAATATCATCAGTAAAGACCACCACAAACTGATCTAGATAGGGTCTAAGCACCCTGTTCATCAAATCCATGAAAACTGCTGCTGCATTTGTCAACCCAAAAGGCATCACCAAAAACTCATAATGCCCATACCTTGTGCGGAAAGCTATCTTAGGAACATCTTCAGCTTTGACTCTCAACTGATGGTACCCTAATCTCAAATCAATCTTGGAGAAAACTACTGCTGCCTTCAACTGATCAAAGAGATCATCTATTCTAAGCAAAGGATATTTATTCTTGATAGTCACCTTGTTTAATTTCCTATAATCAATGCACAATCTTAAGGTACCATCCTTCTTCTTCACAAATAAAACAGGAGATCCCCACGGAGACACACTAGGGCGAACAAAACATTTCCTACAATTGCACCTTCAACTCTCTCAACTTAGCAGGTGCCATTCGATAGGGAGTAATAGAGATGGGAGTGGTACCAGGCAACAATTCGATACCAAACTCAACCTCTCTCTCAGGGGGTAACCCTTGCAACTCCTCAGGAAATACATCTAGGAATTCTGCAACTGTGGGTATACTATTAAGTTGAGAAACCACTACTCTGGTATCTACAACATGAGCAAGATAAGCCTCACATCCCTTCCGAATCAACTTCCTAGCTGCAACTGTGGAAACAAACAAGGATGCAATATGTCTCTGCTCACTAGATACCATCACACTTCTACCATCACTGGTTCTCAGAGTAACACACTTCTTTTGACAGTCTACCACAACTCCATGCTTAGACCACCAATCCATGCCTAAGATCAAATCATACTCCTTAAAAGGCATTCCAATCAAATCACCAAGAAACTCCTCACCTTGCACTACAACTGAACTATCTCGGTGCACCTTGCTAACTACCACACTATGCCCTAAAGGATTTGTCACCAATACATCAAATCCTAGGGACTCAGTATACAATTCAGTCACATGAAAAATAGATGCACTTATGTATGAATGAGTAGATCCTAGATCAATTAAACCAAGAACTGAAATGCCAAATAAAGAGAATGTACCCGCAATAACTGCTGAAGCATCTGGTTGCCTTTGCATCACATACACTCGCTGAGATGATCCAGCCTCATTTGGCCTACTGCCTCCGAATGTAGAACCTCCTCTCTGACTAATCTCGTGTTGACCACCTCTACTGAAACCTCTGCCCCCCTCGACCTCCTCTCACACTAGGTCGAGAAACTGTAGAATATGTCTTCCTATCCTCCTGTAGCTCAGGACAATCTCTGAAAATGGTCAGGCGACTTGCATCTGAAATACACAGCTGATCCACCAATCTTCCAACAAACTGTAACACCCCGATACCCTATATAAGTACTATACATATACCTAGTATACATACAGTAAGTATATAGAGTATAAGGATGCCACTTTTCTTTTTACTTTTTAAAAACCTGTAACAAAATTCAAACCATAATAGGTCAATTTGAAGAACACTTACAAAATCATTGTCTTTATCAAAACTTCATTTATACATTTAATATAACATACTTAAAGTGGATACATGTATGCATTACCCTCTAGTTGGTCTCGACAAAATCTTACTCTTCTCGTGGCATACCAAAAGACTTCATATCTTCCACCAAGCTACCTGCGCGATAATACATCCGCGCTAAGCTCGAAAGCTTAGTAGTATAAATATAAAATACAAACATATATCATGGAAATACTAACATATAAAGATATATCAATTCCATATACTTTTAGTTCTTATTAAGTTTATCCCTTTTCATTTGCACCTTTCATATCTTTCAACTAATTTCATATCTTATACACATATATATACATAACATTTCTACCAATTCCAACCCATCACTAATATTCACAATCAACATCTCAATACACACATTATACATCATACTAACCATAAGTCACATTTCCAATTAAGACAATCATTGTCTTCAACCACAATTCATCAATTGAATTCACAATCAATGCTAGTACACACATTATACATCATACCAATCACAACATTTCTTTATTCACAATTCACCATTTATGATTCATCATTAGTGCTCATAATCAATATTTCAACACACATATTACATATCATCAATCACATGTCCAATGAAGTATACCAAAGATTTCATTATCCATTTCTTTCAACATTTGTATATCACATTGAAAACAAAGACAGACTCGGGCCCAACAGACACCACTATGTTATTCAGAGTTCAGAGTTACTGCTTTGGTCTATAATCATAATCATCAAGCCCGTAGGCATCATATATCAATATTTCTATCCATGGATAGTGTAACAGACCCAGTCTCTTGGACCATCAACTCATCATGAGGAGATCCTCAACCCGGCAAGACTGTTACCAATCATATATTTCATATTCACAATTCTCATAGTGTAACAGACCCAGTCTCTTGGACCTCAATTCAACTCAATTTGAAGAGATCCTCAACCCGGCAAGACTGTTACCTTTTTCATTTTATAGGCATGCCTCCAAACCCAGAACTCTGAAGACTGAATAACACATTAAACACATATTTCACTTATTGTTTCATTATCAATTTCAATCTCAATGCTCATTATCATCTAGGCAAATATGCCTTATTTCTTTCAATTGGATCATCATAGCCAATCACAATGGCTTCGTCTTACATTTGAATCATCATGGCCAATTACAATGGCTTCACTACATATCATATCTCAATCCATATGATACATATAACATCATTGATATAACATTTCAAAATATATTATTCATATAATACATTGCCATACACAAGAATCACAATGCATATAACATAACATTTTCTCATTTCTCAAAACACATTAACATCATTCATTGCTAGAGCATTTATCATAACAAATTGCACATACCTTAAGAAGGATCCTCATATTTTCCTACCTTTTCCATTTCATATTTCATCCTTTATATATATATATATATATATATAGCAATATACATTCTTCATTTACATTCACAATATAATAGCTTATTTAACACTTTCATCCCAATGTGTTAATGTTCAAAGACATATAAGGATATACAATCAAATAGGGTTTATGCTTACCTTGTTAATGCTCTTCACATCCTTCAATTCATTCAATCATCACCTTAGTCCAATTATATTAACAATATAATAAAACTTAACACATTTGCAAACAAATGTGTTAAGCCTCAAATTATGTAATTAAATACAATCATATGTATTGTTACTTACCTCAAGAACTATTCCCATTCCTCCATACATTTCCTCTTCCAAGAATTCTCAACATATAGGTTAATGCAACACAATCTCTTCAAAACCTAATCCAAAGATCATTATACATAGGTTTAGAATCATCCACATACATTTGATTAGGGCATTCTTTGTTTTAGACATGTTTAAAGTGTTTATGTTTAGGTTTAGGTACCATAATACCTTTGAAGAATCAAAGCCATGCTAAAAGAACAAAGAATAAAAACAATAACCATTACATTTGAGGGACACGGTTAGGGCAATTCAACCTCTTCACAATCTAATCCAAAAACAATATTAGCAAAATGACCATATGAATAGTACATTCTGGTTTTAGACTCTATTTTATCCTTATTTTGAAAAATTGTATAAACTAATCCACTTGACTAAAAATTCTAAAAGTTTTACAGAATTTAGTTTTGTATCTTAAAATCATTCCTTTAAAATTTCAGATCAAACTGAACACAAAATCTTGGTCAAATAGTTCACCTAACCAGACTGCCCCAATTGCCCTGCATCCTGGCAGCAGTTCTGAACTTTGTGAATTCCATAAATCAAATTCAATCAACGTGGTTCCAAATTATTTTTCTCAAATACTAGACTCACTAAGCAACAACATATCCAAAATTCAATTGGATATAATTTTTCTACATTTTATTAAAAATCCCGAAATATAGCTGTCTCAGTTAAGGTACCTGCTGGAACAGGTCTAATAAAAATAATCTTTCTAAACTCATAACCATTCCAAAATCGAATCAACATATTTTTCAGTCATTCTAGACTCATAGAGGCACAACATATCAAAAATTCACTTCAAGAAAATTTTTCTATAATTAATTAAAAATCATACAAGTCACAGCCTTTACTAATTGTAAAACAGAAAAAAAATTCACTAAACACAACTCTTACTCTTCCATCACCAACACCAACCTAGCTTCTTATCTTTAATTCCATTTCAACACTTTTACACACACCATACACAAACACACTAAATCATCACATCAACCAATCACAATTTTATTTAGACACAACTTCAAAATTGACAAAGGGAAACAAAAGATTTCTTACCTAAAATGAAGAAATTCCACAAATCTCTTTTCACAACCTTTGATTTCTTCTTCAATTTGCTTCTTGTCTCAAGAACACTTCTCTTTCCCTTTTGTCTAAGGAAGAGCCGGCCACACACAAATGAGAAGAGGAAAAGATGAAGAGCAAAAGTCAAATTTTGCTTCTTATATCCACCAAGAGTTTTTAACCTTGCAATTACTAAAACACCCTTCACCATTTAACTACCCTTTTGTCTCATATGTGCCCAATTAAGTAATTTCACATGCCACATAAAAATATCCTCTTGCATTGACTCTCCCTTTGACCAATTTATATGTTATATATATCATCATATACCCAACATATAAACTTGTCTCTAAACCCTAAATTTCTTCTCCAAAACACATATACATATACATTCTCTTTCCATTTCTTTTCTCTTACAATTTAACACATATATACAATCCAATATATAACAACAACAACACTAACCACAACATCAACAACATAATCAAAACTTTTAGGGCATATATGAGGATATTACAATTCTCTCCCCCTTAAATAATTTCGTCCTCGAAATTATCTAGTATAATTGTAATTCATTCATAATACCATACCATCTTAACTTCCATATGAAGTTAATTATACGCTTAAGTCATTATATCATCAAATCATATAGCTTCAACTCTCCTCTTTAGAATCAACCACCTTCTTTAAATTCCTTAACTCATCATTCTATATGTCTATACATCTTATTACTTTCTTGATCAAACATTCAAAAGATCTCATTACATTCCTATTAATATCTTTATACCAGAATCAGATCATCATATAGCACAAAAATACTTTGTCAAATCTTTATATATAATACATTTTGTTCTTCACTTCTTTGTAATTACTCTCTTAACTTTAACCTTAAAAACTATAACTTATATCTGAGCATTAATTATCCATTCATTACAATCACTGTCTAAATAGACATCTATCACCCTCAATAGATAACAAAATCCTGATTTTTCATACATGGAGTTATTTCTTTAGCATGCTTTTCACTTAACTTACATATTAATACATTACTTTTCAACTTATTTTATAAATAACCAATCTTTTTCCCTTTTTCTCATGATGATTTATAATTATTATACTCCACTCATTCATGTCCAATCATACTTTAAAATTTACATCATATACATTATCATGTAAATAACTACACTCTTGGTACAACTATACACATTAAATCTCAATAATGATTCATAATCTCAGACAAATCTAGATCCATTGATTTATCTGTCACATTATATCCACATTCCAATCTTGTTCAACTCCAACTAATAATTAATTTATTCAAACTTATCATGAAATTTCACAATATTCATATATGTATATATATTTATAACCTAATTCCATTAGGGTAAACATATATACAATTTCTGATCTCTTCCGATCCATATTCAATCAAATTATCATGATAACAAATCACTTCAAATTATCTTTTAATATACACATAATTTATTCTCTATCATCTTGTTATAATACCCACCAATTCTCATAAAGGTTTTTATACCATATTTACTATCTACAATTCATGCACTCAAACCTCGAGTTACATATCTTAAACATATTCAATATAACTTTCATAACATTCCATATCATTCCATATCATTGTTATATTTATTTTGATTACCTTATTTTCATATCATCCGTAACTCAAAACCTTTCCATAGTTTCTTTTTCCTCTCTTAGTCTTCACAATTATAACCAAAATTGTTAACATAAAATGATAATATACAACTTTATCCATCATAACTTTTAACTATACTTCTCAATTATAATTTCAACCTCACCAAATCTGTATTACAATCATTTTATCTAAGATTCAAATCCATGGATAACAATTTAACCGATCAAATATACTGAACAAAACACATGGCTTTAAGGGATTAATATTCAAGCCTGGAACTTTTAAATCAATGTTGTCTTCTTTTTTTTTTTTTTTCATCCTCAATCTTTACAAATACAATGCTAAAGTACATATCAAGAATCACTTATTCCTTCTTTACATTTTTGCTATATCAATAGCTAACACATTCCAACTCCGTTTCAAATCAATTGCACTCGATTTATAATCTTTATCCATTTAATTCATGTTTCTACAATATTACTCTATACATATTCAATCATATGGAGTTCCTATACAATTTCTATTTGTCACTTCATTTCTAATCCATTTACAATCTCTTATAATATAACATTACATAGAACTTTCCATATGTGCATACTTTGGAACTCTAAATATCATATGATCATCATACTTTGGAACTCTAAATATCATATGATCATCACATTCAATGCTCACTATAACAATTTCCACTATCCAATATTACTCAAGTCCATTCCATTCTCACTTCCATCACATAATTCATTTAGCTTAACACAATTCAAGACCTAATCTCCCTTAGGTCTTTTAATACACACAACATCATTTCCATAATACTAATTCTATAATAATACCACATACATTTCATTCACAGTGAAAACTCAATTCACATCTCATATACATGTATACACTTAATTATATGCTCTTGTTTTATTTCCCTTTTTCATACATTCAATACAAATTTAATGTTTATCACTTTCTTTTAAACATTGTCATTCTCATTCTTTCAATATGATGTAAATCATTCATTCATACTACAATGTATATATATATCCTGACTATACTAATACTTCACATTCATCTTGATCATATTCCCAAAGTGACATCTCTTTCACTTTCATCCTTAAAAAACACTTAATATACTTCCATAACCATCTTTACTCTTTGCAATTAAAATGACTTAAAATAACTCATTTTCATTTGCTTATCCAATTCCCTTTTTTTACTTTAAAACAATTTCTCTTTCTATCAATCACATTACTCAATTCATAATGCTTTAATATGGAATATTAGTCATTTCACCTAACCCATATATTGAATATACATTAAACCATCACTATCCCAATAATCTTTATCAAATTCCACTAAAACTTTAACTTCTCAAATTACTACTTCATTTAAGCTTCAATTTACCAAACTCATCTTTTTCTAATATCACTCTAAAACATCTTACAAATATATATCACAAAGCAATATTAAAACTTATAATTTCCACAATCATCAAGCTCACTTCAAAAAATCTCAAATATCACCTATTATCACCATTACCATGAGCTTTCACAATATCCAAGCATTTTACATTTCTAACATTGAATTTACTATGTTCGCATCAAAATAATGATATCAACTTATTTTCTTACTTAACCAATATCATCTCTTTCCTTTAATAAAACCTTAACTTTATATATATATATATTCCAACTTTAACTAGTCACACTTTGTCTATATTAACCAACTCATTCAATATTCCACCATTCTTTCCTCATTTTTAGTAACATATCTTTCAATAATAACAATCCAACAATATTTTCTCTGTCTAGCAACCTCAACATAAACATTATTATAAAGAGATTCAAAGTATAGAGGAAAGAGTGCATACTTTAATCTTGATTTTGATTTCTATTCATTTTTCAACTTTATTCTTTTTTTTTATATTTCAATTCACATTATGTCCCACATAATATTGCTCATAACCATCAACATTACATTCTATGTTGCACACAACATGACATTTTTCATATGCATCATCAATATACATATATCACATTATATTTCACAATTCGTTTCCCATAATCAATTAGGCACTATGCCTCAATTATAATTCATTTCCAACATCATGGTCAACAATCATGGTTTCTCATCACATCAAAATGGTATACACATGTATCATCAATTATATTGAACATCTCATATAACACAAATATTCTACAATTCATATAATGCCACATCCGAGACCAACCTAGGTATGAATGCATATGCATGTATTACAAATTTCATTTCAAAACTTTTCCTTTGTAACTCTATTTAAGCTTTCCAAAACTTTTCTTTTTAATTCTACTTATACTCTTCAAAAATTCTCTTTTTAGTTTCACTTAGGCCGAGAATCTCGAACCTAAGCTCTGATACCAAAACAATTGTAACACCCCGATACCCTATATAAGTACTATACATATACCTAGTATACATACAGTAAGTATATAGAGTATAAGGATGCCACTTTTCTTTTTACTTTTTAAAAACCTGTAACAAAATTCAAACCATAATAGGTCAATTTGAAGAACACTTACAAAATCATTGTCTTTATCAAAACTTCATTTATACATTTAATATAACATACTTAAAGTGGATACATGTATGCATTACCCTCTAGTTGGTCTCGACAAAATCTTACTCTTCTCGTGGCATACCAAAAGACTTCATATCTTCCACCAAGCTACCTGCGCGATAATACATCCGCGCTAAGCTCGAAAGCTTAGTAGTATAAATATAAAATACAAACATATATCATGGAAATACTAACATATAAAGATATATCAATTCCATATACTTTTAGTTCTTATTAAGTTTATCCCTTTTCATTTGCACCTTTCATATCTTTCAACTAATTTCATATCTTATACACATATATATACATAACATTTCTACCAATTCCAACCCATCACTAATATTCACAATCAACATCTCAATACACACATTATACATCATACTAACCATAAGTCACATTTCCAATTAAGACAATCATTGTCTTCAACCACAATTCATCAATTGAATTCACAATCAATGCTAGTACACACATTATACATCATACCAATCACAACATTTCTTTATTCACAATTCACCATTTATGATTCATCATTAGTGCTCATAATCAATATTTCAACACACATATTACATATCATCAATCACATGTCCAATGAAGTATACCAAAGATTTCATTATCCATTTCTTTCAACATTTGTATATCACATTGACAACAAAGACAGACTCGGGCCCAACAGACACCACTATGTTATTCAGAGTTCAGAGTTACTGCTTTGGTCTATAATCATAATCATCAAGCCCGTAGGCATCATATATCAATATTTCTATCCATGGATAGTGTAACAGACCCAGTCTCTTGGACCATCAACTCATCATGAGGAGATCCTCAACCCGGCAAGACTATTACCAATCATATATTTCATATTCACAATTCTCATAGTGTAACAGACCCAGTCTCTTGGACCTCAATTCAACTCAATATGAAGAGATCCTCAACCCGGCAAGACTGTTACCTTTTTCATTTTATAGGCATGCCTCCAAACCCAGAACTCTGAAGACTGAATAACACATTAAACACATATTTCACTTATTGTTTCATTATCAATTTCAATCTCAATGCTCATTATCATCTAGGCAAATATGCCTTATTTCTTTCAATTGGATCATCATAGCCAATCACAATGGCTTCGTCTCACATTTGAATCATCATGGCCAATTACAATGGCTTCACTACATATCATATCTCAATCCATATGATACATATAACATCATTGATATAACATTTCAAAATATATTATTCATATAATACATTGCCATACACAAGATTCACAATGCATATAACATAACATTTTCTCATTTCTCAAAACACATTAACATCATTCATTTCTAGAGCATTTATCATAACAAATTGCACATACCTTAAGAAGGATCCTCATATTTTCCTACCTTTTCCATTTCATATTTCATCCTTTATATATATACATATATATATATATATATATAGTAATATACATTCTTCATTTACATTCACAATATAATAGCTTATTTAACACTTTCATCCCAATGTGTTAATGTTCAAAGACATATAAGGATATACAATCAAATAGGGTTTATGCTTACCTTGTTAATGCTCTTCACATCCTTCACATCATTCAATCATCACCTTAGTCCAATTATATTAACAATATAATAAAACTTAACACATTTGCAAACAAATGTGTTAAGCCTCAAATTATGTAATTAAATACAATCATATGTATTGTTACTTACCTCAAGAACTATTCCCATTCCTCCATACATTTCCTCTTCCAAGAATTCTCAACATATAGGTTAATGCAACACAATCTCTTCAAAACCTAATCCAAAGATCATTATACATAGGTTTAGAATCATCCACATACATTTGATTAGGGCATTCTTTGTTTTAGACATGTTTAAAGTGTTTATGTTTAGGTTTAGGTACCATAATACCTTTGAAGAATCAAAGCCATGCTAAAAGAACAAAGAATAAAAACAATAACCATTACATTTGAGGGACACGGTTAGGGCAATTCAACCTCTTCACAATCTAATCCAAAAACAATATTAGCAAAATGACCATATGAATAGTACATTCTGGTTTTAGACTCCATTTTATCCTTATTTTGAAAAATTGTATAAACTAATCCACTTGACTAAAAATTCTAAAATTTTTACAGAATTTAGTTTTGTATCTTAAAATCATTCCTTTAAAATTTCAGAGCAAACTGAACACAAAATCTTGGTCAAATAGTTCACCTAACCAGACTGCCCCAATTGCCCTGCATCCTGGCAGCAGTTCTGAACTTTGTGAATTCCATAAATCAAATTCAATCAACGTGGTTCCAAATTATTTTTCTCAAATACTAGACTCACTAAGCAACAACATATCCAAAATTCAATTGGATATGATTTTTCTACATTTTATTAAAAATCCCGAAATATAGCTGTCTCAGTTAAGGTACCTGCTGGAACAGGTCTAATAAAAATAATCTTTCTAAACTCATAACCATTCCAAAATCGAATCAACATATTTTTCAGTCATTCTAGACTCATAGAGGCACAACATATCAAACATTCACTTCAAGAAAATTTTTCTATAATTAATTAAAAATCATACAAGTCACAGCCTTTACTAATTGTAAAACAGAAAAAAAATTCACTAAACACAACTCTTACTCTTCCATCACCAACACCAACCTAGCTTCTTATCTTTAATTCCATTTCAACACTTTTACACACACCATACACAAACACACTAAATCATCACATCAACCAATCACAATTTTATTTAGACACAACTTCAAAATTGACAAAGGGAAACAAAAGAATTCTTACCTAAAATGAAGAAATTCCACAAATCTCTTTTCACAACCTTTGATTTCTTCTTCAATTTGCTTCTTGTCTCAAGAACACTTCTCATTCCCTTTTGTCTAAGGAAGAGCCGGCCACACACAAATGAGAAGAGGAAAAGATGAAGAGCAAAAGTCAAATTTTGCTTCTTATATCCACCAAGAGTTTTTAACCTTGCAATTACTAAAACACCCTTCACCATTTAACTACCCTTTTGTCTCATATGTGCCCAATTAAGTAATTTCACATGCCACATAAAAATATCCTCTTGCATTGACTCTCCCTTTGACCAATTTATATGTTATATATATCATCATATACCCAACATATAAACTTGTCTCTAAACCCTAAATTTCTTCTCCAAAACACATATACATATACATTCTCTTTCCATTTCTTTTCTCTTACAATTTAACACATATATACAATCCAATATATAACAACAACAACACTAACCACAACATCAACAACATAATCAAAACTTTTAGGGCATATATGAGGATATTACACAAACACCCCCATGTATCCTACCACAATGGACACATGTAGGTGGAGTAGACCTCTGAACCACTGGAGTCGGAGCACTAGCTAAAGAAATTATAGGTCTCGATCTCTGCCTCTGATACTGAACTGACCTACTAGACTGCCTTTGGCTCCTACTGATCCTCGAAACAAAACTTCCTCTGCCTCTCTTCATAGATGAAGATCCTGCCTTAAACTGGGGTCTCCTAACTCTAGTCTCCTCCTCGGTAGCTGCTGCTGTAATACCCTGTGCTCTCTGAACACTTCTGGGTACTGCAACCAATTGAGAAAAGTCTTGGTGCCGAGAACCATCAACAATACACATAATAGTGGGCCTATCCCTACTCAAATCTCCTACACCAGTCAATCTCATCAGAAATAATCCCACCGGCATAATGACTCAACCGGATTAACTCAATCTCATACTATGTCACTGTCCGGTTATCCTGCCTCAAATTCAGAAATTCCATCTTCTTGGTATCCTTATACTCCCTCGGAGTATATTTCTGCTCAAACTCCCGTAGAAAATCACTATAAGACAAAGTAGGCGGATCATCCATGGCATGGGGAACCGTCTTCCACCAATCATAAGCATCTTTCCGCAAAAGTCATCTAGTATAATCAAATTTCTCTTCAGGAGTGGCTTGCAACTGGATAAATATTCTCTGAACTCTATCAAGCCACTAGTCAGCTACTGTAGGATTTGTAGTACCAAAGAAATCCTCAACCCCAAACTTCCTCAATTTATAATAATGCCTCATCGACACTTGTGGCTGTGGTTGTGGTGGTGGCTGCTGCACTGGAGCTTGCCTCAACAATTCTACCACATGCCGTAACCAAACTAGAGGCATCTCATCAGCATCTACCCTGCTACCTCCGCAATGAACCACAATCGCGCTAAGCCAACGGCTTAGTGGTACAAACCACGATAGCAATATGCTTTAATGTAATACAAATGTCATACTTTCAAATATTATAAACAATTCACAAGAACATCATATCTCATAACATTACATTTCATAATATCATTCAATTGTTTCATCATTCATGATTCACATTTAAGCAAAGACAAGCATGGGCCCAAAAAGGATCTAATATGCTATTCAAAGTTCAGAGTTACTGCTTTGGTCCATAATTACATTCATCAAGCCCATAGGTGATATATATATCCATGGATAATGTAACAGACCCAGTCTCTTGGACCTCAACCCGGCTAGACCCTAGGGCCCCGCTATCTTAGTCCTCAACCCGGCTAGACTGTTATAGTTCTTGAGGCTTATGACCCTGTCTTTTCAACCCAAAAACATCACATTTCACAATTTTTCTGCTAGGCTCGGCTTACGACCCGATCTTTTCACCTGCCCAGCGATTTATAGGAATGCCCCAAATCAAGAACTCTAAAAATTGATAAACGTACTAAGCACACAATTAATTCATTTATTTCATTATCAATCCCTTTCACAATTCATTTTTCATTTCATTTCTCATAATGAAACTTGGCTCATTGCCTTAGTTTATAATCTTTTCCCAATTTTCTCATTCTTCTATTTCATTTCAATATCACATTTTTCCACATTTCTTTTCTTATACAATACATTACTCAATTGCATTGAACATACATTTTGAATGATCATCATATCTTTCACATTATACAAATCATAACATTAATCAAATGTATCAATAATGTAATAGATTACTTAACACATTTACATCCAAATGTGTTAAGTACCAAAGTCATGTAAATGTATACAACCATGTAAGGTTTGCACTTACCTCAAGAGCAACTCACCCAACACCAAACTCCTCTTCCAAGAATCCTTCAACACTTGGATTAGGGCAACTCAATCTCTTCAAAACCTAATCCAAAAGTGATCATACACACTCACTTATAGATACACATGAGATAATATAGATAAGAACCAACTAGGGCAAACTCTATCCATGACACGCTCAACAACACGGGCATGTCCCTGACCGTGTCCTAAACTCACAACAGAGAAGCTTTGACACGCTCAGTGACATGGGTGTGTCACTGGCCGTGTCAATACTACCTCAACACAGTTGCTATGACACGCTCAGTGACATGGGCGTGTCACTGGCCGTGTCAATGCTACTACAACATAGAAGCTGTGACACGCTCAGTGACATGGGTGCCTCACTAGTCGTGTCACCCATCTAAAAAATAGAACCATTGACATGCCTAAAGACTTGGCCGTGTTCATGGGCGTGTCAGGCCAAAAATCCAGATTTCGGCAAGAACAACACCACATCCAACAAACCTCTTCCTTCTTCCATCTTCCACTCCAAAAAAACTTAACCAAACACATCAATAAACCATAATAAACTTGCAAAAACACCAAAAAAACTCAATACATACATCAAATACCAATCTCAACTCATCACATATACAAAACACATAATCGACAAAATTCTCATTTGACCTTTGCCTAATGGACTCCACTTCCATTAAGGTAACTTCCATCTCGACATTATATCCGTATTGTTGGATGAAGGCTTTGTAAAGCATATCCCAACTCTTTTGTGTTCCATCATCTAAGGCATTGAATCAATTTTGGACAACAGGGACCAATGACAGCATAAAGTACCTTAGGGTTTGAGCCTTAGAAGCTCGAGCAGACTGCATGGCAGTGATATATTCTTCACATGAAGGTGAGGATTTTCGGTTCCATCAAACTTTGAGAAAGATGGCATCTTGAACTTGTACGAGACTTCTTCATCTAGCTCAAATAATTTGTCAACTTCGGACATTTTCTCGTTTTTCAGCTTCTTCTCAAATTTCTTTTCTAAATCAGTAATCATCTTTTCAATATCAGAAGTTTCGATCTCCTCCATAGTTGCTCTTTCAACAATCTTCGGTTCCTTTTTCTTCTCTTGAGCATCTTGGTAGTATTGGGCTAAATCATCATCATCATCAATGATCACCTTTTCATCATCAAAAACCACTTCACCAACATTAGTCTTCCCTTTGTCCTTTGGCTTCTTAGTGCTAGCAGATGCCTTGACATGATTCTCTAGGATTGCAGTCAATTGGTTCTTCATGGTCTCAGCTAGGGCCTCTTTTATTTCTTCCATCTTGGCGTTGAGGGCCTCATCCACAATCCTTTGAATTTGTTCGGGCTCCATTGTTTTTAGTGAGCTAGTGATTGAGTCGTTGCTAGATACTTCGTCTGTAACACCCCTATACCCGTATACATACATAACATGCTATTACGATCGTAATATACGTATACTGAATATAGTAATGCCACGGTTTACTAACAAACGACTCACTTCTTTTAAAATATTATAAGCAGACTCAAAACATTTAAGTTATATTATAAAACACAATAGATAAAATGTTTATTCAAAACGCAACGGAAAGTATAACAAATATTTACAAATACATACACATCAAAACTCAAGTTTAAAAAAAAACATAAAATATATACATGTTTGGCAGTATGTATTTGATCTTTAAGCTCCACTATCAACACCTCAAAATCTAGACTCTACTCGGCCTAGAGGAACTCTCCGGTTCTTCCCTGTCACCTGCGCGACGAATCACACTCGCGCTAAGCCAACGGCTTAGTGGTACAAACTACAATAATACTATGCTTCAATGAAATGCCAATGTCACACAATCAATTTTCATACAACATTAAAAAAATATTATATTTTAAAACCTTACATTGTTCCATGTCATATCAAAACATTCATGTTGTATCTTCATAGTTTCATTACTCAACATAGCTTCCCATGCCACATTCATAAACATATTACACATCATGTATGTCATTATTCATTGGTTTCACAATTCAAGAATCACATTAAAAACAAAGACAAGCATGGGCCCAAAAGACACTAATATGCCATTCAACTTTCAGAGTTAATGTTTTGGTTTAATTATCACATTCATCATTATCATTATCCCAACTAGGCTTCAAGGATTTAGGTTCAACCAAGCTTCAAGGGGAACAAAGCATGCTAAGTATCAACCCAACTTGGCTTCAAGAACCAAACCCAACCTAGCTTCAAGGGTTGTAACATCTCAATTAGGCTTCAAGGACTAGACCCAACCAAGCTTCAAGGGGAGTTAAGCATGCTAAACTTCAACCCAACTTCGCTTCAAGGATCAAGCCCAACCTAACTTCAAGAGATTGTTACTATAGGCATGCCACCAACAACAAAACTCTGAAAATGGAATAACACATTAGACACACAATTCATTCATTATTTCATTATCAATTTCATTCTCATTTTCTCATCATCACTTAGGCAACCATGCCTCAATCATCTCATTTGCATCATTATCATTATGGCCAACAACCGTGGCTCCTCATCTCATCAATAGAGTATGCATAATTAAATGCATTAAATATCATCATCTAGGCAAACATGCCCCACTTATTTCATTTGAATCATCATAACCAATCACATTGGCTTCACAATTCATTATATCTCAATTCATCATTCAAATGTACACAACCAATTGCATTAACATATATTTTAAATGCTCATCAATCATTCACATTATACAAATCATAACATTCATCAAATGTATTAACAATGTAATCAATTACTTAACATATGTACAACCAAATATGTTAAGTATCAAAAACATGTAAATGTATGCAACCATGTAGTTTGTACTTACCTCGAAACCAACTCACACCAATCTATACACTTCCTCCTCCAAGAAACCTCAACACTTAGGTTAGGGCAATTCCACTTCTTCACAACCTAAACCAAAGGTAATCATACACACTCACTTAGAAATACATATAAGATAATAAAGCTAAGAACCAACTAGGGCAAACTCTAACCATGACACGCTCAACAACACGGGCGTGTCCCGGACCGTGCCCTAACTCCACAACACAGAAGCTTTGACACGCTCAGAACCACGGGCGTGTCACTGAATGTGTAATACATTCTATCTCACAGAAACATTGACACGTGCAACAACATGGGCGTGCTCATGGCCGTGTCAATCCTTCACTCACACAATAGCTATGACATGCTCAGTGACATGGGCGTGTCACTGGATGTGTAAATGCTACTGCAACACAGAACCATTGACATGCCCAATGACTTGGTCATGCTCATGGGCGTGTCAGACCAAAAATACAGATTCCGGCAACAACAACCTCCCATCCAACAATCCTCTTACTTCCACCATTTTCCACTTTAAATAAACTTAACTAAACACATCCAAAAATCATAACAAACTTGCAAAAACACAAAAACAACTCAAAACATACATCAACCACAAATCATAATCATCACCACAATCCCAAAACACAACCACAACACTTTCTCTTCCAACAAACTTACTCTTTCCTTCAATCCAAACCCAAAATCCAAAAATCAATAGAACCAAACACTCTAAAACACACCACACCACAATCAAACAAACACATATCAACCCTAACCTCAACTCACAAACTCAAAGAAAATCAAAGAATCAAGTGGAAAACTTACCAAAGATGAAGAAACTCTTGAATTTCCAACTTGATCACTTGAATATTCCTTCAATCTTGAGTTTGGATGATCAAATCTCTCTCTTGCTCTCTTGCTATGAAGTGCCGGCCAAAACAAAAGAAAGGAAAGAAAAGAAAAGGAAAGCAAGTGAACCACGAAGAAGAAAGAAGGAAAAAAAATGAAAACCAAGAAACCAAAGTCAACTTTCTTCCGTAAAACCCTCTCCACCAAGCAAAATACAATAAAATATTTAAATATCTTCTTCCACTTTCACTAACTCAAATTTTAATTAATTAATTTAATCAACTTCAAATAATTAATTATCTTCTTTTGACCATCACATATTGACTTGTATATCTTGTATATATTTCCATATATACAACATATACACTCTCTCTTTAATTCTTTTCTCTTTCCAATTTATCATATACCTTAAATCCAAATTCAACAATAATTACTTCAAAACTTCTAAGGCATATTTTGGGATATTATAATTTTCCCCCTCGAAAAAGAAATTTTGTCCTCGAAATTACCTGATATCAAGTCCGAAACAGTTGAGGATACTGATTCCGCATTGCTTGTTCACTTTCCCAAGTTGCCTCTTCCTTTGCATGATTCTTCCAAAGAACCTTCACCAGTGGCACTTTCTTATTTCTCAACTCTTTCACTTCATGTGCCAAAATAGCAATTGGTTCTTCTTCAAATGCCAGATCCGAACTCACCTCAATGGATTCAACTGGAAAAACATGAGATGGATCTGATCTGTACCTTCGCAACATAGAAACATGGTAGACATTATGGATTCTATCCAACTCAGGCGGCAAAGCAAGACGATAAGCCACTGGTCCAACTCTTTCTAAAACTTCATAAGGTCCAATAAAATGGGGACTCAGCTTCCCTCTTCGACAAAATCTTAAAATATTTTTCCAAGGAGATACTTTCAAAAATACTTTATCTCTAATATCAAACTCTATGTCTCTCCTCTTCAAATCTAAATAAGATTTCTGTCGGTCTGAAGCTGCTTTTAACCGATCCCGAATTATCTTCACTTTCTCTTCTGTCTCTTTAACGAAATCAGGACCAACTAATTTGCCTTCTCCAAGTTCATTCCAACATAAAGGCGTTCTACATCTTCTACCATACAATGCCTCAAATGGTGCCATACCAATACTGGATTGATGACTGTTGTTGTAAGCAAACTCCACAAGTGGCAAAAATCTGTCCCAATTTCCAGAGAAATCAATGACACAGCTTCTAAACATATCCTCAATAATCTGTATCACTCTTTGTGACTGCCCATCTGTTTGCGGATGAAAAGTAGTGCTAAAGTGCAATCGAGAACCCAATGCACCATGCAAACTCTTCCAAAACCTTGAAGTAAACCGTGGATCTCGATCATACACCAAAGAAATTGGGACTCCATACAACTTCACTATCTCACTAATATACGGCTCAGCCAGTCTCTTAAGAGAATAGTCCATCCGAACTGGAAGAAAATGAGCTGTCTTTGTCAATAGATCAACAATCACCCAAATAGGATCATGCTTCTTCTGAGTCAATGGCAAACCAGACACAAAATCCATTGTCACTCTCTCCCATTTCCATTCAGGCACTGTTAAAGGTTTAAGTAACCCAGTTGGAACTTGATGCTCAGCTTTTACCCTCTGACACGTGAGACACTTGGATACAAACTCCGCTATGTCTCTCTTCATACCTGACCACTAATAATGCTGCTTCAAATCCTGATACATCTTTGTACTTCCAGGATGTATAGTAAAGACCAATTGGTGTGCTTCCTCTAAAATAATCTTTCTCAAACTAGCATCATCAGGAATACACAACCTATCTTTAAACCAAAGGCTACCATCACTTTTTACATGGAAATCTTTACTTTCTCCATTGTGGCAATCTGACACAATCTTCTGAATTTGCTCATCTGCCAATTGAGCCTCTTTAATTTGATCCAACAATATCGGTCTCAATTGCAACTGAGCCAACAATGCACCATCATCACATGATTTAAAATTAGCATGCAATGCTCTCAACTCAACAAGCAACGAGAGCGAATACAAAGTCAAACCTGCCAAAGATTTCCGACTTAAGGCATCCGCAACAACATTCGCCTTACCCGGATGATAATCAATCAAGCAGTCGTAGTCTTTGATCAACTCCAACCATCACCTTTGCCGAAGATTCAACTCCCTCTGAACACCCAAATATTTCAAACTCTTATGATCCAAATAGATAAAACACTTCTCTCCATACAAGTAGTGTCGCCAAATCTTTAAAGCAAACATGATAGCTGCCAACTCCAAATCATGCGTCGGATAATTAAGCTCATGCGGCTTCAACTGCCGAGAAGCATAAGCTACAACTTTACCCTCTTGCATCAAAACACATCCTAAACCAATATGTGAAGCATCACTATAAATCACATATGGTTTATCTTCCACAGGTAAAGTAAGAACAGGCGCTTGAGTCAACATTTCTTTCAACTGCTTAAAACTAGCTTGACACTGATCTGTCCACACAAATTTAATTCCCTTTCAATCCTTCACTCACACAGTAGTTATTACATGCTCAGTGACATGGGTGTATCACTGGACATGTAAATGCTACTGCAACACAGAACCATTGACACGCCCAAAGTCTTGGTCGTGCTCATGGGCGTGTTAGGCCAAAAATACAGATTCCGGCAACAACAACCTCACATCCAACAATCCTCTTACTTCCACCATTTTTCACTTTAAACAAACTTAACTAAACACACCCAAAAATCATAACAAACTTGTAAAAACACAAAAACAACTCAAAACATACATCAACCACGAATCATAATCATCACCACAAACCCAAAACACAACCACAACACTTCCTCTTCCAACAAACTTACTCTTTCCTTCAATCCAACCCCAAAATCCAAAAATCAATAGAACCAAACACTCTAAAACACACCACACCACAATCAAACAAACACATATCAACCCCAACCTCAACTCACAAACTCAAAGAAAATCAAAGAATCAAGTGGAAAACTTACCAAAGATGAAGAACTCTTGAATTTCCAACTTGATCACTTGAATCTTCCTTCAATCTTGAGTTTGGATGATCAAATCTCTCTCTTGCTCTCTTGCTATGAAGTGCCGGAAAAAACAAAAGAAAGGAAAGAAAAGAAAAGGAAAGCAAGGGAACCACGAAGAAGAAAGAAGGAAAAAAAAAGAAAACCAAGAAAGCAAAGTCAACTTTCTTCCTTAAAACCCTCTCCACCAAGCAAAATACAATAAAATATTTAAATATCTTCTTCCACTTCCACTAACTCAAATTTTAATTAATTAATTTAATCAATTTCAAATAATTAATTATCTTCTTTCGACCATCACATATTGACTTGTATATGTTGTATATATTTCCATATATACAACATATACACTCTCTCTTTAATTCTTTTCTCTTTCCAATTTATCATATACCTTAAATCCAAATTCAACAATAATTACTTCAAAACTTCTAAGGCATATTTTGGGATATTACATCTTCTATGGCGTAGGTTGGATTGTTGTAAGGTTTTGAACTATCGTAATCCAGGGCTGTGAGCCAGAGAGTATCAATGATATGAGATGCACATGTATGCATGTATGCGTAAACAATCAACAAACAAGGATAATTAGGACGTTCCTTCCAACCTTATATCATCCACACACGAATGGTGAGTCTCTTTTCCTAAGTATATGGTTAACAAAATAACAAAATGGGGTACCTTGCTTTCGAATAATTCCCTCGGACATTTCAACCAATAGTTATATTTTCGAAAATGGAAATCAATCCATGATAATTCCCATTAATTAGGTTTTAATTCATTCAACCAACTAAAGTAGCTTTTATGCTATATTGGATTAAAACTAAATTAAGAGGTTTATTATAGATAGATTTCTCACTTGAAAAAGGTAACTAACAATTCATGCCAAAAACAAGACCATGGTTAATTTATTCTTAGAATAAACTAGGCCCACAATTGATTTTTGGTATTTCTTAATTGACCTAAGTAATTTGCAAGCTCTTTGTAAGAAAAGGTTGGATAAAAACAATTTTGTTTCTAAGCCCATTGTAAAAAGATCTTAGAAAAAATGGATTTTGGGCTTAGTATTTGGGCCATGAGCAAAGGAATTTTTGATTTGTTTTTAGAAAAGTTTTATGTCCAAAGAGCATCTTGAAAATTTTTGAAAATAGCCTTAGTCTTTTGGATCTTTTAAAGAAAAATTGATTTTGAGCTTAAAATATACTTAGGTCATATTAGAAAAAGGACAAACCAAATAAGCCATGGTTTAAGCCAAGATAAATTAACCATAGTCAAACAACAGGCATTTGGGGTAAAACCTAAGGAAAGTATCTAGGCCAATTACATGAGCTTTAGTCTTTGGGTAAAAAGGCTTAGGTTCCCATAGCAAGTATATACCAAATGGTAAGAGGCTATGAGTGGTTATGCCATGCTAGATCTCCATACCTTGAGTGAAAGTATGGTATCCCTTACAAAACACAAACACAGGTAACACGGGCATCCTAACTCACACACACGATGTAATCTAATATGATGCAATGGATAATATCATTATAAGAAAGAATAGAATAATATAAAGACCAACAGAATCAACTTCTCTTATCCCCAGTGGAGTCGCCACTGTGAGTGGGGATTTTTGCCCCCACTCCCGGTGGAATGGTTCATGCGACTTCGACACTGTTTAGGCTCGGGGCCTTAGAGAACACGGACCTAAGTCCGGAGAAAATGGAGTCGCTACTGGACAGGCCGGGAAAAAGAAAGGGGTGGATGACTCGATTCCTAAGGAATTCCCAACCCCCTAATGGGTTCTGAAAGTTTGGTACGTGTGGGGAAGGAGAGAAATGGCCCAGCACCCCCACAATGTCCGGTTCATTGGAACTGACCTCCTTTACGGGTCTTAATATTATAAAATTCTTAAGTATAACAACATTATCCATAATGCACACAATATTCAAAATAAAGCATCGATATATTGAAAATCAAAACAATGTCCAAGCAAAACAAATAAATGGAGACCTACCCGAAGATGGAAACATGTCCTTACATCCCATGCCTAAATAGGACACCCACCGAAAGGTAGAAACATGTCCTTTACATTGGTTCTAAAATAGAAAAGCAATTTAAATTACATGATATTTAACTAATGGTCATTTACTTTTATCAATTTATTTAGATTTCCAAATGTTGTAAGAGGCGATGAGTGGTTATGCCATGCTCGATCTCCATACCTTGAGTGAAAGTATGGTATCCCTTACAAAACATATAAAATAAATCAAAGCATAATCAAATATAAAATTGAATAAGGCAAATAAAAATCTAAATTATGGCTACTGTTATTTCATGTGTTTAGGGATTTGAAATTTGTGGAATTAGGCTACTGTGAGTTTTTAAAGGAATTAACGTAGATTAAGGTTTTATGTTTTAAGAGGTTGATAAAGTTCTTTGATTAACCAAATTAGTGTTTGAATGGTGAAATCATTAAACTAGGGTTTGGACACTTTAAAATACTTAGATTTATGGTTTACGATTACTGAATTAAGTTTTTAAGCTTACTGTGTAAAATTATAATATTTATGTTTAAATGGTTTTTAGGATTTTAAAGGATTAGGGTTTAGAAAAAATTAGGGTTTAAGGTTTTAAAGTGGTTAGGGTTCACTGTTTTTGTCACATCCGCCCACTGTATTTATGTCTAGTAGTCATGTGCACAGCAAGAGAAAGGATCTTGAGAGGTCATCTCTGATGACGGTTCCTAGAGAAGGTCGTAGGACCAAAGGGACTTAATTGCAAAAATACATATTTTTGGGGAGGTAACTATAATTTCCAAAATTTGTACTGGAGGTTCTTAATAGTGCACATAACAGACTCCAAAAATGGAGAGTAGAGAAAAATTGGGTCGCAACGACGTGTAACGGTTTTTCCAGGAAACGCCTTAGATAGAAACAAAAACATGGGATTTCCACCGGAACAGAGGACATGGGATTTCTTTGTGAATGAGTTCAAGAGGAAGTTTATATCAGAGGCATACCTAGATGCCAAGAAAAAGGAGTTTCTACACTTAAAGCAAAGTCGATTGACCGTTGCCGAATACGAGAGGGAATTTACCCCGCTGAGTAGGTATGCCAAGAAGACAATTGAGGATGAACATGATAGGTGTAAACAATTCCAGGATGGTTTGAATAATGAGATTAGGATGCAGCTAATTGCTGCTAATATCAAGGAATTTTTCGAGTTGGTCACTAGGGCTCTGGAAGTAGATCAATGTCAGTCTGATGAGCGGAATAGAAGACAGAAGATGAAACAGAAGAGAGGTACCCAAAACTATTCAGGAAACTACCAATCATCAAGGAAGTGATTCCGAGGCAGTGGTTCCACGGGAGGCGGTCAACGCCGGGGTTACAGTCAGTGATCGAATCACAGTGGTCTAAGTCAAGCCACCTGAGTCGCTAGTACCGGATGATCCAGAAGAGGGCAAGGAAGAGGATTTAACCGAAGCAGAGGTAACTTTTCTACCGGTTTGAGAGGTAATGAAGGCAAAAATACTAAACCACGCAGTGATCATTGCGGACGCCGCCACATGGGAGAATTTTGGGGTCGGACATTTGCATGTTACATATGTGGATCTCTAGATCACCTTATGCGAGAGTGTCCCCAGTGAATGCAGAATCTACCTAGGGAGACTGAGGGATCGCAAGCGGTAGCAGGGCGAGGCCGAGGCAGAGGTAGGGGCAGAAATCCGCCATGTGTGCAGTCTGAGACGGTGAATCGACCAAAAGCCAGGGCTCCTGCTATAATGTATGCTATGAGGGGGCGAGAAGATGAAGAAGTGCTAAACGTGATTGCAGGTCAGTTGTCTATGTTTGGAGTTCTGCTTTACGTTTTAATATATCCGGGTTATTCACACTCATATATATGCATGAAAAATGAAAAACATGGAACCTAAAGGTAGAACTAGAGGAAGAGGGAATATTAGTTACTAGCCCATTAGGGAATGAGGTAATTACGAGGAAGGTAGTGAAAGATTGCCCCGTGGAGATACACGGATGTATCTTTTGGGGAGACTTATTTGAACTACCATTTCAATAATTCGACGCTATCCTAGGAATGGATTGGTTGGCCAAACAAGATGCACTGGTTGACTGTAAATGGAAGAGAGTTACTCTGCATACGTCAGACGGCGACGAAGTGACCTTAGTGGGAAAGAGGAAGGATTATCTAACTAACATTATTTCCGCTATGACGGCTAAGAGGTTAGTACAAAAAGGTTACGAGGCATACCTTTTATGCACGTTAGAAGCGAAAGAAGAGGCACTGAAGTTACAAGATATACCTACTGTTTGCGATTTCCTCGACGTATTTCTTGACAATTTACTCGGATTACCACCTAAATGAGAGGTGGAATTCACCATAGACGTGTACCCGGGAGCTACACCAGTATCCATCGCACCTTACTGAATGGCGCCAGCAGAGCTAAAAGAACTAAAGGTACAGCAACAGGAACTTTTAGACAAGGGGTTTATTAGGCCAAGCGTGTCACCATGGGAAGCGCCAGTATTTTTCGTGAAAAAGAAAGACGGATCCCTAAGGTTGTGTGTGGATTACCGTCAACACAATAAACTGACCATCAAGAACAAGTATCCATTACCTCGCATAAATGATTTGTTTGATCAACTTAAAGGTGCTGGGGTCTTTTTAAAAATCGATCTACGATATGGATATCATCAATTGGGAATAAAAAATGAGGACATACTAAAAGCCGCATTCAGAACTCGCTATGGACATTATGAATTCATTGTTATGCCTTTCGAATTAATGAACGCACCTGCAGTATTCATGGATCTGATGAACAGAATTTTCCACCCGTATTTATATCAGTTCATGGTTGTATTCATTGACGACATATTGGTGTATTCAAAGAATCGAGAGGATCATGATCACCACCTTAGGATCATTTTGCAAACCCTGCGAGAGAAGTAGTTATACGCTAAATTCAACCAATGCGAATTTTGATTGGAAGAAGGTGTTACGATTTAAACAGAAAGGCAAGCTAAGCCCTAGATTCATCGGACCATATGAGATCATCAAACGGGTAGGTCCGGTAGCTTACCAGTTGGCGTTACCACCCGAATTAAGTAAAATACATGATGTTTTCCATGTTTCAATGCTAAGGAAGTATCGTTCAGATCCCACCCACGTCATACAAGCTCAAGACATTGAGATTCAGCCCGACCTGACGTACGAGGAAGAGCCGGTAGAAATCTTAGCACGGGAAATCAAGGAGTTGTGGAATAAGAAGATTCCATTGGTCAAAGTGCTTTGGAGGAATCACAAAGTAGAAGAAGCCACATGGGAACGTGAAGAAACTATGAGGAAGCAGTACCATATTTATTTCTGCCTGATAGGTTTCGTGGTGAAGTCTAAATTAATGAGGGAGGAACTGTCACATCCGCCCACTGTATTTATGTCTAGCAGTCATGTGCACAGCAAGAGAAAGGATCTGGAGAGGTCATCTCTGATGGCGGTTCCTAGAGAAGGTCGCAGGACCAAAGGGACCTAATTGCAAAAATATAAAGTTTTGGGGAGGTAACTGTAATTTCCAAAAGTTGAACTGGAGGTTCTTGATAGTGCACATAACAAACTCTAAAAATGGAGAGTAGAGAAAAATCGGGACGCAACGACGTGTAACGGTTTTTCCAGGAAACGCCCCGTTAGAGAGAAATAAAAACATGTATACTAGGGGCATTTTGGTCATTTTAATTACAATTTATACATGAATCCAAAGTAGAAAATAAACACACAAGTATGTAGAGGACATCGAGGGGTTTAATATGAAACGATTGACAGTAGAAATGGAGTCAGGGGCAAAACCCGAGCAAAGAAAGGACTTAAAGGGAATTTTGTAAAAAGACAATGGCTTATTGGTAATTTTTCAAAACGACTTGGTAACCTAAAATAAACTTCAAAAATAGAAAGTAGAGGTCGAGAGGAACAAAACCATATGTGGTTTGCCTCATGGAACTATACGGTTTAAAAGTTATGATCGATTAATCGCTGAAGGGTATTTTCGTCTTTTCGCATTCTAGACCATAAAATTTCATCACAAGGAGGTTGGGGGGCCAAAATATAATTAAAAGAAAGTCCAAGGGCTTGGGTTTTAAATAAATAAAAGAAAGAGACAAATGGACTAATGGAAATTAGCCATTTAGAAGTCATAAAAAGAAGAAAAGAAAAAGGTGTGGACAAATGGTCATAAAACATTCATCCAACCCAAAAAGTGGACATCATTTCCACTATATATATCATAACAAGAAGAGCAAAATCTCTCTCTCACAACTCTCCCAAACTGTCGGCCTCCATAGGAAGAAAACCAAAGAATTTCCAATTTTTGTCAAGTTTGATTCAAGTTCAAGGTGAGTTTTAAGTTTTTAAAACATGTAGATTTCAATTCTAGTATCAATTTTAAGTATTTATATATCTATTGGAAGATTGGAAATTAGGGTTCTTATGGTAGATTTGGAAAAATTTTAAGTAGTGATGATATTGATTAATTAAATGGAAGAATCAAGGTTTCTAATGTTTAATAAGGTTAGATTAGGATTTAGTTTGAAAAGAAATGGAAGGGTAGTGTATGTTTTAAATTTCTAAGGTTTATGTTTAAGGTTGTATTCTTGAATTTCTTGAAGGAGAAACAAAGATTAAGGAAGGATAAGAAGGAAAAGCAAAGGGGAATTTAAAAAAACAAGGTTTGGTACTTTACCTTTGAAGAATTAATTTTCCTTTCATTTTCTTACCAAAACTTTATCTATGGAACTTTTGCTATGAATGCATAATTGTATTGTTTGAGTTTGAATTCATTTGTTGAGTGATATTTTTAAACCCATGTGGTGATTGAGTTGTTAAATTCAATTGAAATCTATTGTTTCCAAAGATTTTGGTAAAAGAGTTTATGGACTCTATTTAGTCCAAATTGATTTAAACAATCAAGTTATTTTAAAAGTGAAGTGTTTAAGTCTTCATTACATTATTAGGGAAGATTTGAAATGGGTTTAAAACAGAAAACTAAACAATTTTGCACTAAGTGCAAGTGTGGGCCGAATTGGTGCCTTTGGGACCCAATTCTGGACATAATTTTGGGCAGCCAGTTGAGGCAGCAAACGATGAAATTTTTAAACAAAATTTTACATGCAATTAGTCAACATATGAAATAAGTTTTCTGTAAAATTTCAGCCAAAAATAAGATCATTTACCTGGTCCAATGCATGACTGAAGCAGACTGAAATTTTGACGAAAATCCAGATTTTACTATTCATTTGGTCATGCCATTTTGCATTGCCGATTTTACGTGCCATGATACTATTCATTTGGTCAATTTGTGACTCTTTGAGGAATGCTTTTAAATGTTTGATATATTTATTGTTGATATTAAATATGTGAAAAGGGGTAATGGTTTGACTAAAGAATGTGGTGCACGGCGTAAATGGCAAAGTGCAACGGAAATTAAAATAATTTCTCGAGTCATTCTAAAATGAAGTTTGTGACTTAAATTGAATCGTTTTAACCTTTATACTCTACTGGGTAGTGGGGGTGGTAGATAAGGGTATGGTGCACTATACTAACTTATGCAGTATTGCTTGATATTGTGATTGAATTGTTATGATCTGAACTCAATGGTAAGGGCCATTGGGGCCAATGGTGAGGCCATTGGTTATAACCAGTATGGTGAGGGCCATTCCTATGATTTGATATCGGTGGTGAGGGCCACCTATGTTACAGTGGTGAGGGCCACTGCCTTATCGCTATGGTTCCCTATACCAGTAGGGCCAAAGTCCGGTTATTATTTTTTTTAAACTTCGTAATGCAAAATGAGTTTGAATTATGGTTTTTACATTTGTTGGAAGCATATTTACACTGAATGTACAATAATTTCCATTGGTTTAATGTTGGTTGATTTATGATTTAATTATTTTCATTTATTTCAAATGCTTTCATGTTTTAACTATATTTTCATCGGTAAAGTACCCACTGAGCGACATTGCTCAACGAGTTAAGTTTTCCTTGACTCGTAGGTTCAGAGAAGTAGCTAACTCTTGGGGAGCGACGACCAAACCCACAGCATCTCAGGGTAGATATCCTAGTTTCCATTATGAGTTAATTAGTTGTGGCATGTATATGTAGATATAAGATTGAGAATTACTATGTTATATTGTACGTTAGTAATATGTAATAATAATAAACCTCTACTTTATTTTGTACTAGAAGTGTGAATTCTTCTTGCAGGTTTGTAGTTGAGGTTATAAGGGGGATTCATTGGGAGTGTATTGAGACCAATTGTGTTCGCATTGGTTTGTGTAAAAATGTTTTCAAAACTCAGAAAAACAAGTTTTGTCGACACTTGGGACTAAATTTCTAGGCGAACCTCTGGCAAAATTTCTATAAAACCGGAACTAAAATTTGACTAAGTAAAATTGGTAGCAACATTAGGTTAGTGTGGCGCCTCTACTCGGCTTACACACATAGGCTGGGAAGGGGTGTTACAATTTTTGGTATCAGAGCCAGGTTTAATCGGTTCTGGGTAGTTAGTTGAACTGAACCTTAAATGTGTGACACATAAGGTTAGGTTAGGGGTTCTAATTATGTAACTATACATGTGTGGAGTATTGTTAGTTATGTTATTCTAATTATAACAGGAGTAATGGGTGATCGAAACGATGAGATGAGGGAGCTGAGGATGGAAGTAGAGAGGTTAAAGTAGAGAGTGCAGGAGCAAGATGATACCCTAGAAATTTTGGCAGATCGAAGAATACAGGATCGTGAAGACCTGAGATCAAAAGATGACATGATTACCTCCTTGATAAGAGACGTGCAGATGTTAAAGGAGGACAGGCTCAGTCATAGAGTGGAGTTTTATAGTGCCTGTAGGAGCCTCGGGGTAGCACATAGAGAGATCCGTGCTTTGCGGGAGAGGGGCCAGGAGCTAGGTCAGTACTTACCTGGTGAAGCATCGTATGACCCAGAGTTTGACCTTGAGATAGAAGAGTATTTGTCTGATAGTGCCACCTCACCTAGGGCACCTGCTCACTAAGCTTTGAGATGTGTTATTTTTTGGAGGTTCTTTTGGTTATGTACATATGTGACATCGGGGTATCGTGTAAATATTGTATGGTAGTATGACATGATGATATAGTAGTAAGGAGTCCTAAATTTTGGAATATACATAAGGGCTTCCTAGTAATGTAACTACTTTTGCTTGTAAATAAATAAAAGTTGTGTTGTATATGTGTTATTTAAGAGTTTTATCTTAATATACAAGCCACCTAGGGTAATATAATGTTGTTGGGTTGGGTCGTTACTGATGATGGGATTGTATATGTTTTCCTCTATTCTTTAGTTGTCGCAAGCAGCGTAGCATGATATAGAGGAGGAGGTCGAGTCTCAGGCCTCCCGAACTGTAGAAACACGGGTATCAGAGATACTTGCATCTGAGCAACCACCAGCAGATGCTCCTATTCCCAACAAAATGTTGCAACAAATGGATGCCGTATTACGGCAGATAGCCGGTGTTGCCCCGGCACCACCACCAGTGCAAGCACCCGTACTAGTACCTGATGTAGGAGGGGAAAGGAAACCCCCGATCGAAAAGATAAGAAAGTACGGGGTGAAGGAGTTTAGGGACACGAAGGGATGATGATTCTTCTGCAGCCGAATATTGACTGGAAGGAACAGTACGAGCCTTAGATCAGTTACAGTGTACGCCAGAAGAGCGAGTGGTATGTGCTACTTCCATATTAGTGGAAGAAGCATATATATGGTGGGACATAGTTCACCAACGAGTTCCAACAGAACAGAGGACATGGGATTTCTTTGTGAATGAGTTCAAGAGGAAGTTTATATCGGAGGCATACCTAGATGCCAAGAAAAAGGAGTTTCTACACTTAAAGCAAGGTCGATTGACCGTTGCCAAATACGAGAGGGAATTTACCTGGCTGAGTAGGTATGCCAAGAAAACAATTGAAGATGAACATGATAGGTGTAAACAATTCCAGGATGGTTTCAATAATGAGATTAGGATGCAGCTAATTGCTGCTAATATCAAGGAATTTTCTGAGTTGGTCACTAGGGCTCTGGAAGTAGAGCAATGTTAGTCTGATGAGCAGAATAGAAGACAGAAGATGAAATAGAAGAGAGGTACCCAAAACTATTTGGGAAACTACCAATCATCAAGGAAGTGATTCCGAGGCAGTGGTTCCACGGGAGGCGGTCAACGCTGGGGTTACAGTTAGGGATCGAATCACAGTGGTCTAAGTCAAGCCTCCTGAGTCACTAGTACTGGACGATCCAGAAGAGGGCAAGGAAGATGATTTAACCAAAGCAGAGGTAACTTTTCTACCGGTTCGAGAGGTAATGAGGGCAAAAATACTAATCCATGCTGTGATCATTGCGGACGCTGCCACATGGGAGAATGTTGGGGTCGGACATTTGCATGTTACATATGTGGATCTCTAGATCACCTTATGCGAGAGTGTCCCTAGTGAATGCAGAATCTACCTAGGGAGACTGAGGGATCGCAAGCGGCAGCAGGGCGAGGCCAAGGCAGAGGTAGGGGCGAAAATCCACCATGTGTGCAGTTTGAGACGGTGAATCGACCAGAAGCGAGGGCTCCTGGTAGAATGTATGCTATGAGGGGGCGAGAAGATGAAGAAGCGCTAAACATGATTGCAGGTCAGTTGTCTATGTTTGGAGTTTCGCTTTACGTTTTAATATATCCGGGTTCTTCACACTCATATATATGCATGAAAATTGAAAAACTTGGGAACCTAAAGGTAGAACTAGAGGAAGAGGGAATATTAGTTACTAGCCCATTAGGGAGTGAGGTAATTACGAGGAAGGTAGTGAAAGATTGCCCCGTGGAGATACACGGACGTATCTTTTGGGGAGACTTATTTGAACTACCATTTCAAGAATTCGACGCTATCCTTGGAATGGATTGGTTGGCCAAACACGATCCACTGGTTGACTGTAAACGGAAGAGAGTTACTCTGCATACGTCAGACGGCGACGAAGTGACCTTAGTGGGAAAGAGGAAGGATTATCTAACTAACATTATTTCCGCTATGACGGCTAAGAGGTTAGTACAAAAAGGTTGTGAGGCATACCTTTTATGCACGTTAGAAGCGAAAGAAGAGGCACAGAAGTTACAAGATATACCTACTGTTTGCGATTTCCCTGACGCATTTCCTGAGGATTTACCCGGATTACCACCTAAACAAGAGGTGGAATTCACCATAGACGTGTACCCGAGAGCTGCACCGGTATCCATCGCACCTTACCGAATGGCGCCAGTGGAGCTAAAAGAACTAAAGGTGCAGCTACAGGAACTTTTAGACAAGGGGTTTATTAGGCCAAGCGTGTCACCATGGGAAGCGCCAGTATTGTTCGTGAAAAAGAAAAACGGATCCCTAAGGTTGTGTGTGGATTACCGTCAACTCAATAAACTGACCATCAAGAACAAGCATCCACTACCTCGCATAGACGATTTATTTGATCAACTTAAATGTGTTGTAGTCTTTTCAAAAATCGTTCTACGATCGGGTTATCATCAATTGGGAATAAAAAATGAAGACATACCAAAAACCACATTCAGAACTCGCTATGGACATTATGAATTCATTGTTATGCCTTTCGGATTAACGAACGCACCTGCAGTATTCATGGATCTGATGAACAGAATTTTCCACCCGTATTTAGATCAGTTCATGGTTGTATTCATTGACGACATATTGGTGTATTCAAAGAATCAAGAGGATCATGATCGCCACCTTAGGATCATTTTGCAAACCCTGCGAGAGAAGCAGTTATACGCTAAATTCAACAAATGCGAATTTTGATTGGAAGAAGGTGTTACGATTTAAACAGAAAGGCAAGCTAAGCCCTAGATTCATTGGACCATATGAGATCATCAAACGGGTAGTTCTGGTAGCTTACCAGTTGGCGTTACCACCCGAATTAAGTAAAATACATGATGTTTTCCATGTTTCAATGCTAAGGAAGTATCATTCAGATCCCACCCACGTCATACAAGCTCAAGACATCGAGATTCAGTCAAACCTGAAGTACGAGGAAGAGTCTGTAGAAATCTTAGCACGGGAAATCAAGGAGTTACAGAATAAGAAGATTCCATTGGTCAAAGTGCTTTGGAGGAATCACAAAGTAGAAGAAGCCACATGGGAACGTGAAGAAACTATGAGGAAGCGGTACCCATATTTATTTCCGCCTGATAGGTTTCGGGGCGAAGCCTAAATTAACGAGGGAGGAACTGTCACATCCGCCCACTGTATTTATGTCTAGCAGTCATATGCACAGCAAGAGAAAGTATCTGGAGAGGTCATCTCTAATGGTGGTTCCTAGAGAAGGTCGCAGGACCAAAGGGACTTAATTGCAAAAATATAAAGTTTTGGGGAGGTAACTGTAATTTCCAAAAGTGGTACTGGAGGTTCTTAATAGTGCACATAACAGGCTCCAAAAATGGAGAGTAAAGAAAAATCGGGACGCAACGACGTGTAACGGTTTTTCCAGGAAACGCCCCGTTAGAGAGAAACAAAAACATGTAGACTAGGGGCATTTTGGTCATTTTAATTACAATTTATACATGAATCCAAAGTAGAAAATAAACAAACAAGTATGTAGAGGACATCGAGGGGTTGAATATGAAATGATCGACAGTAGAAACGGAGTCCGGGCAAAACCCGAGATTTTAAAAAAAGACAAGGGCTTATTGGTAATTTTTCAAAACAACTTGGAAACCTAAAATAGACTTCAAAAATAGAAAGTAGAGGTCGAGAGGATCAAAACCATATGTGGTTTGCCTCATGGAACTGTACGGTTTAAAAGTTACGATCGATTAATCGCTGGAGGGTATTTTGGTCTTTTCACACCCTAGACAATAAAATTTCAGCACAAGGAGGTTGGGGGGCCAAAATATAATTAAAAGAAAGTCCAAAGTCTTGGGTTTTAAGTAAATAAAAGAAAGAGACAAATGGACTAATGGAAATTAGCCATTTAGAAGTCATAAAAAGAAGAAAAGAAAAAGGTGTGGACAAATGGCCATAAAACATTCATCCAACCCAAAAGTGGACATCATTTCCACTATATATATCATAACAAGAAGAGAAAAATCTCTCTCTCACAACTCTCCCAAACCGTTGGCCTCCATAGGAAGAAAACCAAAGAATTTCCAATTTTTGTCAAGTTTGATTCAAGTTCAAGGTGAGTTTTAAGGTTTTAAAACATGTAGATTTCAATTCTAGTATCAATTTTAAGTATTTATATATCTATTGGAAGATTTGAAATTAGGGTTCTTATGGTAGATTTGGGAAAATTTTAAGTAGTGATGATATTTAGTTTCGAATCAAATTTTTTATCAATTTCTCCTCCAATTTCTTAAATCCTTTCTGTGTTGTTTTTGGTATTATTTATAGAAGAATTTTACTGTTCATTTCTAGTTATTCACGGAAGCTAATATTGATAAGAAAAGGAAACCGAAACCTAATTGTATTAGGTTTCGAAAAAATTTGCGTCAGAAAAATTTTGCTGGCTAAAATAAAACTACTGCAGAAAAAATTGTGCTAGTGAAAAAAAAATTGCCCCAGTTGGCTGCGGCAGGGGCGAGGACTGGCCTGCGGGCCATTCGTCCCCCGCGCTGGTTTTCGGCAATGGTTTTTTCGTCGCCGATTTTTCCTTTGTCGATTTTTTATTTTTATTTTTATTTTTTGATTTTTATTTGTTTATTTTTACTTTTTATTAATAAAAATTAGATACTAAAGCAAAAATTATTTAATTAAGATAACAAAAATTATTTTGGACTAATTAAAACATATTGGAGAACACAAAAATTGTTTTGGACTAAACAAAATATATTGGACCGTACTGGGTAAAATATTAAGAGTCTACAGTACCACTTGAAGTCTGCTTCGACCATGATCAAGTCCAGCTACACCTTTGGAGGAGATATTGAAAAAATTTGTCTAGAAAGGCTCACAACCAATGGTACTCCTATTATCTCAGAATACCATGCAATGTCTGACCGGACCTCAGGAAATTCGGATTAGACCATTGTAACGATTCACAAATGTCTAGTAAGGTTCACGACCAAGAATACTCTCAAAATTTGAGTATACCCCTAAAAGTCTGATTGGACCAGATGCAGTCCCAACTAGAGCTTTTAAAAATTCTTCAAATCTAAAGTTCTTACACCTCCACTAAATAAGTAAATGCCAGCTAGACCAACCATTGAAGTAGTGTTTGTATTCAAGGAATGAGCATGATCATAAGCATGCATATAAACAATCATATCCCATACACACTTATGATTCCCAATTTAACTCTTCTAAATTAAATAGAAAAATGATGCAGAATCATAAAATGTTGCATCAATGCCAATATTGCTTGAAATTTCTTCATAAAAGTACATATTGCTATATTCAGAAGACTCACCGCAAATTGGAAGATCTTTCTATAACAAAACCCTAAGGACCCAAGTTCATTTGAGTACCTAAAGAAGATAAAATTTATTATCTTGTAGGTATGCTTAAAATCTACTATCAATGAAAGTGTTTGGCTTATAGATAGTGGATGCTCAAGGCACATGACCAGTAATACAATTATTTTTATAACTCTTACTTACATACAAGGAGAGTAGTGTTTGTCTTATTTAGTCACTATTACTGCAATTTGTTCCAAAACCCAAGGATCATCCAATTATTGGTTGCAAGTGGGTGTATAGGAAAAAAATGATGAAGATGGTGTCATTACTAGAAACAAAGCTAGATTGGTAGCCAAAGGCTATAACCAAAAGGAAGGCATTGATTGTGATGAGATATTTGCTCCTGTTACTATATTAGAAGAAATTAAAATTTTACTGCCCTTTTCATGTCACACGAATTTTAAATCTTTTCAAATGGATGTCAAAAGTGCATTTTTAAATGGCTTCATCAATTAAGAAGTTTATGTTAGACAACCTCTAGGTTTTTAATATTATCAATTTCCAAATCTTGTTTTTAAATTAACTAAGGCATTGTATAGGTTGAAACAAGCTCAAAGAGAATGGTATGATAGACTTAGTGCTTACTTACTGGAGAATGGTTTTGTAAAAGGAAAAGTTAATTCTACACTTTTGTTAAAAAGAAATTATATAACACTTAATACTACAAACTTATGCAGTTGATATTATATTAGGTTCTACTAATGAATCTTTATGCCAAGAGTTTGTCTCTTGTATGACTAATGAATTTGGAATGGGCATGATGGGTGAACTTAAGTTCTTCATTTGTATACAAGCAAAGCAATGTAAGGATGGTATTATCATCAACCAATCCAAATATACAAAGGAACTCCTCAGGACATTTGACATGGATGGTTGCAAAGTAAGCAAGACTCCATTGAGCACATCCTTGAAGTTGGACAAAGATGAAGTTGGCAAGAAAGTAGATAAAAATATATATCGAGATATTATCAGATCCCTTCTTTATCTTACTGCTTCTAAATCCGATATAATGTATATTGTTTGTTTGTCTACAGATTTCAATCATGCCCTAAAAAATCACATTTAAATGCTAGCAAAATAATTTTTAAATATTTGAGTGGAACATTGCATTTATGTCTTTGGTATCCTAGAAATGCATCATTTGACATTTAAGGTTTTTCAAATGCGGATTATGCCAATAGCTTATTGGATAGAAAAGCATGACTAGTGAATGCCAGTTTCTTGTTGATTGCCTAGTTTTTTGGTTTAGTAAGAAACAAGTGTCAGTTGCACTATCTACTGCTAAAGCTGAATATGTTGCTGGATGTTTTTGTTGTACACAAGTTTTACGGATCAAGCAACAATTGCTACATTATGGTAAAACACTTGATCATATTCCCTTTAAATGTAATAACACTAGTGTCATTAACCTTTCTAACAACCTAATCCAATATTCTATGTCTAAACATATAGATGTTAGGCACCACTTCTTAAGAGACAATGTTCAAAACAAAAAAGTTGTTCTAGAATTCATTGATACTCAAAACCAACTTGCCGATATCTTTACAATACCTTTAAATGAAGAAAGATTACATTTTATAAAACACCCCATAGGAATGATAAATGGAAACACTTTGAATTAAAAACATTTCAATAATTGTATTAGAATTGCTTGCAAATATACACTTTATACAACCTAATTCTTTACTTATACCTATTTTTAATCATACTTTAGAGCTCCAAAAAATAAATTCAAAAATTTCCCTCAAATTTCTTAATTTTTCGAATTTCCCAATCTGACCATACATTAGTCCGGCCATACTTCTCTAAAAATCTTTGACCCTAATTCTTCATGAAAGTATGATTATATCTTTAGTGGTCCAACTAGCATTATTCAAAATTTTTTTACCATTATGTTAAAAATTAAAATCCCGTTCGGATTTACTCCAGTCCGATTAGACTTTATATAAATTTTTTTATTTCACCACCAAACTAATAAGAGTCTAATTGGACTTTGTCACTGGATTCAAAATTTTTTCGTTGTTGGAACTCATTGAAGATGTGGAATTCACCTCTGTAATAGATATTAGTTTTCAACCAAAACACTATAAATACCCCCCGTCCAATATTAAATTTTACAACTATTTATCAAACACTAAACACTAATACTCTCAAAACACTCGAATCTCTCAAGTTTTCTTCATTTCTCTTTTGATTTACACTTTAAATGGCACCCAAAGAGCACAAAAGAAAAGCTTCTAGAAGTGAGAAGGGGAAAATTTTCCCTATGAGAAGAAACAATAAGAAGGAGCCATAAGATAAGTTTCACTGATGATGATGAGAGACAAAAGTATGCTATTCTCAAAGAATAAATTGTTGAACCAAACTTTCTCTTTTCTACCTTGACCCTTAAGTCCTTAAGAATTGAAAATAATGTTAAAAGATGTCTCCAAACTCTAGGTTGGGAAAAATTGGTGTTTCTTGAGCATAATGATCTTGGTTTGGAGTCCTTGAAAAAGAAATTCCTTAAAACCTTGGTTGTTATCAAAAAGAGCATAAATCCCTTATGTTACGATGGTAATTCCTTTAGGTTCTTTGGTCACATCCCAAAGTTTAGGTAGTCAAGTATTAGGCAAGAAGGACATAAATAAGTGGTCAAATAGAGGCTCGAGATAGTAAAAAATGAAATTGGTATGCAAAGGAGGCATGTGAAGTCGACGGGACCTAAAGGTAATTTTTCGAAAGGCAGAGGACCTAAGAGTAATTTTTCAAAAGTTGTACTGGAGGTTCTTAATAGTGCACATAACAGACTCCAAAAATGGAGAGTAGAGAAAAATCGGGTCACAACGACGCGTAACGGTTTTTCCAGGAAACGCCCCGTTAGAGAGAAACAAAGACATGTAGACTATGGGCATTTTGGTCATTACTAATTAAAATTTATACATGAATCCAAAGTAGAAATAAACACACAAGTGCATAGAGGACGTCAAGGGGTTGAATATGAAATGATCATCAACAGAAACGGAGCTCGGGCAAACCCGAACAAAGAAAGGGTCTAAAGGGAATTTTGTAAAAAGTCGATGGCTTATTGGTAATTTTTCAAAATGATGTGGAAACCTAAATTAGACTTTAAAAATAGAAAGTAGAGGTCGAGAGGATTAAAACCATATGTATTTTGCCTCATGAAACTGTATGGTTTAAAAGTTACGATCGATTAATCGCCGGAGCGAAAAATGGGCCCGGTTCCATGTAGGTACCATATGGATGACATGGAACAAATTGGGGTACCGAATGGGAAGAGGGACAAGTTGGAGGACTTAATTGGAAAGAAAAATATAAATATCTTGTGATGGCCAATTATAATTAGCCATATAGCATTTATTAAAAGAAGAAAAGAAAAAGAGATGGACAAATGGCCCTAAGGCATTCATCCACCCCAAAAGTGATCATAATTAGCCATATAGCATTTATTAAAAGAAGAAAAGAAAAAGAGGTGGACAAATGGCCCTAAGGCATTCATCCACCCCAAAAGTGGATATCATTTCCACTATAAATCATAGCAAGAAGAATAAAAAATCCTCCCTAAAAACCCTCCCAAACCGTCGGACTCCATAAGAAGAACACCAAAGAATTTCTAAATTTTGTCAAGTTTGATTCAAGTTCAAGGTGAGTTTTAAGGTTTTAAAGTATGTAGAATTCAATTCTAGTATCAATTTTAAGTATTTATATATCTATTGGAAGATTGGAAATTAGGGTTCTTATGGTGGATTTGGGGAAAATTTAAGTAGTGATGATATTGATTAATTAAATAGAAGAATCAAGGTTTCTAGGGTTTAATAAGGCTAGATTAGGATTTAGTTTGAAAAGAAATGGAAGGGTAGTGCATGTTCCAAATTCTAAGGTTTATGTTTAAGGTTGTGTTCTTGAATTTCTTGAAGGAGAAACAAAGATTAAGGAAGGGGAAGAAGGAAAAGCAAAGGGAAATTAAAAGAATAAGGTTTGGTACTTTAACTAATTGTTGGTTCATTTTCTTGAAATATTATTTTATACAATTTTTCAAAATAAGGATCAAGTTGAGTCCAAAACCAGAATTTAATATTCATATGGTCATTTTGCTAATATTCATTTGGCCATTTTTCAAAAGTAATCCAATTGATTCTTTATGTATATAAATGAGCATAATATGTTATTAAAATGACAAAATATGATATTTCACGTTGAAATAATATAAGAAACATAAGTTGATAATTGTATAATGCATATTCGATTAAGAAATAGTATGAAAATTTTGGCTCCATCGGGTATCTGGGACAGTACTGAGTAAGGTAAGTGTATGATATATCATACTATATGCAGTGCTGCTTTAATATAGGACTTCGGTCTGAGTTATATAGGTTGACGACCCGAGCTATATAGGACTTCGGTCCGAGTTATATAGCGTGACGACTCGAGCTATATAGGACTTCGGTCTGAGTTATATAGGGCAATCGCCCGAGTTATATAGGACTTCGGTCCGAGGGCTTCGGCCACAGATTCCACAGGGCTTGGTCCGCAATTGTTTTTAGGGCCACAGCCACAGAATATATATACAGTTGTTTCAGTTGGTTCCTTACCATACATTAGTCTACCAAATTACCTTGTGGAGCAAACTGATAAAATGATAATAACTGAATATATGACCTATATGGATTGTTTTTATTGTGATATTATTTTTCAATATGACTCATTACTTTTAAAAGTGCATTATGCTTTTATTATTTATTTTCCGTAATTAGTTAAAGTACCCACTAAGCAATGCTTAGTGAGTTTGGTTTCTTCTAAACACGTAGGCTATTAGCAAGGAGCCAGTAGCGAGCAGAGGAGTCCTACGATCTGTCGGTCATCAACAAACTTAGATGGTGCTCTTCATTTTGTATTTTGGTATTAGAAACTGGCATGTACTTATTTGAACAATACAAAGAGATAACTTGACGTAGCATGTAAATCTAGTAATGTATAATAACTGTATGGTTTTAAATTGAGTTGGGTTGTGAATATAGAAGTGTGAATTCTTCTTGCAGGATTGTAGTTGAGGTTATAAGGGTGGATTATTGGGAGTGTGCTTGAGTTGAATTGTGAAACAAAATGTTTTTTAAAAATAAGAAAAATCAGTTTTGTCGACACTTGGGATCTAAAATTTTAAGGGAGACTCCGTCAAAATTTTTGGAAAATTTTTATAAGGAACATTAAGTAAGCTGACATAACCAGAACTCGTATCCCGATGTAGCATTCCTCCTCGGCTTATTCATAGGTCGGGAAGGGGTGTTACATCTTTAACCAAGAGTATGGACTCACTTTAGAAGATTCTTCATCTCTAAGGAGTTTTCAATTGGAAGGAATTTTGCACATCTCTAATGAGATTATTACCACCAATGTTTAAAGAGAATTTTCATAAAAAACATCAATTGTGACAGATCAACACAAACAATCTAATACCAAAACCTTAGAACCCTAACCTATTAGATGTTGCATAGGATAATCACCTATACAATTAGTGCTAGAGGATAAAGCAATGAAAAAATAACACAAAAAGGTCTCCTCTTCCTTTACTTTCTTCTTTGAGGTCAACTCGTCCAAACCAAAAAATTCTTAATTGATACTTTTCTTCACATTAGCAAGACCAAAGCTAGACTCATCCTTCTCTCTTCATAAATCATTCAAATTTGGTGCACTAACACCAACATATAAAGCCACAATCTCCAACCTTCTTGATCCCACAAAAAAATCCATAAACATTGGCTATCTCAAACATGCCAAATGCATTTGAGATGATGATAGGCCTTATGTACACCTTCTAGGAGCATAAGGGGATAGGACTCAATGTATGAAAAGACCTAGGATTATGGAGGAAATTGAGGAAAATTTTCAAAAGGAATTTCCTAGAACTCTATCTACTAGACCTCAACCTAAATTCTATAACTTCTTCAAGACATTCATGGTTAAGTTAGCTCCTAAGGAACTAAAATTTATAGCCTCACCTCTCAAGTATCTCACCTTCATGTTAACATTCAACAATTGCAAGGTGCATTGGGACTCTCTCAATGTATTATCATTAATGAGGAAGAACCTAGTCTCTCTCTATTTATCCATGGTTCATTTCCTTATGAAGGTGAAGGAGAAGAAGTTAGAACTCATCTTGTCGATAGCGAATAAGAAGAATAAGGTGAAGAGGAAGGACATAAAGAAGATGAAGGAGACAATGATGAAGATTAATAATAATTTATTTGCTTTGTGATTTTTTTCTTTTTTTATGATCTCAAAGATATATATGACAATCTATTTAACAATATCATACACTCATTCTATATATGTTTTATGTCTATTTCATTAATGCATTCATTCATTTTGTCTATTTGTTTATCCTTTGTCAAAGGAGGATATCTATTCTAAAATTATAAATAATTAATAAACAAATTGAATTGACTCAAAGATTAAGGGGGATTGTGGGGACTATGAAATAAACTAAAAATTTTTATCACATTCTTATCTCAATTTTAAAGTCATAGAAACTCTTTAACTTTCAAATAAATTCAATTCAATTGCCAAAGTCAAAAAGGAGGAGATTGTTTGTCAAACTGCTATATTTTTTTATCTTAAGCAATCAAATTGAACAAAACTAACATTTGTATCAAGATAGATTTTGCAAAAAGTTATTCTTTGAATAACAAAAGAAAAGTCTAATCGTACCACCTCCCGAAATCCCATCATACCACTTTAAGTTCACTCAGACCATTCCCAAGTCTGACCACACCTTTGGAGCAGATATTGGTAAAATTTGTCCATTAAGGTTTAGGCAAAGGGTACTCCCATTTTGTCAGAGTACCATGCAAAGTCCAACCAGACCATGGTAATAGAAAATTATTCATAAATGTCCAGTAAGGTTCACAGCCAAGAGTACTCCCAAAATTTACGCATGCCTGCAGCCTTTAATTTTGGCCCAGAGTTGGCATGGTTTGAATTTAATAATGCCAAAATAAATTTGATCCGATATTAAAAGAATTAAACCTAGTTTACAACTTTCAAATAAGTCGGTCCAATTTTGAAAGGCGTACATTCAATTATATCTTTTCTTTCCACAAACCCTAAAAAAATATATCTTTTTTGTTTCTATAAACCTTAAATCATTTTGTTTATTTCATAAAGCATCATAAAACTATAATTTTTTTTCCATATTCTAAAATCAAATCCATTCTCCGAAACACTAAAAACCTCAATTCAACTTTAGAATCAAGATAGTAACCTCAAACCAATTATTCTAAACCCTAGTTTTCTTAAACCCTAATTCCCTTAAAACCTTAAACCCTAATTTTTCTATATCCTAATCTTTAAAATCTTAAAACCTTATAAATTTAAATATTAAAATTCAATATGGTAAATGTAAAATAATGATCCAGTAACCATAAATCATAAATCTAAATGTTTTAAAGTGTCCAAACCCTAATTTCATGATTTCACTCCTCAAATACTAATTTGGTTAATTAAAGAACCTTATCAATCCCTTAAATCATAAAACCTTAATCCATTTTAATTCCCTTAAAGTTTATGGTAGCTAAGAATTACAAACCCTAAATAATACTAAAATTCCAAAACCCTAAAGTATTAATTAAAGAATTTTAAATGGAAACAGTAACCCTAATTTGAATCTTTACTTGCTTTATTTAATTTTATGTTTGATTATGTAGTCTATTATATGCTTTAATTTATTTTCAATGCCTTGTTGATTTATTTAAGTTCAAAGCTTGGTTTATTTAGTTTATCATGGATGGATGTTTACGTTCTATTGATGTTTAATCTCTTTGATGAATTATTTATTTATGATGAATGGTTATTTACTTTATCGATTTATTTAGATTTCCAAATGTTGTAAGAGGTATGTTTCCACTTGGTGGGTACCTCATTAGTAAAATATCATGTAATTTAAATTGCTTTTATATTTTAGACCAATGTAAAGGATATATTTCTACCTTTCAGTGGGTGTCCTATTTAGGCATGGGATGTAAGGACATGTTTCCATCCTCGGTTGGGTGTCCATTTATTTGCTTTATTTGGACATTGTTTTGATTTTTAATATATCAATGCTTTATTTTAATTGTTGTGTGTAATATGGATAATATTGTTATATTTAAGAATTTTATAATATTAAGGGCTATAAAGGAGGCCGGTTCAAATGAACTAGGCGTTGTGGGGGTGCTGGGCCATTTCTCACCTTCCCTACATGTACTCAACTTTTTGAACCCATTAGGGGGTTGGGGATTCCTTAGGAATCGATTCATCCACCCCTTTCTTTTTCCCAGCCCGTACAGGTGGCGACTTCATTTTTTCTGGACTTAGGTCTGTGTTCTCTAAGGCCCCAAGCCTAAACAGTGCGAAGTCGCAAGAACCATTCCACCAGGAGTGGGGGCAAAAATCCCCGCTCACAGTGGCGACTCCACTAGGGATAAGGGAAGCTGATTCCATTGGTTTTTATATTATTCTATTCTTTCTTATAATGATATTATCCATTGCATCATATTAGATTGCATCGTGTGCGTGAGTTAGGACACTCGTGTTACCCGGGTTGTATTACGTAAGGGATACCATACTTTCATTCAAGGTATAGAGATCGAGTATGGCATAACCACTCATAGCCTCGTACCATTTGGTATATACTTGCTTTGGGAACCTAAGCCTTTTTACCAAGACTAAAGCTCATGTAATTGGCCTAGTTACTTTCTTTAGGTTTTATCCCAAATGCATGTTGTTTGACTATGGTTAATTTATCTTGGCTTAAATCATGGCTTATTTGGTCTGCTCTTTTTCTAATTTGACCCAAGTACACTTGTAAGCTCAAATAAAATTTTCTCTTAAAGTCCAAAAGACCAAAACTAATTTCAAGTCTTTTAAGATGGTCTTTGTACATAAAACTTTTCTAAAAATAAATCAAAAATTCTTTTGCTCATGGCCCAAATACTAAGACCAAAATATGTTTTTTTCTAAAATATTTTTACAATGGGCTTAGAAACAAAATTATTTTCACCCAACCTTTCTTACAAATAGCTTGCAAAAATATTTTGGTCAATTACGAAATACAAAAAATCAATTGTGAGCCTAGTTTATACTAAGAATAAATTAACCATTGGCTTGTTTTTGGCATGAATCATTAGTTACCTTTTTCAAGTGAGAAATCTATTTATAATAAACCTCTTAATTTCATTTTATTCCAATATAGCATGAAAGCTACATTAGTTGGTTAAATGGATTAAAACCTAATTAATGGAAATTATCATAAGTTGATTTCCATTTTCGAAAATATAACTATTAGTTGAAACGTCCGAGGAAATTATTCGAAAACAAGATGCCCCATGTTGGTATTTTGTTAACCATATATCTAGGAAAAGAGACTCGTTATTCGTGTGTGGATGTTCTAAGGTTGGAAGGAACATCCTATTCATCCTTGTTTGTCTATTGTTTGTGCATACATGCATACATGTGTACATTTGCATCTTTCTGTCTCACAACCCTGGATTACAACAGTTCAAAAGCTTACGACAATCCGACCTACACCGGAGATGAAATATCTAGCAACGACTCAATCACTTGCTCACCAAAAATAATGGATCCAGAACAAATTCAAATAATGGAGGATGATGCCCCCAACGCCAAGATGGAAGAAATAAAAGAGGCCCTAGCTGAGACCATGAAGAACCAGTTGACTGCAATTTTAGAAAATCATGCAAAATTTGCTAGCACTAAGAAGCCAAGGGACAAAGGGAAGACTAAAGTTGGTGAAGTAGTTTTTGATGATGAAAAGGTGATCATTGATGATGATGATGATTGGGCTCAATACTACCAAGATGCTCAAGACAAGAAGAAAGAACCGAAGATTATTGAAAGATCAACTATGGAGAAGACCGAAACTTCTGATATTGAAAAGATGATTGCTGATTTAGAAAAGAAATTTGAGAAAAAACTGAAAATCGAGGAAATGTCTGAAGTTGACAAATTATTTGAGCTAGATGAAGAAGTCCCGTACAAGTTCAAGATGCCATCTTTTGCGAAGTTTGATGGAATTGGAAATCCTCATTTTCATGTGAAACAGTATATCACTGCTATGCATTATGCCTGAGCTACTAAGGCTCAAACCCTAAGGTACTTTATGCTCTCATTGGACCCTGTTGTCCAAAATTGGTTCAATACATTAGATGATGGAACACAAAAGAGTTGGGATCTACTTTATAAAGCCTTCATCCAACAATATGGATATAATGTTTGAGATGGAAGTTTCCTTGATTGAAGTGGAGTCTATTAGGCAAAGGTCGAATGAGAATTTTGTAGATTATGTGAAGAGATGGAGAAAAAAAAGCCACTTTTCTCAAGAAGAGGCCCGATGAATCCGATCAAATAAGGATGATTGTGAGAGAGGTGCTGCCTAGTCTTCGTGAGAGGATACTTCATACACTCATCCGTGATTTCAAAGATCTTCTCCAAGTGGGTTTGTAAATTGAAGAATGGGAAAGAGAGAAGAACCGTTTTTCAACAAGAAGAAATGAGAAAGGAAACTATCAGTCTGGTACCCAAAGCATGCAAAAGGCAGTCAATGTTAATGCCACTAACCAAGGAACAAGTAGACAGTTTTTAGAATTAGGGTAGCCGATGTCTTGGGTTCTCAACAAGCTTCAAAGAAAAGGATTACTAAAACCATTAAATCTTCGTCCTTTGCCTAACCCTCTCCCACCTAATTTTGACACTAAAGCATTTTGTCAATTTCACCAAATGCAAGGGCACAACACGGATAGATGTGTGAGGTTGAGACATGAGATCCAAAATCTAATTGATAATGGGAAGCTACCCGAGCCCAATAAGCCAAACACCAAAGACAACCCATTACAAAAATTCAATAGGGTACCGCCGCCGACAACCTTCATGATTAGAGGAGGCTTGCATGAAGATTTTGTCATGTCTTCTTTTCAAGATGTAGGTGGAGAAGCAACCAAAGAAGAAGAGGTATTTGGCGGAATTAAACAAGTTATGGTGGGTAAAGAAGTAACAATTTGTGTTGTCAATGGGTTTTGGGATTCAAGCAATGGTGATGATGATCTTGTATTCAAGAAGGAGGAGTGGACTTGGTCCGAACCCGAAGAAGATGAAGTAATGAACACTAGATATGGTAAACCTTATGCAAGGCCACCACCTAAGGAGGTAGAAACTAATAAGAGTAAGGAAGTTGAAGTAGGAAATAAAGAAGAGGAAGATGATGCTGTGCTAAAGCAATTGAAGAGAACCCAAGCAAGTGTTAGCATTTGGGACTTATTAGCTACTTCTAAAAATCACCGAGAAACTATGGCCAAAGCTTTGGCTAGCATGCCAATTTCTACCTCCATAACATCGGAGGAGCTAATCAACTTCATTAAAATTGGAGGGGTAATGAAATGTGATGATGTTCAAGAAAGGAGTGAAGTTAATATGGGAGCAGTTTCTTTTTCAGATGCAGACTTACTAGAGGAGGGGAGAGATCACATCCGCCCTCTCTTTATCAAAATAGAAGTCAAGGGGAAGAGGACTCCATGTGTAATGGTCGATGATGGGTCCACCATAAATGTTTGTCCACTTAAGTTATTGCCAAAGCTAGCCATGTTAATAAGAGATTTAAACCCGACCGAGGTAACAATTTGGGCTTATGACAATAGTAAGAGACACGCCGAAGGGACTTTCAAAGCTGCTGTCAAACTTGGTCCAATTGAATCTATTGTTAAATTTGTTGTTTTAAACATATCGGTTACCTTCGCCTTACTCTTGGGGCGACCATGGTTTCATCCCCTTGGTGGAGTTCCTTCCACCCTTCATCAAAAGATCAAGTTCCCTAATGGAGATGAGACAATGGTCATCAAAGTTGAAGATAATGAGATTGTTAATGCTCTAATGATTGGAAGGCCTCTCAATGGTTTTCAAGTAGCTACAATTTCTGATGATGAAGTAGTGGACTCCAAAGTCTTGAATATGATGAAGAACATGAACTACATTCCTGGAGCTAGTCTTGGAAAGGGTAAAGCCGGTTTGATGAAGCTGCCAGTTTTTAAAACTCAAACATCCAAGAAGGGGTTGGGATATGATGAAGCCAACAATGTCCAGCCAAAGAAGAGTGAGAAGATGAGCTTCCCACCAGTTGAAGAGATCTTTGTCAAAGCTCCAGATATGGGACCACTTCAAGGAAAGCCCGAGGCAATCATGTTCATGGGAAATCTGATCTAGGGTTTTGAAATTTTTGCAGATATGGCCAAGCTAGTGGACTAAGTGAAGAAGGAGATACACCCATTGTCGGGCTTTGTAGATACACCCTCCGGCCCGAACAACGCAACGATCACGCTAACGCGGAGCCAGGTAAGTTAATACAAGGTAAATACATATTATCCTATCTGTTTAAATTAATATTTTCCTAAATTTTCTAAAAAATTATAATAATATAAAAATATAAAAAAATAAAGGCAAACACAATAATAATAAAAGAGCGTAATATAAAAATATAAAATATAAACAAATAATAATATAAATAAATAACAGAAAAAAAAGAAGAAAAAATAAAAGAAAAAAAAGATGAAAAGAAAAATAAAATATAAATAAATAAATAACAAAAAATCAAAACAAAAAAGGGGAAAAATAATTACCGCACTCTTTTGGTTTGAACTACGATGAAGCGGCATCCCGGCTAGTAGATCTATATTTCCATCTTCATGATGTCACATAAACTCTAATAACTCAGTATTAGAATGAGTTCCTGACCTTGAAGCATGCATTTTTTTTTGAAAACTATGTGCTAAATTTAAAAGAATTTGAGAGAATTATAGAAATTATAGGTTTTGCTGTGAATGAAATGAAGGAATTCGTTGGTTTATATAGAGAAATGGCAAGGAAAAAAATAAAATTCAAAAGTAAGTTCTACTATTCATGAACAGTAAATTTTACTCTTGATGAATAGTAAATTTTACTATTGATGAATAGTAAAATACTTTTTACTACTATTTACAAATAGTAAGTTACTATTTATGAATGAATAGTGACTACGCAGTAAATAAACAATAAATTTAATTATTCACTTTAATCATTCAAATGCTTGCATGTGTATAAATATTTTTACACGCAGGGGGCAAGGAGAAGACATATGCATAAAAATTAGCCAAACATTTTGGAAAAAAAATATTATTAGCTCGGGTCTAGAACACAAATTTTTCTTAGGTCCAGAACCTAGAATCATTTCTAAGTCCAGAACTTAGCTCGGGTCCAGAACCCAAACTACCCTTAGGTCGAGAACCTAGAATCATTTCTAAGTCCAGAACTTAGCTCGGGTCCAGAACCCAAATTACCCTTAGATCCAGAACCTAGAATCTCTTCTAAGTCCAGAACTTAGCTCGGGTCTAGAACCCAAATTACCCGTAGGTCCAAAACGTATAATCTTTTCTAAGTCTATAACTTAGCTCAGGTCTAGAACCCAAATTTTCCTTAGCTCTAGAACCTAGAATCTCTTCTAAGTCAAGAACTTGGCTCGGGTACAGAATCCAAATTACCCTTAGGTCCAGAACCTAGAATCTCTTCTAAGTCCAAAACTTAGCTTGGGTCCAGAACCCAAATTACCCTTAGGTCCAGAACCTAGAATCTGTTCTAAGTCCAGAAATTAGCTCAGGTCCATAATCCAAATTACCCTTAGGTCAAGAACCTAGAATCTTTTCTAAGTCTAGAACTTAGCTCGGGTCCATAACCCAAATTTTTCTTAGGTCCAGAACCTAAAATTTTCCTTAGGTCCAGAACCTAAAATTACACTTAGGTCCAGAATCTAAAATTATCCTTGAGTCCAGAACTCGAACCAGGTCTAGAACCCACAACCTCAACCATCTCAAAAATTATGTCTTATTGCTTTTCATTCTCTTTCACTAAATTCTCAGATCATTCAAGCAGGGGACAAACTGTAGACCTTTAATTTTTGACCCAGTCTGGTCCAATATATTTTAATTAGTCCAAAATAATTTTTGTATTTTCTAAAATATTTTAATTTGTCCAAAATAATTTTTCTTATCTTAATTAAATAATATTTGCTTTAGTATTTAATTTTTATTAATAAAAAGTAAAAAATAATAATAATAAAGAAATAAAAATAAAAATCGACGACGAAAAACCGGCGAAGAAAAATTTCATCGCCCAAAAGGGGGGCGGCGAAATGGCCCATAGGCAATTTTGCCCGCCCCAGCTGCGGCAACTTTTTTGCCAGCGTAATTTTTCAGCAGCAGTTTTTTTTCGCCATCAAAATTTTTCCGACAAAAATTTTTTCAAAACCAAATTCAATTCGGTTTCGGTTTCTGTTTCCTTTACTTAATTAATGTTAGATTCCGTGAACAAGTGAGATTAATCATAAAAATCTTCTATAAATAAGGACTAAAACAACACAAAAAGGGATTGAAATTTGAGGAGGGAAATTTGAAAAGAAAATTGGAGAGGGGAACTTGGAATTGATCGCATTAGGAGAAACCTTTGGCAGTGAAATCGACCGAACATTTGAGAGAGCAAACAAGCAATTCAATCCATCAATGGCAGCAAAGCTTGTCTTTGTTCTTGTTCTTCCAAGAAGTAATTTTCGGTGGAACCAACAAATGGAGGTATGAATGTCTAATTTCTTCACAGTAGCTTGAATCATCCAATTGTCTCGTTTGATTCAAAAAACCCTAGAACCTTAATTTACCTTTTCTAAAGCTTAAAAACCTTAATTCGTTTCTTTGTTCTCCAAAAATCTTAAAATTGTTTTCATTTCTTCAAAATCTTAAAACCTTAATCTGCCTTCTAATTTTCTAAAACCCTAAATTGAATCTGTTTTCTTTCCACAAACTCTAAAAAAATTTATCTTTTCTATTTCTATAAACCTTAAATCATTTTGTTTATTTTCATAAAGCATCATAAAACTATAAATTGTTTTTCCAAATTCTAAAATCAAATCCATTCTCCGAAACACTGAAAACCTCAATTCAACTTTAGAATCAAGACAGTAACCTCAAACCATTTATTCTAAACCCTAGTTTTCTTAAACCCTAATTCCCTTAAAACCCTAAACCCTAATTTTTCTATATCCTAATCTTTTAAATCTTAAAACCATCTAAATTTAAATATTAAAATTCAATATGGTAAATGTAAAATAATGATCCAGTAACCGTAAATCATAAATCTAAATGTTTTAAAGTGTCCAAACCCTAATTTCATGATTTCACTCCTCAAATACTAATTTGGTTAATTAAAGAACCTTATCAATCCCTTAAATCATAAAACCTTAATCCATTTAATTCCCTTAATGTTTACAGTAGCTAAGAATTACAAACCCTAAATAATACTAAAATTCAAAAACCCTAAAGTATTAATTAAAGAATTTTAAATAGAAACGGTAACCCTAATTTGAATATTTACTTGCTTTATTTAATTTTATATTTGATTATGTAGTCTATTATATGCTTTAATTTATTTTCAATGTTTTGTTGGTTTATTTAAGTTCAATGTTCGGTTTATTTAGTTTATCATGGATGGATGTTTACGTTCTATTGATGTTTAATCTCTTTGATGAATGATTTATTTATGATGAATGGTTATTTACTTTATCGATTTATTTAGATTTCCAAATGTTGTAAGAGGTATGTTTCCACTTGGTGGGTACCTCATTAGTTAAATATCATGTAATTTAAATTTCTTTTATATTTTAGACCAATGTAAAGGACATATTTCTATCTTTCAGTGGGTGTCCTATTTAGGCATGGGATGTAAGAACATATTTCCATCCTCGGATGGGTGTCCATTTATTTGCTTTGTTTGGACATTGTTTTGATTTTTAATATATCGATACTTTATTTTAATTGTTGTGTGTAATATGGATAATATTATTATATTTAATAATTTAATAATATTAAGACCTGTAAAGGAGACCGGTTCCATTGAACCGGGCGTTGTGGGAGTGCTGGGCCATTTCTCACCTTGCCCACACGTACCCAACTTTCTGAATCCATTAGGGGGTTGGGGATTCCTTAGGAATCAAGTCATCCACCACTTTCTTTTTTTCGGCCCTTCCGGGTGGCGACTCCATTTTTTTCGAACTTAGGTCCGTGTTCTCTAAGGCCCCGGGCCTAAACAGTGCCGAAGTCGCAAGAACCATTCACCGGGAGTGGAGGCAAAAATCCCTGCTCACACATGGATTGACTTTTAAGGTTGAAAATACAATTATTGGTTAAGAAGTCTGAGGGAATTGATCGAAAACAAAATACTCCATGTTGGTATTTTGTTGGCCTTATACCTAAGAAAAGAGACTCACCATTCATGTGTGGAAGTTATAAGGTTGGAAGGTTTGTACCTACTATGTTGAGTTTGTTTGTTTTTTACTTGTGCATCCTTTCATACATGCATTGCATCTCATATTATTGATCCTTTTTGGCTCACAGCCATGGAGTACAGTAGTTCAAGAGCCTACGACAACCTGACCTATGCCTGTAGTGTAGAATCCAGGAACAACTCAATTAGCTTCTCACCAAAAGCAATGGAGCTAGAATAGATTCAGAGGATGATAGACAATGCAATCAACACCGAGATAGAAGAACTAAAGGGGTCTTGTCTGAGACTATGAAAAGCCAAGTAGCCATAATGTTTGGGAATGCAGCGGAAGCATCTGCTAGTACCAAGGAGCAGAATGACAAAGGGAAGGCCAAGGTTGGTGAGGTAGTCTTTGATGACAACAAGATGGTTTTGGATGATGATGAAAACTAGGCTCAGTAATTTCAAGATCCTTAAAGATAAGAAGAAAGAGTCAAAGGTTGTGGACAAGGTAACTGTTGAAAAATTGAGACTTCTAATGTAGCTAAGATGATTGCTGATTTGGAGAATAAGTTTGAGAAGAAGCTGAAAACAAAAGAGATTTGAAGATGCCATCTTTTGCTAAGTTCAATGGAACCAGCTACCCTCATCTTCATGCGAACTAGTATATCACAGCTATGCAGTCTGCCCCAACTACTAAGGCTCAAACTCTAGGGTACTTCATGCTTTCATTGGATCCGATTGTGCAGAGTTGGTTCAACACTTTAGAGGATAGTTCTCAAAAGAGCTGGGATTTATTGTACAAGGCCTTCATTTAGCAATATGGGTACAATGTTGAGTTGGAGGTCACTTTGATGGGATTTAAGTTGAGAAGGTAGTAACCAAATGAAAATTTTGTTGACTTTGAGAAGAGGTGGAGAAACAAGGCTATGATGCTCAAGAAGAGGCATAATGAATCTAATCAAATTAAGATGATTGTGAGGTAAGTGCTACCTAGTCTTCATGAAAGGATGTCTCACACCCTAATCTTGGATTTCAAAGATTTTCTTTAAGCTGGTTTGCAAATTAAAGAGTGGGAAAGGAAAAAGAGTCACTTTTTTACAAGAATAAATTAGAAAGGGAACTATCAGTCAGGCAATCAAAGCACTCAAAAGGTGGTAGATGTTAATGTGAATGGACAAGCTGATAGAAGAAAGTTTTTGGAGTTGCACAAACTGCTGTCTTGGGTTTTCAATAAACTATAGAAAAAGGGGTTGTTACAGCCATTAGCCCTACGACCATTGCCAAATCCTTTGCCACATAATTTTGATGCAAAATCATTTTGCCAATTTCACCATATGTAAGGGAACGAGATGGATAAGTATTTAAGGTTGAGGCTTGAAATTCAGAATTTAATTGATAGTTGTAAGTTGCCCAAACCTAACAAGCCAAACATGAAGGATAATTCATTGCCAAGGTTCAACAGGGTTCCACCACCGGCCACTTTCATGATTAGGGGTAGTTTAAATGAGAAGTTTGTCATGTCTTCTTTCCAATATGTAGATGGATAGATAGCTAAAGAAGAAGTGATCCATTACAAGATGGAGTAAGATGAAGCTGGAAAAGAAGTAGCAATTTGTGTGGTGAGCAAATTTTTGGAATCGACTGATAGTGATGATGATTCTGAGCCTAATAAGGAAGAATGGACCTGGTCAGAGCCCGAAGAAGATGGAGTTATGAACACCAGATTTGGTAAGCCTTATGCAGGGCTACCACCAAAGAAAATTGAAGATGGGAATAAAGAAGAGGAAGATGGTGTTGTACTTAAATAGTTGAAAATAATACAAGCTAGTATCAGCATATGGGATCTGCTAGCTACATCAAAGAAGCATCGAGAAACTATAGCCAAAGCTATGGCTAGAATACCAATTTGCACTTCCATAAGACCAGAGGAGCTAGTTAACTTTGTGAGAATTGAGGGAGTGAAGAAATGTGAGAATGATCAAAAGAAGAAAAAGGTTGAAGTGTGTAATATCCCAAACCATACCCTAAATTTTTTTGAAATGTTAATTGTTGAAATTAATTGAAGGATTTATAAGTATATATTTGATTAGGTGAAAGATAAGAGGAAGGAGTGTATATATGTTTTGTATATGGAGATATATACAATATATATACAAAGTTAGTGTCTTATTATGGTGAGTCTCTTTTCTTAGGTATATGGAGATATATATAAAGATATTTTAATTATATAAGATAGTGGTGGTGGATATTTGGTTTAATTATATTATTATATTAAGGTTAGTGGAAGATGACATAATTGGGTTTAATATTTTATTAATTAATTACATGGTGGAGAGTAATTTGGGGAAAAGTTGTTTGGATAAAAGAGAAGAGTGTGTGGTTGACTTTCTTCTTCTTCTTCTTCTTTCTTCTTTGGCCGGCCACCACCATCTTCATCAAGGAAGAGATTTTGTTGCTTCCTAACTCAAGGAATTGAAGGATTTCAAGTGCTCAAGTTGGAGTTTTAAGGATTTTCTTCACTTTTGGTAAGTTTCCAACTTGTTTCTTTGTTTTCTTTTAAGTTGTGTCTATAAGTTTGGTGAGTAGTTATTGTAGATGTGTTTATGGTTGATTTGATATGTTTGAAGTGTTTTATCTTGTTAACTTTTATTTTTGGGGTTAGATTGAAGAGAAAAGGGTTAAGTTTGGTGAAAGAGACAAGAGTTGTGGATTGTGTAAGTTTGAGTTATAAAATATGGTTTTGATTGTGTTTTGATGTTTGTAATTGAGTTATTTTAATCTTTCCTCAAGTATTATATGGTATGTTGATGGATTTGGTTGAGTTTGTGTGGTGTTGATAAGAGTAAAAGAGAGATGATAGTTGGATGTGGTATTTTTGTGTCGATTTCAGGGTTTTTGGCCTGACACGCCCATTAACATGACCATGTCTCTGGGCATGTCATTGGTTCTATTTTATGGGTTGGTGACATGTCCAGCTACACACCCATGTCACTAAGCGTGTCACAGCTTCTGTGTTGTTGGTAGATTGACACGTCCAGTGACACGCCCATGTCACTGAACGTGTCATAGCTATTGTGTTGTAGGAGAATTGACACATGCAGTGACACGCCCATGTCACTGAGCGTGTCAAAGCTTCAGTGTTGTGGGTTTAGGACACGACTAGGGACACACCCGTGTTGTTGACCGTGTCAAGTGTAGAGTTTTCCCTAAATAGTTATCTTCCTTATTTTCTTATGTGTATCACTAAGTGAGTATGTATAATCACCTTTGGATTAGGTTTTGAAGAGAATTGAGTTACCCTAGCCAAGGATTGAGGGATATCTTGAAAGAGGAAGTTGATAGAGTGGTGATGTTGCTTTTAGAGGTAAGTACAAACTTTGATTGGTTGCATACATTTACTTGACATTGGGACTTAAAACATTTAGTTGAGAAATGTGTTAAGTTACTTGATATATTGTTGATGAATGAGTTATATGTTATGATATGTATAATGTGAATTATGATGATGTATCAATGCAATTGAGTAATGTGTTGTATATGAAAAGAAATGTGGAATAATGTGATAAGATATGTGGAATCATAATGTAACAAATTGATATTGATACAAAAGAGATGAATGAGAAAGGTGAAAAAAATGATGACATAATAAGGCAATGTGCCTAGTTTGATTTTGAGAAATGAAATAAGAATGGAATTATGAAAGTATTTGATAATGAGATAAATGATTAAATTGTGTGCCTAGTATGTTATTCAATTTTTAGAGTTCTTGGTTTGGCAGCATGCCTATGATTTGCTGGGCAGGTGAAGAGACCGGGTCGTAAGCCGGGCCCAACTAATAAATGTGATGTTTTTGGGGTGAAAAGACCGGGTCGTAAGCCTCAAAAACAAATCCTTAAAGCTAGACTGAGTGTAAAGATCGGGTCGTAAGCTCAGATCTAGTTGAATTAATCCATGGATATATATTGCCTACGGGGCTAGACACAAGGTGTCAATATGGACCAAAGCAGTAACTCTAAATTTTGAATAGCATATTAGATCCTTTTTGGGTTCATGCTTATCTTTGCTTTAATATGAATTATGAAATGTGATACAAATGATTAATATATTGAGATATAATGTAATGAGTTGTTATATTCAAATGTGTTGTGCATTAGCATTGCATTGATCTATTTTGAACCAAAGTTTGTACCACTAAGTTTTTCACTTACCGCAAATGTGGTTCATCGCAGAGGTGACAGGGTAGATCCGGTTGTGCTAAAGAGCTCATCTAGATCTAGTCGATTCTAGGCTTGAGACTTTGAGATCATAATTATTAGTGGACATCAAGATCAGAGATGAACTGCCAGCATGTATAAGTTTCATATTTTTGTACTTATTGATTTTGATGTATACATATGTATATTCCGCTACATTTTTCGCTGCTTATTAAACAAATATTTTGGATAAACTTTTGGGGTAATGAATATATATATATGTATATATTTTAACAAGGGATGTTTTATCTATTATTTTCTATAACATATGATTAAATGTTTTAAGTTTACTCATATTGTTGAAATGATGATTTGATGCTAAAGTTTTAAAGATTGGTTTGTTTAAAGTGGACCGTGACACTCTTGTATCCGGTATACGTATATTACAGATGTGGGTGTATGTGGTGTACGTATATTGGGTGTAAGGTGTTACAAAGTGGGGATGGTATCATTTTCCAATGATGACTTACCAAAAGATGGAGGAGAGCACATTCGCCCACATTTTATCAAAGTTAAAGTTAAAGAGAAACAAACTCTGTTTGTTGTGAAACAACTCATAAGCAAAGGTGCAATCTAGTTTAGTGAGCCAGTAAACATTGACTGGTTGAAGAGATTCTAAGTTTAAAAATAATAATAATAATAATAATAATAATAAAGAAGCTCGCTACGTTAAAAATTCGAAAGGGTGGCCTAAGCAAAAATTAGGGCTAAGTGAGTGAAAATTGTCAACTAGAAAACCCAAAAAGGGCTGGTTGGCGATAGGAGTGATCTTGTATACGCTGCCTTTATGTTTTTTTGTTGTTCCCTAATTTAATAAACACAGTTGATTTTAAAATTATTCTATGCACACTATTTTGAATTATTTAACAATTTTTTGTAAGATAAATACCACGGTAAGAAAAAGGTGATGACAAATTATAAAAGGAAAGAAAACATCCTTTATTAAACATTATTGTTCATCCTAACATTATTTATTCTAAAAATTGACTAATGTAAAATCTACGGCAGACGATAAGTGTAGCATGTAGGCCAACTTTGCTTCAGTCGATCCAAAGAAGGCTTCATTTAGACAAGGCATGTCCAAATCAGGAGTAAATTCATAACCTCGAGGCTAGGCTCCATACCAGCGGTTAAGTCGATGACGATCATAGCAAGTGCCTCGATGAAGAGCAGTAAGAGTGACATACATAAGATATGTCTAAATGGTGAAATGAGGAATCTTCCACCAAGGTACCAACCAAAAAATGTTAATCATAGCTCGTGAGTCCATTCGATCCAGTCAGCATATGAAGAAGTAGGATGGAGCAATTTCCTGGTAGAATGATGTCATAGCAGATATTTGGTGAAGTCCATAAATGGGGTGTCAAGCAAGTAGAGGCGCTCTTGTAGCAAGATCTGTACAAAGGACATGCATGATCATTATAAGAAAAGGAGCCCGTTAGGTTGAAAACCTGCAAGGGCGGCCTAGGCAAAAATTAGGACATCTCACTAGTTTCAAAAACCTGCAAGGGCGGACTAGGTAAAAATTAGAGTAATAAAAATAAAAGCCTAAATTGAAAACTTGAACGGATGATTTGGTAATTACCTGAAGCAGCAAAGGACTCCTAGCTAACCTCCTCAAAGATTCATTTTTGAATTGGTCTAATCCAACTAGTGTTTCGGCCAAGATTGCGGGTACCAATGATAAGACTCCTTCAATTTGGTCCACGATATTCAGAATTTGTGGATCAATGGCGCCGTCAATGGAAACATGCAAGAATTGACTGAGCAAACATAGGCACAACATGCATCCCCACGCTTTGGTGGGAGTAATATGAGAGTTACAAAAGTCAATAAAGGGATCGAGCAGTATTTTCTCACCTCAAGTCAATTGTAGGACTTTGGGTTTTGAGAGTTTGAACATCATCTGCATTTTTTATTGGGTTTTGTTAGTCATTATGGGCAACACCATTTGGTTGATTTCTTGGATATCAATTAATAGCTTCAATTTCATCAATCATAGGACAAATTTCAAAGTTGTTTATCTTAAAAGTCCTAGTTTTCACATCCCAATAAAAAGCCAAGGCATGTAAAAATTATAACACCCTTATACCCTATATACATATAATACATATTTTAAGCATATGTAAAATACACATATAAGGTACAAAAATGTCACAGGTCGATTTAATAAAAAAATTTCACATTTCCAATTTAAAATTTCAAATTCTAAATATATAAAATTAAATAGTATATAAATATTCTTTACTTGTTATAGGAACCCAAAATAAATATTATATATGAAAATCTCTGGAAAAATTCGCTAGAGTTTTGTCTAAAATTTGGACATCCCAAAATTTAGCAAAACACAACCAGTAAAAAGAAAACACTCCCAAATAATTCCAATTCACCATCTCAACCATACTCCTCAATTTCACCAAGTTACTCAAACATTTATATATATATATAATTTAAAACACATTTACTCTCCCATTTCAAATACATTCACCCAAACATTCTTTATAATATACAATATATAAAATCCAAAACATAATATATTACGCATAATATTCAAAATGTACAATAACATAAAGATATATACATGCTACTGACAGTGTTTCTGATCTCGATAACAACTCAACAAGCTTAGCTACAAGTCTAGACCCAACCTGGTCTAGAAGAACTCTCTGGCTCAGCTGAGTCTACCCTATCACCTCCACGATGGAAATAATCGCGCTAAGCCGAAGCCTAGTATATAAACTTGATAATAATAAGAAAACTCAATGCAATGTCAATGCACAATGCATATAGATGTCACATCATTCCATTTTTTTATATTTTTCAAATATTTCATAATCACAATTCACATATAAACAAACACAAACATGGGCCCAAATTTAACTAACATGCTATTCAAATTCCAGAGTTACTGTGTTGGTCTATAATGACACCATGTGTCTAGCCCCGTAGGTAATATATAAATGGAATATTCCAACTAGGCATGAGCTTACGACCCAGTGTTTTCACTCATCCTAGCTTTAAATATTTGTTTTTGAGGCTTATGGCCTAGTCTTTTCACCTCAAAAATATTTTCACAATGATGCCTAGTGTCTAGCCCATAGACAATCGTAGGCATGCCGCCAAACACAGAACTCTGAAAATTGAATAACATACTAGACACATAATTTATTCATATTTCTCATTATTAATCTCTTTCTCTTTTTTACATATTCAATCTAGGCCCATTGCCTTATTTTCACTTTTTTTTCTCACTTTTCTCATTTTTCACATCTTTCTCATTTTTCTCACTTTTCTCATTTTTAACAATATCAATTCATTTCATTAAACCACATCTCTCATTTTTGTATTCACAACACATTAACCAATTACTTTGGGTATTTCCACATAATATACATATTTCATATTTTATACAATTTAGCCATTATCAATGGCTTTTCACAATGCATTTAACATATATATGACATTACAAATGTCATAGCACATTATTCATACACAATCAATGTACCAAGTAGCTTAACACATTTTTCAACCAAAATGTGTTAAGCCCAAATGTCATGCAAATATAAACAATATATTCAAAGTTTGTACATACCTCCACTAGCAACCCAAAGCATGCTTAAAACAACCTCCAATCATATCTTTCCAACTTATCCTTCACCACTTGGATGAAGCAAATCAACCTCCCTCAATGCCTAAAACAAATGTGATAGCAAATAATCATTTAGTATCACATTTAACGACATTTCCAATATTTAACCATAATTAAACATCACTCCTACAAATTTTCAAAAATTTAGCCTTTCCTTACTTTAACATTAGAAATCCATTCTACTACAATTAAATTCGTGTTTTAAGTTTATTTATATTATTAAAAACATATTTTAATACATTTAAATCATTTACATTATAAAAATACACTCTTATACAAAAACTCTCAAAAATGGCATAACCTTCCCCCATTGAAGGTTTTCCATTCCAACACAATCCATTACTCATTTCAAGCTTATATTCATCACTTTTAACACTAAACAACATGCTTAAACAAATAAAATCACACAATTCAACCACTTTGGAAAATCACTTTTCCAAAACCCTAAATCTCCACTTCCATTCTAAAACTCCAACCAAACACAACCAAATCCAATATTTAACTTTAAAATACTTGTTTATGAATCAAAACAACACATTTAGAACCAATTTGCACAATTAAAGCTCATATTTTCAAAACCCCAAAAATCCATAACCCTAAATTATCTCTCTTCACCATTTTTTATCCAAACTCCATCATCTCTTCAATCTAACCTTAAAATCATTGTTAAATACCTACAATAACATCATACACACCAATTCCAACAATTATAATATACTACTTCAAAAGTCCAAAACTCACATAAATCAATTTTCCATGGAATTCAAAGAAAAGAGTTGGAAACTTACTAATTGATGAAGAAACTTGTAAAACTCCACTTGAATCCTTAAAATTCATTCAATCCTTGGTGTATGGAAGAATCAAAATCTTGGTTTAGACTTCCATGGAGTTTTGGCCCTTGTGGAGAAGAAGAAGAAGATGAAGACTTTTTAATTTTCTTTTTCTTTTCATCTTTATTTTAAACCATATATATATATTAAAATAATTTAATAATTATTTATTTATTTATTTAATAAATTAAAAGTCATAATTTCCCTCTTCCATTAAAAATAATTTATTTTTGAATTATTGTATTAATTTTAAATTTCTAAAATTTATTTACAAAAATGCCATTGGACTTTGACCTTTCTTTTAAAAAGTGTTGACTTTTATATGTTATGTATATTTTACATATATATCACATATATATTTCACTTTTTCATTTAAAATCTCTTTATTTTTCATTTAAAACCATGGATTTAATTCATCCTTTTAAATTATAATTTATTCTATCAAATTTTCCAAAAGTTAGAAATTTTCAAAAATTTTGGGATATTACAATTCTCTCTGCCTAAAACAAATTTCGTCCTCGAAATTACCTGTTCTCAAGTCTAGAACAATTGGGGAAACAGACTCTGCATCGCCTACTCACTCTCCCATGTCACCTCCTCAGTGGCATGATTCCTCCAAAGGAATTTCACTAGTGGCACCCTCTTACTCCTTAATTCTTTAACCTCTTGTGCCAAAATCGCCACTGGTTCTTCCTCCTAAGTCAGATCTGGACTCATCTCAATGGACTCCACTGACAAGATATGAGATGGGTCAAACCTGTATCTCCGAAGTATCAAGACATGAAAAATATTATGTATTAGATCCAACTCAGGTGGCAAAGCTAGTCTATAAGCCAATAGACCAACTCTCTCCAACACCTCATATGGTCCTGTAGACCCTTAATTTTTGATCCAGTCTAATCCAATATTTTTTTTATAGTCCAAAAGAATTTTTGTGGTATTTTAATTAAATAATATCTATTATTTATTATTTATATTTTTTTTATAAAAATAGAAAAAGTAATATTAGTAAAGTTAAATATATATATATATAATAAATAAATAAATCGGCGAAGGAAAAATCGGCGACAAAATTTTTCGTCGCCGAAAGTGCATTCGCCTGCAGCAATTCTCGGCCCTTGCTCTCAATTTTGCCCACAGCAGTTTATTTCACCATTGCAATTTTCCAAAGTAGTTTTTTCTGAAACCAAATTCTATTTGGTTTTGGTTTCTTTTCCTAAATGTTTTTAATTTCCTTAGACAATAAGAAGTAGGTTTATTATTTTTCCTATAAATACCACATTAAAACACAGAATTAAGAGATCAAAAATTTGTTTTATTGAAAGGACAAAACTTTAGACTTCTGACTTGGGGAGGAAAAAAAGATAGAAAACCTTAGGAGCAAGAGACATTATCAACAAGAAGCAATCATCAATCCATCAAAGGCAGCAACATTGCCTTTGTTATTGTTCATCCAGAAATCAATTTTTGGTGGAACCAACTACGCAGGTTTGATCTTTAATCATAAATTATATATTCACAGTAGCTTCATTTTCTTTGACTAATAAGAATATATAGTAATTTGTTCTATGTTTCAATAACTTTAATGGTTTACTTTAGTTAATACAATAATCAGTTGGTTTTCAAAACTCCACTTCCATGTTTTATAAAAACTAAAAACTTCAAAAACTCTAAATCATCCTTTTGTTTCTAAAACTTCAAAAATCCTAAATTATCATTCTATTTCTAAAACTTTAAAAACCCTAAATCATCCGTCTGCTTCTAAAACTTTAAAAACCCTAAATCATCCTTCTGTTTCTAAAACTTTAAAAACCCTAAATTACCTTTCTGCTTCCAAAGCTTTAAAACCCTAAATTGTTTCTTTTGTTTCCAAAAACTTTAAAACCCTAAATTGTTTTTCCCCTAACTATTTTCTTAATCATCTAAACTCTAAATTTTTGTCCAAAATTTTCAAATGTTTTGTCCAAAATTTTCAAATGTCTTCTTAAATCTCCAAACCCTAATCTTCTCTATAGTTCCTAAAAACTTTAATCATAATTGTTTTTATAAAAATCTAAACTGTTTTCTTAAATCCTAAGATCAAATATGTTTTCTAAAATTTCAAAAACCCTAATCCAGTAAACCCTAGCTTTCCTAAACCCTAATTTTTGAAATATCACAACTTTAAAAAGCCCTAATCCAGTGAACCTGAAACTCAATCTAATGAATCTAAATCCTAATTCTTAACTTAGAAACCTAAAACCATAATCTAAAACCCAATCTTTTGAAATTATAAACCCTAATGTCTTAAGGTTCCAAAACCCTAATTTCATGATGTTTGCTTAAAACCCTAACTAAACCTACTTTTTAAAATCACAATAACATTATTTTCATAAAAACATCCAAAACCTTAAAATCTTTTTAACATCCAGTAGCTATGTTATTACTTTAAAATATTTCTCAACAAATTAAACTAGTATATGCAAAACCTTAGTTATTGAACATAAAACCTTAGAAACCCTACTTAAAGCATGAACCCCTAAAGTTAATATATTTACTGTTTTATTTAAATTGGATGAATATTTATTATATATTTTGATTGATGTTTGATATCTTTGATGAATGATTTATTTATTATGAATGGTTATTTACTTTTATTGATTTATTTTGATTTCCAAATATTGTAAGAGGTATTTATCCACTTTGTGAGTACCTCATTAATTAATTTCTATGTAATTTAAATTGCTTTTATATTTTGGACCAATGTAAAGGGCATGTTTTCACCGCTCGGTGGGTGTCCTGTTTAGTTTAGACATGAACGATGCAAGGGCATGTTTTCATCCTCAGATGGGTGTCCATTTATTTTCTTTGTTTTGACATTGCTTTGATTTTATTATAATGATGCTTTATTTTAATTGTTGCATGTAATATGGATAATTTTGTTACACTTAAGAATTTTATAATATTAAGACCTGCAAAGGAGGCTGGTTCCAATGAACAGGGCATTGTGGGGGTGCTGGGCCATTTCTCACCTTCCTCACATGTACCTAATTTTTTGAACCCATTAGAGGGTTGGCGATTCCTTAGGAATCGAGTCATCCACCCCTTTCTTTTTCCAAGCCCATCTAGGTGATGACTCCATTTTCTCCGGGCTTAGGGCCATGTCTCTAAGGACCTGAGCCTAAATAGTGCTAAAGTCACAAGAACCATTCCACCGGGAGTGGGGGCAAAAATCCCCGCTCACAGTGGCGACTCCATGTGTGGATGTTATAAGGTTGGAAGGGACTTTCTACTTATCTTTGTTAATTATTTGTGCTTACATGCATACATTTTCATTTCATATCATTGATCTTTTTGGCTCACAGCCCTGGATTACGACAGTTCAAAAGCTTACGATAATCCAACCTATGTCGGAGATGAAGAATCTAGTAGCAACTCAATCACTTTCTCACCAAAAGCAATGAAGCCCGAACAAATTCGAAGAATGGTGGACGATGCCCTCAATGCCAAGATGGAAGAAATAAAAGAGGCCCTAGCTGAGACCATGAAGAACCAATTGGCTGCAATATTAGGAAATCATGCCGAAGCATCTGCTAGCACTAAGAAGCCAAAGGACAAAGGGAAGACTAAAGTTGGTGAAGTGGTTTTTGATGATGATGAGGTGATCATTGATGATGATGATGATTGGGCTCAATACTTCCAAGATCCTCAAGAGAAGAAGAAAGAATCAAAAGATCAGATATGGAGAAAACTGAGTCTTCTAATGTTGAAAAGATGATTGCTGATTTGGAAAAGAAATTTGAAAAGAAGTTGAAAACCGAAAAAATGTTCGAAGTTGACAAATTGTTTGAGCTAGACGAAGAAGTTCCAAAAAAATTAAAGATGCCATCTTTTGCAAAGTTTTATGGAACAGAAATTCCTCACCTCCATGTGAAGCAGTATATCACTGCTATGCAGTCTGCCCGAGCTACTAAGGCTCAAACTCTAAGGTACTTTATGCTCTCATTGGATCCTGTTATCCAAAATTGGTTCAATACCTTAGAAGATGGAACACAAAAGAGTTGGGATCTACTATACAAGGCCTTCATCCAGCAATATGGATAGAACGTTAAGATGGAAGCTACCTTAATGGAAGTTGAGTCAATTAGACAAAGGCCAAACGCAAATTTTGTGGACTATATGAAAAGATGGAGAAATAAGGCTGCTTTGCTCAAGAAGAGGCCCGATGAATCTGATCAAATAAGAATGATTGTGAGAGGGGTGTTGCCTAGTCTTCATGAAAGGATGTCTCATACGCTCATCCATGATTTCAAAGATCTCCTCCAAGCTGGTCTGTAAATTGAAGAATGGGAAAGAGAGAAGAACCATTTTTCAACAAGAAGGAATGAGAAAGGAAACTATTAGTCTGGTAATCAAGGCATGCAAAAGACAGTTGGTGTTAATGCTACTAGCCAAGGAACAAGAAGACAATTTTTAGAATTGGGGGAACCACTTTCCTGGTTCTCAATAAGCTTCAAAGGAAGGGATTGTTACAACCCTTAAATCCTCATCCTTTGCCTAACCCTCTCCCACCTAATTTCAACACTAAAGCATTTTGTCAATTTCATCAAATGCAAGGGCACGACATGGATAGATGTGTGAGGTTGAGGCATGAGATCCAAAATTTGATTGATAGTGGAAAGCTACCAAAGCCCAATAAGTCGAACACTAAAGAAATCCATTACCAAGGTTCAATAGAGTACCACCACCAGCAACCTTCATGATTGGAAGAGGTTTGCATGAAATTTTTGTCATGTCTTCTTTCCAAGATGTGGGTGGAGAAGCAACCAAAGAAGAAGAGGTATTTTGTGAAATTAAACAAGATATGGTGGGTAAAGAAGTAGTAATTTGTGTTGTGAATAGGTTTTGGGATTCAATCGATAGTGATGACAATCTTGTACCCAAGAAGGAAGAATAGATCTAGTCCGAACTCGAGGAAGATGAAGTAATGAACACTAGATCCGGTAAGCCTTATGCAAGGCCACCACCTAAGTAGGTCGAAGTTAATAAAGGAAAGGATGTTGAAGTAGGGAATAAAGAAGAGGAAGATGATACCGTGCTCAAGCAATTGAAAAGAAGCCAAGCAAGTGTTAGCATTTGGGATTTATTGGCTACTTCTAAAAAGCACCGAGAAACTATGGCCAAGGCCTTGGCCAGCATGCCAATTTTCACTTCCATAACATAGGAGGAGCTAATCAACTTCATAAAAATTGAGGGAGTAATGAAATGTGAAGATATTCAGGAGAAGAGCGAAGTTAATAAGGGAGCAGTATCTTTCTCAGATGCAGATTTACCGAAAGAGGGGAGAGATCACATCCGCCCTCTCTTTATCAAAATAGAAATGAAAGGGAAAATGACTCCATGTGTAATGGTCGATGATGGGTATGCCATAAATGTTTGCCCACTTAAAATATTGCCAAAACTAGCCATGTCAACAAGGGATCTAAACCCGACCGAGGTAACCATTCGGGCTTATGACAACACTAAGAGATAGGACGAAGGAACTTTCAAAAGCTGCTATCAAGGTTGGTCTAATTGAATCTATTGTTGAATTTTAGGATGACCATGGTTTCATCCTCTTGGTGGAGTTCCTTCCACCCTTCATCAAAAGATCAAGTTCCCTAATGGAGATGAGACAGTTGTCATCGTGGCCGAAGATAATGAGGTTGTTAATGCTATAATGATTGAGACGTCTCTCAATGGCTTTCAAATAGCTGCAATTTCTGATAATGAAGTAATGGACTCTAAGGTCTTGAACATGATGAAGAGCATGAACTACCTTCCTGGAGCTGGTCTTGGAAAGGGTAAGGCAAGTTTGACAAAGCTTCCAAATTTTAAAACTCAAACTTCTAAGAAGGGGTTGGGATATGATGAAGCCAACAAAGATTTCCAGCCAAAGAAGAATGAGAAGATGAGCCTTCTGCCACTTGAAAAAATCTTTATCAAAGCTCCAGACATTGGACCACTCCAAGGAAAGCCCGAGCAAATCATGTTAATGGGAAAGTTGATCCAAGGTTTTGAAATTATTGCAGATTTTACTGAGCTAGTGGATCAAGTGAAGAAGGAGCAATAAAGTCTAATTTGTATGAGGATGACTATTTTTTCTTTTCCAAAATGAATGCAATAAAGTCTAATTTTGCTTACTTATGTGATGTTTCTCCTAATGGTTGCATACATTCAAATAGCAGTTACATGAGCATCTTTAATATTAATTCTATTGATATACAATAATTAAATTTGGGGACAATAAAAAAAATCCTAAAATCATTAGCATAGCATCCGACCTTACTCCTGATGAGAGACAGAGAGATTTGAAAAAATATTCAAAAAATATGAAGAATTATTTGCTTGGTCTTATGAGGATATGCCTAGAATAGATCGAGACATAGTCGAACATCTTATTCCTAATTACACTCACATGAAACCTATCAAACAAAATCTTAGGCGATTAAGACCCGAGTTGGCTGAATTGGTTAAAGAAGAGGTCACTAAACAAATACAAGTAAAGTTCCTTGAAGTGATAGAATATCCAGATTAGCTAGCCAACATAGTACCCGTGCCAAAGAAAGATGGAAGAATAAGGCTCTGTGTGGACTATAGAGATTTAAACAAGGCTTCCCCTAAAGTTGATTTTTCTTTACCCCATATAGATGTCCTCATTGATAGTGCAGCCTCTAGCGTGCTACATTCATTTGTAGATGGATTCTTCGGATACAACCAAGTGTTAATGGCCTAAGAGGATAAAGCCAAAACTGCTTTCATTATTACATGGGGTATATTTTGTTATAGGGTAATGTCGTTCGGCTTATAGAATGCTGGAGCAACCTACCAAAGGATGGCCACCACACTATTTCATGACATGATGCATAAAGAAGTTGAAGTATATGTTAATGATATGATGGCGAAATCAGATACAAGGAACAACACTTCCAAAACTTAGAATTATTCTTTGATAGAGCATTGAAATATAAGCTAAGATTAAACCCAAAGAAGTGTGTGTTCAGGGTTACCTTAGGTAAATTGTTGGGACATGTGATTGGTCCGAATGGCATTGAGATTGATCCTGATAAAGTTAAAGCAATCAGGGATATGCCAGTCCCTAAGACGGAGAGAGAAGTTTGGGGATTCATTGGTAAATTACAATACTATGAGTGGGGATTTTTGCCCCCACTGCCGGTGGAATGGTTCTTGCGACTTCGACATTATTTAGGCTTGTGGCCTTAGAGAACACATACCTAAGCCTAGAGAAAAATGGAGTCGCCACCCGAACGGGTTGGGAAAAAGAAAGGGGTGGATGACTCGATTCCTAAGGAATCCCCAACCCCTTAATGGGTTCAAAAAGTTGGGTACGTTTGAGGAAGGTGAGAAATGGCCCGGAACCACCACAACGCTTGGTTCATTGGAACTGGCCTCCTTTGCAGGTCTTAATATTATAAAATTCTTAAGTATAACAATATTATCCATATTACATGTAACAATTAAAATAAAGCATCATTATATTAAAATCAAAGCAATGTCCAAACAAAGAAAATAAATGAACACCCATCCAAAGATGGAAACATGTCCTTGCATCATCTATGTCTAAACTAAATAGGACACCCACTGAAAGGTGGAAACCTTTCCTTTACATTGGTCCAAAATATAAAAGAAATTTAAATTACATGATATTTAACTAATGAGCTACCCACAAAGTGGAAACATACCTCTTACAATTTTAATACTAAAACAAACAAATAATAATCATAACAATAAAGAAAATATTCATCCATGATAAATTAAATAAATCAAGCATTGAAATTAAATAAATCAACCATCAAAACATATAACAAACTACATAATCAAATCTAAAATTAAATAAAGCAAGTAAAGATATAAATTAGGGTTTACTGTTTTGGTTTTTAAGAAAGTTAGAATTTTTGGTATTTTGAAAAACATATTTGGTTTTAGGATTTAAGAAAATAGTTTAGTGTTTTATAAAAATAATTATGATTTTTAGAAAATGTAAAGAAGATTAGGGTTTGGAGATTTAAGAAAACATTTGGAAATTTTGGAAAAAAAAGTTAGAGTTTAAATGAAAATAGTTCGGGGAAAATAATTTAGGGTTTTTAAAGTTTTTGGAATCAGAAGAAATGATTTAAGGTTTTTAAGGTTTTTGGAAATAAAAGAAACAATTTAAGGTTTTTAAGGTTTTTGGAAACAAAAGAGTAGTTTAGGGTTTTAAGATTTTTGGAAACAGGAGAGTAGTTTAGGGTTTTTGAAGTTTTTGAAATGGGAGAGAAATACTCTAGGGTTTTAAGGTTTCTGAAAAGAAAAGAATAGTTTTAGGGTTTTGAAGTTTTGATCATTGATTAAGGCTACTAGATAAACATATTACCAAGTTTAATGATTTAGGTTACTGAAACAAAGATAAATGATAGATGTATTTAAAAGAAAATATGGCAATAACATTGCAAATATAATTAAAGCAAAGATTTATAATCAAATCTCCGTTCATTGGTTCCACCAAAACTGATTTCTAGATGAACAATAACAAAGGCAGTGTTGCTGCCTTTGATGGATTGTTGATTGCTTCTTGTTGCTAATGTCTCTTGCTTGCTAAGGTTTTTCTGTCTCTTTTTTCCTCAGTCAGAAGTCCAAAGTTTTCCTCTAGTAAAAACTAATTTTCGATCCCTTAATTCTGAGTTTTAATGTGTTATTTATAGAAAAAATCATAAATCTACTTCTAATTGTTTAAGGAAATTAAAACCAGTTAAGAAAAGAAACCAAAACCAAATAGTATTTGGTTTCGAAAAAAACTGCGTTGGAAAATTGCATTAGCAAAAAACTTGCTGGCCAAAACTGCGAGGATTGCGAACTGCGAGGGCCAACGCTGGGCGGCCAGCCAATTCACTGTAGGAATTTCCTGCGGTGAATTGGCTTGGTTCCTGTGGCAAATTGGCCCAAGGCCATTTTGCCCGGCCCGGCCGATTCACCTTCGGCGACGAATTTTTTCGTCGCAGATTTTTCCATCACCAATTTTTATTTTTTTATTTATTTATTTTTATTTATTTAACTTTACCATTTTTATTTTTATTAAAAATTCTAAATAATAGATATTAAAATAAATATTATTAAATTAAAATACAACAAAAATTATTTTGGACAATATAAAAAAATATCGGACCAGACTGGGTAACAAATTAAGGGTCTACAGTTTGCCCTCTACTTGATTGATCTGAGACTACAACAGAAGAGAGTGAAAAGCAATAAGACTTAATTTTTCAGAGATGGTTAAGGTTTTGGGTTCTGGACCCGATTAGAGTTCTAGTCTCAAGGGTAATTTTAGGTTCTGAACCTAAGGGTAATTTTAGTTATGGACCCGAGCTAAGTTTTGGACTTAAAAGAGATTTTAGGTGCTGGACCCAAGGATAATTTGGGTTCTAGACTCGAGCTAAGTTCTGGACTAAAAAATAATTAGGGTTCTGGACCCGAGCTAGGTTCTGGACTTAAGAGGAATTTTAGGTTCTAGACCTAAGGGTAATTTGGGTTCTGGACCCAAGCTATGTTCTGGACTTAAAGGAGATTTTAGGTTCCGGACCTAAGGGTAATTTGGATTTTGGACTCGAGCTAAGTTCTGGACTTAAGAGAGATTTTAGGTTCAAGACCTAAGGGTAATTTGGGTTCTGGACCCGAGCTAAGTTCTGGACTTAAGAGAGATTTTAGATTCTAGACCTAAGGATAATTTTTATTATGAACCCGAGCTAAGTTCTGGACTTAAGAGAGATTTTAGGTTCTGAACCTAAGGGTAATTTGGGTTATGGACCCATGCTAAGTTTTGGACTTAAGAGAGATTTTAGGTTCTGGACCTAAGGATAATTATAGTCAGTAGTATACTAAAGGAATTTGCAAGAAATTTAGCTAATTTTTACCATGCACACGCACATATCTTCTCCTTGCCCCCTGCGTGTAAAAATATTTTAAAAGTACAAAAATATTTATATACACACATGTATTTGAATAATTAAACTGAATAATTGAGTTTCCTATTTATTTACTGTGTAGTAACTGTTTATGCACTATTCACTACTATGCATTTACTATTTGTAAATTGTAACCTACTATTTTTTAAATAGTAACTTACTATTCATCAATAGTGAAATTTACTTTTTGAATTTACTTTTTTTCTTTGCTATTCCTCTATATAAACACTGCACTCAACTCTTCATTTTATTCACAGCAAACTTCTTTATTTCATAACTATAAATCTTTCATTAGAGAGTTTAGCATAGAGTTTTGGAGAAAATGCATGCTTCAAGATCAGGAAACTCGATCTAATGCTGAGTTATTAGAGTTTATTTGACTGCATGAAGATGGAAATATAAGTCTACCAGCCGAGATACCGCTTTATCATAGTTCAAATTAAAATAGCAAGGTAATTATTTAATTATTTATTTTAACAGCAAATTATTTTTGTTTTTGTTTTTTTTTTCGTGTTTTTATTATTTACTTTTGTTTTTTTTCCTTTTGTCTTTTTGTTGTTTTTGTTTTTTTTGTTTTGTAATTTGTTTTGTAATTTTTTGTATTTTTTCTTTTCTGTTTCTTTTTTGTAATTTTTTCCTTTCTGTTTCTTTTTATATTTTTGTTTCCTTTTTTTGCTTTGTTTTTTTTAAGAAAATATAGGAAAAATAAATTAATTAGATGAATATATTTAAGAAATTAAGTAAATAGATAGACTAAAAAAAGAATATAAATTAATTTAGCCTAAAAATAGGTGGTATTGATATAATGACATACTTACCTCGTGTTAACTTTTCTGGGTCTGTGTTAGCGTGATCGTTGCGTTATTCAGGGCAAAGGGTGTGTCTATAAAGCCCGACAATGGTATGATGTAGCGCCTTCTCTTGTAAGGCAGATTATCTGAGATTGTAGTTTTAAGAGCTTCATCTTGCAATTACTATCTGAGAAGTATCCGATAGACCAGAGTGTGGTTCAAGCATTGTCAGAATGGTGGATGGACACAACTCATACTTTTCATTTTCCCATAGGAGAGATGACAATTGGTCCGATTGACTTTGCTGCTATAACTGGCATTCGGTATTGCGGCCTTCCGACCTCTTACCAATGATATTCTGACATTTGAAGAAATTCAACAGTTAAATTGCATGGAACCATCATTTAAGGGGCCTTTTAAGATAAAAATTGAGCCAATTCGTAGTTATTGGATGAACTACGAAGGATGGGTTCACAGAGACATAGCCAATTAGTATGCTCAAGGATTTTTCCTTTATTTGCTCGGGTCGACCATCTTAGGCAGCACCGAATTCGCCATCCATTTGTCAGTGTTGAGGGCCCTTACTAATATTAGGATGGTACCACTTTACGGCTGGGGTGAAGCTTGTCTTGCCTGCCTTTACCATGGTCTTGATAAAATTTGATTAAATAAAAAGTCTTTTTTTGGCTTTATGGTGGATGTCGAGGTCCTTTTCTTCCACCAATGTCATTTCAATTCTTTTCTTGTATGAATTTTATTTTTATTATTGTTGTAGGAATGGGCATATGAGCATAATCTTGTTAAGGTGCCTGGTATTTCCCAAGAGAGTGTCGGGTATCCGAGATTAAATTTTTTATTGTTAGATCGCATAGAAGTTCCCGGCTCTCGCCATGTGCATACCCAACGCTTTGTCTTGAGTTGCTTAACCTGAGACCAGGTAAAATAGCATTAGTATACTTTAAAATTATATGAAATTTTACCTGCCTTATGTCATTTTGTAGGTGAATTAGGCCTGGTGGAACACAGAAGAGTGGACAAACTAGTCTTCCTCCATTAATGGTGCACTGCCTTTTCAACATACCCGCCGAGTCATTGCCGGCCTTATGCCTAGTGGTTGGTTTCTCGGAGAGAGAGTATACGAGTGGTTTCTTGGTCTTAAGCAGAGGAGGATCCTAATGCATTTCCCGGAGTATACCTTAAATATCACATTAATGCAAGAGAATGCATGGTGGTTGGCTCGGCATGGTTATTATGTTAAAACCTTTCTCTATCCGCCGGGTGCATCTTATACCCAGTATATTCAAATTGGGCTTTTACAATTTGACGTATCTCCTGTTGGTGTGTGAGAATTTTCTGAAGAAAATAAGGATAGAGATGAAGAGGAACATCATGGAGAGGGAGGAGAGTTTGTTCCGCATCTCGGGGCTAGCACTTCTTAGGTAAACTTTTATCATTTTTTCATTATAATCGGATCTTTCTTAACTTGTTTTGACTTTTTTAATGATTGTTGCAGGCTGTTGGCCCATTTGATCATGAGGCTGGACCTTCTTTTGCTGCTCCTTCATTTGCTCATTCTAGTCCACCACATATGCCATCTCATCCACAATGTATTGATATCAATTACCTGGTAAGTTTTCTTGTACCTTTTTGGCTCACAGCGGATGCTTGAAGAACAAAATAAGAAACTTCAAGAAGAGTTGCCCACTACTCATCAACAGGTTTCCCATTTTGATAATTTGTACCATCAATCAGAGCAAAATTTTTTAAATTTCCAGTATCAGGGGATGAGAGATCCTGGTGCTTCTTCATCTAGAGGCCCCCAAATTGATGACTATGAGATCCTTTCATCTACTTCTGATGCAGACCGCTACGAATCAGAACTCCAAGGTAAAAGAGATTTTGGTGATCCTACTTCGGGCAGACTTGGGATGGGTGATATGCCTCCTCCTCCAACAGGCGATGATTTTTTCAGAGCTTTATTTGATGATCTACCACCTCCTTCTTAGTGATGTATAAATATTGTATCAATATATAAGAAGTATAAGAATAATAATTACAATATAATTTTTACCTTTACTGCAACTCTTTTTTTTTTCTTTTTTTTATCATGATTATTACTACCATATAATTATTATACTTTCCTCTTCATATTTAACATTTACACAGTATCACTACAAAACAAAATGCAACGTGGCAATTTAAGATCCTTTCGTCACCAATTCTTTATCCTCATGCATCTCGGCCTCACTCTTTCCTTATCAATTTTGGAATAGCACAATCCTCCTATATTAATCACTTTTCACGCCATAATTTCATACAGAAACTAAGAGATTTTCTACTTCAACGTAAAAACTCCTTTTAACAATTCTGATTTTCCCACATTCATCAACAATGACTGAACTCCATTTGAAGAAAATAAAAGTTCTATTAAAAAATATGAATGCCATTCATTGGAAACAAATATCTTGGTCAAAAATTGATACTTTGAAGTGTTTTCAAAATGTTAAATTGGACCATTCTTTTTTACATGCCATGGCTTCTTTTGGGAACGTGAATTCTAGGACATTTAAAACTAATGGCTTTGAAATATGTCCCTTGATTGAAGAATTTGAGGCCAACCTTGGATATCCAAATAATCAATAAATGGCATTACCTATATTGATTTCCAAGACTCAACAAAAGATGCAACTGTTATTTCAAATCTCAAAACCCAAAGTTCTACAGTTGATGAGAGGTGAAAAAATTCTGCTTGGTCCCTTAATTGACTTTTGCCTTTCTCATTTGGCTCCTACTAAGGCATGGGGACATATTCTTTGTTTATGCTTGCTTGGCCAATTCATGCTTGTTTCTTCTGATGGCGATAATGATCCATGAGTATTGGATATCATAGACCAAATGGAAGGAGGCTTGTCGCCGATACCCGTGATCTTAGCCGAGACCTTAGTTGGATTAGACCAACTTAAATCAGGATCGTAAAAGAGACTGACCGGGAGTCCATTGTTGCTTCAGGTAATTACATAAACTGCTCTTTCGGGTTTTCAATTTAGGTTTTCTCTTTCTTCTTCTTCTTTTTTTTATATTACTCTAATTTTTACCTAGTCCGGCCATGCGAGTTTTTGAAACTAGCGAGCTGTCCTAATTTTTGCCTAAGCTGCCCTTATGGGTTTTCAACTTAGCAGACCTCTCTTTTTTATTATATTTTATATTGCTCTAATTTTTGCCTATTCTGCCCATGCGGGTTTTTGGAACTAGCGAGCTATCCTAATTTTTGCCTAAGCCGCTCTTGTAGGTTTTAAACTTAGCGGACCTCTCTTTTTTTTATTATATTTCATATTGCTCTAATTTTTGTCTAGTCCGCCCATGTGGGTTTTCGAAGCTAGCGAGTTATCGTAATTTTTGCCTAAGCTGCCCTTGCGGGTTTTCAACTTAGCGGACTCTTTTTTCTTCTTCTTTTTTTTCATTATTATATTTTTTATATATTTTTTAAATTTAATTTTCCCACAAAAATTTGCCTCCAAGAGCGTCTTTGCTTGCTTGATACTCCATCCATGGATTTTACCAGATATTTGCCACGACATCATTCTGCTAGGAAACTACTCCATCTTGCTTCTTCATATGCTTATTAGGTTAACTGGATCCATTCACGCACTGAAGTCAACATCCGTTGGTTGGTACCTTGGTGGAAGATTTCTCGTATCACCATGCAGACATACTTGATGTATGTTCTTCTTGCTGCTCTTCGTCGAGGTACTTGCTATGATCCTCGCCAGCTTAGCCGTCAGTATGGAGCTGAGCCTAGCGATTCTGAATTCACTCCCGATTTAGACATGCCTTGCTTGACTGAAGCCTATTTGGATTGCCTGAAGAAAAGCTGGCCTGCATGTTACACTTATTGTCTGCCATAGATTTTACATTTGTCAATTTAGAAATAAAAGTAATAAAAGATGCTTCTTTTCCTTTTATAATTTGTCATCACCTATTGCTATTGTGTTTATTTATTTCATCCATATCTTGTCAAATACTTATAGCAGTGCAAATAGAACAATTTTAACATTAATGCTATTTTATTAAATTGGGGAACAACCAACATAAAGCCAGCATACACAAGATCACTCCTGTTGCCAACAAGCCCTTTCGAGTTTTCTAATTGTCAATTTTCTCTCATTTAGCCCTAATTGTTACCTAGTCCGCCCTTTTGGGTTTTCAAAACTAGCGGGCTGCCCTAACTTTTGCCTAGGCCATCCTTTTGAGTTTTCAACCTAGTGAGCTCTTTTCCTTTTTCTTTTTTTTTCTACTTTTTCTTCTTTTTTTATACATAAAACCTCTTCAACCTGTCAATGTTCACTGGCTCACTAAACTCATTCCCGTCCATGTTTGATAACTTCATTGCACCCTTATTCATGACTTGTTTCACAACATATGGCCCTTCCCAGCTAGGCTTAAGCTTCCCTCTTGGATCAGATACATTAGGCTTACATTGTTTCAACACTAAATCCCCGACTTTGAGTTTTTTGATCATAACTCTTCTATTATAAGCCCGAGCTATCTTCATTTGATATAGTTGATGATGATATAGTGCTTTTAACTTTCTCTCCTCTAGTAAAGCTAACTATGTGGATCTTGTCACTTCCCATTATGTTTCAATCAGTTCAGCTTCCAAGACTACTCTTAACGACTTGATCTCAATTTCAATTGGCAATAATGCTTCCATCCCGTAAACCAAGGAGAATGGTGTCATTCCAGTCGGTGTTCGTACACTTGTTCTATATCCCCATAAAGCAAAAGGAAGCATCTCTGACTAATCCCTGTATGTCTTAGTCATCTTGGACAGGATCTGCTCAATTGTCTTGTTTGTTGCTTCTACAGCGCCATTAGCCTTTGGTCTATAAGGAGAAGATCGGTGATGATGGATTTGGTACTTTGAGAATAAGTTCTTAACTGCTCCTTGAAACTATACCCCATTGTCTGATATCACACTGTGAGGGACCCCATACATGCAAATGAGATTCTTTTCAATAAATCTAGCCATTTGGCTTATGCTCAGTTTGTTGAAGGATTCAGCTTTGACCATTTTGAAAAATAATCTACTGCTACTACATTGAAACGGTGACCGTTTGAGGCTGTCAGATGTATCTCTCCTATAATGTCGATACCCCAAGTGGCAAAGGGCCAGGATGAAGACATAGAATGTAATTCTTCAGGAGGCATGTGATTCAAATTACCATACATTTGACATTGTTGGCACTTCTTTACGAACTCTATACAATCTCTCTCCATAGTCAACTAGTAGTAACCTTGTTGAATTATCTTCTTAACTAGGGCCAAACCACTCATGTGCGGATTGCAACTTCCCGCATGTATTTCTGACATGATATGCTCCACTTCAGGCTTCCTCAAGCATCTCAAATGCACACCATCGGGCCACTTTGATATAACTATCCATGAAAGATGATGTATTGGAAAGACCATCACCTTATGGCTCTTCTTTCTTTGTTTGTTGTCCCCAACGGGTATTCCCTTTCCTCTAAAAATCATCTTATAGTATCATTTCACGCATCATGGTCTGTATCAGTTTCCATGATTGTCTCATATTCATAGCAAGGAGTTGATGAAATGTTCAAAATCAGAGGCTTAAGGAATAAGCTGACAGGATTTTCCCATACTGAAGCCAATGTAGCTAGGGCATCATCCATCTAGTTTTCTTCTTTTGATAGGTGTATAAACCTGCACTCCTTGAAGTTCTTCTTCATCATGGTCAAGTAATGGTGGTATGGTTTTAATTTTTCTTCTTTTAACTCCCACTCTCCGTTTACTTGGGATACTACTAGCAATGAATCGCCAAAAACTTCCACCTTATCCACCTTCATAATCATTAGGGGTTTCCAAACCAAAGATACATGCTTCGTACTCCACCACATTATTGGTTGCCCTAAATTTCAACATTTTGGCTAAAGGGATAAGTTCTCCTTTGGGCAATTCTAGTATGACTCCCAAACCTGCTCCTTTCCTGTTTAGTGCTCCATCAAAATACACCTTCCAACCTTGTACTTCAATGGCCTCTAAATGTTCATCCGAAAATTTCAAGACTACCTCTTCACTATCCGGAAATAGTTGTTGGGCCAGAAATTCTGCCACTGCTCGACCTCTGATTGTTTTTCTTGTTACATACTCAATCTCAAATTCTTCAAATATTATCAACCATCGACCATACTTCCCAATCAAAGAGGGTGTCTCCCTTAAGTACTTCATTGGATCCAACTTGGAAATTTCTTGCACACTATAAGATTGAAAGTAATGCCGCAACATCATAGAAGACCAAACCACAACTATACAGGTCTTTTCAATGATACTATACTTAATTTCATATGGTAGGAGCTTTCTAACCAAATAGTAAACTGCATGCTCAATCGCTGACTTATCTGCTTGGGCTAGCATGGCTCCTATTGACTCTTCTTCTACTGCTAAATATAGTAACAAGGGTTTACCGGGTTTGGGTTGTTTCAAAATAGGTGGATTTAGTAGATACACCTTTTTTCGCTCAAAGGCCTTTTTACACTCTTCATTGCACAGGACTGGCTGATTCTTTTTAAGCAATTTGAAGATAGGCTCACAGATTGTTGTGAGCTTTGTTATAAACCTACTAATGTATTGTAATTTACTAATGAATCCCTAAACTTCTCTCTCCATCTTAGGGGCTGGCATATCCCTGATTACTTTAACTTTGTCAGGATCAATCTCAATGCCATTCGGACCAATCACATGTCGCAACAATTTTCTTGAGGTAACACTGAACACACATTTCTTTGGGTTTAATCTTAGCTTATATTTCAATGCTCTATTGAAGAATAATTCTAAGTTTTGGAAGTGTTGTTCCCTTGTATCCGATTTCACCATCATATCATCAACATATACTTCAACTTATTTGTGCATCATGTAATGAAATAGTGTGGTGGCCATCCTTTGGTAGGTTGCCCTAGCATTCTTTAAGCCGAACGGCATCACCCTATGACAAAATATACCCCATGTGGTAATGAAAGTTGTTTTGGTTTTATCCTCTTGGGCCATTAACACTTGATTGTATCTAGAAAATCCATCTACAAATGAGTGTAGCACGCTAGAGGTTGCACTATCAATGAGGACATCTATATGGGGTAAAGGAAAATCATCCTTAGATCGACATGAGCATGCCTCATGTCGACTTGGGCAGCCCAAGGTTGACATGAGGTTGGTCTCATGTCGACCTAGGGCAACTAGGTCGACATGGGTTCAATACATTTCCTAATTCAACTAGAATTTGTTTTAGGGACTGATTTTTATTACGTTAAGGATTCTGAGAGAGGTTCGGCTATAAATATTAACATTTTAGAATTCAGAAAGGGAGGAGAAAACATTAACAAGAGAAAAACATTAACAGGGGACGGCAACAAACAGAAAAGATTGGCAGCAAATAATCATCAGTCATCAATCCATCATTCATCCATAAGTTAATTGTGGAGGAACCAACGAGCGGAGGTTTGAACTTTAATCATGAATTATTTATGTTCACAGTAGTTTTGTATCTTTGATTAATAAAAACATGCATGCAGTAACTTGATCTTTGAACACATAGTACCTTGATCTTTGAACATGCAGTAAATTGGTTTGTGTTTTAATAACTTTAATCGTTTGCTTTAATTATCACATTGATCAATTGGTATTCGTAACCCCACTGACATATTTCATAAAAAACATAAAACTATCCAGTAGCCTTGAGGATTTAAATTAATTGTTAGAATTTATTTTGTTTACTTTAAGAACCGTAGGTTATTTTATTAAAACTCAAAACCTCAAACTATTTTTATCCAAAAGCCTAAACCATTTCACTATTAAACTCCAAAATATTGATTATTTTTCCAAAACCTTAATTTATTTCTCCAAATCAAAAATTATGTTTTTCAGGCAGTAAGTTAAACCCGTAACCCTTTCCCCAAATTATTCTACCTAAAGCCACTAAAAAAACCCTAATTATCCAAAACCCTAGTTTCCAAAACCCTAATTCCAAAACCCTAGTTTCCAAAACCCTAGTTTCAAAAACCATAAAAATCCTAATTTCAAAAATCTAATTATAAAACTTTAGTTTCTAAAACCCTAAGTTTCGAAACCCTAAATTCAATTGATAATTCTTTAAAACCCTAAATTTATATATTTATTGCTTTATTTAATTTTAGATTTGATTATATAGTTTATTATATTTTTTTATGGTTGATTTATTTAATTTCAATGCTTGATTTATTTAATTTATCATGGATGGATATTTTCTTTATTATTATGATTATTATTTATTTGTTTTAGTATTAAAATTGTAAGAGGTATGTTTCCACTTTGTGGGTACATCATTAGTTAAATATCATGTAATTTAAACTACTTTTATATTTTGGACCAATGTAAAGGACATGTTTCTACTTTTTGGTGGGTGACCTATTAGTTTAGACATGAACGATATGAGGACATGTTTCCATCCTCGGATGGGTGTCCATTTATTTGCTTTGCTTGGACATTGCTTTTATTTTTAATATAATGATGCCTTATTTCAGTTATTGAATACAATATGGATAATATTGTTATACTTAAGAATTTTATAATATTAAGACCTGCAAAGGAGGCCGGTTCTAATGAACCAGGCGTTGTGGGGGTGTTGGGCCATTTCTCACCTTCCCCACACGTACACAACTTTCCGAACCCATTAAGGTGTTGGGGATTCCTTAAGAATCGAGTCATCCACCCCTTTCTTTTTCCCAGCCCGTCCGAGTGGCAACTCCATTTTCTCCGAACTTAGGTCCGTGTTCTCTAAGGCCCCAAGCCTAAACAGTGTCGAAGTCGCAAGAACCATTCCACCAGGAGTGGGGGCAAAAATCCCCGCTCACAGTGGCAACTCCACTTGGGAAAAGGGAAGTTGATTCCATTGGTCTTTATATTATTCTATTCTTTCTTATAATGATATTATCCATTGCATCATATTAGATTGTATCTTGTGCGTGAGTTAAGACGCCCGTGTTACCCGTTTTGTGTTATTTAAGGGATACCATACTTTCACTCAAGGTATGGAGATCAAGCATGGCACAACCACTCATAGCCTTGTACCATTCAGTATATTCTCGCTATGGGAACCTAAGCCTTTTAACTCAAAGACTAAAGCTCATGTAATTGGCCTAGTTACTTTCCTTAGGTTTTTACCTCAAATGCATGTTGTTTGACTATGGTTAATTTATCTTGGCTTAAATCATGACTTATTTGGTTTGTTCTTTTTCTACTATGACCCAAGTACATTTGTAAGCTCAAATAAATTTTTCTTTAAAATCCAAAAGACCAAAGCTATTTTCAAAACATTTCAAGATGGTCTTCGGACATAAGACTTTTCTAAAAATAAATCAAAAATTCTTTTTTCATGACCCAAATACAAAGCCCAAATTCCAATTTTCTAAAATTTCTTTACAATGGGCTTAGAAACAAAATTATTTTCATCCAACCTTTTCTTATAAAGAGCTTGCAAAATTATTTAGGTCAATTACGAAATACCAAAAATCAACTGTGAGTCTAGTTTATACTAAGAATAAATTAACCATGGGCTTGTTTTTGGCATTAATCATTAGTTACTTTTTTCAAGTAAGAAATCTATCTATAATAAACCTCTTAATTTAGTTTTAATCTAATATAGCATAAAAGCTACATTAGTTGGTTGAATGGATTAAAACATAATTAATGGGAATTATCATGGACTGATTTCCATTTTTTAAAATATAACTATTAGTTGAGACGTCCGAAGGAATTATTCGAAAATAAGATACCCTATGTTGGTATTTTGTTAACCATATACCTAGGAAAAGAGACTCACCATTCGTGTGTGGATGTTATAAGGTTGGAAGGAACGTCCGATTTGTCCTTGTTTGTTAATTGTTCATGCATACATGCATACATGCATACATTTTCATCTCATATCATTGATCCTTTCTGGCTCACAGCCCTGGATTACGATAGTTCAAAAGCTTATGATAATCCGACTTACACAGAAAGCGAAGAATCTAGCAACGACTCAATCACTTACTCACCAAAAGAAATGGAGAATGGTGGATGATGCCCTCAATGCCAAGATGGAAGAAAAAACAGAGGCCCTAGCTGAGACCATGAAGAACCAATTGGCTACGATTTTAGGAAATCACTTCGAAGCATCTGCTAGCACTAAGAAGCCGAAGGACAAAGGGAAGACTAAAGTTGGTGAAGTGGTTTTTGATGACGAAAAGGTGATCATTGATGATGATGATGATTGGGCTCAATACTACCCAGATCCTCAAGAAAAGAATAAAGAACCAAAGATTGTTGAAAGATCAGTTGTGGAGAAAACCGAAGCTTCTTATGTTGAAAAGATGATTATTGATTTAGAAAAGAAATTTGAGAAGAAACTGAAAACTGAAGAAATGTTCGAAGTTGATAAATTATTTGAGCTAGATGAAGAAGTTCCGTACAAGTTCAAGATGCCATCTTTTGCGAAGTTTGATGGTACTGGAAACCCCCACCTCCATGTGAAGCAGTATATCACTGCCATGCAATCTGCCCGAGCCACTAAGGCTCAAACTCTAAGATATTTCATGCCCTCATTGGACCCTGTTGTCCGAAATTGGTTCAACACCTTAGAGAAAAGTACTTAAAAAGATTGGGACATGTTATACAAGGCTTTCATTCAGCAATATGGGTATAATGTCGAGTTAGAAGTTACCTTAATGGACGTTGAGTCCATTAGACAAAGGCCAAATGAGAATTTTGTGGACTACGTGAAAAGATGGAGAAATAAGGCTGCTTTGCTCAAGAAGAAGCCCGATGAATCTAATCAAATAAGGATGATTGTGAGAGGGGTGTTGCCTAGTCTTCGTGAAAGGATGTCTCATGCACTCATCCGTGATTTCAAAGATCCTCTCCAAGCCAGTCTGCAAATTGAAGAATGGGAAAGGGAAAAGAATTGTTTTTCGGCAAGAAGGAATGAGAAAGGGAATTATCAGCCTAGCAATCAAAGCACGCAAAAAGAAGTTGATGTTAATACAACTGGTCAAGCAAATAGAAGACAATTTTCAGATCTAGGGAAGCCTTTGTCTTGGGTCATCAACAAGCTACAAAAGAAAGGATTATTACAACCATTGGCCCCTCGACCTTTGCCAAATCCTTTACCCCCAAAATTTGATACTAAGGCTTTTTGTCAATTTCATCAGACTCAAGGACATGAGATTGATAGATGTACCCGATTGAAGCATGAGATCCAAGATCTAATCAATAGTGGTCAGCTACCTGCGAGCGGAGATTTTCGTCCCCACTCCCGGAGGAATGGTTCTTGCGACTTCGACACTGTTTAGGCTCGGGGCCTTAGAGAACACGAACCTAAGTCCAGAGAAAATGGAGTCGCCACCAGGACTGGCCGGGAAAAAGAAAGGGGTGGATGACTCGATTCCTAAGGAATCCCTAACCCCCTAATTAATGGGTTCAAAAAGTTGGCTACATGTGGGGAATGTAACACCCCCATATCCAATGCACACACACTACAACCACAACAATGTAGCATAAGTGCACCAAACATAGGGATGCTACGGTTCTCTTAACATTCAAAACACTTTAAAACTTGATACAATACCCTTATCATTATACATTATAGAAAAGTAGATCATTTACTTATAAAACAAAACATATTAGTTATATATATATTTAAATATTACACAGTGGAAGTTATAAAATATGTACATATTTACATATTAAACATTTCTTCACAAAATATAAAGAAGTATACATGATTGGCAAGTTTGCTCTGATCTTTAAGCTCCCAAAATGAATTCTTCAAGGTCTACTCTCACTTGGTCTTGATGAACTCTCGGGTTTAACTCTATCAACTCTATTACCTGCGCGATTAAACACTATCGCACTAAGCCAAGGGCTTAGTAAGATAAAACATGCAATGGATATGCTTTAATGCAATACAATGTCAATTCTAATTCATATCATATATATAACAACATAGATGCAAAGCTAACAACATCCCTTTACATTTTATAACCAACATACATATATGCATATCACATTTCAACATCATTGCATATACTTCATTATTTAATCATTTAATCATCCATAAACAACAATAAACAAATCATGACTCTCATTAAACAAAGACAAGCATTGGGCCCAAGACACACTAATATGCCATTCAATTTTCAGAGTTAATGCTTTGGTTTGTTATCACATTTATCAATATCATATACCCAACTAGGCTTCAAGGATTAAGTTCAACCAAGCTTCAAGGGGAGCAAAGCATGCTAAGCTTCAACCCAACTTGGCTTCAAGAACTAACCCAACCTAGCTTCAAGGGTGGTAACATCTCAATTAGGCTTCAAGGATTCAATCCAACCTAACTTCAAGAGATTGTTACACTTATTAGGCATGCCACCAACAACAAACTCTGAAAATGGAATAACACATTAGCCACACAATTCATTTAGATTTCATTCTCAATTCTCATTATCATTTAGGCAAACATGCCTCATTTATCTCCATTGAATCACCTTAGCCAATAACAATGGCTTCACATTTCATTTTACAATATAACACTTCATTATTCAAATGTATATTTATCTCATCCATGATCACATTATATCTCACATAGCATCATTCATAAATATCAACATTTCATTCCACATTACTCATGAAACACATTACCATTCACAATGCATAACATAACATTGTTCAATCTCAACAATGCAAGAACAATTTATATTATTCATAGCTTTAGGATCATCCACAAGTGTTTGATTAGGTCATTCCTTGGGTTAAGTATGTTTAAAATGTTTATGTTTATGTTTAGAGACCAAACTACCTTTGAAGAATCCAAACCATGCAAAAAGAGAACCAAGAAATCAAACAATATCCAACTCATTTGAGGGACACGCCCAGCCCACTTGAGGAACACGGCCATGTCTTTAAAAATAAAAGAGGCAGTAGCCAACACAAATAAATGACACGGGCGTGTCTCTTCATGGCTTCTGGCCGTGTCACCCATGCACATAACCTTAACTAAAACCAACACTTTCTCAATTGCACTCAAACACAATATTCATCATATAACATGTTTCAAATGAACATAATCAATGTTCTAAACACATATTCACCACAAGAATTACTTCACAACACATTAATATAACAATTAAACACACATCATCTCAAAACACTAAAATCACCATCCTTCTCCACCTTTCAAAATCAACATTTACCACTTCCAACAACTACACCTATTTAAACTATTAACTTAAAACCAATTTAACACTTGAGAACTAATCATAAACACATCTCATCATCAAATCATCAAACCCTAATTAACTTCCCATATCACTTCAAAAGAAAGAAAGAAATCAAAGGGAAGATCTTACCTTAGTTAAAAACTTCTTGAATCAACACTTGAACACTTAATCTTCCTTCAATTTTGAACTCAACTCATCAAGAACCTCTCTTCACCTCTTGCTTCCCTTTGTCTATGGAGGAGCCGGCCACTTCATGAAAGAAAGAAGAAAATGATGAAGAAACAAAGTCAAATTTTGCTTTTAATCTCCACCAAGTAATCTTATCCAAGCAATTACCAAAATGCCCTCAATCATATAACTAACTTTTTGTCTCATATAAGCCCACATATGTAATTACACACTTAACACAAAAATATCTCTCTTCCTTTGACTCTTCCTTTGACCCATTTATATGTTATATATATCCTCATATACACAACATATACCATTCTCTCTAAACCCTAATTCTTTCCCAAAACACATATACATATACTTTTCTTTACTCAATTTAAACCAACAACAACAACAACAACAACAACAACAACAACAACATACAAAACTTCTAGGGCATGCATAGGGATATTACAATTCTCCCCCTCTAAAAAGAAATTTCGTCCTCAAAATTACCTGATATCAAAGCTGAAACAACTGCGGATATTGCTCTCGCGTGGATTGTTCACTTTCCCAAGTTGCTTCTTCCTTTCCATGATTCTTCCACAAAATTTTCACCAATGGCACTCTTTTGTTTCTCAACTCTTTCACATCACGTGCCAAGATAGCAACTGGTTCCTCTTCAAACGTCAAATCAGGATTTACTTCAATTGACTCAATCGGCAACACATGAGATGGATCCGACCTGTACCTCCTCAACATAGAAATATGAAATACGTTATGAATACGATCCAACTCAGGTGGCAAAGCAAGCCGATAAGCAACTGGCCCAACTCTTTCTAACACTTCATACGGCCCAATGAAACGAGGACTCAATTTTCCTTTCCGACCGAACCTCAAAATCTTCTTCCAAGGAGATACTTTCAAAAATACCTTATCTCCCACATCAAACTCTATATCTCTCCTCTTTAGATCTACATAAGATTTCTGTCGGTCTGAAGCTGCTTTTAACCTGCCTCGAATCAACTTTACTTTCTCTTCAGTTTCTTGAATCAAATCAGGCCCAATTAACTTACCTTCCCCAATTTCATTCCAACAAAGAGGTGTCCTACACCGTCTGCCATACAATGCTTCAAATGGTGCCATACCAATGCTAGATTGGTGACTGTTGTTGTATGCAAACTCCACAAGAGGTAAAAACCTATCCCAACTTCCAGAGAAATCGATGACACAGCTTCTCAACATATCCTCAAGAATCTGTATCACCCTCTCTGACTGTCCATCTGTCTGTGGCTGAAAAGCAGTGCTGAAGTGCAGTCGAGAACCCAAAGCACTATGCAAACTTTTCCAAAATCTTGAAGTAAACCTGGGATCTCGATCAGATACTAAAGAAGTTGGAACACCATGCAACTTCACAATCTCATGGATATACAGCTCAGTCAACCTCTCCAAAGAGTAATCCATCCGCACCGGAAGGAAATGAGCTGTCTTAGTCAATCTATCCACAATCACCCATATGGCATCATGTTTCCTTTGTGTCAATGGCAACCCAGACACAAAGTCCATTGTCACTCGTTCCCACTTCCATTCTGGCACTGACAACGGTTGAAGCAACCCGGTTGGAACTTGATGCTCTGCTTTAACCTTCTGACAAGTGAGACATTTCGATACAAACTCAACAATGTCTCTCTTCAACCCAATCCACCAATAAAGCTGTCTCAAATCATGATACATCTTCGTATTACCCGGATGCATAGCAAACATCGACCGATGAGCTTCTTCTAAAATGATCCTTTTCAAATCAGCATCATCCGGCACACACAATCGACTCTTAAACCAGAGACTCCCATCATCTCTCACAACAAAATCTCTACCCTTTCCACTCTGACAATCCGAAACAATCTTCTGTATCTTTTTATCGGCCAACTGAGCTTCTTTGATTTGATCTAACAAAACTGGTTTCAATTGCAACTGTGCTAACAATGCACCATCATCACAAGGTACAAAACTAGCACACAATGCTCTCAACTCAACAAGCAACGAGAGCGAGAAATCAGTCAAACCTGCTAAAGACTTCCGACTCAAGGCATCAACAACAACATTTGCTTTACCTGGATGATAATCAATCAAGCAGTCGTAGTCTTTAATCAATTCTAACCATCTCCTCTGACGAAGATTGAGTTCTTTCTGGACACCCAAATACTTCAAACTCTTGTGATCAGTGTAGATGAAACATTTCTCCCCAAACAGATAGTGGCGCCAAATCTTCAATGCAAACACAATGGCAGCCAATTCCAAATCATGGGTCGGATAGTTAAGCTCATGCGGTTTCAACTGTCTAGATGCATAAGCTATAACTTTCCCTTCCTACATCAAAACACACCCCAAACCTTTATGTGAAGCATCACTGTAGATCACATACGGTTTGCCTTCAACAGGTAAAGTAAGAACAGGCGCTTGAGTTAACATTTCTCTCAACTGCTCAAACCTCGCCTGACACTGATCCGTCCACACAAATCTCACTCCCTTACGAAGCAATCTGGTGAGTGGAGTAGCTATCAAAGAAAACCCTTTCACAAACCGCCGGTAATAGCCTGCCAAACCCAGAAAACTTCTAATCTCTGTCACAGACTTGGGTGGACTCCAATTTAAAATGGCTTCAACTTTACTCGGATCAACTCTAATGCCTTCTGCAGAAACAATATGTCCGAGAAAAGCTACTTGATCCAACCAAAACTCACACTTCGACAATTTGGCAAACAACTGCTTCTCTCTCAAAATCTGCAATACAATCCGCAGATGCTTGTCATGTTCCTCTTTATTCCGCGAATACACCAGAATATCATCGATGAAGACCACTACAAACTGATCCAAATAGGGCCTAAACACCCTATTCATCAAATCCATGAAAGCTGCAGGTGCATTCGTCAGACCAAAAGGCATAACTAAAAATTCATAATGCCCATACCTGGTCCGAAAGGCGGTCTTCGGAACATCTTCAGCTCTGACTCTCAGCTGATGGTACCCTAATCTCAGATCAATTTTGGAAAACACAGCTGCACCCTTCAATTGATCAAAGAGATCATCGATTCTAGGCAAAGGATATTTATTTTTAATAGTCACCTTGTTCAATTGCCTATAATCGATACACAACCTCATAGTACCATCTTTCTTTTTCACAAATAGCACAGGAGCTCCCCAAGGAGAAACACTGGGGCGAATAAATCCTTTGTCCAACAACTCCTGTAATTGCACTTTCAACTCCCTCAATTCTGCTGGTGCCATTCTATAAGGAGTAATAGAGATAGGAGTGGTACCAGGCAACAATTCAATACCGAACTCCACCTCTCTCTCAGGAGGCAATCCTGGCAACTCCTCTGGAAAAACATCAGGGAAATCTGCAACTGTGGCAATACTATCAATGGGAGAACCCTTCACTCTAGTATCCACCACATGAGCAAGATAGGCTTCACACCCCTTTCTAATCATTCTCCTAGCTGCAACAGCTGAAACAAATAAGGAGGCTAGCTGTTCCTGCTCATTAGATACTATCACCTCTCTACCATCACCCGTTCTCAAAGAAACAATTTTCTTTTTACAATCCACCACAGCTCCATGTCGAGATAGCCAATCCATACCTAAGATCACATCATATTCCTTAAATGGCATCTCAATCAAGTCTCCAAGGAACTCCTCACCTTGCACCCTCACTGCACTAGCTCGGTGCACCTTACTCACAACCACACTATGCCCTAACGGATTTGTCACCAACACATCAAATCCTAGGGACTCAGCATGCACATCAAATACAGGCAATACAGATGCACTAACATATGAATGCGTAGAACCCGGATCAATCAAAGCAAGTACAGAAAAACCAAATAAGGAAAAAGTACCAGCAATGACTGCCGAAGCATCTGGCTGCCTCTGCATAACATACATCCTCTGGGAAGAACCAACCTCCTCTGGTCTACTCTCCCTGGAGGTAGCACCTCCTCTAGAACTGTACCCCGGTCTACCTCCTCGGCTGACACCTCTGCCTCCTCGGCCTCCCCTCGCACTAGGTCGAGAAGCTGCTGTATCAACTGACATCTGCTCTTACCTCTCAGGACAATCTCTCACAAAGTGATCCGGCGACCCACACCTGAAACATACCCCTGAACACCAGCCTTCCAACAAGGACCACCATGCGGCCTACCACAATGGATGCAGATGGGTAAGGTGGATCTCTGAACCATAGGGGTCGGAGCACTCGCCACTGAAGTAGCAGGTCTAAATCTCTACCTCTGTAACTGCACTGACCTACCAGCTGACCTCTGACTTCTACTAACTCTAGGAACAAAGCTTCCTTTACCTCTCTTCGCAGAAGAAGACCCTGCCTCGAACTGGGGCCTTCTAACCCTAACCTCTTCTTCTGAAGCAACCGCAATACCCTGAGCTCGCTCTACACTTCGAGCTGCTGCCACAAGCTGTGAGAAATCCTGATATCTGGATCCAGCCACTAAGCACATAATCGAGGGCCTCAATCCCTCCTCAAACCTCTGACATCTATCAATCTCATCAGCAATGATACCCCCAGCATACTGACTCAATCTAATAAACTCAACCTCATACTCAGTTACAGTCTTACTGTCTTGCTTCAGACTCAAAAACTCCATCTTTTTCATGTCTTTATACTCCCTAGGAGTATATTTCAACTCAAATTCCCTCAGAAAATCAGTGTAAGACAGTGTTGGAGGATCATCCATAGAATGGGGCACCGTCTTCCACCAATCGTAGGCATCCTTCTGTAGCAAAGATCTTGCATAATCAAACTTTTCCTCTGAGGTGGCTTGCAATTGAACAAATACCCTCTGAACTCTATCAAGCCACTGTTCTGCTACAGCCGGATCAACTGTACCAAAGAAATCCTCTGCTCTATATTTCCTTAGCTTATCATAGTGCCTCACTGGTACTGAAGGCTGAGGGGGTGGTGGCACTGGTTGCACAGGTGTTTGCCTCATAGCTTCCATCATATGCCTAAACCAGGCTGGCGGAACCTCCTCACCAACTGGTCTACCCGACACCGAAGCAGGTGCCTCCTCAACACTATCAACCCTAGCTCCCTCATCAGGAGCAACGCTCTCCTCACTACCCTCAACCGACTGGCGTGAGTGAGAATCCATCACAACCTAAGTCTGCAAACACAACATACTACATCTTATTAAAGATCAGAGGTTGCCAATCCCAAACATGTATATTATTCAAAAACCACTTTTAAAATCAAAATAATCTTTTTCTTACATTTTACCTAGGTTGAGAATCTCAAACCTAGGCTCTGATACCAAAACAATTGTAACACCCCCATATCCAATGCACACACACTACAACCACAACAATGTAGCATAAGTGCACCAAACATAGGGATGCTACGGTTCTCATAACATTCAAAACACTTTAAAACTTGATACAATACCCTTATCATTATACATTATAGAAAAGTAGATCATTTACTTATAAAACAAAACATATTAGTTATATATATATATATTTAAATATTACACAGCGGAAGTTATAAAATATGTACATATTTACATATTAAACATTTCTTTACAAAATATAAAGAAGTATACATGATTGGCAAGTTTGCTCTGATCTTTAAGCTCCCAAAATGAATTCTTCAAGGTATACTCTCACTTGGTCTTGATGAACTCTCGGGTTTAACTCTATCAACTCTATTACCTGCGCAATTAAACACTATCGCGCTAAGCCAAGGGCTTAGTAAGATAAAACATGCAATGGATATGCTTTAATGCAATACAATGTCAATTCTAATTCATATCATATATATAACAACATAGATGCAAAGCTAACAACATCCCTTTACATTTTATAACCAACATACATATATGCATATCACATTTCAACATCATTGCATATACTTCATTATTTAATCATTTAATCATCCATAAACAACAATAAAAAAATCATGATTCTCATTAAACAAAGACAAGCATTGGGCCCAAGACACACTAATATGCCATTCAATTTTCAGAGTTAATGCTTTGGTTTGTTATCACATTTATCAATATCATATACCCAACTAGGCTTCAAGGATTAAGTTCAACCAAGCTTCAAGGGGAGCAAAGCATGCTAAGCTTCAACCCAACTTGGCTTCAAGAACTAACCCAACCTAGCTTCAAGGGTGGTAACATCTCAATTAGGCTTCAAGGATTCAATCCAACCTAACTTCAAGAGATTGTTACACTTATTAGGCATGCCACCAACAACAAACTCTGAAAATGGAATAACACATTAGCCACACAATTCATTTAGATTTCATTCTCAATTCTCATTATCATTTCGGCAAACATGCCTCATTTATCTCCATTGAATCACCTTAGCCAATAACAATGGCTTCACATTTCATTTTACAATATAACACTTCATTATTCAAATGTATATTTATCTCATCCATGATCACATTATATCTCACATAGCATCATTCATAAATATCAACATTTCATTCCACATTACTCATGAAACACATTACCATTCACAATCACTACAAAAATATTCGGCATTTGCGACGGAAATCTGCGACGGACATGTTTCCGTCGCAAATTTGCTACGGATCTGCGACGGATTTGCGACGGAAGGACAAAGTCAGAGGAATTTTGAGAAATTGGTCGCAAATCCGTTGCAAATCCGTCGCAGATCTGCGATGAAAATCATTCCGTCGCAAATAATCGTCGCAAAAGTTGGCGCGGAAACTTGGCGCGAAGAGAAAACACTAAAAAAACCAATTTGCAACGGAGATCTGCTACCGTCTATTGCCGTCGCAAATTTCACTATAAAAATATTCGGAATTTTGCGACGGAAATCTGCGACGGACATATTTTCGTCGCAAATTTGCTACGGATCTGCGACGGATCTGCGACGGAAGGACGAGTCAGAGGAATTTTGAGAAATTGGTCGCAAATCCGTTGCAAATCCGTCGCAGATCTGCGACGAAAATCAGTCCGTTGCAAATAATCGTCGCTAAAGTTGGCGGGATTACTCCCGCCGAGAATTTTGCGAAAAATTTTACGTTGCAAATCCGTCGCAGATCCGTAGCAAATTTGCGACGAAAACATGTCCGTCGCAGATTTCCGTCGCAAATGCCGAATATTTTTGTAGTGGTTTTTTTTTATTTTGTCAAAATAAATTTGAATTTCTTTCTGGACAAAAGACACGCAGTCTCAGACCCAAAGTTTCACCGAACGCCGACACCTCTCACTGTATATCCATAAAAAATTAATCCTCTCACTCTGTTTTATGGATATAATTTAGATTTTCATGCAAAGAAAATGGGAAATGCAATACCTTGTGTAAGCCCATCAGCTGTTGAAGAAGAAAAGATAAAGAAAGTCTCCAATTCAAATGGAAAAGATGGATTATCGTTACCTCCTCCTCCTCCTTCTTCTTCCAAGAAACAGAGTGGTAATAATAATAATAAGACACAGCTATTAATGGATGATAAAGATTTAGCAGAACAAGCTGTTGCAGCTGCTATGCTCTTTCGCCAACACCAGAAAAATGGAAGTCTTCCATTTCCAAGATCCACCTCTGTAAATGCAACATACCACTCTCAAGGATCCAAGAAACAAGGTTTTTCAAAAAGTTCTAGCTCTAGACAACGCTCTCTTGCTGATCCTTTGTTCAAACCAACCCAGATTCTTAACCAGGTTTGCTAATTATTTTCATTTCTTCTCTTAAACTTTTAGTCTCTTATATTGATAGTTTGAATTGCAATCTTGGAACTCGATTTTGGTATCACTTCAATCAAAATTTTTATTCGTTACTACAAATCACTCAATTGAAAACTTTTCTTTGTTCTTTCTTTGATATAAATGAATTAGATTCATTTTTTTTTTACAAAATTTATAGAATTTAATTTATATTTCACTAAATTTGGTAAAAGTTGAATTTATATAAGTAAAATAAATAATTGTAATCATATTAAATATAAAAATATGAATTTAAAAAAAATTATTAATTTTTGTGAAATTCTAATTGTGGTATGGTTTGCAAATTGAAATATTGTTTCTCTCCTCTATTGGATCTACAGTGCATATGAGAGAGAAAGAAATAATTAATTTGACCCACCTAATAATTTTTTTTATTTTGAAAAATAATGTATATAGACCTTTCTCGCTATTTATTTTTGTATATTTTTCTTTTTTAAGCATTTTTTGAATATATGAGAAGTTGATTCAGTCAAAATCTGATGATTATATGTAATACATTTTATGATTGAAAATAGAAGTATTTTTTATATATTGATAATTTAAATTCTTTTCTTATTTTTTATTTTCAGATAATTTAAATTATTTTTAATTTTTATTATAATATAATGTATTGTTAAGTCTAGTTGTTTATTTAATCAATTCATTTTATTAAATTATATAAACAAAAGATAATCTGAAAATTAAAAATATTAAAAATTAAAATTATGTTTCAACGCGTAGATATAAATATCAATTTTTTTTAATATATAATCTTAAATATAAATATAATAAGCACGGCAACCTTCTTAGACATATTCAAGTTCGATTCTCCTTCACTCATAATATAATATTCAAAAAGTTATAAATATAATAAATTTTTTTTTCAATAGCTTCACACTGTTTAAACTTACCAGCTAATTCTATTATTTTTTTTAAAAGGATATAAGGATTGAAGAAGCTGAAACAAAGCATATAATACTAGTTCATGGAGGTGGTTTTGGTGCATGGTGTTGGTATAAAATAATGACACTTCTACAAGAAACTGGGCTAAAAGTTGATGCAATTGATCTAACGGCATCTGGCACTCATTCTTCTGATCCTAACTCCATTACTTCTCTATCCCAATACACTAAGCCTCTAACTGATCTTTTTCAAAACCTCATCGAAGAAGACAATAAGGTTTTTAATAATTTATTTTCTTTTTTTTTAATTATTGATTAATTTCATTAATTAATATATATATATAATGTTGAGTTTAATATATAATTTACTGTGTTGAAATTAATTTAATTAATAATTAATGTAGGTAATGTTGGTGGGACATGATATTGGTGGTGCTTGTATATCACATGTGATGGAGTTGTTTCCATCCAAAATTGCTAAATCTATTTTTATTTCTGCAACTATGGTCTCTAATGGGCAGAGTGCTCTTCATTTATTATCACAACAGGTTCGCTACTATTTTATTTTTTTTACTGGAAAAATTATATTACATGTCATTTTTTTTCAAATAAAAAATATCCCATTGTTTTTGTATATTACCAAAAGTAGAATATATTTTTAGTATAGTAGAAATATATTGAATGTATATATAATTCGGAGATTAGGTATTTTTGAAATTCAAAATGAAAATGGATATTTTTGAAAAAAAATGAGTATTTTGAAAATAATTCTATTTTTTTTATTGTTTTTATTCACTGTATACCCATTTTCTTTTTTGAAAACGGATATATTTTTTTTTATTCACTGTATACCCATTTTCTTTGCATGAAAATCTAAATTAATTTTTACACAAGGTATTGAGAAGCAACCTTTTCAGCTTCCTGATTTCATTGCAGCCACTGGCATTGAGAAAATTAGACAGGTGGTTATTATGCGATTAATCTTTTACATGTTTGTGCTTCTCCATACAAAAAAAGATCTTACCATTGCTTGGACACTTTTTCTTTCTCAATGGTTGAGAAAACGTGTATCATATTATTCTTTTCATTTACTCTTTTTAATATTATTTGCAGGTTAATAATGATGATGCAAGTCATGATTCAATGGAAATGATAATTGAAGATCTATATTGTTATTTTCAAGATAGATTATTTATAGTAGTGTTCTTAACACTTGTATAGTTAAATTGTAAAATATTTTATTCTATTGAAGATTAATAAAAGAATTATTTTTATCAATGTAATTAGTATTTTTTTAGATTGTGTTTAAATGTTCCAAATGTATTTATAAAGTTCTCATAAAATTAATTGATAATACAAATAGTTCCAATAAAAATCAATATTAAATTACTACGGATTTGCTACGAATCTGCGACGGATATTTGAAATCTGCGACGGAATCTGCGACGGAATCTGTGACAGAATCTGTGACGGCAATCTGCGACGAAATCTGTGACGGCAATCTGCGACGGAATCTGTGACGAATTTGCGACGGAAATCTGTGACGGAATCTGCGACGCAAATCTGCGACGCAAATCTGCGACGAAATCTGCGACGGCCTGTCGCAAATTGAAAATTGCGACGCCTTTTTTATTAACGGATCGTATCTGTCGCAGATCGGTCGCAGATCGGTCGCAAGACTTGATTTGCGACGGATCTGCGACGGATTCTGTCCGTCGCAAATAGCGTGTTTTTTTGTAGTGAATGCATAACATAACATTGTTCAATCTCAACAATGCAAGAACAATTTATATTATTCATAGCTTTAGGATCATCCACAAGTGTTTGATAGGTCATTCCTTGGGTTAAGTATGTTTAAAATGTTTATGTTTATGTTTAGAGACCAAACTACCTTTGAAGAACCCAAACCATGCAAAAAGAGAACCAAGAAATCAAACAATATCCAACTCATTTGAGGGACACGCCCAGCCCACTTGAGGAACACGGCCGTGTCTTTAAAAATAAAAGAGGCAGTAGCCAACACAAATAAATGACACGGGCGTGTCTCTTCATGGCTTCTGGCCGTGTCACCCATGCACATAACCTTAACTAAAACCAACACTTTCTCAATTGCACTCAAACACAATATTCATCATATAACATGTTTCAAATGAACATAATCAATGTTCTAAACACATATTCACCACAAGAATTACTTCACAACACATTAATATAACAATTAAACACACATCATCTCAAAACACTAAAATCACCATCCTTCTCCACCTTTCAAAATCAACATTTACCACTTCCAACAACTACACCTATTTAAACTATTAACTTAAAACCAATTTAACACTTGAGAACAAATCATAAACACATCTCATCATCAAATCATCAAACCCTAATTAACTTCCCATATCACTTCAAAAGAAAGAAAGAAATCAAAGGGAAGATCTTACCTTAGTTAAAAACTTCTTGAATCAACACTTGAACACTTAATCTTCCTTCAATTTTGAACTCAACTCATCAAGAACCTCTCTTCACCTCTTGCTTCCCTTTGTCTATGGAGGAGCCGGCCACTTCATGAAAGAAAGAAGAAAATGATGAAGAAACAAAGTCAAATTTTGCTTTTAATCTCCACCAAGTAATCTTATCCAAGCAATTACCAAAATGCCCTCAATCATATAACTAACTTTTTGTCTCATATAAGCCCACATATGTAATTACACACTTAACACAAAAATATCTCTCTTCCTTTGACTCTTCCTTTGACCCATTTATATGTTATATATATCCTCATATACACAACATATACCATTCTCTCTAAACCATAATTCTTTCCTAAAACACATATACATATACTTTTCTTTACTCAATTTAAACCAACAACAACAACAACAACAACAACATACAAAACTTCTAGGGCATGCATAGGGATATTACAGGGAAGGTGAGAAATGGCCCAGCACCCACACAATGCCCGGTTCATTGGAATCGGCCTCTTTTACAGGTCTTAATATTATAAAATTCTTAAATATAACAATATTATCCATATTACATGCAAAAATTGAAATAAAGCATCATTATATTAAAATCAAAGCAATGTCTAAGCAAAACAAATAAATGGACACCCATCCAAAGATGGAAACATGCCCTTACATCATCCATGTCTAAGCTAAATAGGACACCCACCATGAGGTAGAAACATGTCCTTTACATTGTTCTAAAATATAAAAGCAATTTAAATCACATAGAACTTAATTAATGAGGTACCCACAAAGTGGAAACATACCTCTTACAACATTTGGAAATCAAAATAAATCGATAGAAGTAAATAACCACTCATCATAAATAAATCTTTCATCAAAGATATTGAACATCAATCAAAATAGAAAGTAAACATCCATCCATGATAAATTAAATTATCAAGCATTGAAATTAAATAAATCAACTACCAAAGCATAGAATAGATTACAAATCTAAAAAAAATAAAGCAAGTAAAGATACAAATTAGGGTTACTGTTTATATTTAAAATTCTTTAATTTATATATTAGGGTTTTGGAATTTTAATATTTTAGTATTTGTTTAATCTACTGTAAAGGTTTTCGAAAATTGAAATTGATTAGGGTTTAGAAGAATTAAGGTTTATGGTTTTGGGTGAATTAGGGTTTAAGAAAACTTAGGGTTTAGGTTTACTAGTTTGGGTTTACTATTTTTTATTTTGAAGTTGAATTAAGGTTTTTAGTGTTTCGGAAAATATATTTGGTTTTAGAATTTGAGAAAATAGTTTATAGTTTTATAAAGCTTCATGTGATTTTTATAAACTGTAAGGTAAATTTAGGGTTTGGATATGTAACAAAACATTTGGGAATTTTGGAAAAAAGTGAGAGGAAAACAGTTTAGGGTTTATTAAAAGCTTTAGGAAATAGGAAGAACATTTTAAGATTTTTTGGAAAGAAAAGAGTATTATTTTTTAGGGTTCTTAAGGTTTAGAAAAGATAGAATTAGGGTTCTTTAAATTTTAGAGGAAACAGAATTAGGGTTCTTGAGTTTAAAAAAAAAACAGAAGGAGCGATTTAAGATTTTTGGAAAACAAATAAACGAATTAGTTTTTTTTAAGGTATTTAGAAATAGAGAAAATCATTTAAGGTTTTTGGCAATGAAGATCAAGTTATTACATCTTCAAAGATCAAAATTTTGTATGTATATTAGTATGAATCAAAGAAACAAAGATATAAATAGTTTATGATTAAGGATCAAACCTGCGTAGTTGGTTCCACCAAAATGTTTTTTTCTAGATGAACAAAGACAAAGGCAGGGTTGCTGCCTTTGATCAATCGTTGATTTGCTTGCTTATTGCTTGAATTTTAAAAGTCCCACTATCCGATTCCAAGTCTTTTCTTTAAGTTTTTTTCCCCGATTGTCCTCCCCTCTTTTCTTTGTCTTTTTAGTGTTATTTATAGGAAATTTATATGATTAATTTTAATTGTTTAAGGAAACTAAGTTTAATTAGTAAAAGAAAACCGAAATCAAATAGAATTTGGTTTCGGAAAAAATTGCGTTGAAAAATCTCGCTGGCGAAATTTGCGACGGCTGCGAGGGATTACGAGCGAAAACTGGCGAGCGGGCGAGCACTGGCGGGCTGAGGGCCATTTCGTCCAACACTTTCGGTGATGAATTTTTTCCTCGCCGATTTTTCCATTGCCGATTTTTATTTTTTTATTTATTTATTATTATTTATTATTATTATAATAAATTTTAAAAATTATAAAAAATAAATACTAAAATAAATATTATTTAATTAAGATAACACAAAAATTATTTTGGACTAATTAAAATATATTGGACCGGACTGGGTAAAAAATTAAGGGTTTACAGTTTGCCCCCTGCTTGAACGATCTGAGACTTTAGTAAAAGAGAGTGAAAAGCAATAAGACTTAATTTTTGAGACGGTTGAAGTTTTGGGTTCTGGACCCGATTTGAGTTTTGGACTCAAAGAATAATTTTAGGTTCTGGACCTAAGGGTAATTTGGGTTCTGGACCCGAGCTAAGTTCTAGACTTAAAAGAAATTTAGGTTCTGGACATAGAGGTAATTTTGGTTCGGGACCCAAGCTAAGTTCTGGACTTAGAATGGATTTTAGGTTCTGGACCTAAGGAAAATTTTGGTTCTGGACTCGAGCTAAGTTCTGGGCTTAGAAGAGATTTTAGGTTCAGACCTAAGGAAAATTTGGGTTCTGGACCCGAGCTAAGTTATGGACTTAGAATAGATTTTAGGTTCTGGACGTAAGGATAATTTAGGTTGTGGACCCGAGCTAAGTTCTGGACTTAGAAGAGATTCTAGGTTCTAGACCTAATGGTAATTTTGGGTTCTGGACCCGAGCTATGTTCTGGACTTAAAAGAGATTTTAGGTTCTGGACCTAAGGATAATTTGGGCTCTGGATCCGAGCTAAGTTCTGGACTTATGAGGATTTTTAGGTTCTGGACCCGAGCTAAGTTCCGGACTTAAAAGAGATTTTAGGTTTTGGACCTAAGGATAATTTGGGTTATGGACCCGAGCTAAGTTCTGGACTTAAGAGAGATTTTTGGGTCTGGACCTAAGGGTAATTTGGGTTCTGGACTCGATCTAAGTTCTTGACTTAGAAGGAATTTTAGGTTCTGGACCTAATGGTAATTTGTATTCTGGACCCGAGCTGATAGAGATTTAATTATCTACAAAAAAATAATTAAACTAAGTAGCATATAAATTTTGTTTGTAAAATATTTATCTAATTTTTATGCACATATCTTCTCTTTGCCCCCTGAGTGCAAAAATATTTATATACACGCAAGTATATTTGAGTGATTAAATTGAATGATTGAATTTACTGTTTATTTATTGTGTAGTCACTGCTCATGCACTATTTACTATTCATAAATAGTAAAATTTACCTTTTGAATTTTATTTTTTCCTTTCCATTACTCTATATAAACAAACGAATTCCTTCATTTCATTCACAGCAGAATCCTTAATTTCATTCATTACTGTAATTCTTTCAAATTTAGCATATAGTTTTGAAAAAAATGCATGCTTCAAGGTCAGGAACTCACTCAAATGCTGAGTTATTAGAGTTTATCCGGCATCATGAAGATGGAAATATAGATCTACTAGCTAGAATGCCGCTTCATCGTAGTTTAAATCAAAAGAGCACGGTAATTTTCTCTTCTTTTCTTTTCTTTTTCTTTCTTCGTCTTTCTTTTATTCATTTTTTTTTCATTTAAAAATTTTTTATGCTTTCTTTTTTTATGTTTTTGTCTTTATTTTTTATTTATATATTTATATTATTATTATTTTTTAGAAAATTTAGAAAAAATATATTAACTTAAGCAGATAGAATAATATGTACTTACCTGGTATTAACTTACTTGGCTCCGTGTTAGCATGATCATTGCGTTGTTCGGGTCGAAGGGTGTATGGTGGTTGGCTCGACACGGTTATGGTGTTGAAACATTTCTCTAGCCACTGAGTGCATCTTATGCTCATTTTATTCAAATAAGGCTCTTGAAATATGATGTATCTCCTATTGGTGTACGTGAAATTCTCGAAGAAAATCAGGGTAGAGATGAAGAGGGAGGAGAAATCATTCCACACCACGGGGCTAGCACTTCTCAGGTAAACTTTTACCATTTTTCATTGTAATTGCTTCTTTCTTAACTTATTTTGATTCTTTAATGATTGTTGTAGGTTGCTGGCTCATTTGATCATGAGGCTGGACCTTCTTTTACTGCTCCTTTATTTGCTCATTCTAGTCCACCAGATATACCATCTCATCCTCAGGGCATCGATATGAATTTCCTCGTAAGTTTTCTTGTTTCATGGTAATTTATGATATATGTACGCATGATTATGCATGCTCTTACCTTTTTTCCTTCTAGCTTATAGCGGATGCTTGAAGAACAAAATAAGAAACTTCAAGAAGATTTGGCCGCAAGTCGTCAGCAGGCTTCTCATTTCAAAAATTTATATCATCAATCAGAAAAAAATTTTTGAGACTTCCAATTTCAGGGGATGAGGGATCCTGGTGCTTCTTCATCTAGAGGCCCCCAGACCGATGACCATTAGATCCTTTTGTCTACTTTTGATGAGGACCATGACAGATTGGAACTCCAAGGTAATAGGGATTTTGGTGATCCTGCTTCGGGCAAACTCAGAACGAGTAATTTGCCTCCTCCTCCAACAGGCGATGATTTTTTTAGGGCTTTATTTGATGACCTACCACCAACTTCTTAGTGACGCATAAATATTGTATCAATTGTATAAACATTGTACAATAAGCATAAATAAATAATTTCCATCTTTACTGTAACTCTTTTTTTTTATCTATCTAGCCTTCATATCTTCTCCTTGCCCCCTATATAGGCTCAAGCCCATGATTTTTCTATGCGGTTTTGGTTGATGTTTGTATATTGTCTAGCTCATCGAACAAGCATGCATTTCTTCCTTTCTTAAGCAATGGGTCTTCTATTCCCCCTGATTCAATATCTTCTTTTGATTCTTTGCTTCATAGGATGTTTGAATGGTTTCATCGACTCATAGACCAAGGTGATCATTGGAAGTGTTTTCATTGACTCCTTTCAGATACTCATTCAAGTTTTGCTTTGGAATGACAGGATGCTTCGATTTTATGGCTTTTATCTTTGAGATATTGAGAACGTGAATAATGGAGGCCCCAAATAGCAGAGATACATCCATTTTAAATTATGATTCATCTTGTCAGTTGGTAGCTTCTTCATAACCTTGCCAGCAATCATTTCCTTTGCCCAATGTGTCCTTCGAGGTTCGACTGTTCAAGAAACTTCTCTTAACTTGAAGGCTTTGTATGCAAAAATATTTTTTATTTTGAATTTTGATTTTGAAATCAAATGTTGGCTTTGTCAAATCAATGGCAATGTACCTCAGGACTTGATATTTCCAAATTAACATATCTATAATATGATAACCCTAGTTACCGTACTAAACTCGGGAATTATTTCTATTTAAGCAAGAATTGTTGCACTTCAGATAGGCACGTATACATTAATTGGCCAAAGGTCTCATTGAGCTTAAATATTGTCTATCTCATATGCATGCTTATTCAAACTATCTCCATTAATAGACTCTACCTATCAAGAGAGATCAACAGGTCTTTGATAGGCTTTAAATGGGGTCTATAAGGGACACGGGTTAAAATGAAGGCCATTTTGAGATTAGAGCCGGTGTAACACAAAGGACAAACCTTCACACTACAAACTGTTTGTTGGAACTTTAGGTAGCTGAGAGCAATCTTGCTAGACTCAAAATTCCTTCTATCTTCTTGGCATTAATCTGGATCTTGATTGGGATAGTCTTTTCCTTTTGATAAAGTTTTGTAACCAAATTTGTTTCTTTTCTTATTCTCCCTTTTCTTTTTCATTTTTCTTGCTCTTCTTTTCTTTGAGCATTTTATCACCTCTTCCTTGTAGGTCTGTCAAGTACAGAACTTTTAAGAACTAGATGGTCTTTCTCCTTTTTCTTTGATTTTGATCGAATCTTTGGTTGGGTTGGATCAATTCAAGTCAAACCATCCTTACAAACCAAATGGAAGCCTATTGATGCTTTAGGTAAAATAGAACTCAGTTGGCTTTTTGAACCGCCTTTTTAGGTTTCATCTTTTTTTCTTTTCTTTCTCTTTTCTCTTTTTTTCTCGTTTTGTCTTCTTTTTTTCTTTTTCTTTTTTCTTATTTCTTTTCTTTTTCTTTTCTTTTCTTTTTTTTTGGTTCTAGCTCAAACAGAGTTGTCTTGTTTGTGCCAACTTGGGTCTCCAATAATGGATGAGTGGAGTGACATAAATATTCTTTAACAGGGATAAATCATTTGTTATTCTGATATTGTATTGATAGATTGGAGATACTAGTTAAACTTCGACTATCCTTATGGTCTTGAGAACATCGACTATCCTTATGATCTTGACTATTCATTCCTTTCTTTGATCTTCTTACCTCTTCACCTTAGTGATCAAAAGACTTGTCAAAAGTATCACAATAGCTCAGGGTAGGTTGCTGAGGTTATATGCCAATGAAAAGAAAGCTAAAATTTTATGAAGGCTCAAAGGGACAACTAGGGATTGATATTTAATAGGGTGGAAACAAGTTGTTGGCTAAACAAACAATGCCTAGATCATTTCTCTCTTGAATAAGTAGAGTTCAATTTTACCTCGAAAGTTTGTTAAAGCATGTTCTAAGAGTGACTAGGACCTAGACAAAGGTAATTATGTAGGAGCCCTCTCTAAGTAAGCATACACAACTCAATGCTATAGAGTAATTCTCTCACCTAGTAAAGTCATTCAAGTCATGATGCATAAATATATTAATTCATAAATTATTAAGCTAGATTCCTCATCGGCTGAGCACCAAAATGAATAAAGACCAACAAAATTTTTGATAAAAATAATTTATTTCAAGCAACTTTAAATTTGAAAAACAAGATTTTTCCAATTAAATATTAAATAAAGTAAAATTGAAAAGCAACATTCAAGTTAAGGAAGGTTCGTTGAGTTGGCGTTGAAGATACTTCATTTATTTAGACATATCAAGGGCAAGGAATTTTTCATCATTAAGGATCATTGTTTCATCATCCACAGTTAATCCAAACTTGTTTAGTAGTGCATCCTCTTTAGCAGCTTCTCTATCCATATCATGATGAGATGACAAGATAAAACTCTTCATGAAGGTTGCAAACGGTGGCACCCTTCCAAATTTAGGTAGAGAATTATTCTTAGTGTTGAGTTTATTAGGCTCACGCAGTTTAACACTGTCGATTAGATTTTGGATCTCATGCTTCAATCGGGTACATCTATCGGTTTCATGTCCTTGAGTCTGATGAAATTGACAAAAAGCCTTAGTATTTAATTTTGGGGGTAAGGGATTTGGCAAAAATTGAGGAGTCAAGGGTTGTAACAATCCCTTCTTTTGTAGCTTATTGAAAACCCAAGACAACGGCTTCCCTAATTCCGAAAACTGCCTCATTCTTCCTTGACCGGTGGCATTAACATCAGCTCCTTTTGTGCATTTTGATTGCTAGGCTGATAATTCCATTTTGTAGACAAATGGTTCTTCTCTCTTTCCACTTGACCTTTTCCACTGAGGTGATAGCCGCCCTTATTGCCCCACTTAGACAACACATGGTTCTGTTGGTCTCGTAGAATAGGGATTGGTCCCTCATTTTTCATTCGATCTCTATTAGTGAACATCTTATCCATGGATGCTGCCTTAGCATTGTTGATGAGCTCTAGAATTTCAATCAACTGGGTCTTCATAATTTCAACCATTTGATCTTGTAGCTTGTCCATCCTAGCTTTGACAACTTCATCGATTATATCCCTTAGCTGGTTTGCATCCATCCTCCCATTGAAGCACATGAATCAAAAATCAATGTTGTATATGATATTCGTTGCAAGCTCTTGAATTGTCGTACTCCAAGTCTATGAGCCAGAAAGGATTAATGGTATGTCATGTGATGCATGTATGCATGTATGCACAAACAATTAACAAACAAGGACAAATAGGACGTTCCTTCCAATCTTATAACATCCCCACACGAATAACGATTCTCTTTTCCTAGGTATATGGTTAATAAAATACCAACATGGCGTACCTTATTTTTGAATATTTCTCTCGGACGTTTTAACCAATAGTTATATTTTCAAAAATGGAAATCAATCCATGATAATTCCCATTAATTAGGTTTTAATTCATTCAACCAACTAAAGTATCTTTTATGCTGTATTGGATTAAAACTAAATTAAGAGGATTATTATAAATAGATTTCTCACTTGAAAAAGCAACTAATGATTCATGCCAAAAACAATCCCATGATTAATTATTCTTAGTATAAACTAGGCTCACAATTGATTTTTGATATTTCATAATTGTCCTAAATAATTTGTAAGCTCTTTTGTAAGAAAAGGTTGGATAAAAATAATTTTCTTTCTAAGCCCGTTGTAAAAAGATTTTAGGAAAAATGGATTTTGGGCTTAGTATTTAGGTCATGTGCAAAAGAATTTTTGATTTATTTTTAGAAAAGTCTTATGTCAAAAGACCATCTTGAAAAGTTTTGAAAATTACTTTGGTCTTTTGGATTTTATAGAAAATTTTATTTTGATCTTATGTTGTACTTAGGTCATATTAAAAAAAGAGCAAACTAAATAAGCCATGATTTAAGCCAAGATAAACTAACCATAGTCAAACAACATGCATTTGGGTTAAAATCTCAGGAAAGTAACTTGGCCAATGAGCTTTAGTCTATGGGTTAAAAGGCTTAGGTTCCCATAGCAAGTATATACCTAATAGTACAAGGCTATGAGTGGTTATGCTATGCTCGATCTCCATACCTTGAGTGAAAGTATGGTATCCCTTACATAACATAACATGGGTAACACGGGCGTCCTAACTCACACACATGATGCAATCTAATATGATGCAATGGATAAAATCATTATAAGAAAGAATAGAATAATATATAGACCAACGGAATCAACTTCACTTATCCCCAGTGGAGTCGCCACTGTGAGCGGGGATTTTTGCCCCCACTCTCGGTGGAATGGTTCTTGTGACTTCGGCACTATTTAGGCTCGGGGCCTTAGTGAACACAGACCTAAGTCCGGAGAAAATGGAGTCGCCACCCAGACGGGCTGGGAAAAAGAAAGGGGTGGATGACTCAATTCCTAAGGAATCCCCAACCCCCTAATGGGTTCGAAAAGTTAGGTACGTGTGGGGAAGGTGAGAAATGCCCCAACACCCCCCACAACGCCCGGTTCATTAGAACCGGCCTCCTTTACAGGTCTTAATTTTATAAAATTCTTAAATATAACAATATTATCCATATTACATGCAACAATTGAAATAAAGCATCATTATATTAAAATCAAAGCAATGTCTAAGCAAAACAAATAAATAGACACCCATCCGAAGATGGAAACATGCCCTTACATCATCCATGTCTAAGCTAAATAGGACACCCACCATGAGGTAGAAACATGTCCTTTTCATTGGTCTAAAATATAAAAGCAATTTAAATTACGTAGAACTTAATTAATGAGGTACCCACAAAGTGAAAACATACATCTTACAACATTTGGAAATTAAAATAAATCGATAGAAGTAAATAACCACTCATCATAAATAAATCATTTATAAAAAATATTAAACATCAATCAAAATAGAAAGTAAACATCCATCCATGATAAATTAAATAAATCAAGTATTGAAATTAAATAAATTAACTACAAAAGCATAGAATAGATTACAAATCTAAAAAAAAAATAAAGCAAGTAAAGATACAAATTAGGGTTACTGTTTCTATTTAAAATTATTTAATTAATATATTAGGGTTTTGGAATTTTAATATTTTAGTATTTGTTTAACCTACTGTAAAGGTTTTGGAAAATTGAAATGGATTAGGGTTTAGAAGAATTAGGGTTTATTGGTTTAGGTGAATTAGGGTTTAAGAAAACTTAGGGTTTAAGTTTACTAGTTTGGGGTTTACTGTTTTTGGTTTTGAAGTTGAATTAAGGTTTTTAGTGTTTCAAAAAATATATTTGATTTTAGAATGTCAGAAAATAGTTTATAGTTTTATAAAGCTTTATGTGATTTTTAGAAACTGTAATGTAAATTTAGGGTTTGGATATGTAACAAAACATTTGGGAATTTTGGAAAAAAGTGAGAGGAAAACAGTTTAGGGTTTATTAAAAGCTTTAGGAAATAGGAAAAACGTTTTAAGGTTTTTTGGAAACAAAAGAGTATTTTTTTTAGGGTTCTTAAGGTTTAGAAAAGACAGAATTAGGGTTCTTTAAATTTTAGAGGAAATATAATTAGGGTTCTTGAGTTTTTAAAGGAAACTGAAGGAACGATTTAAGATTTTTGGAAAAGAAATAAACGATTTAGTTTTATTTAAGGTATTTAGAAACAGAGGAAATCATTTAAGGTTTTTGGAAACGAAGATCAAGTTATTACATCTTTAAAGATCAAAGTTTTGTATGTACATTCGTATGAATCAAAGAAACAAAGATATAGATAGTTTATGATTAAGGATCAAACTTGCGTAGTTGGTTCCACCAAAAAGTTTTTTTCTGGATGAACAAAGAAAAAGGCAAGGTTGCTGCCTTTCATCAATCGTTGATTTGCTTGCTTATTGCTTGAATTTTCAAAGTCCCACTATCCGTTCCCAAGTCTTTTCTTTAAGTTTTTTTCCCCTATTGTCCTCCCCTCTTTTCTCTGTCTTTTTAGTGTTATTTATAGAAAATTTATATGATTAATTTCAATAGATTAAGGAAACTATGTTTAATTAGGAAAAGAAAACCAAAACCAAATAGAATTTGGTTTCAGAAAAAATTGCATTGGAAATATCTCGATGGCGAAATTTGTGACGGCTGCAAGGGATTACGAGTAAAAACTGGTGAGAGGGCGTGTGCTAGTGGGCTGCGGGCCATTTTGCCCGCAGGAGTTTCCTACGGGCGAAATGGCTTTCCCAAGTCCATTTCTTACAACACTTTCGGCAATGAATTTTTTCGTCGCCGATTTTTATTTTTATTTATTTAGTATTATTATTATTTATTATTATTATAATAATTTTTGAAAATTATAAAAAATAAATACTAAAATAAATATTATTTAATTAAGATAACACAAAATTTATTTTGGACTAATTAAAATATATTAGACCGGACTGGGTCAAAAATTAAGGGTCTACACTACCGAGCAGGACAAGCTCAATACCAAGAATAATCCTTTGCCTAAGTTTGGAAGAGTACCTCCACCGGCAACCTTCATGGTGTGAAAAGGATTGGAAGAAGATTTTGTTTTATCATCCTTTCAAGATGGAAATATTGAAGATGTGAAAGGAAAAGAAGCTTAAACTCAACGAACTTTCCTTAGCTTAAATGTTGCTATTCAAGTTTACTTTCTTTAATATTTTGGAACTATTGTGTTTTTCAAATTTAAAGTCGCTTGAAAAAAATTACTTTCATTAAAATTTTTGGTCTTTGTTCATTTTGGTGCTCAAACAATGAGGAATCAAGCTTGATGTTTATAAATTAGCATATCTAGGCATCATGATTCGAATGACTTTACTAGATAAGGGAATTGCTCTATAGCTTTGAGTTGTGTATGCTTACTTAGAGAGGGCTCCTGCATAATGGCCTTTGTCTAGGTCCTAGTCAGTCTTAGAACATGCTTTGACAAACTTTCAAGGTGAAATTGAAATATACTTATTTAAGGAAGAGATGATCTAGGCACTGTTTGGTTAGCCAACAACTTGTATCCACCCTATTAAATATCAATCCCTAGTTGTCCCTTTGAGCCTTCATAAAATTTTAGCTTTCTTTTCATTGGCTTACAAACCCCAATAACCTACCTTGAGCTGTTGTGATTCTTTTGACAAGTCTTATGATCACTAAGATGAAGAGGCCAGAAGATCAAAGAAAGAAATGAATAGTCAAGACCATGAAGACAGTTGAAGTTCTCAAGACCATAAGGGTAGTTGAAGTTTTCCTAATATTCCCAATATACCAAGATAGCATAAGAGTAACAAATGATTTATCCCTGTTAAAGAAAATTTATGTCACTCCACTCACCCATTATTAACCCAAGTTGGTACAAACAAGACAACTCTGTTTGAGCTAGAACAAAAAAAAAACAAAAACAAAAAAAGAAAAGAAAAAAAAGAAAAGAAAGAAAAAAGATGAAGAAAAAGAAAAGAGACAAAAAAAAGAAAAGATAAAAGAAAGATAAAACCTAAAAAGGTGGTTCAAAAAGCCAACTGAGTTCTTTTTTACCTAAAGCAGCAAAAGGCTTCCATTTGGTTTATAAGGACAGTTTTACTTGAATTGGTCCAACCCAACAAAAGATTCGATCAAAATCAGAGAAAAAGGAGAAAGATCATCCAGTTCTTGAAAGTTCTATACTTGACAGTCCTACAAGGAAGAAGGACAAAATGATAAAATGCACAAAGAAAGGGAAGAGCAAAAAAAAATAAAAAAGAAAGAAAAGGGAGAAGAAGAAAAGAAACGAATTTTGGTACCAAACTTTTTGCAAGGGCAAAGACTGTCCTAATCAAGATCTAGATTAATGCTAAGAAAATAGAAGGAACTTGGAGCCTAGAAAGATTGTTCCCAACTGTCTAAAGTTCCAACAAGAAATTTGTAGTGTGAAGGTTTGTCCTTTGTGTCACATAAGATCCTATCTCAATATGGCCTTCACTTAAACTCGTGTCCCTTATAGGCCCCATTTCAAGCCTATCAAAGACTTGTTGATCTCCCTTAGTAGGTAGAGTCTATTAGTGGAGATAGTTTGAAGAAGCATGCATATGAGATAGACAATATTTAAACTTAATTAGACCTTTGGCCAAGTAATGTGTATGTGCCTATCTGAAGTGCAACAGTTCTTGCTTAAATATAAATAATTCCCGAGTTTAGTACGGTAACTAGGTTGTCATGTTATAGATATGTTAATTTGAAAAATCAAGTCCAGAGGTAAATTGACATTGATTTCGCAAAGCCAACATTTGATTGAAAATTAAAAAAAAAATACAAAGACTTCAAGTTAAGGGGAGTATATTGAAGTATCGAACCTTAAAGGACACATTGGGCAAAGGAAATGATTATTGGCAAGGTCATGAAGAAGCTACCAACTGACATGATGAATCATAATTTGAAATTGATGTATCTCTGCTGTTTGGGGCCTCCATTATTCAGCATCTTGAAGATAAAAGCAATAAATTTGAAGCATTGTGTCATTCCAATGCAAGACTTGAATGAGCATCTAAAATGAACCAATGAGAACACTTCTACTGATCACCTCGGTTTGTGAGTCGATGGAATGACTGTAAGTATTATTCATGCATATCATGCATACATGAGCATATCACATCGCTCTTTCTTGTCTTGTATTGTCTATTCTTTGTCAAAGTGAACAAGAAACACCCTGTGAAGTAAACAATCAAAAGAAGATATCAAATCAGGGGGCATGGAAAGCCCATTGCTTGAGAAAGCTCTAGTAATTTTGCAAAAAGAAGAAATGCGTGCTTGTGCAAAGAACTAGACAACAAAAGCATCAATCAAAGCTTGCATGGAAAAAATCTTTGGTTTAAGCCTGCACAAGGGGCAAAGTTTCTCCTTTTCAATTTTTTGAGTTTATATACAAAACATTTTCAAACTCACTTGCAAATATTTTGCCAAGCAGGGGGCAAGAGAAGATACGAGGGCCAAATAATAATAGCTGAATTTTTACAAAAAGGAAGAACAAAAGAATGGAACATTAGAACTACCAATAGAATGAAGACGCAAAAGATAAAAGATTAGTCCAGCTAGAAGAGCTAAAGCAAATATAGGACAAATCTCTAAGGATGAAGATCCACTTTCAACGGTGAAGACCAAATTTCTAAGGATGAAGATCGAGCTTAAAGGATGAAGATCCATTTTCAAGGGTGAAGACTCGATTTACAAGGATGAAGATCCATTTTTCAAAGGTGAAGATCTGATTCCAAGGATGAAGATCCAATTTCAAAGGGTGAAGACCTGAAGTCCAAAGGATGAAGGTCCATTTTCAAGGGTGAAGACCCAATTTACAAGGATGACGATCCATTTTTCAAAGGTGAAGACCTAATTCCAAGGATGAAGATCCAATTTCAAAGGGTGAAGACCTGAAGTGCAAAGGATGAAGATCCATTTTCAAGGGTGAAGACCCGATTTCCAAGGATGAAGATCCATTTTTAAAGGTGAAGATTTGATCTCAAAGGATGAAGATCCATTTACAAAGGGTGAAGACCCGAAGTCCAAAAGGATAAAGATCCATTTTCAAGAGTGATGACCCGATTTCCAAGAATGAAGATCCATTTGCAAGGGTGAAGACCTGATCTCCAAGGATGAAGATCCATTTACAAGGTTGAAGACTCGATCTCCAAGGATGAAGATCCATTTTACAAGGGTGAAGACCCAATCTCCGAGGATGAAGATCCATTTTCAAAGGTGAAGATCCGATGCTAAGGATGTAGATCCAAGGTCCAACGATGAAGATTCATTTTGAGGGTGAAGACCCACAATGCATTAAAGAATAGAACAGCTGGAGCAGTCAAAATTCTCAATTGATAAAAGGTCAGTCAAACTTGGTCTTAGGTCCAGAACCCAAACTCTAAATTCACCTTGGGTCCAGAACCTAAATAATTTTTGAGTCCATAACTCAAACCAACCTTGGGTAAGGAGTCCTATATGGCTCTAAACCCAGTAAAAAATCACATTGATTTTCACTCCTTTTTGCCGTAATCAATTCAAGATCGTTCAAGCAGGGGGCAAACTGTAGACCCTTAATTTTGTCCCCAATTTGATATGGTCCTAATTAAAGGATGCTAAAATAAAATTGATCCAACTTTAAATATTTAAACCTAGTTTATAATTTTTAAAGGAGTCGGTTCAGATTAAAGAGGCATAAATTCAATTGTAAAACCCTAAAATCAAGTGGAATTGGCCCAAATTAAAATTTTTTTGGTCCATAAGTTAAAGAAGGCTAGAATAATTAATGTGAGGCTAGCCTAGGAGACATTAGCATGCCTCATGTTGATCTAGTAGCCCAGATCGACATGAGGTTGGACTCATGTTGACCTGGGCAAGCTAGGTGGACATGACCATGCTTCATGTCGACCTTGGGAGGCTAGGTCGAAATGAGCATGCTTCATGTCGACCTTGGAAGCCCAAGATCGACATGAGCATGCCTCATGTCGACTTGGGCAGCCCAAGGTTGACATGAGGTTGGTCTCATGTTGACCTAGGGCAACCAGGTCAACATGGGTTCAATACGTTTCCTAATTCAACTGGAATTTGTTTTAGGGACTGATTTGTACTAGGTTAAGGATTCTGAGTGAGGTTTAGCTATAACTATTAATGTTTTATAATTCAGAAAGGGAGGAGAAAACATTAACAAGAGAAAAACATTAACAGGGGATGGCAACAAACAGAAAAGATTAGCAGCAAACATTCATCAGTCATTAATCCATGAAAGACAGTAACGCTGTCTTTGTTCATTGTTCATCCAGAAGTTAATTGTGGAGGAACCAATAAGCAGAGGTTTGCTCTTTAATCATGAATTATTTATGTTCACAGTAGTTTCGTTTCTTTGATTAATAACAACATGCATGCAGTAAATTGATCTTTGAACACACAGTACCTTGATCTTTGAACATGCAGAAAATTGGTTTTTTTTTAATAACTTTAATTGTTTGCTTTGATTATCACATTGATCAATTTGTATTCGTAACCCCACTAGCATATTTCATAAAAAACCTAAAACTATCCAGTAGCCTTGAGGATTTAAATTAATTGTTAGAATTTATGTTGTTTACTTTAACATCAAGAACCGTAGGTTATTTTATTAAAACTCAAAACCTCAAACTATTTTTATCCAAAAGCCTAAACCATTTCACTATTAAACTCCCAAATATTGATTATTTTTCCAAAACCTTAATTTATTTCTCTAAATCCAAAATTATGTTTTTAAGGCAGTAAGTTAAACCTGTAACCCTTTTCCCAAATTATTCTACCAAAAGCCACTAAAAAAAACCCTAACTATCTAAAACCCTAGTTTCCAAAACCCTAATTCAAAAACTCTAATTCCAAAAGCCTAGTTTCCAAAACCCTAGTTTCTAAAACCCTAAAATTCCTAATTTCAAAACCCTAATTATAAAACCCTAAGTTTCGAAACCCTAAATTCAATTGATAATTCTTTAAAACCCTAAATTTATATATTTATTGCTTTATTTAATTTTAGATTTGATTATATAGTTTAGTATTTTTTTGATGGTTGATTTATTTAATTTCAATACTTGATTTATTTAATTTATCATGGATGAATATTTTCTTTACTATTATGATTATTATTTATTTGTTTTAGTATTAAAATTGTAAGAGGTATGTTTTCACTTTGTGGGTACCTCATTAGTTATATATCATGTAATTTAAATTTCTTTTATATTTTGGACCAATGTAAAGGACATGTTTCTACCTTTTGGTGGGTGTCCTATTAGTTTTGGCATGAACGATGTAAGGACATGTTTCCATCCTCGGATGGGTGTCCATTTATTGCTTTGCTTGGACATTTCTTTTATTTTTAATATAACGATGATTTATTTCAATTGTTGCATGTAATATGGATAATATTATTATACCTAAGAATTTTATAATATTAAGACATGCAAAGGAGGCCGGTTCCAATGAACCGGGCGTTGTGGGGGTGTTGGGCCATTTCTCACCTTCCCCACATGTACCCAATTTTTCGAACCCATTAGGGGGTTGGGGATTCCTTAGGAATCGAGTCATCCACCCCTATCTTTTTCCTGGCTCGTTCGGGTGGTGACTCCATTTTCTCCTAATTTAGTTCCGTGTTCTTTAAGGCCCCGAGCCTAAACAGTGTCGAAGTTGCAAGAACCATTCCACCCGGATTGGGGGCAAAAATCCCCGCTCACAATCGCCTAAGCTTTTGTTTGACAGGTTTCATGTGATTGTAAGTAGGAATAAGATGTTCGGCTATGTCTCAATCTATTCCAGGCATATCCTCATAAGACCAAGCAAATACTTCTTCATATTGTTTGAATATTTTTTCAAATCTCTCTCTCTCATTAGGAGTAAGGTCGGATGCTATGCTAATGTTTTTTAGGATTTTCAATTGTTCCCAAATTTATTGATTTTGTGTTAATAGAATTAATATTAAAGATGCTCATGTAATTGCTATTTCAATGTATGCACCCATCAGGAGAAACATCACACAAGTAAGCAAAATCAGACTTTATTGCATTCATTTTGGAAAAGAAAACAGCATCGTCCTCATACAAAAAAGACAAATTCAAATCAAAATCAAAATCATTGTTCTCAAAATCGTAAGGTAGAATGTCCTCAAACTTCTCTTCAACCAGGGCAGCAATCTCCTCTAGAGTCTTCTCAGCTTTCAGGACAACTTCCTTCTTTTCTTCTGGATTGGACTCCTTGTTGGATGGCAGGGTGAGCTTTTTTCTTCACTTGCTCAACTAGCTCGGCAACATCTGTAAAAATTTCAAAACCTGAGATCAACTTTCCCATGAACATGATTGGCTTGGGCTTTTCTTGAAGTGGTCCCATGGCTGGAGCTTTGACAAAGATTTCTTCAAGTGGCTGGAAGCTCATCTTCTCATTCTTCTTTGGCTGAACATCTTTATTGGCTTCATCATATCCCAACCCCTTCTTTGAAGTTTGAGTTTTAAAATCTAGCAACTTTGTCAAACCGGCCTTACCCTTAGAGTAGTTCATGCTGTTCATCATGTTCAAGACCTTAGAGTCCACTACTTCATCATCAGAAATTGCAGCTACTTGGAAACCATTTAGAGGCCTCTCAATCATTAGAGCGTTAATAACCTCATTATCTTCGACCTCGATGACCACTGTCTCATCTCCGTTAGGGAAATTGATCTTTTGATGAAGGGTGGAAGGAACTCCACCAAGAGGATGAAACCATGGTCGTCCCAAGAGTAAGGCAAAGGTAACAGGCATGTCCAAAACAACAAATTCAACAGTAGATTCAATTGGACCAACCTTGACAACAACTTTGAAAGCCTTCGGCATGTCTCTTAGTATTGTCATAAGCCCGAATGGTTACCTCGGTTGGGTTTAGATCCCTTGTTGACATGGCTAGTTTTGGCAATATTTTAAGTGGACAAACATTTATGGTGGACCCATCATCAACCATTACACATGGAGTCCTTTTCCCTTTAATTTCTATTTTGATAAAGAGAGGGCGGATGTGATCTCTCCCCTCTTCTGATAAATTCGCATCTGAGAAAGATACCGCTCCCATATTAACTTTGCTCTTCTCTTGAATATCTTCACATTTCATTACTCTCTCAATTTTTATGATGTTGATCAGCTCCTCCGATGTTATAGAGGTGGAGATTGACATGCTAGCTAAGGCCTTGGCAATAGTTTCTCGGTGCTTTTTAGAAGTAGCCAATAAATCCAAAATGCTAACACTTGCTTGGGTTCTTTTTAGTTGCTTGAGCACGGTATCATCTTCCTCTTCTTTATTGCCTACTTCAACTTCCTTTCCCTTATTAATTTCTACCTCCTTAGGCGGTGGCCTTGCATAAGGCCTACCGGATCTAGTGTTCATTACTTCATCTTCTTCGGGCTCAGACCAGGTCCATTTCTCCTTCTTGGATACAAGATCGTCATCACTATCACTTGAATCCCAAAACCTATTGACAACAAAAATTACTACTTCTTTACCCACCATAGCTTGTTTAATTTTGCCAAATATCTCTTCTTCTTTGGTTGCTTCTCCACCCACATCTTGGAAAGAGGACATAACAAAACATTCATGCAAACCTCCTCTAATCATGAAGATTGCCAGTGGTGGTACTTTATTGAACATTGGTAATGGATTGTCTTTGGTGTTTGGCTTGTTGAGCTCGAGCAGCTTTCCACTATCAATTAAATTTTGGATCTCATGCCTCAACCTCACACATCTATCCATGTCATGCCCTTGCATTTGATGAAACTGGCAAAATGCTTTAGTGTTGAAATTAGGTGAGAGAGGGGTTAGGCAAAGGATGAGGATTTAAGAGTTGTAACAATCCCTTTTTTTGAAGCTTATTGAGAACCCAAGACATCGGTTTCCCCAATTCTGAAAACGGCCTCCTTGTACCTTGGCTAGTAGCATTAACACCGATTGCCTTTTGCATGCTTTGGTTACCAAACTGATAGTTTCCTTTCTCATTCCTTCTTGTCTAAAAATGGTTCTTCTCTCTTTCCCATTCTTCAATTTGCAAACCAGCTTGGAGGAGATCTTTGAAATCACACTACAAAAAAAGCGCAATCAGCGACGCATTCTGCGACAACTCTTATTTCGTCGCTGATTAGCGACTTTATCAACGACAACTTTACGACAAAGAATCAAGATAAGCGTCTTTTCAACATTCTGTCGCTGAATGGGTCGCTAAATGTGTCGCTGATTAACGACAAAAAAATGGTCGTAGAATCTGTCTCTGAATAGCGATAAAAAGTAGTTTCTCGCTGAATGTGTCGCTAAATTTTGAGCCAAATTTTGGCGCCGACAATCAGCGACGACGTTACGACTAATTTATGACAAATTAGCAAAGAATGTGTTTATTTTTTATTGGAAAGTTTTTTGTCTCTAATTAGTAGCTAAATTGCTCGTTGATTTGCGAGAAAAATAGTTAGTCGCAGAATTATCGTTAATCTGCGAGAATATAACAACCAATTAGCGAGAAATTAATTTTATTTTCTATTTTAAAGTAATTGGTCGCTAATTAGTCGCTAAATGGCTCGCTGATTTGCGAGAAAAATAGTTAGTCGCAGAATTATCGTTAATTTGCGATAATATAGCGACCAATTAGCGAGAAATTAATTTTATTTTCTATTTTAAAGTAATTGGACGATAATTAGTCGCTAAATTGCTCGCTGATTTGCGAGAAAAATATTTAGTCGCATAATTATTGTTAATTTGCGAGAATATAGCGACCAATTGGACAGAAATTAATTTTATTTTCTATTTTAAAGTAATTGGTCGCTAATTAGTCGCTAAATGACTCGCTGATTTGCGAGAAAAATAGTTAGTCGCAGAATTATCATTAATTTGTGAGAATATAGCAACCAATTAGCGAGAAATTAATTTTATTTTCTATTTTAAAGTAATTGGACGCTAATTAGTCGCTAAATTGCTCGCTAATTTGCGAGAAAAATATTTAGTCGCAGAATTATCGTTAATTTGCGAGAATATAGCAACCAATTAGTGAGAAATTAATTTTATTTTCTAATTAGTTGTAATTTCAAAAATACTCTTTTTTAATTTTTAATTTTAAAAATACTCCTTTTAGAAGTATATTTTGAATAAACATTTAATATATTAAATATATATTTAATTTTTAAAAGTATATATTAATATATTTTTAATATATTAAAAATATTAAAAAATATAAAATATTTTAAAAAAGTTAAAAAAATATATTATGCAGCGTAAATTTCTAAAAAAAAAAATTAAACTGTGCTCTTACATATTAAAAAAAGCATCTTGTCTGTATATCTCTTTGCTTTTAAAAACAGGAAAAAATATATATATTCATTTTCATTTTGCCCTCTGCCTATTCCTAACAGCCGCACGCAAACATAAAGGCAGTCTTTCTCTCTTCTCTTTTAGGGTTTTTGCGGGAAGAGACTAATTCCTAATAGCAGCAGCTCCCTATTCCCATCTTCGTCACCAACCCAGCTGAAAAGGAGCCACCGTCGCTGTTCCACTCCGCCATCGCCGTCACTCTTGGTGTGCTGATTTTCCTTTACTCATTTCTCTTTTTTTTTTTTAATTTTCCTTTTTTTAATTTTTGCATCTATCGCTCTCTCTGTAACATTTAGGTATCTAGGGTTTGATCTCTGTGAAGAAGAAGAATGAGAGGATTGCTAAACAAGCTGGTTTCTCGCTCCATCTCCGTCGCCGAAAAATGGCAACAGCAGCAACTCCGCCGTCTTAACATCCACGAGTATCAGGTCTTTTCATTTTTCTTCTTCTTATTATTCTCCTTTACAATCATATGCATGTATACTTATTTTCTTTATTGATTTAGATCCTTGTTTCTGTGATTTTGTGTTTGGTTATTGAGGTCTACAAGCATAGACACATAATATTCATATTCATTGCACTATAATCGAATTTCAAATCTTATATTAATTTATAAGTTTTATACATCTTATTTTTGACAAACAAAATGATATATATCTTCTGGCGCAAAGGACGTGGTGGTTCTGGATTCTCTTTTGTTTTTTTGAAGTCTGCTGAGTGTTTGTGTTGTTCTTATTAGTCTATCTAGTTGCTTGGATTGTACGCTTTGATTTGATTGTAATTGTTTCTTGTTTTTCAATAGGGAGCTGATTTGATGAGCAAATACGGGATAAATGTACCAAAAGGAATAGCCGTTTCATCTCTTTAGGAGGTCAAAAAGGCAATTTGGGAAGTATTTCCTAATGAAAGTGAGGTAATTGTTGAACATTGTGATATGTAATTGAAATTATTTGCTGTTTACTTGTTAAGTAATGTGGAAAAAGGAGGCAAATTTTTTGACTCTCGGTCCATTGTTTATATAAAAAATGAAATTAGAGGAGGAAAGTGAAATGTACAATCCAGCTTTGGTAGCCGTGGCTCTGAGTCTTAGTTTTCTGTTCTTGCATTTGCAAAAATATTTTGGGATGAAAGTTTTTCTTTCAGTTATCATTTACGGTTGCCATGAAAATAAATGATGCTATCTTTGACTATGGTGCAGTTGGTGGTTAAGAGCCAAATTTTGGCTGGTGGTCGAGGCTTAGGAAAATTCAAGAATGGCTTTGAGGGCGGAGTTCACATTGTTAAGTCTGACAAGGTTGAAGAGACGGCTGGTAAGCAAGCTTTTATTGTCCTTCCATTAAAACTTGATTCAAAATTTTTCTTTTCTGGGTGTTTCTTTTTTGCTTTGGTTGGTTATTTGTAAGTTCAGGTTATTTGTAAGTTCTTTCATTGTTTAAAGATAGACTCAACTCCTGTGTACTGATAATGGCAGATGTTGCAGTTTAATTGGTTTTGTTTAAATGTGAGTTGATGTTCCTGGTAAATGGATTGTGGTTATTAGATGGAGTGGTTGTTGTGTTATGTATGCCTATTAGAACTTATATCCGTACCATGCATTACATTTAATCAAGTAACTTTAGTTTAGTTGCCACTTATGCCTGAGATATTAGCCTTTATTTTGTACTAATCAATGACAACTTGAAATTATTGCAGAGTCCTAGTAGCTAGTTTAGATTTCTGTTTTATTTGATAATTGATTCAGAAATGTGCGTCCTATATAATTGCATCAGTTTATTTTTCTTGTTTTTAAGGAGTTAATCCCTCTTAACCTTTTTCATAATCCAATATGAACCTTTTTCATATTTTTCTTTTTTCAGGAAAGATGCTTGGTCAGATACTTGTTACCAAGCAAACTGGTCCTCAAGGAAAAGTTGTCAGCAAGGTTTGGCATCGTGATTTTACTTTGAAGTAGATATTGACAAATTATGTTGATGAATTTGTATGCATATCCTTGCATATGCAAGAGAAAATGGCTTCATATATTGAACATGTTGGCATTTAATTGAATAAAAATATGCTATGGTCTCATTTAAGACATGTTTGCTAGCACTTCTTAATAAAAACATGTTTAAGTTCTTAGGTTATAATTCCTCTACTGATGATTATGCAGCAATATTTGCGGGTTCATTTTTTTATACCATTGTTAAAAGTAGATCCAAATTGTTTGAGGGTTCATTTGTTTATACCATTGTTAAAAGTAGATCCAAATTGTATGATTGGATGATTATACAAGTGCACCTTACAGATGAACTGCCTGAATAGGATGATTCCGGTTTGAAAGCTTTGCCTTTGGCAGCAGGACTGTCTTTGTCAAATAGGATTAAGCTATACTACTATGCTGATCCTTATGAACTCGAAAAATGGGCTAGTCTTTCTGCAATTTGATTGTCATTTATGCACGAAAAAGGTTTTTGATTATTAATTGTGGTTGCTTGTGGGTGCCATTCTATAGTTTTCATTTTTCATTGTTTTTTTCATTTTTAATTTTTGTTGTTGTATATTAGGAAAATGTAAGTGTTAATTCATTGTCGTAATAATATTTCATTGGTATTAAGAAATTCGAATAACATCTCTTCTATCCAAGAGAAATTTTGTCAAGATATTATGACAAGCTTTGCTTTTAGATTTCAACCTCGTAAGATGCCCATAGTTATTCTTCCGCTCTATTTTATGATATAATTGCTTAACTCTCTGATCACTTATCAATAGCTGGAGAAAAAAGGAATAGTTCTTTCAAGAGTGATTACTACGTTGTGATTGAATTTGTGTGGAAGTTAAAATTGAAATTAAAGAAACAATAGAAAATAAATAAATATAAAATATAATTCAAGGAGAATCTTAAATATTAAAATTTTAATTAAAATGATGAGATTTCAAATTTTAAATTTTAATTAGAACCAACTATATGCATTGAGATTTTCTTATAAACTCAAATAAATGTATAAATACATACGTATGTGAAAAAACGAAGCTCAAGCTATAGGTTAAGAAAAATGTTTTAAATAGGCTCTTAATTAGTCATAGTTATCACCAACAAATGAAATCTTAAATTTGGTGAAAACTGTGAGAGTTTTATACCTCATGCTTCCCGCTCATCTTTGTTCAAGCTGTTGCTTCTTCTGTCCCAGTTCGGGGCACTGTGGTATTTTTCCATGTGGAACCTTGGAACCCCAAATCTTTCTGGTTAATGATATATTTCTATTCTTGCTAAACTTAAAAAATTCTTAAATTTAATTTAATGATAAGTATGAGATATTTATAAGTAAATCTTCGTATTCCAATCTCATCATTATTATTTATAGGTTTGGTTATTATATTTGAAATTCAACAGGTTCTTGAAAATGTGTAGACAAAAAAAATTTGAATACTGGAAAAATATAGCCAAACAATTACAAAATTGCGACAAAATTGCGACAAAATCAGCGACCAAAGGTGACAAAAAAATATTGAATTCTGCGACAAATCAACGACTGAAACAACGAGAAAAATATTGCGACATATTCTGCGACACATCAGCGACAAAATTTAGCGAGCAAATTAGCGACAAATTCAGCAACTAAATTAACGACCCAAATATCGATGAATTCAACGACCAAAGCTATATCAGCGACGACTTTCAGCGGAAATAAATAATTCCCTCCAAAAATGAAAATGTCGTTGAATTTGTCTCTGTTTTGTAGCTGATTTGTCACTAATCAATGAAACACACAATTGGTCGCTGATTTGTCGTTGATTTTTTAGCGACCAGGATATTACCGTCCGCTCGATTTTTCTCGCTGTTCGTCGCTGATATTGTCGCTATCGTATTTTGGTCATTGATTGCGTCGTTAATGGTGTCGCAGATTACTATTTTTTTTTGTAATGTCATGGATGAGCGTATGAGACATCCTTTCACGAAGACTAGGCAACACCCCTCTCACAATCATCCTTATTTGATCGGATTCATAGGGCTTTTTCTTGAGCAAAGCGGCCTTATTTCTCCATCTTTTCAAAATTCTCATTTGGCCTTTGTCTAATGGACTACAGTTCCATTAAGGTAACTTCCATTTCAACATTGTATCCATATTATTGGATGAAGACCTTGTATAGCAGATCCTAACTCTTTTGCATGCTTTCTTCTAAGGTTTTGAACTAATTTTGGACAACAAGGTCCAATGAGAGCATGAAATATCTTAGAGTTTGAGCCTTAGTGGCTTGGGCAGATTGCATGGCAGTGATGTATTGCTTCACATGGAGATGAGGGTTTCCGGTCCCATCAAACTTTGCAAAGGATAGCATTTTGAACTTGTATGGAACTTCTTCGTCTAGCTCAAATAATTTGTCAACTTCAGACATTTCTTTAGTTTTCAGATTCTTCTCAAATTTCTTTTCTAAGTATGCAATCATCTTTTCAACATCAGAAGTCTCAATTTTCTCCATAGCTAATCTTTCTACAATCTTCGATTCTTTATTCTTGTCGTGAGGATCTTGGAAGTATTGAGCCCAATCATCATCATCATCAATGATCACCTTATAATCATCAAAAACTACTTCACCAACTTTAGTCTTCCCTTTGTCCTTTGGCTTCTTAGTGCTAGCAGATGCTTCGGCATGATTTACTAAAATCGCAGTCAATTGGTTCTTCATGGTCTCAGCTAGGGCCTCTTTTATTTCTTCCATCTTGGCATTGAGGGTGTCATCAACCATTCTTTGAATTTGTTCGGGCTCCATTGCTTTTGGTGAGCAAGTGATTGAGTTGCTACTAGATTCTTTGTCTCCGGCGTAGGTCAGATTGTCATAAGATTTTGAACTGTCGTAATCTAGGGGTGTGAGCCAAAAAGGATCAATAATATGAGATGTGATGCATGTATGCATGTATGTATGTATGAACAAACAATAAACAAACAAGGATAAATAGGACATTCCTTCCAACCTTATAACATCCACACATGAATGGCTAGTGTCTTTTCCTAGGTATATGGTTAACAAAATACCAACATGGGGTATCTTGTTTTTGAATAATTCCCTCGGACGTTTCAACCAATAGTTATATTTTCAAAAATGAAAATTAGTCCATGATAATTCCCATTAATTAGGTTTTAATCCATTCAACCAACTAAAGTAGGTTTTATGCTATATTGGATTAAAACTAAATTAAGAGGTTTATTATAAATAGATTTCTCACATGAAAAAGAAACTAATGATTCATGCCAAAAATAAGCCCATGATTAATTATTCTTAGTATAAACTAGGCTCACAATTGATTTTTGGTATTTCGTAATTGACCTAAATATTTGTAAGCTCTTTGTAAGAAAAGGTTTGATAAAAACAATTTTGTTTCTAAGCCCATTGTAAAAAGATTTTTGAAAAAATTGATTTTGGGCTTTGTATTTGGATCATTAGAAAAGTATTTTTGATTTTTTTTTAGAAAAGTTTTATGTCCAAAGACTATCTTGAAAAGTTTTGAAAATATTTTTGGTCTTACAGACTTTAAAAAAAAATTATTTGAGCTCACAATGTACTTGGGTCATATTAGAAAATGAAGAAACCAAATAAGACATGATTTAAGCTAAGATAAATTAACCATAGTCAAACAACAAGCATTTGGGGTAAAAACCTAAGGAAAGTAACTATGCCAATTACATGAGCTTTAGTTATTGGGTTAAAAAGCTTACGTTCCCATAGCAAGTATATACCAAATGGTACAAGGCTATGAGTGGTTATGCCATGCTCTATCTCCATACCTTGAGTGAAAGTATGGTATCCCTTACATAACACAACACGGGTAACACGGGAATCCTAACTCACGCACATGATGCAATCTAATATGATGCAATGGATAATATCACGATAAGAAAGAATAGAATAATAAAAAGACCAACGGAATCAAAGCTTCTCTTATCTCCAGTGGAGTCACCACTGTGAGCAGGAGATATTAGGCTCGGAGAATCCTAACTCATGCCACTCCTGGTGGAATGGTTCTTGCCACTTCGGCACTAATTAGGCTCGGGGCCTTAGAGAACACGGACCTAAGCCCGGAGAAAAATAGAGTTGCCACCCGAACTGGTTGGGAAAAGAAAGAGGTGGATGACTCAATTCCTAAGGAATCCCCAACCCCCTACTGGGATCGAAAAGTTGGGTACATGTGGGGAAGGTGAGAGATGGCCCAGCACCCCCACAACGCACGATTCATTGGAACCGGCCTCCTTTGCAGGTGTTAATATTATGAAATTCTTAAGTATAACAATATTATCCATATTACATGCAACAATTAAAATAAAGCATCATTATAATAAAATCAAAGCAATGTCCAAACAAAGCAAATAAATAGACACCCATCCAAAGGTGGAAAAATATCCTTACATTATCTATGTCTAAACTAAATAGGACACCCACCAAAAAGAGGAAATATGTCCTTTACATTGGTCCAAAATATAAAAGAAATTTAAATTACATGATATTTAACTAATGAGGTACCCACAAAGTGGAAATATACCTCTTACAATTTTAATACTAAAACAAACAAATAATAATCATAAAAATAAAGAAAATATTCATCCATGATAAATTAAATAAATCAAGCATTAAAATTAAATAAATCAACTATCAAAACATATAATAAACTGCATAATCAATTCTAAAATTAAATAAAGCAAGTAAAGATATAAATTAGGGTTTACTGTTTTGGTTTTAGAGAAAGTTAGGGTTTTTGGTACTTTGGAAAACATATTTGGTTTTAGTATTTAAGAAAATAGTTTAGCATTTTATAAAAATAATTATGATTTTTAGAAAACTTAAAGAAGATTAGAGTTTGGAGATTTAAGAAAACATTTGGAAATTTTGGAAAAAAAAGTTAGAGTTTAGATGAAAATAGTTCGGGGAAAATAATTTAGGGTTTTTAAAGTTTTTGGAAATAGAAGAAACAATTTAAGGTTTTTAAGGTTTTTGGAAACAGAAGAAACAATTTAAGGTTTTTAAGGTTTCTGGAAACAGAAGAGTAGTTTAGGATTTTAAGATTTTTGGAAACAGAAGAGTAGTTTAGGGTTTTTGAAGTTTTGGAAATGAGAGAGAAATACTTTAGGGTTTTAAGGTTTCTGAAAATAAAAGAATAGTTTTCGGGTTTTGAAGTTTTTATCATTGACTAAGGCTACTAGATGAACATATTACCAAGTTTAATGATTTAGGTTACTGAAATAAAAATCAATGATAGATGTATTTAAAAGAAAATATGGCAATAACATTGTAAATATAAATGAAGCAAAGATTTAAAATCAAACCTCCATTCGTTAGTTCCACCAAAACTGATTTCTGGATGAACAATAACAAAGGCAATGTTGCTGCCTTTGATGGATTGTTGATTGCTTCTCGTTGCTAATGTCTCTTGCTTGTTAGGGTTTTTCTGTCTCTTTTTTCCTCACTCAAAATTGGAAATTCCTACAGGCGAATTGGCCTGGTCGATTCACCTTCGACGATCAATTTTTTCATCACCGATTTTTCTGTCGCCTATTTTATTTATTTATTTATATTTATTTAACTTTACCATTTTTATTTTTATTAAAAATTATAAATAATAGATATTAAAATAAATATTACTTAATTAAAATACCACAAAAATTATTTTGAACTATATAAAAAAATATCGGACCGGACTGGGTCAAAAATTAAGGGTCTACAAATACATTAGCAAATTCATAGTGTAGACCCTTAATTTTTGACCCAGTCCGGTCCGATATTTTTTTATATAGTCCAAAATAATTTTTGTGGTATTTTAATTAAATAATAATTATTTTAATTATTTATTATTTATAATTTATAATAAAAATAAAAATGGTGAAGTCAATAAAAAATATAATAATAAAAATAATATAAAAAAAATCGACGATTGAAAAAATCGGCGACGAAAAAATTTCATCTCCAAAGGTCCAATTGGCCAAGGCCAATTTGCCCACAGGAATTTCCTGCGGCAAAATTGGTTGGTCGCCCAGCCAAGCGTGCCCAGCTCTCTTAATTTCGCACCAATTCTTGCAGTTTTGGCCAGTGCTAACAGTTTGCCAGCAAAATTTTTCCAACGCAATTTTGCTTGAAACCAAATTCTATTTGGTTTCGGTTTCTTTTACTAATTAATTTTAGTTTCCTTAAAAAATTAAAATTAATCTTATAAACTTTCCTATAAATAACACTTTAAAAGACAAAAAAAGAAGTACGGGAAATTGGAGATCGGATAGTGGGGCTTTAATTAGGTGATCGAAACTTGGATTACAGAAAATCCTAGCAATAACCGCAAGCAATCAACAATTCATCAAAGGCAACAACCTTGTCTTTGTCCTTATTCATCCAAAAACCAATTTTTGGTGGAACCAACGAATGGAGGTTTGAATATCTATTTTCTTTATTTATTTCTTTACCGTAGCTTCATCACTCAAATTGAATAAATTGTTTCTTCTGTTTCTTCTAAAACTTAAAACCCTAAAATGTTTTTTCTAAACCATAAAACCCTAAATTGTTCCTTCTATTTCCAAAAACCCTAAAAAGTAGTTTTCTGTTTCCAAAAACCTTAAGAGCCGTAATTTATTTCTTCTATCTCCAAAAACCCCTAATTCGGTTTTTTTGTTTCCAAAAACCTTCAATCGTTTTTCCTATTTCCAAAAACTTTAAAAAACCCTAAACTGTTTTCCTCTAACTTTTTTCCAAAATTCCCAAATGATTTCTTAAATCTCCAAACCATAACCTACTTTACAGTTTCTAAAAATCATAATTACTTTATAAGACTCTAAACTATTTTCTTAAATTCCAAAACCAAAACAGTTAACCCAAGTTTTCCTAAACCCTAATTTAGTGAACTTAAAACCCCAAACAAGTTAATCTAAAGCCTAAATACTAATCCTTAAAACCTTAAAGTCTTATAAACCTAAATCTTAAAACTCAATACAGGAAATTTAAAATCACAATCCAGCAACCAAGAGCTATAAACCTAATGTCTAAAGAGTCTAAAACCCTAATTTTATGATGTCACTTTTAAACCCTAATTTGATCCATCAAAGAACCTTACTAATTTCTTAAATTTATAAAATCCTAATCCGTTTCCGTAATATCCTCATATATGGTCTAAAAGTTTTGATTAAGTTGTTGATGTTGTTGTTATTGTTGTTGTAGTGATATATTGGATTGAATATATGTGTTAAATTGCAAGAGAAAAGATTTTGGAAAGTGAATGCTTGTGTATATGTGTTTTGGGGAAAAGAAATAGGGTTTAGAGAGAATGGTATATGTTGTGTATATAATGATATATATAACATATAAATTGGTCAAATGAAGAGTCAAGGGGGTAGAGATATTTATTTGGTTATTGGTGAAATGACTATTAAGGGCATTGGATTAAAAAGAAAGCTAGAACAAATGATAAAAGGGTGATTTGGTAATTGTTTGAATTGGAACACTTGGTGGAGATTAAAAGAAGAGTTGACTTTATTTTTGTGGTTCATTTCTTCTTTCTTCTTTGTGTGGCCGGCTTCTTCATAGACAAAAGAAAACAAGAGACAAAGTGAAGATCTTGATGTGTTAAGCTCAAATTGATGGAAGATTGAAGTGATCTAGTGGGTGATACAAGAAGTCTTACAACTTTGGTAAGTTCTCTTGTGATCTTTGTGTTTATTTGAAATGATATTTGAGTTTGATAGATTTTTAAGAGTGTGTTGGTTGATTTTGAGATGTAAGAAGTGTTTGAGTGATTGGATGATGGATGTTGAGTATGGATTGAAGAGAAGAGTAAGTGGTTGGAAGAGATGATGTTGTATATGTGGTGAGGGTTTTGAGATGATTTTGTGTTTTGTGCTTGATGTGTGTTTGGCTTGTTTTGGTGTGTTGCAAGTTTTAGATGAGTTTTGAGTATGTTTTGTTAAGATGGTGTGAAGTGGATGTTGTTGGATAAAAGTGTTTTGTTGAGTGTTTGGTTGTTTTGGTCGGAATCTTGATTTGTGGCCGGACACGCCCATGAGCACGTCCAAGGTCTTTAGGCGTGTCAATTGTGTTGGAGGCAGTAGGTTTGACACGACCAGTAGCACGCCCGTGTTATTGAGCGTGTCATAGCTACTGTGAGATTTGAGAATTTACACGCCCAGGAACACGCCCATGTTGTTGAGCGTGTAAATACTTCTGTGTTGTGGAGTTAGGGCACGGTCATGGACACGCCCGTGTGGGTGAGCGTGTCAGGGTTAGGGTTTGCCCTAATTAATTCCTAATTGGATTATCTCTTGTGTATCCCTAAACAAGTATATGCTATTACTTTTGATTTAGGTCTTGAAGATAGTGATTAATCATTGATTTAAGAGGTAGAAGGATCTTGAACAAGGAAGTGTTAAGAGTGGTGTGATTTGTTTTTGAGGTAAGTACAAAACCTATATGATTGTGTGTAAATTCAAATGTGGCATTATTACATTGTTAATTTATTTGAGCAATGTGTATTGTTATGTTTATATCACTGATGATATATATATATATATGAATAATGTGAATGACATGATGATGCAAATGAATGTGTTTATGAAAGATTGAAATGTTATGTTGTGAATTGAGATGAAATGGAATATAGAGCCATTGTGATTGGCTATGATGATATAATTGAATGATGTATGGCATGTTTGCCTAATTGATGAGAAAGATTGAGAAAGAGTTTGATAAAGAGAATAATGAAATAAGTGTATGCTTAATATGATATTCAATTTCAGAGTTCTGGTTTTTGGAGGCATGCCTATTTAATGAAAGGTAACAGTCTTGCCGGGTTGAGGATCTCTTCAAATTGAGTTGAATTGAGGTCCAAGAGACTGGGTCTGTTACACTATGATAATTGATATTATGAGATATTTGATTTGTAACAGTCTTGCCGGGTTGAGGATATCCTCGAGTTAGATGAGTTGATGATCCAAGAGACCGGGTCTGTTACGCTATCCATGGATAGAGATATATATATATGTATATGTTGCCTACGGGCTTGATAATGGTGTTTATGAACCAAAGCAGTAACTCTGAATTCTGAATATCGTATTAAGTACTTGATGGGCCCATAGGTGTCTAGGTTTTATGTATAACATAAATGTTGTTCTAATGTAATGAAATGTTAATATTACTTATATAATGAAACGGACTATTCACGGAATATTGTTTGTTGAGTATGATCTTTACTAATTGTGTGTGTATCATTGATGTTGATTTATTAATACAAATGTGAAACATTGCATTGCACTAAAGCATAACATTAGCATGAATTATCTTACTAAGCCCTTGGCTTAGCGCGATAGTGTTTGATCGCGCAGGTAATAGAGTTGAACCCGAGAGCTCTTCGAGACCGAGTGAGAGTAGACAGTGAAGAGTTGATTTTGGGAACTTAAAGATCAGAGGAGACTTGCCAATCATGTATAACTCTTTTATATTTTGTAAATATGGGTTATAATGTAAATATATGTATATTTGTAAATACGTATTCAAATGCTTTCATATATGTAAATGTTTTCTATATTCCGCTACGTAATATTTAAATGTATGTATATATATATCTAATATGTTTTGTTTATAAGTAAATGATTTACTTTTCTATAATATATAACGATAAGGGTATTGTATCAAGTTTAAAATGTTTTGAACGTTAAGAAAATCCGTAGCATTCCTATATTCGATACATGTATACTACATTGTGGTGTATGTAGTGTGTATGTATTGGGTGTGGGGGTGTTACAGTTTCAATTTTCTTAAACCTTTACAGTAGCCTAAACAAATAACAATAATAATACTAAAATCCAAAAATCCTAAATGTTAATTAAAGAACTTTAAATAGAAACAATGAACCCTAATTTGTATCTTTATTTTTAGATTTGATTATGTAGTTTATTATATGCTTTGATGGTTGATTTCAATGCTTGATTTATTTAATTTATCATGGATGAATGTTTATTATATATTTTGATTGATGTTTAAAATCATTGATGAATGATTTATTTATGATGAATGGTTATTTACTTTTATCGGTTTATTTTGTTTTCCAAATGTTGTAAGATGTATGTTTCCACTTTATGAGTACCTCATTAATTAAGTTCTATGTAATTTAAATTGCTTTTATATTTTGGACCAATGCAAAGGACATGTTTCTACCTTTTGGTGGGTGTCCTATTTAGCTTAGACACAGATGATGTGAGGGCATGTTTCCATCTTTGGATGGGTGTCCATTAATTTGCTTGTTTGGACATTGCTTTGATTTTAATATAATGATGCTTTATTTCAATTGTTGTGTGTAATATGGATAATATTGTTATATTTAAGAATTTTATAATATTAAGACCTGCAAAGGAGGCCGGTTCCAATGAGTCGGGGGTTGTGGGGGAGCTGGGCCATTTCTCACCTTCCCCACACGTACCCAACTTTCCGAACCCCCTAAGGGGTTGGGGATTCCTTAGGAATCGATTCATCCACCCCTTTCATTTTCCCAGCCCATCCGGGTGGCGACTCCATTTTCTCTGGGCTTAGGCCTGTGTTCTCTAAGGCCCTGAGCCTAAACATTGCCGATGTCACAACAACCATTCCACTAGGAGTGGGGGAAAAAATCCTCGCTCACAAGTCCTATGAAACAAGGACACAACATTTCTTTGCGGCCAAACCTTAGAATCTTCTTCCATGGAGACACCTTCAGACACCAACTCTTCTTGAAGTTTCCTGTATTGTTCCTCAAGCATCCGCTGTGAGCCAGAAAGGAAAAGAGTAAGAGCATACATAATCATGCATACATAGAGCATAATTTACCATGGAATAAGAAAACCTACCAGGTAATTTATATCAATGCCCTATGGATGAGATGGCATCTCTAGTTGATTAGATTGAGCAAATGTAGGAGCAGTAAAAGAAGGTTCAGCCTCATGACCAAAGTGCCAGCAGGCTGCAACAATAAAAATAAGTTAAGAAAGAAGCAATTGCAATGGAAAAATGGTAAAAGTTTACCTGAGAAGTGCTAGCCCCGAGATGTGAGACAAACTCTCCTCTCTCTCCATGATACTCCTTTTCATCTCTATCCTCATTTTACTCGGGATTCTCCTGTACACCAATAGGGGATACATCAAAGTTAAAGAGCCCTATTTGAATAAACTGGGTATAAGATGCACTCGGCGGATAGAGAAATGTTTCAACATCATAACCGTGCCGAGCCAACCACCATGCATTCTCTAGCATTGATGTGATATTTAAAGTATAATTTGGGCAACGCATTGGAATCCTCTGCTGCTCGGGACCAAGAAACCACTCATATACTCTCTCTCCGAGAAACCAGCCACTAGACACAGGGTCAACAATGACTCGGCAGGTATGTTGAAAAGGTAGTGCGGCATTCATGGAGGAAGTCTAGTTCGTCCGCTCTTCTTTGTTCCACCAGGCCAAATTGACCTACAAAAAGACATAAGGTAAGTGAACTTTTATATAAATTTTAAAGCATACTAATGCTATTTTACCTGGCCCAAGGTTAAGCAGCTCAAGACAAAGCGTTGGGTATGCACATGGTGAGAGCCAAGAACTTCTACACGATTTGACAACCAAAAATTTAATCTTGGATACCCGACTCTCTCGGGAAATACCAGGCACCCTCGCAAGATTGTGCTCATATTCCCATGCCTGCAACAATAATAAAAATCAAATTCATGCAAGAATAAGAATGGAATTGACATTGGTGGAAGAAGAGTACCTCGACAATCGCCATAAAGCCAACAAAAGACTTCTTATTTCTATAAATTTTGTCGAGTCCATGGTAAATATAGGCAAGACCAGCTTCACCCCAATCATAAAGTGGTACCATACACATATTAGTTGCCTAAAATGGTCGACTCGAGCAAATACTGCAAAAATCCTTGAGCATATTGTTTGGATGTTTCTTTACGAACCCGTCCTTCATAGTTCATCCAATAACTTCGAATTAGCTCAATTTTTATCTTGAAGGCCCTTTAAATGATGGTTCCATACCAATTAACTATTGGATTTCTTTGAATGTCAGAATATCATTGGTAAGAGGGACCGGAATGCTATAGTACCGGATACCAGTTATGGCTGTATAATCGATTGAGCCAAAGGTCATTTCTCGTATAGGTAGGTGAAAAGTATGGGTCATGTCCATCCATCATTCTGAAAATGCTTGAACTACACTCCTGTCTATCGGATACTCGTCGGGTGGTAGTTGCAAGATAAAGCTTTCAAAACTACAAACTCGGATAATTCGTCTTACCCGAGAAGGGGGCATTACATCATACCATTGTCGGGCATTATAGACACACCCTCCGCCCCAGATAATGCAACGATCACGCTAACACGAAGCCAAGTAAGTCAACACATGGTAAGTATATCATCATATCAATACCACTGATTTTTAGGCTAAATATATTCATCTTATTAATTTATTTTTCCTAAATCTAAAAAAAATAATAATAAAAATAAAACAATAAAAAGAAATAAAAAAAAGGGAGAAAAAGAAAATTAATATATATATAATGAAGAAAGAGAGAAAAACGAAAGAAAAATGAAAAATAATCTGCTGTTAAAATAAATAATTACCTTGCTCTTTTGATTTGAACTGCGATGAAGCAGCATCCCGGCTAGTAGACTTATATTTCCATCTTCATACCGCTGAATAAACTCCAATAACTCAGCATTATATCGAGTTCCAGATTTTGAAGCATGCATTTTCAACTCAACTCTATGCTAAACTCTCTAAACTCTCTAAGATAAGAATGTATAAGTATAAATGAAATGAAGAAATGAGCCGAGCTTTATATAGAAAACATGCAAAGGAAAAAGACAAAAAAAAAACAGTATTCTAGTGAAAAAAAAAAGAAAAAGTAAAATTTACTATTGATAAATAGTAAATGACTATTTACAAATAGTAAATGAATAGTTGGTGAATAGTGAATAAACAATAACTACACAGTAAATAAATAAGAAACTCAATTATTCAATTTAATCATTTAGATACTTGCGTATATATAAATATTTTTGTACTTTTAAAATATTTTTAGACTCAGGGGACAAGAAGATATGTGCATGGTAAAAATCAGCTAAGTTTTTTGCAAATTTCTTTAGTATCCTACTGGCTACAACTATTTTTTACAAACAATTAAATCTCTCTTAGCTTAGGTCCAGAACCTAAATTCCCTCTTAAGTTCAGAACTTAGCTCGGGTCCAGAACTCCAATTACTCTTAAGTCTAGAACTTATCTTGGGTCCAGAACCCTAATTACTCTTAAGTCCAGAACTTATCTCGGGTCCAAAACTCTAATTACTCTTAAGTTCAGAACTTAGCTCGGGTCTAAAATCCAAAATTACCCTTAAGTCCAAAACTTAGCTTGGTCCAGAACCTAAGTCTTTTCAGAGTCCAGAACCCAAACCATCCTGGGTCTAGAACCCAAGTCTTTTTTGAGTCCAGAACTCGAACCAAGTCTAGAACCCAAACCATCCCGGGTCCAAAACCAAGTCTTTTTTAGGTCCAGAACTCGAACCGAGTCCAAAACTCGAATCGGGTCCAGAACCCAAACCATCCCTGGTCTATAACCCAAGTCTTTTTCGAGTCCAGGACTCGAACTGGGTCCAGAACCCAAAACCTAAACCATCTCAGAAAAATTAAGTCTTATTGCTTTTCACTCTCTTTTGCCGTAGTCTCAGATCGTTCAAGCAATGGGCAAACTATAGACCCTTAATTTTTAACCCAGTCTTATCCGATATTTTTTTTATAGTCCAAAATAATTTTTGTGGTATTTTAATTAAATAATATCTATTATTTATTTTTTATAATTTTTATAAAAATAAAAAAAAGTAATATTAGTAAAGTTAAAAATATATAATAAATAAATAAATAAATCGGCGATGAAAAATTTTGTCGCCGAAAGTTAATCGGCCTGTTCTTGTGGCGAATTGGCGCAATTCTCGGCCCTCGCTCGCAATTTTGCCCGCAGCAGTTTTTTTTTGCCAGCGTAATTTTCCAACGCAATTTTTTTCGAAACCAAATTCTATTTGGTTTTGGTTTCTTTTCCTAAATGGTTTTAATTTCCTTAGACAATTAGAAGTAGGTTTATTATTTTTCCTATAAATACCACATTAAAACACATAATTAAGGGATCGAAAATTTGTTTTACTAAAAGGATGAAACTTTGGACTTTTGACTTGGGGAGGAAAAAAAGAGAAAAAACCCTAGGAGAAAGAGACATTAGCAACAAGAAGCAATAATCAACCCATCAAAGGCAGCAACATTGCCTTTGTAAATGTTCATCCAGAAATCAGTTTTTGGTGGAACCAACTATTCAGGTTTGATCTTTAATCATAAATTATAAATTCACAGGAGCTTCGTTTTCTTTGACTAATAAGAATATGTAGTAATTTGATCTTTATTTCAATAACTTTAATGGTTTACTTTAGTTAATACATTAATCAGTTGGTTTTCGAAACTCCACTTCCATGTTTTATAAAAACTAAAAACTTAAAAAACCCTAAATCATCCTTCTGTTTCTAAAACTTTAAAAATCCTAAATTACCTTTCTGATTCCAAAACTTTAAAACCCTAAATTGTTTTTCTTGTTTCCAAAAACTTTAAAACCCTAAATTGTTTTTCCCCGAACTATTTTCTTAATCATCTAAACTCTAACTTTTTGTTCAAAATTTCCAAATGTCTTCTTAAATCTCCAAACCCTAATCTTCTCTATGGTTCTTAAAAACTTTAATCATAATTATTTTTATAAAACTCTAAACTGTTTTCTTAAATCCTAAGATCAAATATGCTTTCTAAAATATCAAAAACCCTAATCCAGTAAACCCTAGCTTTCATAAACCATAATTTTTGAAATATCAAAACTCTATAAAGCCCTAATCCAGTGAACCTAAAACTCAATCTAATGAATCTAAATCCTAATTATTAACTTAGAAACCTAAAACCATAATCTAAAACCCAATCTTTTAAAATTATAAAACCTAATGTCTTAAGGTTCCAAAACCCTAATTTCTTGATGTTTGCTTAAAACCCTAACTAAACCTACTTTTTTAAATCACAATAACATTATTTTCATAAAAACCTTCAAAACCTTAAATCTTTTTAGCATCCAGTAGCTATGTAATTACTTTAAAATATTTCTCTATAAATTAAAATAGTATATGCAAAACCCTAGTTATTGAACATAAAACCCTAGAAACCCTATTAATGCATGAACCCCTAAAGTTAATATATTTATTATTTTATTTAAATTGGATGAATGTTTATTATATATTTTGATTGCTGTTTGATATCTTGGATGAATGATTTATTTATTATGAATGGTTATTTACTTTTATTGATTTATTTTGATTTCCAAATATTGTAAGAGGTATTTTTCCACTTTGTGGGTACCTCATTAATTAATTTCTATGTAATTTAAATTGCTTTTATATTTTGAACCAATTCAAAAGACATGTTTCCACCTTTCGGTGGGTGTCCTATATAGTTTATGTAACACCCCATCTCAGCCTACGTTTATAGACCAAGATGGACTGTTATCTCATAATGATTGTGTCTTAATATTTTACTTAGCCAATTTTAAGTGTAGATTTTTAAAAAATTTTGCCAGAGTTTCCCCTATATTTAGGGGTCCCAAGTGTCGCCAAAACTGATTTTTTTTTTAAAACAATTTTGTTCTCAATCCAACAATCTCAATCAATCTCAAACACTTCCATAGTCGAACTCCTTATACCCTCCACTACAACCTGCATTAAAGTTTCACACTTCTATACACACATCCATACACACTAATTCATACAACATACATTAGTTAATATACTTAGCACACGTACTATGGTCTTTTACTAGTCATACATACAATTCTTAGTTACACTAACATATGTACATGCCATTCTAGTTACATTACTTATAATATCTTTCTATCCGAAGAGTTGCCAACACCAGCTGCTCGGAACACTGTAGAAACCAGCTTCTTGCTCAACCTACGAGTTTAGAAAGGAAACTAAACTCGCTAAGCGTTTGCTTAGTGGGTACATAAATCATTGCATTTCATAAATAAAATAAATGAGTAATTCAAAACATGCATTTGAATACTTTAATTAAATGAATAAGATATAAACATAATGATAAAAGATTAAATCCCATATTCTGAATTTATAAAGTACTCATTTTGCTTTTATCAATTTAGGTGCTCTACTGGTCTAACAGAACATCAGCGGATAAGGAAGAGTCGTGATAAACATATCTCATCATGATCATATTTCATTATCTTTCATCATATTTCTTGCACATGTGCCAATGGCCATTATCATTGCATCATTGATCATATCATTGTAATCATCGGCCTTCAGCCGGAATATCATATCATGTCATAAGCAGTACTGCAGTAATAGTATGATGCATCATACCCTTATCTCAAGGGTTCTGTCATAACCAAGTAGAGCATAAATAATTTATTAAATTACTTTGATCATGATATTCAATAAGCCATGATTTGTCCATAATGCATGTATTGTCGGAATAGCTTGTCATAATGCCTTTCTGATCATTTCCAATTCTCCTTCATGTCATTTTATATGATTTAACATCAATCCATATCATAATATTCAAGTTTTAACACATTTAGAAAAATGACCAAAGGAATAGTAGCGCGGCGCGTAAAATCGGCAACGCAATGGCACGCGACCACTAAATGGTAAAATCTGTTTTTACTGCTGAAAATCAGTCAACTTTGGCAACGGTTTTGACCAAGTAAACAAACTTATTTTTGGCTGAATTTTTGCAGGAAAACACTTTCATAAGTTAACTAAATGCATGTAAAATTTTGTCGAAAAATTCTTTCGTTTGCCCCTTCAACGGACTGCCCAAAATGAAAGCTGCAGAATGGTGCCCAAAAGGGACCATTCGGCCCAATTTTCCAAACTTGAGGGAAATTCATTTTTTTCTTGCAAAATTGATTTTTAGAATCCTTTTGTGATACCATTGAAGGACTAAGGGTCCCTCTTCCAAAAATCAAACCAAAGGAGTGATTAAAAACTCATCAAAGTTTATGAATAATTGCATAAATTTAGCTAGTTTGTTTTGTTTTCATTCTTTTCATAATCAATTGATTACAAATGGTTCAAGAGCACTTTCCCACATATTTACCACACATAATAACATCATTTCAAAACCATTTCAAAAATCCCATAATGCAAAATATGTGAATTAATTGAAAAGGCAATGATTTAAGTACCAAACCTTAATTCTTTTCACTTGTTTCTAGTTCTTTTATGTCTTCTTTGCTTCCTTCTCTCTCACTTCTTGATTTCCTATAATTTTCATAAAATCCATGTCAAGAACATAATAAAATTTAAGTGCTTCATGCCTTCTTTTGCTAACTAAACTACTAGTCATCCTTTTTATCCTTAATCTTATATGTGCAAATCACCTCTTTCACTTGTCCTCAACTTCTTAAATTTTCTATAATCATCATATTTATTCTTTCATTTTTATCTTACAAATACTATAACCAATGAAAAAAATAGAACCATAGATGAATTTCCTTACCTCAAAATCTTATTCTCCACCAAAGTTTGCAATCTCTCCCAATTCTCCAAATTTGGCTACGTGAAAAGAAAAACAATCTCTCTCTCTTTTCCCTTCCTCCTATTTTCGGCCAAGCAAGAACAAAGAGAGTTCTTGGCTTTATTTTTGTGGTGTTCTCTCCTCCAAATGGCAGCCAAGAGAGGTTGATAGGTCATGGTGTAGATGTTGATTTCCCATTGGTACACATATGTGAGAAAATGGCCAATTCTCATTGGTCCAAATGTCTCCTTCTTTAATTTATTTACAACCCAAGCCCTTGGACTTCATCTTAATTATATTTTGGCCCCTCAACCTCATTGTGCTGTAATTTTATGCTCTAAGGTGTGAAAAGACCAAAATACCCTCCGGCGGTTACTCGTTCGTAACTTTTAAACCGCGCACTTTCGCCGAATGCTGTGGTACACTTTTTGACTCAGTTTTTCCTCTACTTTTCATTTTTGAGATCCTTTATTACTTTCGAGACACTTTTAAAAATGACCATGATGCCCCTGGTCAAAATCCAGTATATCTTCCAAACCGTACTTTTTCGGGAAAAACCGTGTCGCACCGTTACTGTCCGATTTTTCTCTACTTTCCATATATGGAGTCTGTTATGTGCACTATTAAGGACCTCCGGAACAACTTTTGGTAATTACGATCACCTCCCCAAAACTTTACAATCTTTTCAAATAGGTCCTTTCAATTTTACAGAACTTCCCTTCACTTCGCGCTTTTGAGTAGCTTCTCGGGAGGGTTCCTCTTACTGTACATGGACGTACTGTACATATGTACAAATTGGGTCGTGACAGTTTAGACATGAACGATGTAAGGACATGTTTCCATCCTCGGATGTATGTCCATTTATTTGCTTTGTTTGGACATTGCTTTGATTTTAATATAATGATGCTTTATTTTGATTGTTGCATGTAATATTGATAATTTTGTTATACTTAAGAATTTTATAATATTAAAACCTGCAAAGGAGGCCGGTTCCAATGAACCGGGCATTGTGGGGGGTGCTGGGCCATTTTTCGCCTTCCCCACACGTACCCAACTTTTCGAAACCCTTAGGGGGTTGGGGATTCCTTAGGAATCAATTCATCCAACCCTTTCTTTTTCCTTGCCCATCCGGGTGGCGACTCCAATTTCTCTGGGCTTAGGCCTGTGTTCTCTAAGGCCCTTAGCCTAAACAGTGCCGAAGTCACAAGAACCATTCCACCGGGAGTGGGGGCAATAATCCTCGCTCACAGGTCCTATGAAACGAGGACTCAACTTTTCTTTTGCGGCCAAACCTTAGAATCTTCTTCCATGGAGACACCTTCAGAAGCACTTTATCTTTAACACACTAAAATTTATGAAAATTTATAATTTTTTGGAAAATTTGATAAAATAAATTATAATTTAAAAGGATAAATTAAATTAACAATTTTAAATGAAAAATGATGGGATTTTAAATGAAAAAGTGGTGAATATATAGGTGATATATATGCAAAATATACATAACATATATAAAAGTCAACACTTTTTAAAAGAAAAAGGTATTTTGGTAATTAAATCTTATAAATTCAAAATTAATAAAATAATTCAAAAAAATTTATTTTGGAATGGAAGAGGGAAATTAGGACTTTTAATTTATTAAAAAAATAATTAAATAATTAAATATTAAATTATTTTAATATATATATGTGGTTTAAAAAAAAAAGATGAAAGGAAAAGAATATTAAAAGTATTCATCTTCTTCTTCTTCTTCTTCAAGAACGTGTCTTCCATGGGAGCTTGAAGACCAAGGATTTTGCTTCTTCCATACTCCATAAATTAAAGGAATTAACAAGTTTCAAGTGGATTTTTGGTTATTTCCACTAAAATTAGTAAGTTTCCATCTCTTTTCTTTGAATTGCTTGGAAATTTGAATTATGTGAGAATTTGGATTTTTATGTAGTATGTTATAATTGTTGGAATTGGTGTTTATGATGTTATTTTGGGTAGTTAACAATGATTCTAAGGTTATATTGAAGAGATGATGGAGTTTGGTTAAAGAATGGTGAAGAGCGAGAATTTAGGGTTATGGATTTTTGGGGTTTTGAAAACATAAACTTTAATTGTGAAAATTGATTCCAAATGAGTTTTTTTGATTCATAAACAAGTATTTTAAAGTCAAATATTGGATTTAGTGGTGTTGGGTTGGAGTTTTAGAATGGAAGTGTAGATTTAGGGTTTTGGAAAAGTGATTTTACAAAGTGGTTGAATTGTGTGATTTTATTTGTTTAAGCATGTTGTTTAGTGTTAAAAGTGATGAATATAAGCTTAGAATGAGTAATGGATTGTGTTGGAATGGAAAACATTCAATGGGGGAAGGTATGCCATTTTTGAGATTTTGTGCATAAGAGTGTATTTTTATAATATAAATGATTTAAATGTATTAAAATATGTTTTTAATAATATAAATAAGCTTAAAACACTAATTTAATTGTAGTATAATGGAATTCTAATGTTTAACTAAGGAAAGGCTAAATTTTAGGAAATTTGAAGGAGTGATGTGTAATCATGGTTTAATGTTGGAAATGCCATTAAATGTGATACTAAATGATTATTTATTATCACATTTGGTTTAGGCATTGAGGGAGGTTGATTTGCTTCATCCAAGTGGTGAAGGGCAAGTTGGAAAGATTGGATTGAAGGTTATTTTTAGCTTGCTTTGGGTTGCTAGTGGAGGTATGTACAAACTTTGAATATATTGTTTATATTTGCATGACATTTGGGCTTAACACATTTTGGTTGAAAAATGTGTTAAGTTACTTGGTTCATTGATTGTGTATGAATAATATGTTATGACATTTGTAATGTCATATATGTGTTAAATGCATTGTGAAAAGCCATTGATAATGGCTAATTTGTGTAACATGTGAAATATGCATATTATGTGAGAATACCCAAAGCAATTGGGTAATGTGTTGTGAATGCAAAAATGAGATATGTGTAATAATGAAATGAATTGATATTGATAAAAATGAGAAAAGTGAGAAAAGTGAGAAAAATGAGAAAGATGTGAAAAATGAGAAAAGTGAGAAAAAAAATGTGAAAATAAGGCAATGTGCCTAGATTGAATATGTGAAAATGAGAAAGAGATTAACAATGAGAAATATGAATAAATTGTGTGCCTAGTATGTTATTCAATTTTCAGAGTTCCAGGCTTGGTGGCATGCCTATGATTGCCTACGGGCTATACGCTGTAATGGTGAAAAGACTGGGTCATAAGCCAGGCCAACGGATAAATATGATGTTTTTCGGTGAAAAGAATGGGTCGTAAGTCTTAAAAACTGCTACTGGTTGAGGACCAAGATACTGGGGACTAACGATCTAGCCGGGTTGAGGTCCAAGAGACTGGGACTGTTACAATATCCATGCATATATATATTGCCTACGGGGCTAGACACATGGTGTCATTATAGACCAAAGCAGAAACTCTAAAATTTGAATAGCATATTAGATCCTTTTTGGGCCCATGCCTGTCGTTGTTTTAATGTGAATTATGAAATATTTGAAAAATATGACAAAGTGGAATGATGTGACATCTATATGCATTATGCATTGGCATTGCATTGAGCTTTATTGTTATTATCAAGGTTTATACCACTAGACTTCGGCTTAGCACGATTGATTCCTTCGTACAGGTGATAGGGTAGACCCAGCTGAGCCAGAGAGTTCTTCTAGACCAGGTCGGGTCTAGACTTATAGTTGAGCTTGTTGAGTTGCTATCGAGATCAGAAACACTACTAGCAGCATGTATATATTTTTATGTTATGGTACATTTTGAGTATTATGCATAATATATTATGTTTTAGATTTTACATATTGTATATTATAAAGAATATTTGGGTCAATGTATTTGAAATGGGAGAGTAAGTGTGTTTTAAATTATATATAACTATATATATAAATGTTTGAGAAACTTGGTAAAATGGAGAATTATGGTTGAGATGGTGATTGGAAATTATTTGGGAGTGTTTTCTTTTTTGCAAGTTGAGTAATTGCTAAATTTTGGGATATCCAAATTACAGACAAAACTTTGGCAAATTTTTCCCAGAGATTTATATATATATTATTTATTTTGGGTTCTTATAAGAAGTAAAAAAAATTTATATTTTATTTAATTTTTATATATTTATAATTTTAAATTTTAAATTGGAAATGTGAAAAAAAAAATTAGTAAACCGGTCTGTGACATTTTTGTACCGTATATGCATATTTTACATATGCTGGAAATATGTATTGTATACATATAGGGTATAAGGGTGTTACATTATCTTCCACACTAAACTTTATGTCTCTTCTCTTTAAATCTGAATAGGATTTCTGTAATATCCCAATGTATGCCTTAGAAGTTTTAAATATTGTTGTTGTTTTAAATTGGATTGAATGTATATGTGTTATGGGAAAGGAAAGAGTGTAGAGGTGTATATGTTGTTTATATGATAATATATATAACATATATGCAAGTCAAAAGAGTGGTCAAGGGAAGAAGATATTTATTTGGTTTTTTTTGTAAAATTACTAAATGAGGGCAAGTGCTTTAAAGGAAATCAAAACAAATTGTATAAGGGTGTTTAGGTAATTGACTTTTTAGAAATGCTTGGTGGAGGTTTAAAGAGATGACAAATTTGACTTTGCTTCTTTATTTTCTTTTCTTCTTCCTTGGTGGCCGGACCTCCCAAAGACAAGAGAGAAAGAGGAGAGTTTTGAGTTCTTAGATCAAATTCAAAGGAGAATCAAGTGATCAAGTTGGTGATTCAAGAAGTTTCATTACTTTGGTAAGTCCTCTTTTGATTTCATTGCTTATTTGAAGTTGTGTTGTGAGTTGATAGAGTATGTAAGAGTGTGTTGTTTGATTGTGATATGTTTAAGAGTGTTTGATTAAATTGATTGTGGATTTTTAAGATGGATTAAAGAAAAGAGTGAGTTGGTTGGAAGTGATGGTGTTGTATTTGTGTTTAGGGTTTGAAATGATGTTGTGATTTGTATTTGTTATAGATGTGGAGTTATTTAGGTGTTTTTGTAAGTTAAGATAGTTTTTGGGTATGTTTTGTTAAGTTTGTTTGAAGAGGATGTTGGTGAAAAGAAGTGTTTTGATGGGTGTTTGGTGGTTTTGGCCGGAATCTTAGTTTTTGGCCTGACACGCCCGGGAGCACGTCAAGAGTTTTAGGCGTGTCAATTGTGTTGGAGGCAGTAGGATTGACACGACCAGTAACACGTCCATGTTATTGAGCGTGTCATAACTACTGTGAGATGGGAGAGTTTACATGGCCATGAGCACGCTCACGTTGTTGGACGTGTTGATATTTTTAGAGAGGCAGAATGTATTACACGCCCAGTGACACGCCCGTGGTTCTGAGCGTGTAAAAGCTTCTATGTTGTGGAGTTAGGGCACGGTCAGGGACACGCCCGTGTGGTTGAGCGTGTTATGTTTAGGGTTTGCCCTAGTTAACTCTTAATTTGATTATCTCATGTGTATCCCTAAGCAAGTGTATGTTATTATTTTTGGATTAGGTCTTGAAGAAAGTGAGTTATCATTGATCTAAGAAGTAAAAGAATCTTGGAAAGGAAGTGTTTAGAGTTGTGTGAATTGTTATTGAGGTAAGTACAAACCTTGCATTGTTGCATACATTCACTTGATATGACATTATTGTTATATATGAATAATGTTATGTTTTGCACATTGTGAATCTTGTGAAATGTACTATATGTATAATGTGAAATGAGATAATTGAGATATGTATGCCTATATGATTATGTTCAATGTAATTGATTATGGATATGTGAAAGATGATGTATTATATTGTGAATTGAGACATGATGATTCAAATGTGATGAGAAGCCATTGTGAGTGGCTATGGTTATACAAATGAAAGTGTTGAGGCATGATTGCCTATTTGATATTGGGATACAAATTGAGAAAGAGAATAATGATATAATTGTATGTTTAATATGTTATTCAGTTTCAGAGTTCTGGATTTGGGTGGCATGCCTATGAAATTATGAATAGTAACAGTCTTGCCGGGTTGAGGATCTCTTCAATTCGAGTTGAATTGAGGTCCAAGAGACTGGGTCTGTTACATTATGAGAATTGTGATTATGAGATATATGATTGGTAACAGTCTTGCCGGGTTGAGGATCTCCTCGATTTGTTGAGTTGATGGTCCATGAGACTGGGTCTGTTACACTATCCATGGATAGAGTCATATATATATATATATGTTGCCTACAGGCTTGATTATTGTGATTATGAACCAAAGCAGTAACTCTGAATTCTGAATATCGTATTAAACACTTGTTGGGGCCATAGGTGTCTATGTAATGTTGATGTTATGAATGATGTTGTAATATGATGAAATAATGTAATACTCATGAAATATTGTATATTGAGTATGATCTTTATTGTTTGATTGTATATCATTGTTATTGATTAAGCATAATAGCATTATGGTTTGTACTACTGAGTTGTTGGCTCAGCGCGATTATGATTCATCGCGCAGGTGATAGAGGTGATAGAGTTGAGACGGAGAATTCCTCTAGACCTAGTTGAGGTTATTTTGATTGTGAAGAGTTGGATTAAAGCTTAAAGATCAGAGAGTCAAGCTGCCAATCATGTATATATTTCATATTTTGTAATTATTGAGGTTTAATGTATTTATATTTGTAAGTTTTGGATGTAACTTCCGTTGCGTAATAAACAAACATTTTTATCTATTGTGTCTTATGATTTTCATTTCTCTTTATTTGGTATTTCTTAAATTTTTAGTTTTACTTTAAAGATGATTTGTGTATTTGTAAAGTGTGTCATTTCTATATTCAGTATACGTATAATACGATCGTATAAGCATGCTTTGTACGTATACGGGATATAGGGGTGTTACAATTTTTTTGGTATCAGAGCCTAGGTTTGAGATTCTCAACCTAGGTAAAATGAAAGAAAAAGAATATTTTGACTTTAAAAAGTTAATTTTTGAATAACATACATGTTTGGTATTGGCAGTCTCTGATCTTTAATGAGATGTATTCTGCTGTGTTTGCAGACATAGGTTATGATGGATTCTCACTTACGTCAGTCAGTAGAGGGGAGTGCGGAGAGTGTAGCTCCTGATGAGGTTAGAGAAGGAGCTAGAGTGGATAGTGCTGGAGAGGTACCTGCTTATGTGTCAGGGAGACCTACTGGTGAGGAAGTTCCGCCATTTTGGCTTAGGCATGTGGTAGAAATATTGAGGCAAGCACCAGTGCAACCACCGCCACCACCCCCACAGCCTTTGGTATCAGTGAGACATTACGATAAATTAAGGAAGTATGGAGCAGAAGATTTTCTAGGTACTATTGATCCAGCTGTAGCTGAGCAGTGGCTAGATAAAGTACAAAGAATATTTGTTCAGTTACAAGCCACTCCAGAAGAAAATTTTGATTATGCAAGATCATTGTTGCAGAAGGATGCATATGATTGGTGGAAGACAGTGCCCCATGCTATGGATGATCCACCAACATTGTCCTATGATGATTTACTACGGGAGTTTGAGCGGAAATATACTCCAAGGGAGTATAAAGATGTGAAGAAGATGGAGTTTCTGACCTTGAGGCAAGATCACCGGTCTATGACGAAGTATGAGTTAGAATTTATCCGGTTGAGCCACTACGCCGGGGGAATTATTTCTGACGAGATTGACAGGTGTAGAAGGTTTGAGGAGGGATTGAGACCCTCAATTATGTGTCTTGTGGCTGGTTCTAGATACCAAGACTTTTCCCAACTGATTGCAGCAGCTAGGAGTGTGGAAAGAGCTCAGATTATTGCAGCAGCTGCTTCTGAGGAAGAGATTAGGGTTAGTAGACCCCAGTTTGAGGCAGGGTCTTCTTCTGCGAAGAGAGGTAGGGGAAGTTTTGTTCCCAGAATCAGTCAGAGTCTGAGACAGGCTGGTAGGTCGGTTCAGTTTTAGAGACAGAGATCGAGATCGAGACCTACAGCTTCAGTAGCGAGTGCTCCTACTCCGGTAGTTCAGAGATCCACTCCACTTGTGTGTGCTCAGTGTGGTGGAACACATAGGGGTGCTTGTTGGAGGAATAGTGGACCAGCTGTGTGCTTTAGATGTGGATCTCTAGATCATTTTATTAGAGAGTGTCCAGAGATGCGAGAACAGAGGTCAGCAGATTCTGTAGTTTCTCGACCTAGTGTCAGAGGTGGTCGAGGGGGCAGAAGTTTTAGCAGAGGGGGTAGACCTGGGTATAGTCAGAGAGGATCTTCATCCAGGGATACTAGACTAGATGAGGCTGGGCCTTCTCAACGAGTTTATGTGATGCAGAGGCAGCCAGATGCTTCGGCAGTCATAGCTGGTACTTTCTCTTTATTTGATATTTCAGTACTTGCTTGGATTGATCCAGGATCTACACATTCATATATTAGTGCATCTGTTTTGCCTGTGTCTGAATTGCATGTTGAATCCCTAGGATTTGATGTATTGGTGACAAATCCTCTAGGGCATAGTGTGATTGTTAGTAAGGTGCATCGAGACAGTGCAGTAGTGGTGCAAGGTGAGGAGTTCTTTGGAGATTTAGTTGAAATGCCTTTTAAGGAATATGACTTGATCCTAGGCATGGACTGGTTATCTAGACATGGAGCTGTGGTAGACTGTCAAAAGAAACTTGTTACTTTGAGAACTGGTGATGGTAGAGAGGAGACAGTATCTAGTGAGCAGGGACAGTTAGCATCCTTGTTTGTTTCAGCTGTTGCAGTTAGGAGATTGATTAGAAAAGGGTGTGATACTTATCTTGCTCATGTGGTGGATACTAGAGTAAGGGGTTCTCAAATTGATAGTATACCTACAGTTGCAGAGTTTCCATATGTGTTTCCAGAAGAGTTGCCAGGGTTACCTCCTGAGAGAGAGGTGGAGTTTGGTATTGATTTATTGCCTGGTACCACTCCTATCTCTATTACTCCTTATAGAATGGCACCTGCTGAACTGAGAGAGTTAAAGATGCAATTGCAGGAGTTGTTAGATAAAGGGTTTGTTCGCCCTAGTGTTTCACCGTGGGGAGCTCCTGTTTTGTTTGTGAGGAAGAAGGATGGTACTATGAGATTGTGTATCGATTATAGGCAATTAAACAAGGTGACAATTAAAATAAATATCCTTTGCCTAGAATTGATGATCTCTTTGATCAATTAAAGGGTGCAACAGTGTTTTCCAAAATTGATTTGAGATCAAGGTACCATCAGTTAAGAGTCAGAGCTGAGGATGTTCCTAAGACAGCCTTTCGTACAAGGTATGGGCATTATGAGTTTCTAGTTATGCCTTTTGGGTTGACGAATGCACCTGCAGTTTTTATGGATTTGATGAATAGGGTGTTTAGGCCCTATTTGGATCAATTTGTGGTGGTCTTCATCGATGATATTTTAGTGTATTCGCGTGATGAGGAGGAGCATGACAAGCATCTGCGAATTGTGTTGCAAATTTTGAGAGAGAAGCAATTGTTTGCTAAACTGTCGAAATGTGAATTTTGGCTTGACCAAGTAACTTTTCTCGGTCATATAGTTTCAGCAGAGGGTATTAGAGTTGATCCGAGTAAAGTTGAAGCTATTTTGAATTGGAATCCACCAAAGTCTGTGACTGAAGTTAGAAGTTTTCTGGGTTTGGCAGGCTATTATCGACGGTTTGTGAAAGGATTTTCTTTGATAGCTACTCCACTTACCAGATTACTTCGAAAGGGAGTTAGATTTGTGTGGACGGATCAGTGTCAAGCTAGCTTCGAACAGTTAAGAGAAATGTTGACTCAAGCGCCTATTCTTACTTTACCTGTGGAAGATAAACCATATGTAATCTACAGTGATGCTTCACACAATGGTTTGGGTTGTGTTTTGATGCAAGAAGGTAAAGTTATAGCTTATGCTTCTCGACAGTTGAAACCGCATGAGCTCAATTATCCGACCCATGATTTAGAGTTAGCAGCCATTGTGTTTGTATTGAAGATTTGGCGACACTATTTGTATGGGGAGAAGTGTTTTATCTATACAGATCATAAAAGTTTAAAATATTTGGGTGTCCAGAGAGAGCTCAATCTTCGATAGAGGAGATGGTTGGAATTGATTAAAGACTATGACTGTTTGATTGATTATCATCCTGGTAAAGCAAATGTTGTTGCTGATGCCTTAAGTCGGAAGTCTTTAGCAGGTTTGACTGTTTATTCGCTCTCGTTGCTTGTTGAGTTGAGAGCATTGCATGTTAGCTTTGTATCTTGTGATGATGGTGCATTGTTAGCACAGTTGCAATTGAAACCGGTATTGTTAAATCAGATTAAAGAGGCTCAATTGGCTGATGAGAAGATTCAAAAGATTGTTTCAGATTGCCAGAATGGAAAGAGTCGAGATTTTTTTGTGAAAAGTGATGGGAGTCTTTGGTTTAAAAACAAATTGTGTGTACCTGATGATGCTAATTTGAAAAGGATCATTTTAGAAGAAGCACATCAATCAGTATTTGCTATGCATCCGGGCAATACAAAAATGTATCATAATTTGAAGCAGTATTACTGGTGGTCTGGGTTGAAGAGAGACATTGCAGACTTTGTGTCCAAATGTCTCACATGTCAGAGGGTAAAAGCTGAGCATCAAGTTCCAACAGGGTTACTTCAACCATTATCGGTGCTTGAATGGAAATGGGATAGAGTAACCATGGATTTTGTATCTAGTTTACCATTGACACAAAGGAAGCATGATGCTATTTGGGTGATTGTTGACAGGTTGACTAAGACAGCTCATTTTCTTCCGGTTCGGATGGATTACTCTTTGGAAAGGTTAGCTGAGCTGTATATTCATGAGATTGTGAAGTTGCATGGTATCCCAATTTCTGTAGTGTCTGATCGAGATCCCCGATTTACTTCAAGATTTTGGAAGAGTTTACATGATGCTTTGGGTTCTCGATTACACTTCAGCACTGCTTTTCATCCGCAGACAGATGGGCAGTCAGAGAGAGTGATACAGATTATTGAGGACATGTTGAGAAGTTGTGTCATTGATTTCTCTGGAAGTTGGGATAGATTTTTGCCACTTGTGGAATTTGCTTACAATAATAGTCATCAATCCAGCATTGGTATGGCACCATTCGAAGCATTGTATGGAAGATGATGTAGGATACCTCTATGTTGGAATGAGCTTGGAGAAGGTAAGTTAATTGGTCCTGATTTGATTAAAGAAACTAAAGAAAAAGTGAAAGTGATTCGAGATAGGTTGAAAGCGGCTTCAGACCGACAGAAATCTTATTCAGATTTGAAAAGGAGAGACATAGAGTTTGATGTTGGAGATAAGGTATTTTTGAAAGTATCTCCTTGGAAGAAGATATTAAGGTTTGGCCAGAAAGGGAAATTGAGTCCTCATTTCATTGGACCATATGAAGTTTTGGAAAGAGTTGGGCTAGTTGCTTATCAGCTTGCTTTGCCACCTGAGTTGGATAGGATCCATAATGTATTTCATGTTTCTATGTCGAGAAGGTACAGGTCAGATCCATCTCATGTTTTGCCAATTGAATCCATCGAAGTAAATTCAGATCTGACATTTGAAGAAGAACCAATTGCTATTTTGGCACGTCAAGTGAAAGAATTGAGAAATAAGAAAGTGCCACTTGTGAAGATTTTGTGGAAGAATCATGCAAAGGAAGAGGCAACTTGGGAGAGTGAGCAAGCAATGCGAGATCAATATCCTCAGTTGTTTCGAACTCAATGACAGGTAATTTCGAGGACGAAATTTCTTTTTAGAGGGGGAGAATTGTAATATCCCAATGTATGCCTTAGAAGTTTTAAATATTGTTGTTTTTTTAAATTGGATTGAATGTATATGTGTTATGGGAAAGGAAAGAGTGTATAGAGAGAGGTGTATATGTTGTTTATATGATAATATATATAACATATATGAAAGTCAAAAGAGTAGTCAAGGGAAGAAGATATTTATTTGGTTTTTTTTTAAATTACTAAAAGAGGGCAAGTGCTTTAAAGGAAATCAAAACAAATTGTATAAGGGTGTTTAGGTAATTGACTTTTTAGAAATGCTTGGTGGAGGTTTAAAGAGATGACAAATTTGACTTTGCTTCTTTATTTTCTTTTCTTCTTCCTTGGTGGCCGGACCTCCCAAAGACAAGAGAGAAAGAGGAGAGTTTTGAGTTCTTAGATCAAATTCAAAGGAGAATCAAGTGATCAAGTTGGTGATTCAAGAAGTTTCATTACTTTGGTAAGTCCTCTTTTGATTTCTTTGCTTATTTGAAGTTGTGTTGTGAGTTGATAGAGCATGTAAGAGTGTGTTGTTTGATTGTGATATGTTTAAGAGTGTTTGATTAAATTGATTGTGGATTTTTAAGATGGATTAAAGAAAAGAGTTTGTTGGTTGGAAGTGATGGTGTTGTATTTGTGTTTAGGGTTTGAAATGATGTTGTGGTTTGTATTTGTTATAGATGTGGAGTTGTTTAGGTGTTTTTATAAGTTAAGATAGTTTTTGGGTATGTTTTGTTAAGTTTGTTTGAAGAGGATGCTGGTGAAAAGAAGTGTTTTGATGGGTGTTTGGTGGTTTTGGCCGGAATCATAGTTTTTGGACTGACACGCCCGGGAGCACGTCAAGAGTTTTAGGCGTGTCAATTGTGTTGGAGGCAGTAGGTTTGACACGACCAGTAACACATCCATGTTATTGGGCTTGTCATAGCTACTGTGAGATGGGAGAGTTTACACGGCCATGAGCACGCTCAAGTTGTTGGACGTGTTGATATTTTTAGAGAGGCAGAATGTATTACATGCCCAGTGACACGCCCGTGGTTCTGAGCGTGTAAAAGCTTCTATGTTGTGGAGTTAGGGCACGGTAAGGGACACGCCCGTGTGGTTGAGCGTGTTATGTTTAGGGTTTGCCCTAGTTAACTCTTAATTTGATTATCTCATGTGTATCCCTAAGCAAGTGTATGTTATTATTTTTGGATTAGGTCTTGAAGAAAGTGAGTTATCATTGATCTAAGAAGTAAAAGAATCTTGGAAAGGAAGTGTTTAGAGTTGTTTGAATTGTTATTGAGGTAAGTACAAACCTTGCATTGTTGCATAATATGACATTATTGTTATATATGAATAATGTTATGTTTTGCACATTGTGAATCTTGTGAAATGTACTATATGTATAATGTGAAATGAGATAATTGAGATATGTATGCCGATATGATTATGTTCAATGTAATTGATTATGGATATGTGAAAGATGATGTATTATATTGTGAATTGAGACATGATGATTCAAATGTGATGAGAAGCCATTGTGAGTGGCTATGGTTATACAAATGAAAGTGTTGAGGCATGATTGCCTATTTGATATTGAGATACAAATTGAGAAAGAGAATAATGATATAATTGTATGTTTAATATGTTATTCAGTTTCAGAGTTCTGGATTTGGGTGGCATGCCTATGAAATTATGAATAGTAACAGTCTTGCCGGGTTGAGGATCTCTTCAATTTGAGTTGAATTGAGGTCCAAGAGACTGGGTCTGTTACATTATGAGAATTGTGATTATGAGATATATGATTGGTAACAGTCTTGTCGGGTTGAGGATCTCCTCGATTTGTTGAGTTGATGGTCCAAGAGACTGGGTTTGTTACACTATCCATGGATAGAGACATATATATATATATATATATGTTGCCTACAGGCTTGATTATTGTGATTATGAACCAAAGCAGTAACTCTGAATTCTGAATATCGTATTAAACACTTGTTGGGGCCATAGGTGTCTATGTAATGTTGATGTTATGAATGATGTTGTAATATGATGAAATAATGTAATACTCATGAAATATTGTATATTGAGTATGATCTTTAATTTCATAATCACAATTCACATATAAACAAACACAAACGTGGGCCCAAAGATAACTAACATGCTATTCAATGTTTAGCCTCGTAGGCAATATATCAATGGAATATTCAAACTAAGCATGAGCTTACGACCAGTCTTTTCACTCATCCTAGCTTTAAATATTTGTTTTTGAGGCTTACGACCCGGTCTTTTCTCCTCAAAAACATTTTCACAGTGACGCCTAGCGTCTAGCCTGTAGGCAATCATAGGCATGCCGCCAAACATAGAACTCTTAAAATTGAACAACATACTAGACACATAATTTATTCATTATTTCTCATTATTAATCTCTTAAAATTGAACAACATACTAGACACATAATTTTTTTCTCACTTTTCTCATTTCTCACATCTTTCTCATTTTTCTCACTTTTCTCATTTTTATCAATATCAATTCATTTCATTGTACCACATATCTCATTTTTGCATTCACAACACATTACCCAATTACTTTGGGTATTTTCACATAATATATATATATTTCACATTTTACACAATTTAGCCATTATCAATGGCTTTTCACAATGCATTTAACATATATATTACATTACAAATGTCATAGAACATTATTCATACACAAATAATGTACCAAGTAGCTTAACACATTTTTCAGCCAAAATGTATTAAGCTCAAATGTCATGTAAATATAAATAATATATTCAAAGTTTATACATACCTCCACTATTAACCCAAAGCAAGCTTAAAACAACCTCCAATCCTATCTTTCCAACTTGTCCTTCACCACTTGGATGAAGCAAATCAACCTCCCTCAATGCCTAAGCCAAATGTGATAGCAAATAATCATTTAGTATCACATTTAATGGCATTTTCAATATTTAACTATAATTAAACATCACTCCTACAAATTTTTAAAAATTTAGCCTTTCCTTACTTTAACATTAGAATTCCATTATACTACAATTAAATTAGAGTTTTAAGTTTATTTATATTATTAAAAACATATCTTAATACATTTAAATCATTTACATTATAGAAATACACTCTTATACACAAAATCTCAAAAATGTCATAACCTTCCCCCATTGAAGGTTTTCCATTCCAACACAATCCATTACTTATTTCAAGCTTATATTCATCACTTTTAACACTAAATAACATGTTTAAACAAATAAAATCACACAATTCAACCACTTTGGAAAATCACTTTTCCAAAACCCTAATCCTCCACTTCAAATCTCAAACTCAAACCAAACACAACCAAATCCAATATTTGACTTTAAAATAGTTGTTTATGAATCAAAACAACACATTTAGAACCAATTTGCACAATTAAATCTCATGTTTTCAAAACCCAAAAAATCCATAACCCAAAATTCTCTCTCTTCACCATTCTTTATCCAAACTCCATCATCTCTTCAATCTAACCTTAAAATCATTGTTAGCTACCCAAAATAACATCATACACACCAATTCCAACAATTATAACATACTACTTCAAAAGTCCAAAACTCACATAAATCAATTTTCCATGGAATTCAAAGAAAAGAGTTGGAAACTTACTGATTAATGAAGAAACTTCTAAAACTCCACTTGAATCCTTAAAATTCTTTCAATCCTTGGTGTATGGAAAAATCAAAATCCTGGTTTAGACATCTTCCCATGGAGTTTCGGCTCTTGTGGAGAAGAAGAAGAAGACTTTTTAATTTTCTTTTTATTTTCATCTTTATTTTAAACCATATATATATTAAAATAATTTAATAATTATTTATTTAATTATTTATTTAATAAATTAAAAGTCCTAATTTCCCTCTTCCATTCAAAAATAATTTATTTGTGAATTATTTTATTAATTTTAAATTTCTAAAATTTATTTATAAAAATGCCATTGGACTTTGATTTTTCTTTTAAAAAAGTGTTGACTTTTATATGTTGTGTATATTTTGAGTATATATCACATATATATTCCACTTTTTCATTTAAAATCCCTTCATTTTTCATTTAAAACCATTAATTTAATTTATCCTTTTAAATTATAATTTATTTTATCAAAATTTTCAAAAATTAAAAATTTTCAAAAATTTTGGGATATTACAAAAATGGTTGGTCCAATTTGACATTTTGAAAGAATTTCAAGATATTGAGTTGAGACCATGATATTTGCTCCAAATGTGATGTTTTAAAACAAATTCTTCGCCTTTTTCAAATTGGCCTCGATCATGGCTGAAGGTAATAATTGCAATTAATTGATGATGACAGGAGCTGAATGAAGGAAATTGAGGTTGTTTAAATTGGTTTTGCAAAATGTAACTGAGATTAAAAATTTGAAGTTGTTTTGAATTGATTATGCGAGGTTTATTTGCAAAGAGGGTTGGCGATTGGAATAGGTGGGTAAGTGTTGAATTATACACCGAAGCGTATAAGGAATGGATGGTGAGTAGAATCTAAGACATATGATGAAAAGAACTGTGAGTGGGGATTTTTAACCCCACTCCCGCTGGAATGGTTCTTGCGACTTCGACACTGTTTAGGCTCAGGGCCTTAGAGAACACAGACCTAAGGCCTGAGAAAATGGATTTAGCACCCGGACGAGCTGGGAAAAAGAATGGGGTGGATGACTTGATTCCTAAGGAATCCCCAACCCCCTAATGGGTTTGGAAAGTTGGGTACGTGTGAGGAAGGTGAGAAATGGCCCAGCACCCCTACAACACCTAGCTCATTGGAATCGGCCTCCTTTGCAGGTCTTAATATCATAAAATTCTTAAGTATAACAATATTATCCATATTACATGCAACAATTGAAATAAAGCATCATTATATTAAAATTAAAGCAATGTCCAAACCAAAGCAAATAAATGGACACCCACCCAAAGATGGAAACATGTCCTTACATCATCCATGTCTAAACTAAATAGGATACCCACCGAAAGGTAGAAACATATCCTTTACATTGGTCCAAAATATAAAAGTAATTTAAATTACATGATATTTAACTAATGAGGTACCCACAAAGTGGAAACATACCTCTTACACTTTTAATACTAAAACAAACAAATAATAATCATAACAATAAAGAAAACATCCATCCATGATAAATTAAATAAACAATCATTGAAATTAAATCAACCATCAAAGCATATAATAAACTACATAATCGAATCTAAAATTAAATAAAGCAATAAATATATAAGTTTAGAGTTTATGTCTCAATTTAGGGTTCTTTAATTAACATTTATGTTTTTGGGATTTTGAAATTATTATCATTGTTATTTATGTTACTGTGAAGGTTTTTGGACAAATGGAATGGATTAGGGGTTTTATAAATTTAAGAAAGTAGTAAGGTTTTTGGTTAATCAAATTAGGGTTTTATGGTTTGAAACCTTGATTTTCCAAATTATATTTTAGGATTTGATGCTTTACCGTGATCAAAGTTAAGTATGGTTTTAATATTGAGTATGCTAACTACTTAAGTATTTTTAGATGATACAAACATAGAAAGTCTTTAATGGAGTTATTGAAAGATTAAAATATCCCAATTAATAAAATTATAAAAAGCTACTATAAAGATTTGAAAATAGAATTAGGATTTATGATTTGAATAAATTAGGGTTTAGGTTTGTATTTTGAATAAAGCTACTATATTTTGAATAATCATAATAACGGAAGTAAAACATAAAGATTTATAATACATAAATAAATAGTGACCTGAGCCCATACGGCGGTCCCGAAGATTTTGAAAACTGGCTTTTAGGATTGTAGGTTTTGGTGTGTAAAATTAAGATTTTAGGGTTTAAGATTTAGAAAATAGGGTTTTGAGATTGGAAGAAACTAATATTATTTTTAAAATAATAATGCTTACCGTGTGATTTTGGAAAGAAGAATTAATTAGGGTTAAAGCTTTTGATACTTGAAAAAAATTAAGGCTATTGGATTTTTGAAATAGAGATTAGGTTAGGGTTTTAAAGTTTTGAAAGCAGAAGAGTAATTTAGGGTTTTTGAAGTTTAGATCATTGACTAAGGCAACTAGATGGTTATATTTTTTTTATGAAACATGTAAGTGGGGTTAGGAATATCAACTGATCCATGTGTTAATTAAAGCAAACGATTAAAGTTATTGAAACAAAAATCAATTTACTGCATGTTTAAAGATCATGGTACTGCATGATTCAAAGATAAAGTTATTGCATGCATGTTTTTATTAATCAAATAAATAGTTATTGCATGCATGTTTTTATTAATCAAAGAAATGAAGCTACTGTGATCATGAGTAATTTATTATTAAAGATCAAACCTCCATTCGTTGGCTCCTCCAATTTGATTTCTGGATGAATAATGTGAAGACAGTATGTAATCTGCCTTCTTCTTTGGTTATCTTGATATTTCTGTTTATGGTTTCCTTCGTTCTCTAAAAAGCTGCAGCTGTTCTTCTCTCGTTGTTGTCGTCTCTTCTGCTTTGTGGTTTAGTCCTCTGTTAATCTCAATTGCCGACCCTTGTTCCTGTTAATTCTCCCTTGTTAATGTTTTTTTTCCTTTTTTTTAAAATTTTGAAACGTTAATATTTATAGCCGAACCTCACTCAGAATCCTTAACCTAATATAAATCAGTCCCTAAAACGAATTCTAGTTGAATTAGGAAACTTATCCAACCTCATGTCGACCTGGTTGCCCTAGGTCACCATGAGACCAACCTCATGTCGACCTGGTTGCCCTAGGTCGACAAGAGACCAACCTCATGTCGACCTTGGGCTGCCTAGGTCAACATGAGGCATGCTCATGTCGACATGAGTCCAACCACATGTCTATTTGGGCTGCCATATTGACATGAGGCATGCTCATGTCTCCCCGACCGGCCTAATTCGAATTAGTATTGCCTTTTTTTAACTTATGGACCGAAAGGTTTAATTTGGGCTGATTCAACTTGATTTTAGGGCTTTACAATTCAATTTATGATTCTTAAATCAAAACCGAGTTCTTTAAAAATTATAAATTAGGTTTAAATATATTAAAGTTGGATAAAATTTATTTTGATATCCTTTTATTAGGACTGTATCAAATTGGGGTCAAAATTAAGGGTCTACAAGAACCAATTTGGGCGGAGACTAAATGTGTTAAGGTTTTGTGAATTTCTATTCATGAAGAACCCAAATTTGGATTTGTCATGTGCTACCATGTACATATACATTAAAAAAATACAGAAAAGCAAGAGTAAAATAAAACAAAATAAAAAAGTCAAAGTACCAAGAAAGTTAATAATAATAATAATAATAATGTAAGTTATTATTTAATTTGGCACATGCTGTTAAAATTTTATCATTATGAAGAAGGAGGTAGTCCATAATCAAAAAAGGCCCTAACAAAGTCATCGCTTGTTGGAGGAAGGGGCATATCATCTGCCTAATGTCCAGTTGAAGAAGAAGGGCCCAAACCTCTACTGCCGTTGAAGTTCAATTAGTCATCATTTGAAAAGGGAGGAGGCATATCATGAAAATTAGTTCAGGGCCCCCTTGATGAAGAAGCATTCGGGTCCCTCGTGCCTTGAAACCAAAAGTATCGAAAGTCTCATGCCTCCTGTTGGTATAATTCTTCAAAATGGGGGGCATGTTGATGACTAGCTGCTAAATCTTCTTGAAGCTTATGGTTTTGCTCCTCGAGCATCCGCTGTGAGTCAGACAAGGAAAGGGTGAGTCCATACATTTTCATGCATGCATACAAGCATATATCATTATAGAACTGGATGGTATACCAGGTAATTCAGATCGAAGCCCTGCGGATAAGATGGTATATCTAGATAAGAGGGGCATATGGAGAAAATTATCACTGTATTGGCGTATCATACAAAGGGATAGCTCTATGACTAGGGGAACCAGCAGCCTGCAATGATCATACAAATAGTTAGAACAAATTAAGGAGAAACAACTACAGTGATAAAATGATAGATACCTGGGAAATTCCATCCCTAAAATCGCTGTGAGAATGGGAAGAAGGCTCACCCTCATCTTCCTATTTGTCTTCATCTTCTTCCTAATATTATTCCTCCTCTCCTTCCTCCAATTATATTTCTTATTCTTCACACCTGGGAAGCCCACGGATGCCAATAGGTGACACTTTAAAGTTTAGCAAATGATCTTTGATAAATTGAGCATATGGTATATTTGGCTAGACCAGGAAGTCATGAACATTGAAGCCATCATGACAGCGGGTCCAATAAGGTTCCGACATAGATATGGTGTTTAGAGCAAATGATGGAAAATCATCCAGTACTCTCTAATGATCAGGACCAATAAATTTGTCATGTACTATTTCACCCAGATACCAGCCACAAGAGACTGGACTAGCAATAATTCAATGGGAATACTACCAGGGCAATGCATCAGTCTTGCATCTAATCTAGCTATTCCTCTCTTCAGTTCTCTACTAGGCCACGTGTTAGGAAATCAAGGAGATCACTGCAAACAAAAACACGCAGCGAAAATTTTTTTTTATCTCTGATTTTCCATCAGGATCCATGCTGATCGTTTAATTCGACGAAAGTGTACAAAGAACTAACCTGTTGATGATTCGAAATAACAGTTTGGAAGAGATGCCTATATATGAAGACTTAACGTCTAGAGTGAATATAATCACTCCAGAATCCAATTCGAAATTGGATAAGGTAAGTCAAATTCAGAATCCAAATCTAATTAGGATTCTGAATATATTATCTAATAATATATATAATTGGATAAGGTAAGTAAAATTCAGAATCCAAATCTCGTTAGGATTCTGAATATATTATCTAATAATATATATATAAACGAAAATAATAATAATAATAAATATTAATATCTAATATTAATATTATTAATATTATATCCAGCCCAAAGCGCATTATTGTGTGTGACCCGATAGGCCCATATTAATTGGCAGTCAATTTAATCTCTATTAAACCAACAAGTCATAATTGGCCTCTAGTAAGGCGTTACAACTACCCAATTAATATAAGGAATGTCCAATTTGCCTAATAATAGTACATGCATTAATCCCTTTGTCACACGATATCTAGCTTGAACATAAGTCATGGTCAACGTCATACTTATATTGTCCAAACTTATGATTACTCGATCTCCAAGTAGACTGGTAAAACAAATGAAATTGATCACACTATCAATTCATTTGAGCATGGCCATGCATTTCACAGTCTCACTTATCGAGGGGCCCAAAAGATATCTCTCTCAAAGAGAGGGACAAATTCTATCTTGATTGTTCATTATCCTCTACATAATTTCTATCATATATGATCATAACTTTTATTACTATCCAGTTACGGATAATGTTTGATCATGTCAAAATATAATAGTCCTTATATTGAAATCTATGACAAGCTCAAGTCAAAGAATTAATACATAACTATCATGAGATTTACTTATGACACTAACCCATGTAGTAATCTCATGATGGGTCTATCCAATACATTGTTCTCTAACAAGTATCTATGAAATTGATTTGTATCACTATACACATAACCATCTGATGATTATCAAATCAATGTTCATACTGGTTAAGAATTATTATTTTTTATCTCTATAACAATAATAAACCAGGGACAAATATCAAAATTGTATAACATGCAAACAAACAATAATGATAATAAAACCTCATTTATTAATAATGAATGTATAACATAAAGATCCAAATAAATGGCCTAGGGCACATACACTAACACCACGTTCACCTGTAGAAATGTAAAAAGGTAACTTATTTTGATCATATGTTTGATATTACTGTTAACATTTTTCTTACTTTGTTCCAAGTTAGGCAACTCATGTGGTAGCGATGAGAGTGTATGTGGTGACTTTGGGGCACTTCCTTGTGGCCTGATAATGTTTTGAATCCTCCCCAAGTTATGCTCATATGCCCAAACCTGCACTCTAGTAATGCTTTTGAATGTTTAGTGGCTTTTAGCAATGATGCTTGGATTTGGCATAGAAAATTAAGACATGCTAATATGAATCAATTACATTGTCTATGCAAAGAAGAACTTGCAGATGGACTCCCCAAAATGAAATTTAATAATGATAAAATTTGTGAACCTTGTTAATTTGGAAACAACATAAGAGTTCCTTTAAAGCTAACAATTAAGTAAGCATATATAGACCTCTAGAACTAATTCATTTAGATTTGTTTAGACTAAATAGTGCTACTAGTTTAGGTGGGAAGTTGTATGCACTTGTACTCATTGATGATTACTCAAGGTTTACATGGATTAATTTCTTAGCTCAAAAGAATGATGCTTTTGACCATTTTAAAATATTTGGAAAAATAGTTCAAAATGAAAAAGGCTATGTAATAACATCCATTAGTATTGATCATAGCAAAGAATTTGAAAATGAAAACTTTGAAAATGTTTGTAATGAACTTGGTATGTCACAATTTTTCAGCTCTTAGAACACCACAACAAAATGGTGTGGTTGAAAGGAAAAATAGAACTTTGGTAATGGCTAGAACAATGCTCAATAAGTATAAATTAACTTCTTACTTTTGGGCGGAAGACATTAATACCACTTGTTATATTGCAAATTATATGTTCAAAAGACCTTTGATAAACAAAACTTCTTGTGAGCTATGGAATGGATGAAAATCCAAAATTTCATAGCTTAGATTATTTAGATGCAAATGCTTCATATTAAATACCAAGGACAACCTTGGAAAATTTTCATCCAAATTAAATGAAGGTTTATTCATAGGGTATTAATCTTTTAGTAAAGCATATATAATATTTAATATGAGAACTCTAGTAGTTGAAGAATCTATGCATATTATCTTTCATGAATCTTCTATGATTGATCATGAAAAAGATAGTGTACTTGATGATTTTGTAGGAATATTTGAAGGGCTTGAAATAAACAATGATACGAAGGAATACAATGATGAGCTAGAACAAATTGTGGAACAAGATGAGACTCAAGAACCACCCAAAGAGTGGCATTATCAAATGGATAATCCAAAAGAACTCATCGTCGGTGACACTTCAAAGGGAGTATCTACTAGATCCAAACATAAATATTTAGATTCTAATGTTACTTTAAGTTGTCAAATGGAGCCAAGGACGATTGAGGATGCTCTTAGTGATGAATATTGGGTGATTGCCATGCAAGATAAATTTAATCAATTTGAGAGAAAACAAAGTTTGGAACCTTGTTTCTAGACCTAGTGATTATCAAATTATTGGTTGCAAGTGGGTGTATAGGAACAAACGTGATGAAGATGCTCTCATCACTAGAAACAAAGATAGATTTGTAGCTAGAGGCTATAACCAAGAGTAAGGCATTGATTATGATTAGACATTTGCTCCCGTTGGTAGATTAGAAGCAATTAGAATTTTACTTGCATTTGCATGTCACATGAATATAAAAATTTTTCAAATGGATGCAATAGTACATTTTCAAATGGCTTTATTAATGAAAAAGTTTATGTTGAACAACCTCCAGGGTTTGAAGATTATCATTTACCAATTCATGTTTTTAAATTAACCAAGGCATTGTATGGGTTGAAACAAGCTCCAAGAGCTTAGTATGAAAGACTTAGTGCTTACTTATTGGAAAATAGTTTTCAAAAAGTCAAAGTTGATACTACACTTTTGTTAAAAAGAAATTGTATAACATCTTAATACTAAAAACAAGCATAGATGACATTATATTAGGTGCTACTAATGAATATTTATGCCAAGAGTTTGCCTCTTGTCCATCTAAAGAATTTGGAATGGGCATGATGGGTGAACTTAAGTTCTTCCATTGTATACAAGTAAAGCAATGTATGGATGGTATTATCTTCAACAAAGAAAAATATATAAAGGACCTTCTCAAGACATTTGGCGTGGATGGCTCCAAAGTAATCAAGACTCCAATGAGCACATCTTTAAAGTTGGAAAAATATGAAGTTGGTAAGAAAGTCGATGAAAATAAATATCAAGATATTATCGGATAACTTCTTTAACTTACCACTTTTAGACCCAATATAATGTATAGTATTTGTTTGTGTGCTAATGTAATATCCTTTGACAATTCTTATATAAAAACTATCAGAGAATGTTATTCGATATACTATCCATGCTCCAATCAATTCATAAAAAATTCTCTTCCAACTAATAAAAATTTTCAAATAATAATACAATCTTTATAATACAACACTTATAGGTCCAACATTTAGGCCATTCTCCAATAATCCAAATACTAGTTACAAACCGAAAAACTATCATAAGTTTGTCAAATCAATTGATTCTATAATACATTCCTTTCTTTAATAATCATTCACTAGAATTCTCAAACCTCATCCTTTAAATACATATATTCCTTTCATTTTTACAAATTTGTACAATCTCTCAAATAGTCAAACTAATTATATATATACATTTTATAACTTATGAGTAAAATATATAAAAGATCTTTATATGTACTATAAGTAATTTCTTGAGATTCTTAATTCCACTTCTTAACTTGCTCCGATGTCCTGATACCTGCGTGTCAGAAAATAATTCTAACACCCTAAGCAAAGCTTAGTAGTGCATGTATAAACATATTTTGTCACTTAATATTAAGAAAAATACTTTTGAAAATATAGTAATAACACTTAGTTTTAAGAAATATTTCAATATATTAACTAATTTAAATAACAAACCAACATAATATTCTGATTACACAAAATAATAGCTTTAACTTTATAAAAGTCATCATGCTATACTATACTTTCGGTACTGTAACTTTTCTCTTTATGAATCATTTTATTTAAGACTTGCTTTCTAATTTGATAACATCGGTCACAATACGCTTATTTTGTTTTTCAATAAGTCTTACTTTTCAATTTCACATATAGGATAATTCATTCAATCTATAATTTTCAACACTTAAATTTAGTATTATACTTTGGAGTACTTTGTATCTTATATCATTATATACACTTTCAATCATTACAACACTTATAAAGTTATTGATTAATTCAATACCTTGAGCATAACATTTCCATTCCGTGCATTAGAACTTTCACTTGTAAACAATAATATATATATTAACAATCACTTTTACATTGTAACACAGTAAGTCAATTTCAAGTAATTGACTTATATTATTATTTTGCATTTCTTCCATTATTCACAACTATCATGTTCACATATATTTTCAATTTAGATATCTTCATTAAATATGCCCATACATACTAAACTCAGATCATAGGTTTGGATAACATGTTAGTGTAGCAATCTTAATGCCAAATCTCAAGAATGTATAATGGCAATTATTCCCACTGTCACTGATAACACAATGTGTCCATTAATGGCACGAGGTGCCCACTATCACTATGGCTATCCTTCCTCTGGTTAGCTATTCAATGCAAAGCTAGATATAAAATTAGTATGGTTTGGGCAATTCATTAGTTTTGATTAACACTGAATTATTTATATCATTTCACTACATTTAGTATGATATATATTTGTCACATATCTAAAGTTTATCGCACTTTTTTATAATTTTAACACATAAACATGAATTCTCAACACAAAAGTAAGAAACATATACATATTAGCCTCATACTAAGTCTGTATATCACAAATACAAGCAAAAAATATTATTTAGGTACCCCACGGTCGTGGCATCATAACCCCACGCCCGTGGGATACCAAATGAAGTTGTCCAATGACTTTGGAGACCCCACGGTCGTGGCATTAAAGGGCCACGACCGTGGCATTAAAGGGCCACGACCGTGGCATTGAAATTGATTATGTTTTATCAAAATTCTTAAAGAAATAGTCAAGCTTTCAGCCCCACGGTCGTGGCTCTCATTTGCCACGACCGTGGCATTGATTTTGGGTCTATTTTCGGAGCAATTCTTCCTCCAACAGTTCAAACTTTGATGCCAAGCCCATGGCACCTTTAAGCCATGCCCGTGGCATCCCAAAATCATGTATTCTGCACTTTTAACTTCGTTAAACACAAACATATTGAAGATATAAAATAATAATGTATCAAACTCAAAGTTTTGACATAAAAAGAATTCATATCAAATATTTTACTACTACTTCACTCAATCAAACTTTCAACCATTTAATATGGATAAAAACAACATCAAACCACTCAATTCTCATAAAGGTTGAGTTAAGAATCAAACCCATGATATAAAAGTTATTTTTTCACTCATCAATCCATTTAATAAATACTTTCAAGAAATATATCATTAAACATAACTCAATCATTCAATTAAAACATTAAAACTCATAAAAATTCATATATTTGCAAATTATAAATCAAAAGCACATACCTCTTCAAAATTCCTCTTTCTCTTTCTTTCTCTCTCTTTCGCTTTGATTACTTATTGATAATCTTGCCTTTTCTAGCTTATTCTTCTAAAAATCTTTACCTATATGTGATTTTCTCTTAATCCTTGATTAATTTGATGAAAGGAAGAAAAAATAGAGAGAAGATGGTGATGAAGTTAGAAGATGGCGTAGAAGATGGAGAGGAAATAAGAAATTTCTACACACACAGACATACACACATATATATATATATAATATTTTTAATCAAGTGAGGGAATGCTCATAATAACTATGGTGCACCCTCATTCTTAACCGTTGATTCTAAATCGAGTTTTAATCTCGTAAAACCGTAAAAATAATCTCTTCAGTAAATTTTTGAGATATAGAATTTACTATTCTCTACTTCTAGCATTTATCTACAATAATTTTGTCACTATACACTATCAATTTTTTAATATTAGTTAAAAAGTTTTCCATTTAAAATCTTTACCATTACAATTCTCCCCAGTAAAGAAATTTTATCCTCGAAATTTACATGTTATGGCAATAAGCCATCTAATTTTTAAATAGTCTCAAATCTCACATAAAATCTATTATTTTATTAACTTACATAACTTTTATTTATATCTGATATCAATCAATGTAACACTTTTAGAATAATCTTAATATAGAACTGTAGAAGATTCAGCTCAACACACTTACACTGTTAAAGTTCAATTCTGTAATTGCCTTTATTTCTCTTTAGATATTTTTTAATATAATTTGTATCATTACATTCCACTGTTATATATATATATCTCTTTCTTTCTCTTATATACTAAACTTTAAATCCTAGTTCCTGATAGTGGGTCACTGATGGCAAGTAAATGTCCACGGTATCAATATGGCCAAAGGCCCACTATGGCATGAATGCCCACTGTATGTGATGTAACAGAGTGTCCACTGAGAGAAAGGAACCAAAGGTCCTCTATGACGCAAAGCGTCCACTGATAGCATAGATGCCAATATCACTGGGACATATATAAAAAATGTCCTCTATGGCACAGAGTGCCCACTTTCAATATGACATAAAATGCCCACTATCATTTATAATATTTACCCTTAAGCTAATCCAGAAGCTAGATTTAACATCAGTATAATCGATCAATACATTTATTTCATTTTCGAAAATTATTGTCAATTATAATATCTTTTGGAATATAACACTTTCTCTTTAAAGTGTTTGTTTATTGCTGTGAATTTATAAGATATGAGCAATTATTCCAAACACATTTATCATATGAACAAATATACACATTATATTTGTTTTCAAATAGTTTGAATGATTTTATTTATTCATCAATCTTTATCTTTTCAAATCATTTCCATGTTTCCACTGTAATAATGAAATCTAAAAGGATTTTCACTCTTTACTTGTTAATTCTTTTCTTAACATATTAAGAATTTACAACTATTCTTTCACTTTAAGAGTACATGTACATTTATAATTTATTCTCTATGTTTAATACACACACTCACACACACACACACACATATATATATATATATTTCTAACTTGATATATTGTAACACCCTTATACCCCATATACGTATACTACATATAACCACAATTGTAATATACATATACCGGATACAGGAGTGTCACGGTTTAAATAAAACAAACCAATCTTTCCTTTTAGCAATAATATGAGAAAACTTAAAACATTTAAGTTATATTATAAAACATAACAGATAAAACATTTGTTTATTTAGCAGCGAAAAATGCAGTGGTATTCACATATATATATACATCAAAATCAATATTTACAAAACATAAAATTTATATATGTTTGGTAGTTCGTCTCTGATCTTGAAGTCCACAATTAATATTTCACAAGCCTAGACTCAACTCGGTCTAGCTGAACTCTCCGGATCTACCCTGTTACCTGCGCGATGAATCACAATTGCGCTAAGCCAACGGCTTAGTGGTACAAACCACAATAATAATATGCTTTAATATAATACCAATGTCATACATTCAAATATTATAAAAAATACATAAGGATATCATATTTCAAAACCTTACATAATATCTTATTATTCATTTGTTTCACCATTCATGATTCACATTTAAACAAAGACAAGCATGGGCCTAAAAGAAACTAATATGCCATTCAACTTTCAGAGTTAATGTTTTGGTTCAATTACCACATTTATCATCATCCCAACTAGGCATCAAGGATTAGGCCCAACCAAGCTTCAAGGGAAGCGAGACCAAACGCAACCCAGCTTCAAGGGTTTGTAACATCCCAACTAGGCTTCAAGGACTAGACCCAACCAAGCTTCAAGGGGAGTTAAGCATGCTAAACTTCAACCCAACTTGGCTTCAAGGATCAAGCCCAACCCAGCATCAAGAGTTTGTTACTATTAGGCATGCCACCAACAACAAAACTCTAAAAATTGAATAACATACTAGGCACACAATTCTTTCATTATTTCATTATCAATTCCATTCTCATTTTCTCATAATCATTTAGGCAACCATGCCTCAATTATTTCAGTTGCATCATTATAGCCAACAATAATGGCTTCACATCTCATCATTAAAGTATACATAACCAATTGCATTGGACATACATTTTGAATGATCATCATATCTTTCACATTATGCAAATCATAACATTAATCAAATGTATCAACAATGTAATAGATTACTTAACATATTTACAACCAACTTTGTTAAGTCCCAAAGTCATGTAAATGTATGCAATCAATCAAAGTTTGTACTTACCTCAAGAGCAACTCACACAACACAAAACTCCTCTTCCAAGAATCCTTCAACACTTGGATTAGGGCAACTCAATCTCTTCAAAACCTAATCCAAAAGGGATAATACACACACACTTAAAGATACACATGAGATAATAAGTCTAAGAACCAACTAGGGCAAACTCTACACATGACACGCTCAACAACACGGGCGTGGCCCTAACCATGCCCTAAACTCACAACACAGAAGCTTTGACACGCTCAGTGACATGGGCATGTCACTGGCCGTGTCAATCCTCCCTCAACACAGTAGGTATGACACGCTCAGTGACATGGGTATGTCACTGGACGTGTCAATCCACCAACATCACAGTAGCTGTGACACGCTCAGTGACATGGGTGTGTCATTGGCTGTGTCAATACTACCATCATCATAGAAGCTGTGACATGCTCAGTGACATGGGCGTGTCACTGGTCATGTCACCCATCCAGAAAATAGAACCATTGACATGCCTAAAGACTTGGCTGTGTTCATGGGCGTGTCAGGCCAAAAATCTTGATTCCTGCAACAACAACACCACATCCAACAAACCTCTTTCTTTCACCATCTTCCACTCCAAACAAACTTAAACCAAACACATCAATAAACCATAATAACTTGCAAAAACACCAAAATAACTCAATACATACATCAAACACAAATCACAACCATAACATACACAAAACACAACACTTGCTCTTCCAACACCAAACTTAACCTTTCCTTCAAACCAATCCCAAAATCAACACCAATAAGATCGAACACTCTAAAATGCACCAAAATAAAGTATACACATACCATCAACAATTAAACACCAAACTCAAACACACAAACTTAAAAGAAAACCAAGGAATCAAGTGGAAAACTTACCAAAAGTGATGAAAACCCTTAGAATTCCAACTTGATCACTTGAAACACCCTTCAATCTTGAGTTTGGATGAGCAAAATCTCTCTTTCCTCTCTTGCTATGGAGATAGCCGGCCAACAAAGAAAGAAGAAGAAGAAGATGAAGAAAGAAGAGCAAAGTCAACTACTCACAACCTCTCTTAACCACTCAACCTTCTCTTTAAATCTTAACCAAGTAATTAAATATTAAAATAATCATAAATATGATCTTCCACTTATTTCAATTTCCATTTAAAAATAATTAATAAATCTCATTTTGACCTTAATTAAATGTTGACTCGTATATGTTGTATATATCTCCATATATACAACATATACACACTCCTCTTTCCTTTCTTATCTTCCCACTTAAACATTTATACAATTATAACATTTAATCCAAATACAACAATAAATATTCCAAAAATTTTAGGGTATAGTTTGGGATATTACATCTATAATACATCATTTCACTAGAAGGGTTAAACTACCTTCAAATCTCACTACATTCTTTTCTTTTTACATTATCAATTCCTTTCTTTCTATTGTAATCAATTAGTATCAATTAACTCTTTAACACTACTATATATAATCTATAAATTGTCTTTAATCACTAAATAATGTTAATATCATGTATTTCATAAGTACACAATATGTAAATCTCACATTCTTACTTTCATTACTTAATCAATTTGTATATACACCTCTTTGTTTTCTTTATCTTGCTCTTTAAACTATGTAAAATCATCAATGATTCATCAATATATCATTCTTCTTACCTAGCTTTGGAAATTATCTTATTTCTTCATGAATGATATTAAATCCACTAATCACTTGTAATCATTTTTTATCTTTGCTCTAACTTTACACTTATTTTAAATACCCAATTACATTTATCCATTCTTTTCTCAAGTTTTCTTCACATCTAATTTTCATCATTTAATGGATTGATTTCATTTAAATCTTATAAGAAATCTTTCATCAATTATAACTGTCTCCAAGATGTATTCAATAATTCACTACTAATTCCACCCATAAATTCTACTCTGTGAAAGTATAAGAAGGTAGAAATATGCATGTCTATAGGAATGATCATGTATCTCACTGTTGGGATTTCTTCTCAAAGATTGAAGAATAGAAATTTGCACAAACATACGCATGACTATACAAATGATCATGCATGTCTCTACTAGAATTTTCATTTCATGATTTAATCAATAAGTTATCAATAATTCAACTCAAACAAATTGAGGAAACAAGATCCAACTATTCAAAGCACAATCAAATTCAAATCTAAACTTCCATAAACCTAAAATCTTTCAAAACCTTATTTTCTTCCACAACCTTATATCAACTCATAAATGATTCAATGATAAATTTAATCATTGATCCAATTAATAATATACATTTACATATTGCAAGAATAACTTTACTATCATAGAAGTAAAGTTTTATACTAGTATTTTTCACAATTATTTAATACACCATATCTTTCACAAGTAATGGTGTTTTATCAATTCACAAATCTCTTTTCATTATAAAAATCAAGATCAATTCAATAAATGGCAAAATAAGTATTATATAAGTACTAATCTCTTTAAAATACTCTTCCATCACTTTTCCTTTCAATATTTTGTTTTGATGATGTTTTAGAAGAAAATAGAAGACACTATAAATCTTTAAATAAGTTTTAGCACTTTTATCCAAAATACTCACTTATACAATAGTTTTGATGCATTCACTTTCTTTAATCTAACTATCACTTCAATTCTTAATGTCGAAACATTATAAAAAAAATTATTTTTGACACTTTAAAACTCCATTATCCATAATTCACACTCAAATTACAGCTTGAATTCATTTCGAGCTATAAGGGTATTTTCATAATTTCTTACCTCTTCGAAATCTTTTTCTAACATACAGATATTATCCATACTCAGATTTAATTTTACTCTTATTAAGGCTTATTTAACCTTATCACTATTAGTTCCAAATGTTCAAGCTGCAAATAATATCATAATCAATCCAATTTACACTCATATATTAACTTAATGCAGAAAATTAATACTTAAAATTTTAAAGCATGACAATTCTCATTCTCATAAAAAATTTCATTCTCGAAATTTATCTATCTGTCATAATTCAATCCTCAGATTCCAATAAATTATTACACTGCCACCGTGTTACTTCGACATATCTCTTTAGCAACTCTTATCTTGTTTTCTTTTCACATCCTTCTCTTTCATAAATAGATCTAATGCTTTCCAAACAATACGAATTCTCAATCAATTCTTAGAAAACATTCTACTGCCATAAACATATGGAATGTCAATTATATCAAGCACATATCCACTTATTCAATTCACATAACTTAGAAAATTGCATTTCACTTCTCCCATAACTCCACATACTAGAAACGCCTAAACCACGCTCTGATACCACTAAATGTAACATCCTCTGACAATTCATACATAAAAACTATCAGAGAATGTTATTTGATATACTATCCGTGCTCCAATCAATTCACAGAAAATTCTCTTCCAACTAATAAAAATGTTCAAAAAATAATACAATCTGTATAATACAACACTTATAGGTCCAACATTTAGACTAATCTCTAATAATCCAAATACTATTTACAAACCGGATAACTATCATAAGTTTGTCAAATCAAATGATTATATAATACATTCCATTCTTTAATAATCATTCACTAGAACTCTCAAACTTCATCCTTTAAATACATATATTCCTTTCATGTTTACAAATTTGTACAATCTCTCAAACAATCAAACTAAATTATATATATACATTTTATAACTTATGAGTACAATATATAAAAGATCTTTATTTGTAATATAAGTAATTTCTTGAGATTCTTAATTCCACTTCTTAAACTTGCTCCGATGTCATGATACCTGCGTGTCAGAAAACAATTCTAACAGGCTAAGCAAAGCATAGTAGTGCATGTATAAACATATTTTGTCACTTAATATTAAGAAAAATACTTATAAAAATATTGTAATAAAACTTAGTTTTAAGAAATATTTCAATATATTAACTAATTTCAGTAACAAACCAACATAATATTCTGATTACACAAAATAATAGCTTTAACTTTATAAAAGTCATCATGTTATACTATACTTTCGGTACTGCAACTTTTCTCTTTATGAATCATTTTATTCAAGACTTACTTTCTCATATGATAACATTGGTCACAATACACTTATTTTGTTTTTCAATATGTCTTACTTTTCAATTTCACAAATAGGATAATTCATTCAGTTTATAATTTTCAACACTTAAATTTAGTACTATACTTTGGAGCACTTTGTATCTTATATCATTATATACACTTTCAATCATGACAACACTTATAAAGTTATTGATTAATTCAATACCTTAAGCATAACATTTCCATTCCATGCATTAGAACTTTCACTTGTAAACATTAATATATATATTAACAATCACTTTAACATTGTAACACAGTAAGTCAATTTCAAGTAACTGACTTATATTATTATTTTGCATTTCTTCCATTATTTACAACTATTTTCACATATATTTTCAATTTAGATATCTTCATTAAATATGCCTATACATACTAAACTCAGATCATAGGTTTGGATAACATGTTAGTATAACAATCTTAATGCCAAAACTTAAGAATGTATAATGGCAATTATGCCCACTATCACTGATAACACAATGTGTCCATTAATGGCACGAGGTGCCCACTATCACTATGGCTATCCTTCCTCTGGTTAGCCATTCAATCCAAAGCTAGATATAAAATTAGTATAATTTGGGCAATTCATTAGTTTTGATTAACACTGAATTATTTATATCATTTCACTAGTACAATACTTTTATCAACATTTAGTATGATATATATTTGTCACATATCTAAAGTTTGTCACTCTTTTTCATACTTTTAACACATACACATGAATTCTCAACACAAAAGTAAGAAACATAAACATATTAGCCTCATACTAGGCCTGTATATCACAAAATATAAGCCAAAAATATTATTTAGGCACCTCACAGCTGTGGCATTACAATCACACGCCTGTGGGATACCAAATGAAGTTGTTCAATGAATTTCGAGACCCCATAGTAGTGCCATTAAAGGGCCACGACTGTGGCACTGAAATTGATTATATTTTATCAAAATTATTAAAGAAACAGTCACACGTTTAGCCCCACGGTCGTGGCACTCACTTGCCACGACCGTGGCATTGATTTTGGGTCTGTTTTTGGAGCAATTTTCGTCCAACAGTTCCAACTTTGATGCCATGCCCATGGCACCTTTAAGCCACGCCCGTGGCTTCCCAAAATCATGTATTCTGCTCTTTTAACTTCGTTAAACACAAACATATTGAAGATATAAAATAATATTGTATCAAACTCAAAGTTTTGGCATAAAAAGAATTCATATCACATATTTTACTACTACTTCACTTAATCAAACTTTCAACCATTTCATATGGATAAAAACAACATCAAACCACTCAATTCTAATAAAGGTTGAGTTAAGAATCAAGCCCATCATATAAAAGTTATTTTTTCACTCATCAATCCATTTAATCAACACTTTCAAGAAATATATCATTATACTTAACTCAATCATTCAGTTAAATCATTAAAACTCATAAAAATTCATATATTTGCAAATTATAAATCAAGAGTACATACCTCTTCAAAATTCCTCTTTCTCTTTCTTTTTCTCTCTTTCCCTTTGATTACTTATTGATAATCTTTCCTTTTCTAGCTTATTCTTCTAAAAATCTATACCTATATGTGATTTTCTCTTAATCCTTGATTAATATGTTGAAAGGAAGAAGAAATAGAGAGAAGATGGTGATGATGTTAGAAGATGGCGTGGAGGATGGAGAGGAAATCAGAAATTTCTACACACACATATATATACACACATATATATATATATAATATTTTTAATCAAGTAAGGGAATGCTCATAATAACTATGGTGCACCCTCATTCTTAACCGTTGATTCTAAATCGAGTTTTAATCTTGTAAATTTGTAAAAATAATCTCTTCAGTAAATTTTTGAGATATAAAATTTACTATTCTCTACTTCTGGAATTTATCCACAATACTTTTGTTGCTATAAACTATCAATTTTTCAATATTAATTAAAAAGTTTCCTGTTTAAAATTTGGACCATTACAGCTAAAATTCAATCATGCCCTAAAGAATCACATTTAAATGACACCAACAGAATTTAAAAATATTTGAGTAGAGCATTGCATTTAGGTCTTTGGTATCATAGAAATACATTATTTGACATTTTAGGATTTTCATATGCAGATTATGCTAGTAGCATATTTGTAACTCCCCTTCCCGACCTACGAATAAGCCGGGGAGGAATGTCGCATCGGGATGCGAGCTCTGGTTACAATGTCTTAATTAAGAATTCTTATGAAAATTTTTTTGAAAAATTGGGCGGAGTTTCCCCTAAAAAGTGGGGTTCCCAAGTGTCATAAAAACTGATTTCTTAAAAAAAAAACACTTTTGTTCACAAATCACTTAGAAATTGAAACTTTCCCTTGGCTCTTTTAGAAGAAGCCCACGTCAATGGAGTCCCAAAATGAAGATAATGGAGTTTTCTAGGTGTTAGGCATGTGTCTTATGCTTTAAGATAAAAATTAGATGTTAAATAATTATTTAATTAATTTATTTATTATTTTTAACTTGAATGGTCTTGATTTATCCACCAAAATTGAACAAATGGCCATGATTTGGCCACTTGAAAGTTACTTTTCCTTCTTTATAATTTTGGTCCTCAAATTGGTTCTATTTATAAAATTGCCACTCTGGTGGAAATGACCAAAATGCCATTGTTGCAAAATCATTCGTAACTTTCAAACCGTGCGTATTCGGGAAAAATTGTGCGCCACCGTTACAACCCGATAAATCCCGAGAACACATCTATTACATCCATTATGGACACTATTAAGAAAAACGACGTAACTTTTTGAAAAAGTATCTTTAGGTCCTTAGCGTCTTAAAAAAATTTCAATTAGGTCCCGTCAGCTCCACTGTATTCACCAATTTCATATTTGACTATCTCGAGCCTCTATTTGACCACTCGTTCATGTCCTCCTTGTCTATTACTCGACTGTCTAGCCTTTGGAATGTGACAGTTCTACCCTCCTTAATTTAAGTTTCGCCCCGAAACTTGCTTGCTCATACATGTAAATACATTGTTCATATAACTAATAACAGTCATACATATATATATATACTTAAAACACAAATTTTAAATTTACATACCTTCCTTTTCTTCTTTTGTTTTATTCTCCTCTACCCTCATATAATATACTCTAGCTAGTGCTCTTGATTCGGGGCGATCTACTGATTCCGAGTACGTTCCTGCTTGGTTGTTACTACTTGCTCTACTTCTGCCTATGCTTCAGCCTATAACTCTACTTCCAATTACAGATGGTTGTTCCTGTGCAATGGGTACTGTTGTAACTTTCTTTGGGCAATCCCTTCTCAAATGCCCCTTTCACCACGGCCCCAACATACTCCATCTATTGCAAACCAACAATCTCCTAGATGTTTCTTTCCACAAATATCACAGGTTGGATATTCCATTCTATTAGTTGCTGCCGAACTCACCATTGGTGAAGTTAAATAACCTGACCTCTGTACTATTCCCTGGCTTTGTATTTGTCGTAGGAGTCCAGAAAATCCACTCCTAGATTTCTTACTAGCAGGCTGATAATTACTTGGGGTTCTCTGAACCTGTTTCCTTTTTTGTTGGATTTTCTATTGACAGCTCTTCAGATTCACTTGTACCTTCTCAACATCTAGTGCTTTAGCTACTAATCTTGAAAATTCAATATTCTGCAGCACTACTAATTGGATCTTAATTTCATCATTAAGTCCTTCCAAAAATTTCTCACATCGTTCAGCTTCAGTTTCTATTAACTTCCTCCCATACTTACTGAGGCGCATAAATTCTTTCTCATACTCTAATACCGTCATTCTACCTTGCTTCAAATGGATGAACTCATTGTGCCTTGCAGCTAAATATGCATCAGTGATATATCTCTTTTAGAACTCGCTTCTGAAAAATTCCCAAGTCTGTTGTTCTAGTGGAACCCGTTGCTGAGTGGTATCCCACCATATGTATGCCTCCTCCGTCAGGAGTGACATAGCACAAATTACTCTTTCTTCCGGAGTGCATCGAAGCTGGTCAAGAACTCTAATGATACTATCTAACCAATATTTTGCTTCCTCAGATCCCTCTTCATGACCAGCCTTAAACTCTTTTGTACCATATTTCCTTAGCTTCTCAATCGGGGGTTTCCTATCCCCCTCAGCAGTAGGGCCCCTTCCGGCCATTTGTTGGAATGCTGCTGCTATCTACCTAAGGTAAGTTTATGGACCGGGTACTTCGGCTGCTGCTAGCCCTAGTCCTGGACCATGGGCTTCCTCAACACCTATTGGTGTGGAGGCTTGGGATTCTGTCTCCTGTTCCATAGCTTGTTGTGAGTTTAGAGACATCCTACAATATAAAAGTAATCAGCAGTCTGCACAGCTCGACATATAACCTTTTTCCTATATGGCATGTACATTAGACTCAATAACTCATGCTTAATTATTCTCGACTCTTTCTTATTTCACAAACATAATTTCATATATAACTATTTCACAAATACCATAACTACTATAGGGTATCCCGTTTTACATTGCTAATGGCCACTCCCAACATAAAACATATATCCTCCTATATTTTCCTCTTCCTATCTAAAGTCTTTCTAACTCACTTCATTTACTATCTCTTGATATCCTAATTATCATACACTTTCCTATGTCTAACCGCCCAGGAACGGCTAAACCAATGCTCTGATACTACAATTTGTAACACCCCTTCCCGACCTAAGAATAAGCCAGGGAGGAATGTCACATCGGGATGCGAGCTCTGGTTACAATGTCTTAATTAAGAATTCTTATGAAAATTTTTTCGAAATATTGGGCGGAGTTTCCCCTAAAAAGCGGGGTTCCCAAGTGTCATCAAAACTGAATTTTTTTTTTAAAAAAAAAACATTTTTGTTCACAATTCAACTCAAGAACACTCCCAATAATAATCTCCCTTATATCCTCAACTACACCCTGCAAGAAAATTTCACACTTCTATATTGTTTCTCAAGATTGCATAACATTTGCTAAGTTTCATTACCATACTACTGTTTATTCTCTGGTTACATACACCATAATACTTAATATGTTTAACAAACCTTTACAATAGATATAACGTACATGCCATACTACTATTTTAAGTCAAAAGTCCTACCCTATTCGCCGTCGAGCTGATGCGGGCCGCTGCAAAAATGCTGATCTTCTATCCACTACCTGCGAGTTAGACATATAACTCGCTGAGCAACTTATTGCCCAGTGGGTACTTTAACCATTGCCGAATATAAATAGTGCAAGGAAGGTTATTGAAACACATATAAAAGTAGAATACAACATAATTAAACTATTTTCATACAATCATCATATTTATATTTTCTAATTAAGTTAAGATTCACATTCTATATGTAAACAACATGTAATATAACTTCATTATAATTACGAGTTAATCTGCTCCACTAGGTAATTATGAATACACCGATCTCGAAATGAGGCCTCGTATAGAGTTATGCGTGGTCTTGACCTCACACGACTAATTGCCATGGTCTTGGTCTCACACGATATGGAATATACAACATAACTGCGTGGTCTTGGTCTCACACGACTAGTTGTCATGATCTTGACCTCACACGATATAATTGCGCGCGCGTAAGTAATATCCAGACCGAAGCCGTTAAGACAGTACTGTCGATAGGATGGCATGCCAAACCCCCATTCCAGACCTGTTTTACCCATTTACCGAGTAGAGCATATATAACATTTCATATATACCCATTCACTTCGTATATATACCACATATTCTCCATGTATATACAATATATACTTACACAAATACCACATATACTCACATATGTATCATATGTATTCACATATATACCATATACAAGCATATATATACCATATATACACGTATTCCCCACGTATATACCTTATCTATATATTCACATGATAACGAACATGTATTCCATCACGTGACTTTTATCACGGTTATGAAATTCAGATTGATTTTCTCCTCTTTTCCATCTAATTTATTCTTCATATTCATACTTAAACTCAATACCAAAAATAAAATGATAAAACACCCACACCAAGTTTTTGACCAAGTTAATAATGAAAAATTACCATATGAACAATAAACTCTGGTTCTTGACCCAACTTGATCCTTGTTTTAGAAAATTTGTATAAAATAATCCACTTGGCTAAAAACTCAAAAATTTTTATGGAATTTAGTTTTGTATCTTAAAATCATTCCTTTAAAATTTATATCAAACTGGACACAAAATCTTGGTCAACTAGTTCACCCAACCAGACTGCTCCAGTTGCCCTGCATCCTGGCGGCAGTTCTGAATTTTGTGAATTCCGTAAATTAAATTCAATCAATGTGGTTCCAAATTATTTTTCTCAAATACTGGACTCACTAAACAACAACATATCCAAAATTCAATTGGATATTATTTTTCTACATTTTATTAAAAATCAAGAAAGATGGCTGTCTCAGTCAAGGTACCTGATGGAGCAGGTCTAATAAAAATAATCTTTCCAAACTCATAACTATTCCAAATTCAACTCAACATATTTTTCAGTCATTCTAGACTCATTGAGACACAACATATCAAAAATTCAACTCAACATAATTTTTCTATATTTAATTAAAAATCATACAAGTCACAGCATTTTACTAATTGTAAAACAGAAAAATTTCAAAAGGAGTTCAATGGTTAAAGTGCCAAACCTTACTATTTCCTCCTTAATTTCCTATGAAATTTAACATCACATATACAAAGGTAATAACCCTAGGTATAGACATAGTCTTATCTTATGATTTTTCTAATGGTTGCTAGCTTATTTTCACCATTAAACACCATTTCTATTCATTCTCCAACTATTTTGCTATTCTCCATCATATTCATCAACTTTCTACTATTTTACCTAATTAAACATGACTTTAAGTCCTTCCATACAAAGCCTAATACTCAAATTAAATGAAAGAGAAGAAGTTAGCTTGAAGAATTACCTTAATTTCTCTTGAAAAAAAAACTTGATAAATCACTTAGAAATTGAAACTTTCCCTTAGCTCTTTTGGAAGAAGCCCACGGCAATGGAATCCCAAAATGAAGATAATGGAGTTTTCTAGGTGTTAGGCATGTGTCTTATACTTTAAGACAAAAATTAGATGTTAAATAATTATTTAATTAATTTATTTATTATTTTTAACTTGAATGGTCTTGATTTATCCACCAAAATTGAACAAATGGCCATGATTTGGCCACTTGAAAGTTACTTTTCCTTCTTTATAATTTTGCCCCTCAAATTGGTTCTATTTACAAAATTGCCACTCCTGTGGAAATGACCAAAATGCCCTTGTTGCAAAATCATCCGTAACTTTCAAACTGTGCGTATTCAGGAAAAATAGTGCGCCACCGTTATGACCGGATAAATCCCGAGAACACATCTATTACATCCATTATGGGCACTATTAAGAACCGACGTAACTTTTTGGAAAAGTACCTTTAGGTCCTCAGCCTCTTAAAAAAATTTCAATTAGGTCCCGTCAGCTCCACTGTGTACACCAATTTCATATTTGACTATCCCGAGCCTCTATTTGACCACTTGTTCATGTCCTCCTTGCCTATTACTCAACTGTCTAGCCTTTGGGATGTGACAATATTTGATAGAAAAAGCAAGACCATTGCATGCCATTTCCTTGGTGATAGAAACAAGTGTTAGTTGCTCATCTACCTCAAAAGTCGAATATGTTGCATGTTTCTATTGCACACAAGTTTTATGGATGAAGCAACAATTGCGAGATTATTGTAAAACATTTGATCACATTTGTATTAAATATTATGCGATTCCAAAAAATCCAATTCAACATTCTAGGTCAAAACATATAGATATTAGGCATCATTTTTTGAGAGACAATGCTTAAAATCAAAATGTTGTCATAGAATTCATTGACACTCGAAATCAGCTTTCTGATATCTTTACAAAACCCACGAATTAAGAAAGAATGAATTTTATAAACAACATATTGGGATGATTGATGGAAGCACTTGGAATTGACTAATTCTTTCTTTCAATGATAAAATTAGAATTGCATGAAAAATATATATGTTTTACATGATCTAATTTCTCATTCACATCTATTTTGATCAGTCATTAAGGCCACAAATTTAGATCAATTTTTTATACCTACTCGGTTTGCCCATACCACAAGTGAGCTGGCTTAACCAAGCACACTGTGACATAATCTGACCATACCATAAAGTTTTTTGTATCACCTTAGCATATTGAGACCTGGTCCAACCGAGCTTCTTCAAAAAATTTTAACCATTTTGCTGATGGATATTTAGTTTGTTTAGGCCTCAATGTTTAAGCTCAGGATAAGACAGTTCGACCGGATTGATTGAGCTTCGACTGGGAAGGCTCAAAATTTTTAAAAATTCTAGCCATTGGAAACTCTTTTAAAAGTTTACAAACTTTCTCCAACCACTATAAATGACTAGTTTGACCCCCAAACTATATATAAACCAACTTGTACTCAAAATTTATGATTTTTTTAAGATTTAAATTCACTCTTAAACACTCAAATTCCATAAAACACCACCAAATCATTCATCATCCTCTATATTTCAAGTTCCCCTCCCTCAATGGCTCTAAAAGACTCTCATAAGAAGAAGGCCTCAAGACAAAAGAAAGGGAAAGGAGTAACAACTTTTTCCATTCCTATGGTTGAAGCTCCTAAATCAATAACCCATAAACTAATACAGTTAAGCGAATAAGAGAAGAAAAGGTACAATTTAATTCTTGAAAAGAAAAAATGAGGCAAATAGAATTACCTATTTGTTTTATTTAGAATATCTTTCTGTGGAATGTGAGATAAGGGCCTACCTTTCAAATATTGGGTAGGAAAAAATAGTCTTCATTGAACAAGATTGCTTGCAATTTGAATCTTTAACCAAAGAATTTCTTGTTACATTAATGGTTGAAAAGAGAGATTTTGAACCACTAGGGCACTATGGTATAAACTTTAGACTATTCAACCAACAATACCAAATTGCTCTTGATGATTTTGCTTCTATTTGGGGATGTATGCCACTTATGATATTATTTGCCTTCAAGCTAGATGCAGGGTCTCACATATGATATTATTTGCCTTCAGGCTAGACGTTGGGTGTTACTTATGATATTATTTGCCTTCAAGGCTAGACATTGGGTGTAACAACAGACTAAAATAATATCTCTGAAATTTTAATATTATATAGGATTACTCAGCCAATGAATTTTTTTAGTTTAAATAATGATAAAGTGAGTATGGCATTGCATTAGTGATGTTTAAGTTTATGAATGATACTTGTAATGTTGGTATGATGGTATGTATGACATGAGTGTTTGAAATGTATAGAGAATTGTAATAGAGAAATGAGGCATTGTGTGCCATGGTAGAACATAGGTTGACTATGTTATTATAGTATTTACCACTAAGCTCTCAAGCTTAGCAGAGTAGTGTTTATCTCAAAGGAAGTGCAAATTGACGCATTGAAGCTTGGAGATTTAAGTGTGCCATGAGACAACCTTAGAGGGTGTTGCATACATGTATAAATTTTTGCATTATGAACTTCGATTTTGTATATTAAGTTAGTTGTGGGAAAAGTTTTATACATTGTACATTATGTATATGTGATTAAATATTTGGATATCTAATGAAGAAATGTTGGAATTTGTGAAATTTTATTTTGGAAGTGTGTTTCCAATGCATGATGCGTTTTTATTGATTTTAGGGTTTTATTGAAAATACATACAATACTCTGGCAAATTTTTCCAAGAGATTTTCTTTTACAAATTTATAAATATTTTCTTTAATATTAGAGTGAGGGTGTGAGTAGTGATTTTCATCCCCACTCCGGTATGAAATGGTTCTTGCGACTTCGGTACTATTAGGCTCAAGGCCTTAGAGAACAAGGGCCTAAACCTAAAGAAAATGGAATCCCCACCTAGACGGGCTGGGAAAAAGAAAGTGGTGGATGAGTTAACTCCTAAGGAATCCCTACCCTTTAATGGATTCAAAAAGTTAGGTATGTGTGAGGAATGTGAAAATGACCTAGCACCCCCTACAACTCCAGGTTCATTGGAACTGGTCTTCTTTTAAAGTCTATTTAATGTTAAATTCTTAAGTATTATAAAATTATCCACAACACACACAATTTAAAAGAAATAAACGAATAAAATAGGTACCCATCGAAGGATGAAAACATGCCTTTACAATGTCCAATGTTCAACATACCAAAAAAACCAAAATAGGGCACCCACAAATTGGTGGAAACATGCCCCTTACATTAATCCTCCAAAATAACATAAAAGAAACAAATTAAATAAACAAGGCACCCACAATGTGTAAACAAGCCTTTTTATAATTTTAGATTCCAAATAAACAAATAACCAAATAAATTAAGCCATTCAAGTATGATAACTAAAATTAAATCATCCATTATAAAAAAAAAAAAATAAACCACCCATCATTAAAGCATGTAACAAATAAAATAGTCAAAATAAGGTTTTAAAGCATTAAATATACAATTAGGGTTTTGAGTTTTAAAAATTAGGTTTTTGGTTTGATAGGTTGGGGATTAGGGTTTGAGGTCTTGAGATATTTGTTTTGGTTACTGGATGAGGTTGAGGGAACTAAGATTAGAACTACTTGATGAGTTTAGGGTTTTAGGATTTGGAAAACTAATGTTCTGGGCATTTGAAAAAATAGGATTAGGGTTTTTTAATTTAGCAACTAGAATTTTTGGCTCTTGGTTTCAAGGTTAACGTTTGGAAAATTAGGGTTCTAAATTATGGTTTATGACTAGTGTTTGGATTTATGGGTTACTGGACATTAGGGTTTGGATTAGGGTTTAGGTTAGAGTTTTGGAATTAGGGTTTGGATTAAGGGTTCGAGTTTTGGAATTAGGGTTTTAGCTTTATAGTACACTAGGGTCTTGGTGTTTGATTATATATAAAATAGATTTAGGGTTTTTGAACTTGGGAAGCAAATTAGGGTTTTGGAAATTGGGAAATATATTAGGGTTTTAATATTGGAGAAACAAGCTTAGGGTTTTTGGTTTTTCGAAACACAAATTAGGTTTTATAAAAATATGTTTATTATTAAGGCCACTTTAACATGGATTATTGATAAATAATTGCAAGGGACATGGCTACTAGATGTATTTCAAAAGTATAAACTGATTGTATTATCAAATAAAAGGTTCATTGAACATATTCAATCAAAACCACAGAAAGCATAGATTTCGTAATATTAATTGTAGCATCCCAATAGCCCTGGGCTTACGACTCGGTTTTTCACCCAAAGACTAGGTTTAAGCCTTTTGAAGTTAGATCAAATTTATTTTGGCATACTTTAATTAGGATCATACTAACTTAGGACAAGAATTAAGGGTCTACAAAGGGTTTCTAATGGGATTTATTATGGCACCATTATATTATATATGCATATTCTATATATATACGAAGTTTATGTATTATACATATATAGCATATAAGGGCATTATATATTACCTTAGAACAATAGTTGAAAGGAAGGGTATAATTGAATACTTGTAGAATTAGTGATTGATCAAAATGGAATCTGCCAAATATTGGTAGTGAGTTCAAGCTTTGTGTTGTCATTGATTATAAATGGCTTAACGAAGGCCTTAGCCAAGATTGTTGAATGAAGAAGAAAGGAGTTTCTTAAGTCATTCACTTGTCATTTATAATTGACATTAAACATAGATTGCAACCTATTGGGAATTGACAACTTAACCATGTCCTAGGATTGACCCAGAGCTATAATGACAGTTGGAAATATTACCTTATTCTTCTAGGGATTCTTGATAGTAATAATTAACTTCATGTTATTCAGACATTAAGGAGTGTTGCTATATATACACCAACCTTAATTACTAAATTGGTTTGACCAATTTGCTACTGATTTAGTATTGAACCTAATGGGTTGCACACAAATGAATATTTTGAGCTTCGCTAATGGAGTAATTATATTATTATTTAATAATTAATTTGGATAATTTAATTATTTAAATACATAATATTTTTAGTCTGAATGAAACATTATTATGTTCAATGCGAGCACCGATAATATAATTAATATTATTAGCAATGAATTAAAATTTTCTATTTATAATAGAAACATTAGTTGATATTTTGTGAATAAACTTATTATATATATTTTAAATTATTATTTTTATATGTGATATATAAATAATTAAAATTAAAATTAAAAAAAGGGTAAAATGCTAAAAGTCGGTTTAACAACCAACTTTGAACAAAGCTTAGTGCATTAATGCATTAAGAATAATGCACACCAATAGTATATACAAAAATATATATAATAATGCTTACTGCACACTAATATAATAATGCTTAGTGCATTATATAATAAAGCAGACAAATAATATATATAATAAGATAATGCTTAGTGCATTATATAATAATGCACACCAATAATATATATAATAAAATAATGTTTAGTGCATTAATAGGGCAATTAGATGTCTTTTAGAATTGTAAAGGGTCACAACTCTATGGCTATAAATAGCACTATGGCCAATGCATAAAAAATTATAAGAAGTACGTATTAAAGTTTTAAATGACTTATAGATAGATATTAAGACAATTAAGATTAAGAGAGTGTTAATCTTATTGTGATAATTACAAGATTAAGAGTATCTTAATAATATAAAATAAATATGTTTATTTATTTTTAAAAGCTAGCATTTTAATGAAAATAACTTAAGTTTTTAATTCGCTCGCAAGTTTTATTTATCAATGAGTTGATAACAAAGCTCTGTCTTGGTGTGGATATACATATTGATTTTGTACAATCACAGTTTTAATATCAAGAGTTCATTTTAGGTATATTTAAATATGTTTCCAACACAAATATATATATATGTAATTTTAAAAGCAAATAGATATATCTTGGATTGTTCGAGACTTCTATTGTGTGTTATGAACTCTGAAGAATCCATCAGTTGTATCAGGGCCTTGGATTTTTTTAGTGTAAATTATATTTGAAATGTTCAAATGTAATTCTAATTACTGGTAAAAGTATATTTTATTTGGATATTCTCTAAAATTTTATTTTATTATGGAAAAATAATTATCTTATTAAGAATAAGATAATAATTAAAAGAGGATTTCAAAATAAATCTTTAACATGAAATGTTATATATATATTAGTTTTATGTATTATATTATTTGGATTTAAATAATTTTAGTCTAATAGTTATGCATAATTATTTAATTCACAAAATGTATAATAAACTTATGATATTATGGATATTAATTATTTTAATAAATCCTATTTATATGTTATATCAGGATTTATTTATTTATTTTCTATTTAATACATGTGATTGTGAGCAAGGATTTTTGCTCCCACCCCTGAAGGAATGGTTCTTGTGACTTCGGCACTATTAGGCTCAGGGTTGTAGAGAACATGGGCCTAAACCTGGAGAAAATGGAGTCGCCAGCCAAACGGCCCGGGAAAAAAAGGGGTAGATGAATCGATTCTTAAGGATTCCCTAACTCCCTATTGGGTTTAAAAAGTTGGGTACGTGTGGGGAAGGTGAGAAATGACCCAGCACCCCCACAGCACCCAGTTCATTGGAACCAGCCTCCTTTTTTGGTCATAATATTATAAAATTCTTAAATATAATAATATTATCCATATTACATGAAATCATAAGAATAAATAGATACTTTAATAATAATCATAGCAATGTTCAAACAAAATAAATAAATAGACACCCATCCGAGGATGAAAATACGTCGTTACATCATCCATGTCTAAAATTAAATAGGACACCGACCAAAAGGTGGAAATGTGTCCTTTACATTAATCCCAAAATATGAAAATAATTAAACTTACATAAAGATTGATTAATGAGATAGCCAATCATGGAAATATACCTCTTATAATTTTAATACATAAATAAACAAATAATAATAATAATAATAATAATAATAATAATAATAAAAAAAAAAAAAGAAACTATCCATCCATGATAAACAAATCAAATATCGAAATTAAATAAATCATTCATCAAAACATATAATAAACTACATAATCAAATTAAAAATTAAATAAAGTAATAAAAGTATAAATTTAGGGTTTTAGAATTTTAATAATTAAATTAGGGTTTTAGATAAAGAAAATTAAACACAAAGACTTATAATACACAAATAAATATTGACCCCTTCGATGAGCCCATACGACGGTCCTGCTTGAAAATTGATTTTTAGGGTTGTAGGTTTTGGTGTTAAAAATTAAGATTTTATGGTGTGATTAGGGCTTGGATTAAATTAAACAGAATACCCTAATTAACTACTGTGAATTCAAAAACTAAAAGCCATTATCCATTGATTTTATTAGATTATTATACAGGTTCTTAAGAATTGAAATTACCAATTTTAATGGATTAAAATTGCTACTGGATGAAGATGTTTTTTTTCTGGACAAACAAGATTAAATAAACGTACCTAAGTTTGAAGGCTTCACTAAAATTTGTAGATGAGATTTTGGATGAGCTTGATCAAGACAACACAGCCATGTTGCCTTGTGAATTAAAGTGTTCTTTTTATTTTTGATTGCTTAAGGTTGCTTTCTATTTCTCCAAATTCAAATGTCCGAGAATAATTGCCAAGAGTCCCTGCTTCTGCAAAAAAAAATAGTCCCAAAATCAAAAGTCCAAAAGTCCTTGAATAATTGTGTCATCCCAATCGTCTCAGCCAAAAAAACAAAAGTCTAAACTGTAAGCAAAAGTCAAAAAAAGTCCTTTCTATGTTTAATTCTCTCAAAAATCCTAGTTCTCAGCTGAAAGCCAAAGTCCTCCTCTAATTGTTGTAAATTCTTATTTATAGGAAAATCATAAAAACCTAATGCTATTTTGATAATAAAATACAAACTGTTTAGGAAAAATAAAAATTAAAACTAAGTAAAATAAGGTTTGGGCAGAAATTGCCCGCGGGCGCTGGCTGCTGGGTGTTGGGCCTGCGTGCTAGGGCACCAGAGCTGCTAAGGTCTGCGCGTTGGGGCGCTACGAGGAGCAATTGGGCCAATTGCTAGGATCACTGCGGGCCTGTGAGGATTGCATGTGCGAGTGCTGCGAGAATTTACAAGGCGCTGCACAATTTTTGTAACACCCCTATACCCTGTACACGTACATAGCATGCTAATACGATCGTAATATACGTATACTGAATATAGAAATGCCACGATATACTTAACCAATGACTCGTCCCTTTTCAAAAGCATAAACAAATTTAAATCATTTAAAAGAAATAATAAAAGACAAAAGGTAAAACGTTTATTTAAAAGCAGCAGAAAATGTAACAAATATTTACAAATCCTTATACAATAAAACTCAAGTTTTACAAAGCATAAAGAATATACATATTTGGCAGTATGTCTTCGATCTTTATGCTTCACTAGGTACACCTCAAGATCTAACCTCTACTCGGCCTAGAGGGACTATCCGGTTCTTCCCTGTTACCTGCGCGATAAATCATAATCGCGCTAAGCCAACGGCTTAGTGGTACATACTACAATAATATCATGCTATAATGAAATGCCAATGCCACACTTTTCAATATACAAATGATACTCAAGAATCTCATATTTCATGACATTACTTTTCATTGTATTAATCTATTGATTCATCAATTATAAGCCATATTAAACTCAAATAAGCATATATATCATCATATATAAATCACAAGGAAACAAAGACAAGCATGGGCCCAAAAAAGCAACTAATATGTTATTCAAAGTTCAGAGTTACTGCTTTGGTCCATATCAATATCATCAAGCCCATTGGCTATATACACATATATATCTATCCATGGATAGGGCAATAGACCCAGTCTCTTGAACCTCTACTTGGCTATACTCAAGGAGATCCTCAACCCGGTAAGACTGTTACCAAAACAATTGTAACAGACCCAGTCTCTTGGACCTCAACCAGACTAATCTCGAGGAGATCCTCAACCCGGCAAGACTGTTACTATAATTCACATTTCACATTTATCAAGTAACAGACCCAGTCTCTTGGACCTCAACCCAGATAAACCAAGGAGATCCTCAACCCGGCAAGACTGTTACTATAATTCATAGGCATGCCGCCAAATTCAGAACTCTGAAAGTTGAACAACACATTAGGCACACAATCTTTATATCTTTATACATTTCTCTTTTTTTTTTTTCAATTCATTTCTCATGATCAACTAGGCACCATGCCTCAATTATAATTCATTTACACCATCATTGCCAACAATCATGGCTTCTCATCACATCAAGATTATCATCATAGCCAACAACCATGGCTTCTCATCATATCAAAATAGTATACATATATACCATCAATTATATTGAACATCAACTAGGCAAACATATCATTATTCAATCATATCATCTAGGCATTCTTCAATCATATCATTTACATCATTATAACTCAATGGCATTGAACATTATCTAGGCAAACATATCATTATTCAATCATATCATTTACATTCCACATTGTACACAACATATAATTATCCATATGCATCATCAATATCATCAAATGTATGTTTAATCTCAACATCATATGAATGTATGCAATAATGTAGTTTGTACTTACCTTAAGTACCACTTATATAACTCTATACACTTCCTTTTTCCAAGAATTCTTCACTTCCCAAATTAGGGTAAATCACCTTCTTCCAAAACCTAATCCAAAAATGATACAATACATGAATTCCAATACAATTTATCACTTAATAACCTCTCACTAAACCTTTAAATCACAAATTAAACTTCAACACCACACACTAAGGCCCACAGACGTGGCCACCTCAACCCCCACGGGCGTGGGTTAGAAACCACTTCTGGCTTCTTTTTACCAAACCTCCACGACCATGGCTACAATTGGCCACGGCCATGGCAATCAAGGCCACAGGCGTGGCATCCCAAATGCTACTGCCTTCCACCAAATTCACATATTCTAAGCTTACAACTCCAACAAACATCAACAACATGCAAATCTATGAAAATAATTAATCAAACTCAAGTTAAACATCACTTACCACTTCAAAACCCTAAAACCAACATCACTCTTACTCTTTCAATACTAACATCCTCTTAACTTATCATCTTCAAACCAAAACCAACACCATAGTCAATTAAATCAAACATATTCCAACATATAACAATCAACACAACTCTACTTTCAAAAATCAACAATCAAACTTACATACAACTTAAAATAACAAAAGAAATCAAGAGAAAGAACTTACCAAAATAATGAAACTTCTTGGATTTCCACTTAATCCCTTGAAAACTCCTTCAATTTGCTCTTAAAATTCAAAACCTTTCTCTTGCTCTCTTGTCTTGAGAAAAGCCAGCCACCAATGGAGAAGAAAAGAAAATGAAGAAGCAAAGTCAACCTTCTCATCTCTTTAAACCTCCACCAAGCATTTCAAAAAGAAAATTACTTAAATGCCCTCATCCATTTAACTTAACTTCTTTTCACTTATATGCCCTTTTTAGTAATTTCACACATAACAAATAAATATCCTCTTCCTTTGACCATCCATTTTGACTTATGTATATGTTATTTATACTACCATATATACAACATATACACTTTCTTTTAAATTCTTTTCTCTTTCAAATTAACATATACATTCAATCCAATTAAAACAACAATAATGTCCAAAACTTCTAGGGCATACATTGGGATATTACAATTCTCCCCCTCTAAAAAGAAATTTCGTCCTCGAAATTACCTGATATCAAGTCCGAAATAGTTGAGGATATTGATCTCGCATTGCTTGCTCACTCTCCCAAGTTGTCTCTTCTCTCCCATGATTCCCATAGAACCTTTACCAAAGGCACTTTCTTATTCCTCAACTCTTTCACTTCATGTGCCAAAATAGCAACTGGTTCTTCTTCAAATGTCAGATCTGAACTCACTTTAATGGATTCAACTGGCAAGATATGAGATGGATCCGATCTATACCTCCGCAACATAGAAACATGGAATACATTATGGATTCTATCCAACTCAGGGGGCAAAGCAAGACGATAAGCAACTGGCCCAACTCTTTCCAAAACTTCATACGGTCCAATGAAACGAGGACTCAATTTCCCTTTCCGACCAAACCTCAAGATCTTCTTCCAAGGAGACACTTTCAAAAATACCTTATCTCCAACATCAAACTCTATGTCTCTCCTTTTCAAGTCTGAATAAGATTTCTGTCGGTCTGAAGCTGCTTTCAACCGATCCCGAATTATTTTTACTTTCTCTTCAATTTCTTTAACTAAATCGGGACCAGTTAAGCCCTCTCCAATATCATTCCAACCTAAAGGCATTCTACATCTTCTACCATATAGTGCCTCAAATGGTGCCATACCTATACTGGATTGGTGACTATTGTTATAAGCAAATTCCACTAGTGGCATAAATCTGTCCCAACTTCCAAAGAAATCAATAATACAACTCCTCAACATATCCTCAATAATCTGTATTACTCTCTCTGACTGCCCATTTTAGTAATAATCTATAACTTAACTTCTTTTCACTTATATGCCCTTTTTAGTAATTTCACACATAACAAATAAATATCCTCTTCCTTTGACCATCCATTTTGACTTATGTATATGTTATTTATTCTACCATATATACAACATATACACTTTCTTTTAAATTCTTTTCTCTTTCAAATTAACATATACATTCAATCCAATTAAAACAACAATAATGTCCAAAACTTCTAGGGCATACATTGGGATATTACAATTTTGGTAGCCCAATTCGCCACAAGCTACACCTGCGGCGAATTAGCATAAGCCAGTTCATCGCAGGCCGCCACGTGCTACTTATGTATTTTTAGTTGAAACAAATATTGAAAGCCAAATTTATTGTTGAAAGATTAAAATAACTCACGGAATAAAATTATAACAAAATAGATACTGTGAAAGTTTGGAAACGAAATTAATTAAGAAATAGGGTTTGAATAACTTAGGGTTTATGAAATTTGATTTGTATTTTGAATGATCATATTATTTACTTTAATTAAAACCTTAAGTATTGTATGAATTAATTTATGCTACTGCCTCAACTAAATTGAAGGAAGAATTAAATAACTAAGGCAGTGTGATGATGGCTTAAAGGATGAAGATGATTAATGATTCAATAAATTGAAGTTAGAGCAATTTACCTACATTTGAAGGCTCCACCAAATTTGAAGAAATTGAACCAAGCTATTACCTGCTTCAGATTTGGTTTTGGTTGAGCAAAGCAATCTGGAGATAATTGCTTGTTGCATCCTTTGTTTGCTGTGCCTTGAATTTCCCCTTGCTTGCTAGGGTTTTCTTTTGGCCAAAAGAATTCAAGGGTCCCAAGTTTGGTTCAAAATTTCTTTTTTTATTGAAAGATCTAAGTTTTCGTCTCCAAAGTCCAGATCCCCTTCTGAAGTGTTTTAATGTTGTATTTATAGGAAAAAAAATCAAAGCCTAATTCTAATTGTCTAAGGAAATAAAAACCATTTAGGAAAAGAAATCAAAACCAAATAAAATTTGGTTTTGAAAAAAACTGCGCTGAAAAAAATTGCGCTGGCAAAAATCGCTGCTGGCTACGGGTGGGCCAGCATGAAAATTATGAGAGCTGGATCGTGGGCTAGCCAATTCACCGCAGGAATTTCCTGCGGTGAATTGGCTTGTGCTTCTGTGGCAAATTGGCCCAACCCAATTCACTTTCGGCGATGAAAAATTTTCGTCGCCTATTCTTCCGTCGCCGATTTTTATTTATTTATTTTTTTATCTTTACTAATATTACCTTTTTATTTTTATTAAAAATTATAAATAATAAATACTAAAATAAATATTATTTAATTAAAATACCACAAAAATTATTTTGGACTATAAAAAATATTGGACCAGACTAGGTCAAAAATTAAAGGTCTGCAGACTTGTTTTAAAATATTGGACTAGACATGGTAAAAAATTAAAGGTCTACAGTGATGTATATGTAGTTAAAATAAATAATCAATATTTTGAATTTTGTTGTTACATGCTACATGTGATGCAAATTAATCTAAGAATAATTACAAGCGGACAACTTAAACTAAATTCATATATTATAAGTGATTTGTTTATCATTTTATTTAAAAATAAAAAAATGAGTTCTTAAATTAAAAAAAATTAAGTTCTTAAATAATGAAATATAAGGTATTTTGTAAATAAATACTTTTATTTATTTATTCTTTATAAGGAGTGGCCTGGAAATTAGCAGATTTGTAGTTCATAAATAAAGTAAAAATATTTATTGCATAATATAAGAGTTTTTCATTTTTGTACTAAACATCTAGATTACCCGGGAAGTTTAAAATTCGATTAATTCGTTGTCATTGTTTGATGGATTAAAAATTTTGTATAAGAAACGACTTAACTACTAAAGGACTCATTCATATTATTGAAGAATTTCTTAATTCCATTAAATAGAAAAAAAAATTTCTTAAACATTCATCAAGGAGAATATAGTTTGATTTTGTGAAAATATCATTTAAACTTAGTCCATGTCTTTATGATAGATATTAATGTGTTCTTATATTATTGTATTTTCTTTTCTTATGAATTAATGATTTCTTAACATGTTTGTTATATAATTGAATGGCATACTTGATGCCATCAAATTGTTTTGACCAAATTATGTTGACTTTGTACCAAAATTTGATGATTGTTCTTATGAATGAAAAACTTATCAATACGATTGATAACCCTACTAAAGAAGTCCCTTCAAAGGATGATGTTGATGCTGCTAAGAATTATCAAAAATACTTGAAAGAATGCCGTACTACTAAATGCATCATTCTTGCTTCTATAAGTTAAAAACTTTAGATGAAACATCAGGATATAGATCCACATGTAGTCATCAAACATCTTAAGAAGACATATGGTGCTGAAAGCAGGACAACAAGATACTAACAATCTAAAACACTATTTGGATCTAAATTGACTATGAACATTCTATTGGAATCCCATGCCATAAAAATGATTAATCTTAATGAAGAATTTGAGAAGTTAGGATGCAATTTGAGCGAGGAGGTCTCTTAAGATTTGATATTGTAGTCATTACCTGGGTCCTTGTCACAATTAATTATCAATCTCAATGGGAATAAAATGGATTGTGATCTTCATGAGATGCATAATATGCTGATTAATTACGAGAATCAACTTCCATTTGAAAAGAAGAAAGGAACAATCATGTTGGTTGGCAACTCTTCTAATAGGAAGGGTAAGGATAAAAATAGATGAAGAAAAGGAAGAATACTATGCCTAATGTTGTTGACTCTGCCTACCTATCTGCAAGTGCACATATCATTAACAAGTAATATAATGATAAGTAAAGTATCATTCTCGTGAGGAAGTTTTCTTCTAAGTACCGCTCAATTAAAACTAAGTATTATTTGGATGATAAATTTTGATTTATGATTAAATAAAACAAATTACTTTGAATTAAATCTAATGTTATGAAACTTAGGGTTAAGTCACCTTTATTGATTTATCATGGGTTTTCTAAAGTATTGATTTAATTAAGTTTTCCATTCATTAAAGGTTAAATTCTCCTAAAATAAGTTCAAGTCTTTCTCAAGTACTAGAACTAATATCAATTTAATCCTTATGTCTACTCTCGTGATCATAAGCAATTAAACCAATTCATTAGGTTTTGTGAGGATTTTTGAATTAACCTCTTAAGTGTTTAACCTTATCTCTAAGTGAAAAACTTCCTAAAGATTGTTACCTCTATGGACTAATGTTCTGCTTCCACTCTCGCTCCATCACACAACACCTCAATTCAATTAATTATTGGCCAAATAATTAAAGCATTAAGAGTAAAGAAAACAAAATAATTTAAGGATAAACTAAATTTATTCAAATAGGCATTTATAACTCCGTAATGAATTCAATGAAAGGGACCAACCCTAAAGAGGATTAGTTATTCATTATTGAAATAAAAACATTGAAAATATTAAAGAAAGACATTAAAATCATAATTTAAAGAACAAGAAATATCAAACTCTATTTCTTTGAAGAAGAACTTGACGTGGAACTTGAATTTCTTCTTGAACCAGAATTTCACTCTCCTTCTTGAGAAAACTCTAAACTACATTTATTTCTTGAATGAATCTAATCTATTTCTTGTAAATCTTTCCTCTTTTGAAACCTTAGAGGAAGTGTGCTTAAATAGAGTGTTTGGAAGCTTCATTAGTGGGGAAAAATTGAAAAAGGTTAGGCCACATCTTGTTTGGTTCACCACCTACCCAATTTTCTGCTCAAAGTCATGAATTTTTGGCCCCACATTCGTGGCCTGAGTTGGATTGGATGGTTTAAGCACTTTACAGCTATAAAATGGTCGGCAGGGTAGGCCACAGTCATGGCCTTTCAATGCCATGGTAAAATAAATAGAGGTTTAAGCCTGCACAAGGGCAAAACTTCCTTTTTTTAATTATTAATTTTATTCATGTGCAAAATATTTTCAGACTCATTTTTAATATTTTGCCACATAGGATGCAAAGAGAGGATATAGCTAAAAAAGAGCCAAATTTTTTACACAGGCAAGAACAAATAGAATAAATTAAAAATCCTAAAAGAATGAAGATACAAACAATATAAGATCAATTTAGTTAGAAGAGCTTTAGTCAATCCATTGAACAATGGAACCAATTAGCTAGAAGAAAGCCAGAATTCTAAAACAATAAAAGGATGATCAAGCTAGAAGAGCTTAAGTCTTAGGTTGAGAACCCTAATCTAATTATGGGTCGAGCACTCTAATCCAATTTTGGGATGAGCACCTAAATTCGGTTCTGGTCGAGCACGCTAATCCAGTTTTGGGTTAAGCACCCTAATTCTGTTTTAGGTTGAGCACCCTAATCCAGTTCGGGTCGAGCACCCTACCCTAATCTAGTTTTGAGTCGGTCACCCTAATCCTATTTATGGTAGAGCACCCTAATCCCTTTTTAGGTTAAGCACCCGAATCCAATCTGGCTCGAGAACCATAATCTAGTCTTGGCTTGAGCACCCTAATCCAGTTTTAGGTTGAGCACCCAAATCAAGTTTCGGGTTAAGAATCCTAAGACAGTTTTGGGTCAAGAACCATAATCTTGTTTCTAGTTGGCAACCCTAATATTGTCTTTGTTCGAGCACCCTAATCTAGTTTCAGGTCAAGCACCCTAATCCAGTTTTAGGTCGAGTACCCTAATCCAGTATTGGGTTGAACACCCAAACCCAAATTCATTATTTGGTCAAGAACCCAAAATCCAGTCTCGGATCTAGAATTTGAATAACTTTTGAGTTCAGAACTCAACCTGGGTCCATCATTCAAACCAGCTTAGGTTAAGAACTCAAATTATTTTTTAGTCCAAAACTCAATCCGGGTCCAGAACCCAAACTAATTAGGTTCCAAAACCCAAACCAGCTTGGGTCGAGAACCCAAATCACTTTTTTCTAGTCCAAATCTCATTCTAGGCCCAAAACCTAAACTTATTTTGACCTTGGGTCCAGAGCCATCTGTGTCAAAAATCAGCTCAAACTCATGTTTCTTTTCACTCTTTGAATAATTTCAAGATCGTTCAAGCAGAGGACAAACTGTAGACCCTTGATTCTGGCCCTATGTTAGTTTGATCCTGATAAAAGATGGCATAAGTACTTATCGATCAATTCATAATGGCTTAAATTTTTTTTGAGCTTTTATCTTAATTGGTCCAATTTTATAAAGACCCAAATGAGTCCAGTTTAGTCCAAAATAGAGTTTTTAAACCAAAAAATAGTCTAAAAGCCATTTTGGTCAAATAGGGCATGTCAATTCGATATGGACCTAACCATATGGAAATGGAACATGTCCAGTTCGATATGGACTTGTCCACATTGGACTGGAAATCCTCGGTTCGATATGGACACCCCTATCGAACTAGGAATGCCACAGTTGGATATGGGCATATCCATATCAACATCGGAATCCCTGGTTCGATATGGTTTTGTTTTGGTTTTGGATTCAGTTTGACATGGTCATACTTTATCATGAATTAAAATTATTTTAATCCAATATGTCTCAGATAAAATGATTTTAATTATGAAACTAATATTCGGTTTACAAAGTTTAACAAAATATTTTCTTATAAATACAGAGTGAAAGCAAGCAGAGGGACGACAATAAAAAAGAAACAATAGTAATTAAGAAAAAGAAAAATGGCAAGAATTAAACCTGGCAGTTGAGTGAGCAAAGATCCAGAACACCAAACCATCAAACAAAGAAGGCAGTAACCAAATGTCTTCATTCCATCCAATCGAGATTTAACCGTGGTGCAAGTATAAAGATTTTATCAACATAAAAATATCAGTGGAACCAACAACAGAGGTTTGCAATCTTTTACTATTTAATTTAAATTCATTGTAACTCCTTTATTCTTGTTTCATCGTTTAGTTTTCTTTTTGCACTTTTAAAAATACCCAGTAACCATTTTTTTCTTTATATTTAGTATTTATAGCCATGTCCTTCTTTAAATATTGATGATTGATTATTGATTGATGCAATAGCTAAGTTTAGTCATTTTTTTATACATGTTATGGAGTTTTTAAAATTATTCCAATAAGCAACCTAAAACCCTTGTCTATAAAAAAAAACCCTAACCTTAAAATCCAAAGCCTTGATCATTATTTCTTAAAGTGCTAATGTCCTAATAACTAAATAATAATTTAAACCTTACCCCATCAACGAATTTTTCAATCCTAAAAGCCTAAAAACCACTTTAAAATACTTTGAAACCCTTATCTTATCTAAAGCCCAAAAGCCCTAAAATTATTTTAAAAATCGTTTGCCTTAGTGGGACTGCTGTATATGCGGCGTCCTATATTTTGTTAAGGGAGTTAATGTTTTCTTATGGATTGTACCTTTATATGATTTCATTATATTTAAGTCATAATTTATTACTGTTTAATGATAATATGCATTATTATGATTTATTTGCTTTTGGGATGCAATTTTTTATTATTTGGAATTTTGGAGTTGTAAAAGGCATGTTTCCACTTTGTGGGTACCTTTTTTATTTAATTTGCTTTTTTTATGTCTTTTATACTTGGGAACCAATGTAGGGGGCATGTTTCCACCAATTGGTAGGTGTCCTATTTTGTTTATCTAGTTTTATTCTTATGGACTTGGATATTATAAAGGTATGTTTTCATCATTGGATGGGTGCCTATTTTGTTTGGACTTATTTTGATTTTTGATACAATGATTATTTATTTCAATATTTTCATGTAATATGGATGATTTTATAATATTTAAGAATTCAAAAATATTTAGACCAAAAAAGGAGGATGGTTCCAATGAACCAGGCGTTATGGGGGTGTTAGGCCACTTCTCACCTTTCCCATGCGTACCCAACTTTTCAAACCCAATAGGGGCTTTGGGATTGCTTATGAATTGAGTCATCCACCCCTTTCTATTTTTCCAGCCCATCCGGGTGGCAACTCCATTTTTCTCTAGGTTTAGGCCCATGTTCTCTAAGGCCCTATGCCTAACAGTATCGAAGTCGTAAGAACTATTTCACCGGGAGTAGGGGCAAACATCTCAGCTCACTTTTTTTATTTTCTTTTATTTATTCTTTATTTTCTTTTAGTTTATCATATACTCATCTAAATATCATTTTAATTTATTTATTCGTCATGTCTCCATTCATTTCTTTCCTCTATTTAATGACCAATGCACCTAATTATATCCTCATTTTACTTGAAAAATCTCCATCTTCATTTGAAGAACATTAATTCCCTAGCTTCTTCATTTTAAACCTTCAATCCCTTTAATTTTTCTCAGAAATGGAGAGAATTCGTCACACTTCTAGAACTAGGACTTGTTCCAACACCGATCAGCTATAATATATTCGAGCTCATTAGCATGGGATGGTTTCTCTTTTAGCTGGGATGAAACTACATTGTAGCAAAGGTAAAAAAGAATAAAGTAAGTGTAACTTTGCTACAATTTAATTACTTAATAGTATAATATTGATAAATGTTAAAATAGATAATTATAGAGAAATTAGGATAAAAATAGCACCTAAAAGAAAATTTGCACGTATATTTATTATTGTTAATAATAATTTATGAGAAAATAGAAAACTACCTAGATTACATAGAAAAAAGAAGAATCTATCTAGCATAATTTTATGAGAAAAAAAAATAAGATGTTAGATTAAAGTAAAAAGAAGTAATTAAAACATCTAAAATAAAACACTAGAATTTATGTACCAAGAGTTTAATTATAGAAACTTATTAAAAGTAATTTTTATGACATAGTTACTTATCTCGCAGTAACTTACTTGCTTTTTGAGGACAATTGTGCTATCCTTGGTGGGGGTGCATTTACAAAGCTCGTCGGTGGTATAATAAAGTTCCTTCTCTAGTGAACCAGATGATCAAGGAGTGTGGATTTGAAAATTTTCTTCTCCAGTTGTTACTCTATTTAAAGAAACCAAACTATTTATCTATTTAACTTAAAGTGAAATGCCAAGTCGCATAACCATTTTGTCTGTTGAAATGAATTATTAGGACATGTTTGAATAAACCATTGATAGTGATCTTTAAGAAAAATGGATAGACTATTTGCTAGTTTCAACAAAGTCACCTCCTCTTTTGGAATCTCTATCCCCTTTAGATATAAACAGAATAAATAAATTTTGCTTAAGGAAAACATTGAACAAAATTTAAATGATTGGAAGCTCCCTTCCATCTCTTATTCTTCTATTTATAAATCTAATACTAATTTTTCTTAAAGTATGATTATATTGCTAAGACTGTACAGCAGGTCGTTCTTATCTATGAAAATTTTAGTTCTTTTAGTCTTCTATCTGAAATACTAATTCAGGTTATCAAGAGAAATTTAAATTCCTCCATATATGAGTTATTCAAGTTGCTCTTAAGCTAGCTACCGGGATTGGCTTAAACACATATGCAGTCTTATGTGTCTGAGATAAAAGGCATAATAAGTTCCATGGTTCCTTATTAGGTATTGTGGAATATTCTCTCTGTGATGGACCAATTTATTTTTCGTGTTTTCCTAATTTTACTTTATCTCATTTAGATTGGTACTTAATGAGTGCACTTAGTCTTGATATTAAGACTAAAGCATATGACATGCCTTCTATATCAAAAAATATTATCCTTATTTACTGGATATGTTAGAAGGTCATGAAGTATGTTATCCCTAAATTGAGGAAATCTTTTTTGCAAAATATTTAAATCCAAAAGGAACAACTACCTTATTTTTTACTAAACCGTCAAAAGGTAGCTTGATGGTTCCTATAACTATTTCTTGGGATTAGGTAAATCTACCTAAAAGTTGGTTATTGGAACAAGAAGTCCAAATGAAAAAATAAGAATCTATGGATGTACAAGAAATAGTAAAAAAAGATGGAACGTGGAAATAATCTTTTCTAGAAGCAGGTCAGCCAGATTGCCATCAAGGAGATCATTTTCATATTCCCATAGACCTAGATCAATTTGTTTAGACTCTAGAGCCTTAGTAGTCTCAGCACCAATAGCTCATATTTCTATATCTAATTCAGTTTTGGTAACATAAAAAATAAAAGAAAATATAGCTCAGTTAGTATATGGAGCAGAAAAGCCTCAAAGCCCAACTCCTTTAGATATGGGCTATTATTGTGCTAGTATTATGCAAGATAGACTAAATCTTGCAGTTCTCACTATTGAATTATGTTCAAGAAAAATTCTCACCATAAGAAATAAATAGTTTAAAATAATTCCTCTTATATCAGAGGAAAGGTAGTGAAAAGAATTTTGAAGAATTTTTGAAGCATTACCTTTCCTTAATAGGAAAGAAAATTCCTAATTTTTAAGAAAAAACAATTTCTTGTATCTTTAGAAATTGCATATCAAAACTACACTAGTACCTCTAGTAAAGTCATTAAAAGTATTCACCCACCAATATCTGATATGCAACATATATTGGATGATACTAGAATAGTATTGTGTTCTCTTTTCAAGTAGACAGAAGTTAAAGTTTTGGGGATTATTTTTCAAAATAATTTTACTAACTTAACTTTACACTTTGTTGGTAAAAAATTAGATTGAGTAGAAACTCAACTATTTAATTTAAAATCTGAGATGTCTTCTTGTTAGAAAAAAAGATAGTGCATCTACTTCACCACCCCTCTCATAAAAGAAAGTCTTGTCCAACCCATGTAAAAAAAAAAATGTTAACACTTAAGATGGGTAAACATGACAATGATATGCTAGATAAGCTTGTAAAAAGATTGTCCTCATTAGGATTAAAAGATGAAAATAAGAAAGAAACAATTGCTCATTTATCTAAGAGGGTGTTTGAATCTGAGAAGGAATCTAATTTTGAGATTCAATCTGAAGAGTTTAATTTTGATACTCAGTTAAAATCTTCTAAGTTATTCATTAATAATTTAAAAAAAATGTTTAATTCTTGCAATCATAGAGAAGCTAATATGACTCTTCCTCATTGGGGAAATACCAGCCAGGTTATTAGGATCACCTATCCCAAACCAAATTTTTCTATGCCAAAGAAGCCTTATTATCCTAAGCCTTCATCAATTAACCTCCATTATGAATATACTTCGTTCAACTATGTATCTTATGATGGTAAATTAATAGTTGAATGGAATATTGATGGCTTATCAGAATATCAAATTAAAAATGTCATACATGATATGACATTGTATGCCAATGTCTCAAAAGCAAAAGGTTATTCTAATGAAAATGTTGCTAGAGCCATTATTATTGGTTTTAGTGGAAAACTTAAAGGATGGTGGGATTTTCATCTCACTTTACAGGGACAACTACAAATATTATTTGTAGTAAAAATGAAAATTACTGCAGAAGGCCAACAAAGACAAGTTGTCGATGTAGTAAATAGCTTATTGTATTCTATAGGTATTCACTTCATTGGGTTAATAAATTTGAAATGTCCATATTTACCTCATTTTAAATGGTACAAGGTTGCCTTTTTCTCGGCAGCTTTTACACGAGAAGATAGTTTAAGTACTTTTTGGAAAGAAAAATTCATCTCTTGTTTACCACCCTTATTTGCTAATAGGGTGATTATAATAATAAAAAACAAGCATGGGGGTTTTAATCCATATGATTCTTACACATATGGAGAACTAGCTGTTGAAGTTATTACTGAAGGTATTGCTTTGTGTAGTGAATGGAAATTACACAAACAAATTAAAATTCCCATAGAACAGGGAAATCTATATTAGAAAAGTTTTGTGACTAGTACAACTATCCACCCTTATTTTCTCAAGTAAGTCCAAGCAGCTTTATAAGGCTATTAAAGGAATAAAATTTTATAAGTCGAAGCCCATAAATACTTATTCTTATGAATATAGGCCTAATAAGAGGTCTAAATCTTTCTCTAAGAAAGCAGGAAAAGGACTTCTAATTATAAGAAGCCCAAGAAGTATGTTACTTTTTATAAATGTGGAAAGTCTGGGCACTACACTAATAAGTGCAGAGTTAAGCAGCTAATTCAGGAATTATCTATTGATGATGATCTTAAGAGGTCATTAATGAAGATTTTTATTAAAGATACAGATTTTAAGAAGGAAGAAAATGAAATTAATCAAATTAATTATACATTAGAATATGACTCATCATATTCGTCTTCCTCTAAGTCTAGTTGTGATTGTAATTGTGGCTATTACAAGTCACTATGTCCCATGAATGGCTTATATGTTTTGACAAAAGAAGAAGATTTGATACTCAATCTTATTAATCATATTGAGGATAACGATGAAAATAAAAGACAAATAGAGAAGTATTTAAAAATATATAGTGAAAAGTCTAAAGAGACTATTTTAATTCTCTGGAAAGAAAGCTAGCTAATAAGCTAGAAATGCCCTATGATCTAAAAACCATTATGGATAGGGTTAATGGTTCTCAAGCAAAAAGAGAGCCTACTATAGTAGAATTAAAAGTTAAAATTAATTCTGTTAAATTAGAATTAAATGATTTAAAATAAAGGGTCTCTTTTCTAGAATTAATAAATAAAGAAGCAGCTGATGAGGAAGACTATGATGATTTTCCTTGTGAGGAAATGAACACTGCGTTACTACCACCTAATTTAGAGGTGGGGAAATGAAGTAGCAGTAAAACTAAAGAAGTAATTTTGGGTGTAAATAGTAAAGACAGTCAATTAACTATGGAGGAAGCTGAAAATCTTCAGTTCGTTAACTTAGTTAATAAAGTTAGCACCCATAAATGGCACACTTATATTATAGTGGTTGTTAATAAGGAATATATTTTCAAAACTATTGTTGTAATTGATTTTGATACATATTTAAATTACATTAATGAAGGGTTAGTTCTATCAAGATATTTTTCCAAGACTATAAAAAAATTAAATACTGCAAATGGTTATACTAAGAGGGTTAAATATAAACTTTCTAGTGCTGCTATCTGCAATGATGAAATATGTTTTGAAATTCCTTTTCTTATAGATAAAGGTTTATCTCATCCTATGATTTTTGGAAATCCTTTTTTACATATGCTCTATCCCATTAAGAGTGTATATGAGAAGGGACTAGTTACTTAGATAAATGGAAGAGACCTTATTTTTTCTTTCAGTACCCGACCAAAAGAAAAAAAATCGATTGTTTTTGTTCACAAATCAATAAAAGCAAGATGAAATTCTTGACTTCCTTATCTCAGAAGTAACAATAAAGAAAATGGAAAACTAGCTATTAATGCTCCACAATAAAGAAAGAATTGATAAGCTGCACAACTATAAGCTAAAGGAAATTTGTGCAGAGATTCCAAAAGCTTTTTGGAACAAGAAAAAGTATATAATTAAGTTACCCTATGAGCCTAATTTTAGTGAAAAGTAGATTCCCACTAAGGCTCATCCTATTGCTATAGGACCAAGGCATCTTGAAATTTGTAAAAAAGAGAGAGGTTACATGGAAAATAAAGTGCTTATCAGAAAAAGCAGTAGCCCTTTGAGTTGTCTAACATTTTATGTTGAGAATGTTACTGAGTTGGAAAGGGGTGTTCTTAGATTGATGAATAATTAAAAATGTAACACCGCTATATCCCGTATACGTACACATCATGCTAATACGATCGTAATATATGTATACTGAATATAGAATTGCCACGGTTTACTAAACAAACAACTCACTTCCTTCTACAAAAATATACATAAACTTAAACACAATAAATAAAACATTCATTTAATACACAGCGGAAAATATAGTTATATTTACAAATACAAATACATCAAAAACAAATTTTTACAAAACATAAAGTTTATACATATTTGCCAGTCAGTCTTTGATCTTTAAGCTCACAATCCACACTTCAGAATCTAAACTCTACTCGGCCTAGAGGAACTCTCCGGTTCGACCCTGTCACCTATGCGATGAACCACAATCGGGCTAAGCCAACGGCGTAGTGGTATAAACTACAATAATATTATGCTTCAATGCAATGCCAATGTCACACAATTAAGTTTCATAAACAATTCAAAAGAATATTATATTTCAAAACCTTACATTATTCAATAACTTACCAAAACATTCATGAAGTAATACTCACAATTTCCACATCCATAAACATATTACACATCATGTTGTATCTTCATAGTTTCATATTAAAGCAAAGACAAGCATGGGCCCAAAATACACTAATATGTTATTCAAAGTTCAGAGTTACTGCTTTGGTCCATAATCACAATCATCAAGCCCGTAAGCGTTATATATATATCTCTATCCATGGATAGTGTAACAAACCCAGTCTCTTGGACCTCAACAGGGCTAAACTCGAGGATATCCTCAACCTGGCTAGACTGTTACTGTTTTTGAGGCTTACGACCCAGTCTTTTCACCCCAAAAACATCACATTTCACATATTTCACATTTTTCAACTGGAATCGGCTTACGACCCGGTCTTTTCACCTATCCAGTGATTCATAGGCATGCCGCCATACTCAGAACTCTGAAAATTGAATAACATATTAATCACACAATTATTTCATTTATCTCTTTATCAATCTCTTTCTCAATTCATTTCTCATTTCATATTCCATAAATCAAATAGGCAACCATGCCCCAATTATTTCATTTACATTGTCATAGCCAACCACAATGGTTTCATGTCACATCATATCTCAATTCTCATTAAGGCAATTCATCATTAAAGTATTCATAATCAATTGCATTGAACATACATTTTGAATGATTATCATAGCTTTCACATTTCATATTCAATCATATCATTATATATTTAAAATCTTCAACATACACTCCCCCAAGTTCACATTATACAAAACATAACATTATTCATATGCATCAACAATGCAATAAGTTACTTAACACATTTACAACCAAATGTGTTAAGTCTCAAGATCATATAATATATGCAATAATATATGGTTTGTACTTACCTTAAAACAATTCACACACAACACCAACTCCTCTTCCAAGAATCCTCACAACTTGGATTAGGGCAATTCAAACTCTTCACAACCTAATCCAAAAGGAATAATACACACTTATTTAGAATACACATGAGATAATAAGATCAAGGACCAACTAGGGCAAACTCTACACATGACAAGCTCAACAACACGGGCGTGTCCCTTACTGTGCCCTAAACTCACAACAGAGAGCTTTGACATGATTAGAACCACAGGCGTGTCACCGAACGTGTAATACATTCTGTCTCACATAAACATTGACACGTCCAACAACACGAGCGTGCTCATGGCCGTGTCAATCCTTCACCAACACAGTAGCTGTGACACGCTCAGTGACATGGGTGTGTCACTGCTCGTGTCACCCATCCAAGAACACAGAACCATTGACACGCCCAAAGACCTGGCCGTGCTCATGGGCGTGTCAGGCCAAAAATTCTGATTCTGGCAACAACAACCTTACATCCAACAATCCTCTTACTACCACCATTATCCACTCCAAACCAACTTAACTAAACACACCCAAAAACCATAACAAACTTGCAAAAACACCAAAACAACTCAAAATATACATCAAACACAAATCATAATCATCACCACAAACCCAAAACACAACCACAACACTTTCTCTCCCAACAAACTTACTCTTTCCTTCAATCCAACCCCAAAATCCAAAATCAATTGAACCAAACACTCATAAATACACCACAATCAAACAAACACATATCAACCACAAACTCAACTCACAAACTCAAAGAAAATCAAAGAATCAAGTGGAAAACTTACCAAAGATGAAGAAACTCTGAATTTTCCAACTTGATCACTTGAAAACTTCTTTCACTCTTGAGTTTGGAAGATCAAATCTCTCTCTTGCTCTCTTATTTCTTTGATGGCCGGCCAACCCAAGGAAAAGAAAAGAAGAACAAAAAAGAATGGCAAAAACAAAGTCAACTCTTCTCTTTAAACCTCCACCAAGCAAAAATAGTATTAAAATATTCTAAAATATCTTCTTTCACTACTTAATTTCCCATTTAATTAATTCCATTAATAATAAAAATAAATATCTTCTTTGACTTCCACACTTTGACTTGTGTATATGTTGTATATATATTTCCATATATACAACATATACACTCTCTTCACTTCTTTCCTCTTTCCAATTTTAACATATACATTATATCCAAATGTAACAATAAATTTTCCAAAACTTCTAGGGCATACTTTGGGATATTACAAATCTCCCCCTAAAAAAAAAAATTTCGTCCTCGAAATTACCTGATATTAATTCTGAAACAACTGAGGATATTGTTTTCGCATCACTTGCTCACTTTCCCAAGTTGCTTCTTCCTTTGCATGATTCTTCCAAAGAACCTTCACAATTGGCACTTTCTTATGTCTCAACTCTTTCATTCCATATGCCAAAATAGCAACTGGTTCTTCTTCAAATGTCAGATCCGAACTCACCTCAATAGATTCAACTGGTAAAACATGAGATGGATATGATCTACACCTCCTTAGCATAGAAACATGGAAGACATTGTGGATTCTATCCAACTCAGGCGGTAAAGCAAGTCGATAAGCAACTGGTCCAACTCTTTCTATTATCTCATAAGGTCCAATAAAACGAGGACTCAGCTTCCCTCTTCAACCAAATCTTAAAATCTTTTTCCACGGAAACACTTTCAGAAACACTTTATCTCCAACATCAAATTCTATGTCTCTCCTCTTCAAATCTGAATAAGATTTATGCCGATCCGAAGCTGCTTTTAATCTATCCCGAATTATCTTCACTTTCTCTTCCATCTCTTTAACCAAATCAGGACCAATCAATTTGCCTTCCCCAACTTCATTCCAACACAGAGGCGTTTTGCATCTTCTACCATACAATGCCTCATAAGGTGTCATTTCAATACTGGATTGATGACTGTTGTTGTAAGCAAACTCCACAAGTGGCAAAAATTTGTCCCAACTTCCTGAAAAATCAATGACATAGCTTCTCAACATATCTTCTATAATCTGTATTACTCTCTCTGACTGCCCATCTGTCTGTGGATGAAAAGCAGTGCTAAAGTGCAATCGAGAACCCAAAGCACCATGCAAACTCTTCCAAAACCTCGAAGTAAACCGTGGATCTCGATCAGACACTAAAGAAAATGGGACTCCATGCAACTTCACTATTTCACTGATATACAACTCGGCTAACTTTTCCAGAGAATAATCCATCCTAACTGGAAGAAAATGAGCTGTCTTTGTCAACCGATCAATAATCACCCAGATGGCATCATGCTTCTTCTGCGTCAATGGAAAACCAGTTACAAAATCCATTGCTAGCAGAAATGGTACTGGATTGTTCTCGCTGGCTCTCTTAAGTGGGAGGTCAGGGGTTCGATCCAGGGAGGCGACTCCTAAGGGAGCCAAATAAACAAATCCTGCTGGGTGGGCCGCGAGGGCTGTCCAGTACTGTAGCGATCGCTTGCCTCCTGCGGACTCCGTGCCCAGGTGGTGAAAAGGCCGGGCCGTAAGCCACTAGTGGGCCGGGCAGCCGACCTGGTCGGGGAGGGTCGTTACTCCCCCTTAAATAATTTCATCCTCGAAATTATCCAATATAATATAACAACCCATTTAGCACAATTCACTATCGTAATTTTCATATGAAGATAATCATTTCTTACAATATAGTTTTATCAAATCTCATATCTTCTACTCTCCCCCCCTTAGAGCTAATCATCTTCTCTAAAATTCATAATTCATCATTGTATAGGTATATATATATATATATATATCTTTACATCTTATTACTTACTCAACGAAGCAATTTAGATAACTCATAACATCTCCAATACACTTTATCTTGTACTGGAGTCAGATTATCACTTTATCTCCTTAGAAATATTTTCTTAACTTTAATCTCAAAATTCATTAATTAATATCTTAACATTGTTTATTCCATTCTTACAATCACTTTCAAAATAAACATTTACCAAACCTCAATGAAAAACAATATCCTTACTTTCTTTAGCTTGCTTCACACTTAATATAATTATTAATACAATACCTTTAAACTTACTTAATCGATAAACAATATTTCCTTTCTTCTCATCATGTACAAATGATATAATTCAATTTATTTATGTTTATTCATAAGCTAGAATATTACATCATACACATTTCCATTAAATTTTACACTTCCAGTACAACTGTACGTATTAAATCTCAACATTGACTCGCAACTATAGCAAACTTTAGACCAATAGATCTGTTTATCACAATATACTAACATTTCGATCTTATTTGTTTCAAGTCAACAATTAACTTAATGAAATTTATCATTAGATTTCACAATATATATATATAATCTAATCTAATTTCATTAGGTCAAACTTATGTTCAAATTGTAATCTTGCCAAATTTATATATTCAATCAATAAGAATCATGCTTATACCTATAAATTTCATTGTTTCAATAATTATAGCATCATTTCTCATACTCATTCAAAATCTATTAATTTAACCAACAACTATATCTTTATAAACAACTCTTCCCCCAACCAAGTCGGTAATCCTAGTTCGGTTGCCCAACACATTGGGTCCGCATGGTTTCACAGGAGGCAGATAAGTCCGTTCATTTATCTTTTCACAATTCATTTTTCATAAACAATTAGGCGCTATACCTCAATTATAATTTATTTCTAACATCATTGTCAACCATCATGGTTTCTTATCATATCAAAATAATATAAACACATATATCATCAACTATATTGAACATCTCATTATTCAATCATATCATTTTCAACATTATTGATATATACATAATAATTTACATTATTCATACTCCCATAAACTTTAAGTGCATTCACTTAATCACTTTACACTGTAAATGTATTCAGTATAACTTTCAATCAGAATTACAATTTCTTTCCTTATATTATATCTTCACTTCACTTATTATCATGATATTTATATAATTATTGTTCGATCTCACAATTCATAACTTAAAACATTATCACAATTCTCTTCATTTACTTTACTTCTCATAATTATAATTAAATTTTTAACATCAAAATTATAAGATATAACTTCACCAATCATATCTTTTAACCATGTTTCTGATAACATAATTATCAATCACTCTTGAGGTTTGTAAATCAATATTGTTCTTCTATTATTCGATTTCTAACCTTTACAATTATAATGCTAGATTGCATCACAAAACTTATATATATTCCCCAAGCTTTTCTTACACCAAGAATTAACACATTTTAATTCCATCTCCAAAACAATTGGTTTTTGGTGATTTGATCATCATTAACCCAACTCATGTTCAATAATATTACCCTTAACATTTTCTACTCCCAACCTTTAATCAGATACAAATCTTACACAAGTATCATTCATTACTCCATTTCCAATCCATCTCTTTTAAAATTTTCAAATACATAATTTCTTCCTTACAATTTCTTATTATACATTTATACATAAAACATTTTCACACTCAAATACTTGGAGTTCCAAAACATCTTATAATAGCCTCATTTAGTTATTGCTATAACAATTTCACTGTTCAATAATACCCAGATCCATTCTCACTTCTAATACCATTAAACATGTAATGGTATAAAATAATAAACATATTATATAAACCTTCATAGGTCACATTCATATCGAAAAGTTCATTTCACAAATTCTCTTTATATAAACACATAATCATATAATTTAGTAAATTTCCCCTTTACATATAGTTTATACAAATTTATACTTTTCTTTGACTATTATCATTCTCTTTTGTTTATCATAGCTTAAGTTATTCATTAACTTCAATAAATATACATACTCTACTTATAATATTATTTCACAAGAAGCTTAATCACATTTCCAATGTGATATCTCTCTTACATTTGTTTATAAATATCTTTAACACATCTTTCATAATCATTTTCATCCTTTCCATCAAATTACTTAAAGTAATTCATTTTCTTTTGCTCCATTCCTTTTCTTTTATTTCAAACCAAAACTATCAATCACATCTCATATATCTCATGTAATAAATACATTAAACTATCAATATTTCATTGATCTTCATCCACATTCCATGAAAACTATAAATTCCAACTTACTAATTTACTTAAACTTCAATTTATTCATCTCATACTCTTCATATTAACTTTAACACATCTTATATGCATACACCACAAAACAACATCAAAACATTTATGTTTCACAATTATTAAGCTCATTCTAAAGAAAATCTAAATATTTCATGTCTCCACCATTAACATGAGCTTTCACAATATTCAAACATATCATATTTCTATCATTGAAATCACCATGTTTGCATGAAAATAACAATACAAACAACACCCATATCACTTCGTACTTAACCAACATCATCTCTTTTTCCTATTAAACCAACCTTAACTTGACATATCCACACCTTACATTATCACACCAAATCTGTACCAATTAACTCATTCAATATTTCACTGTACTCTTTGCATTCACATAATGTATCTTTCCACATTACCCATCCGACAATATTTCCTCTTTATAGAAATCCAAACATAAAGTTTAATGGAAAATGATTCAAATATTAGAGGAAAAATTAAATACTTTAATCTTAATTTGGTTCCAACTCATTTCCAACTTTACTCTTCTAGCCATTTCTTTATATATCAAACAGATATCAATTATCAAACTTTTTACTTATACCTTCCATATCATTTCTTTATATCACAATCACCTCTCTATTATTAACATTTCAAAATTTGCTTTCATATGAAATCTCATTTACACACTATCATTTATCTCATGTAATTCAAATATATCACAATTCACATAATGCCACGTTCGAGACCAACCTAGATGTGAATGCATATGCATGTCTTACCAATTGCATTTCAAAAATCTTCTTTTCAATTCTTAATTAACTCTTCAAAAATTTTTCTTTTAAATTTCACTTAGGCCGAGAATCTCGAACCTAAGCTCTGATACCAAAATAATTGTAACGCCACCATACTCCATATAAGCACTATACATATACTTGGTATACATACAATGCGTATATGAAGTATAAGAGTGTCACTTTTAATTTCTATTTAAAAGTCTTTATCCAAGTTCAAGCAATATTATGTTCATTTAAGAAACATTTATAGTAATCATTATTCTTATAAAAATATAAAGCATAATGAAAAATCACACATGTATGCATCACCTTCTAGTTGGTCTCGAGACACTCTTACCCATCTCGTGGCATAGCAACTAAGCTTCTAGATCATCCGCATAAAAACCTGCGCGATTACAAAACCACGCTAAGCTAGAAAGCTTAGTAAGACAAATAAGCATTAAAATATACTTTACAAAATAATCATACCTCACGTTCTTAGCATTATGTTCTATAGTTCGCTTATCCCGTTTTTCCTTTCTCAAAACATTCTTCATATAATCCCACTAATCTCAGAAATTATACACATATCTATATACAACATTCACAATACAATACTTACCATTTCTATCTCATATACATATACATAGACATCATTTTCAACAAATCACCCTTCTTTGGCATATCCAAACTTTCATGGAAACAATTCTCACATTTACATACATTTTACACATCATACAACATTTTCATAAACTCATATCTCAATAAAACACTTCAAGCCATATTCACTTTCAATATATCAATACACATATTACAAAGTCATATTTCATAACATCATTTTATTCACAATTCATCAACCATGAATCACATTTCCAATGAGGGCAGCCATAGATCTCTTTAGTCATATCTTTCAACATCTGCATATCACATATTTCAACAAAGACAGACTCGGGCCCAAACAACACACTAATATGTTATTCAAAGTTCAGAGTTACTGCTTTGGTCTATAATCACAATGATCAAGCCCGTAGGCAATATATCTCATATCTCTATCCATGGATAGTGTAACAGACCCAGTCTCTTGGACCATCAACTCAATAACTTGAGGAGATCCTCAACCCGGCAAGACTGTTACTAGTAACAGACCCAGTCTCTTGGACCATCAACCCGACTAAATCGAGAAGATCCTCAACCCGGCAAGACTGTTACTTTTCATATATTTCATATCAATAATTCATATAGTGTAACAGACCCAGTCTCTTGGACCTCAACTCACTCAAATTGAAGAGATCCTCAACCCGGCAAGACTGTTACCTTTTTCACATTTTCTAGGCATGCCGCCAAAACCAGAACTCTGAAATTTGAATCAACATATTAGACACAAAATCTTTTCATTCTCATTTCATTCTCAATTGAATTGCCATAGCCAATAACAATGGCTTCATATCTCATTTGAATCATTAGAGCCAATCACAATGGCTTCACTTCATATTTTAATCATCATAGTCAATAACAATGACTTCACATCATTTTATAACATTTCACTATATAACACTTCATTATTCAAATGCACATTTATATCATCAATTAGGCAAACAAGCCTTAATCATAACATTAAGGTAATTCATCATCAATGATCACATGATATTTCACATTGTACATAACACGTCATTATTCATATGCATCATTAATCTACATATAGCACAATACAATTCATAAGATTGACAATGCATAAAGCATAACATAGTTCATATAATATCAACATTATCATCAAATCATATTGATCAATTCAATTTATCACTCAACAATACATAAACAATGGCATTGCACAAACCTTTTTCCATGATCATTATATCTTCCACATTGCCTATACCATCATTGTTATATACAAAACAATTTACATTATACATTAATGTAGAATCTTCTATATACATTTGGTTGGATCATTATTGTTGCAAGTGTATGTAAGTACAAAAGACAATTGAAATCCAACAATGTATGAAGAACAATTAACAAACACAAAAACTAACACCCTCAAGGGACACGGCCAAGCCTGTGGCCGTGTCTCTCAATTTAAACATCCAGTAGCCAACACGCCCAAGGGACACGGCCGTGTTCGTGGCCGTGTCACTCAACACCAATTCAAGCAGTAGCAAACACGGGCAATGGACACGGCCAAGGCAGTGGCCGTGTCTTTCAACACAACAATCCAGTACCGGACACGGGCAAGGAACACGGCCGTGTCTCTCAACACAATTCAGACAGTAGCGAACACGGGCAAGGGACACGGCCGTGTCTCTCCAAAATTCATTCAACACACTCAAATTTGCCCCAACTTGGCCGTGTCTCTCATGACTTGGCCGTGTCCTACAATAATTTAAAGACCAAACAATTGAAAATTCATCCAACTAAACCCCAAATCAACATTTCATCATTTTGCTTACAATTATCTCAACTCATCATCACTTAAATGTTAATTTTACACATTTATATACTTCAATCTCTTGTTATCATCCACTTACACACCAATCAAACCAAACATAACCCAAATCCAAAAGAAATCCAACTAAGGAAATAAAAACTTATAGATATAAGTATAATCAATAAATTCAACTCAAGAGATGATTACTTACTTGAATATGTTGCCAAATCTTCATCTCCATCTTCAATACTCTTAAATTCCTTTAATCCTTGGTGTAATTTGAAGCAAAATCATCTTTCTCTCTCTAGCTTCTCTCTCTCTCTCTCTCTCTCGTTCACTAAGAAAAGAAGACAAAGGAGAAGAAGAAAGAAAGATCTAGTTCTTTCTTTCATTCTTATCATATATAATAATAATAATAATAATAATAACAATAATAATAATAATAATAATAACATTAATACCATTAAATCTCCACCACACACAATTCCTTTTGACTTTCTTCTTCTTTTCTCTTTCCTTCAATACACACATTGAATCCAAGTACAATAGTAACCCCAACACTTTTAGGGTATACTTTAGGATATTACACCCATTTCCATTCGGGCACTATTAAAGGTTGAAGTAACCTTGATGGAACTTGGTGCTCAGCTTTCACCCTCTGACATGTGAGACACTTGGATACAAACTCCGCTATGTCTCTCTTCATCCCTGACCACCAATAATGCTGCTTCAAATCCTGATACATCTTTGTACTCCCAGGGTGCATATCAAAAATTGATTGACATGCTTCCTCCAAAATAATCTTTCTCGAACTAGCATCATCAGGAATACACAACCTATCTTTAAACCAAAGGCTACCATCATTTCTCACATCAAAATCTTAGTTCTCCCAATTTTGGCAATCTGACATAATCTTCTGAATTTTCTCATAAGCCAATTGAGCCTTTTTAATCTGATCTAGCAACACCGGTCTCAAATGCAGCTGAGCGATCAATGCACCATCGTCACATGATTCAAAACTAACATGCAATGCTCTCAACTCAACAAGCAACGAGAGTGAATAGACAGCCAAACCTGCCAAAGACTTCCGACTCAAGGCATCAGCAACAACATTCGTCTTACCAGGATGATAATCAATCAAACAGTCATAATCTTTGATCAGCTCCAACCATCGTCTCTGTCGAAGATTCAGCTCTCTTTGAACACCCAAATATTTCAAACTTTTATGATCTATGTAGATAAAAAATTTCTCCCCATACAAGTAGTGTCGCCAAATCTTCAAAGCAAACACTATAGCTGCCAACTCCAAATCATGTGTCGGATAATTAAGCTCATGTGGCTTCAACTGCCGAGAAGGATAAGCTACAACTTTACCCTCTTGCATCAAAACACAACCTAAACCATTATGTGATGCATCACTGTAAATCACATATGGTTTATCTTCCACAGGCAAAGTAAGAACAGGAGCTTGAGTCAACATTTCTTTCAACTGCTCCAAGCTAGCTTGACACTGATCTGTCCACATAAATCTGACTCCCTTTCGCAGTAATCTGGTGAGTGGAGTAGCTATCAAAGAAAAACCTTTCACAAAGAGTCGGTAATAACCTGCCAAACCCAGAAAACTTCTAACTTCAATTACAGACTTCGGTGGACTCCAATTCAAAATAGCTTCCACTTTACTCTGATCAACTCTTATACCATCTGCTGAAACTATATGACCGAGAAAAGTAACTTGATCAAGCCAAAACTCACACTTCGATAGCTTAGCATACAATTACTTCTCTCTCAAGGTCTGCAACACAATCCGTAAATGCTTGTCATGCTCCTCTTCATTACATGAATACACCAAAATATCATCAATGAAGACCACAAAAAACTGATCCAGATATGGCCTAAACACTCTATTCATCAAATCCATGAAAGCTACAGGTGCATTTGTCAATCCAAAAGGCATCACTAAAAACTCATAATGCCCATACCTTGTGCGAAAAGCTGTCTTCGAAACATCTTCAGCTCTGACTCTCAACTGATGGTACCCTGATCTCAAATCAATCTTGGAAAACACTGCTGATCCCTTCAATTGATCAAAGAGATCATCTATCCGAGGCAAAGGATACTTATTCTTGATAGTCACTTTGTTCAATTGCCTATAATCTATGCACAATCTCAAAGTACCATCCTTTTTCTTCACAAACAAAATAGGAGCTCCCCATGGAGAAACACTAGGGTGAACAAACCCTTTATCCAACAACTCCTGCAACTGCACTTTCAACTCTCTCAACTCAGCAGGTGCCATTCAATAAAGAGTAATAGAGATGGGAGTGGTACCAGGCAACAAATCGATACCAAACTCAACCTCTCTCTCAAGGGGTAACCCTGGCAACTCCTTAGGAAACACATCTAAAAATTCCGCAACTATGGGTATACTATCAAGTTGAGAACCCACTATTCTGGCATCCACAACATGAGCAAGATAAGCATCACACCCTTTTCTAATCAACTTCCTAGCTGCAACAGCTGAAACAAACAAGGATGTAAGTTGTCTTTACTCAATAGACACCATCACACTTCTACTATCACCAGTTCTCAAAGTAACACACTTCTTTTGACAATCTACCACAGCTCCATGCTTAGACAACCAATCCATGCCTAAGATCAAATCATACTCCTTAAAAGGCATTTCAATTAAATCACCCAAAAATTCCTCATCTTGCACCACAACTGAACTATCACGATGCACCTTGCTAACTACCACACTATGCCCTAAAGGATTTGTCACCAACACATCAAATCCTAAAGATTCTAAATGCAACTCAGACACAGGCAAGATAGATGCACTTATGTATGAATGAGTAGATCCTGAATCAATCAAAGCAAGAATTGGAATATCAAATAAAGAAAATGTACCCGCTATAACTGCTGAAGCATCCGGCTACCTCTGCATCACATATACTATCTGAGAAGATCCGGCCTCATCTGGCCTACTGCCTCTGGATGAAGATCCTCCTCTCTGACTAAACCCAGGTCTACCACCTCTACTGAAACCTCTGCCCCCTCGACCACCTTTGCACTTGATAAATTTCTTGAAAAGAAACATAGTTTATGCTTGCATTTCTACTACTAGTATTTTCTCTTCCATTGGTCTTAAATTGATCTTTATAGCGCCTAAGGCTGGTATCGATTTTCCACCCAGTGCGTCGGCCACCACGTTAGCTTTTCCTAAATGATAATTTATAACGTAGCTGTTATTTCCAAAACTTGGGTTTACTTTCCTTACCATAAATTGAGATCCTCTTGGGTTGGCGGATATTTTAAACTTTTGCATCTGTATAAATATAACACTTTTCTCCATATAAATCATACCTCCAAATCTTGAAAGCCAATACGATAACTATTAATTCCAAACAGTGTGCTGAGTTATTATTATTATTATTATTATTATTTTCCGTATGGTTTAAATCATCAAAAGACTTATGCAACTATTTTATTCTTTTGCATAAGCATATAACCTTAACCGATGTGTGAAGCATCACTATATATCACAAATTCTTTGCTGGACACGGGCCGTATGGGTATTGAAGCATTCATTAACTTTTCCTTTAGTTTCTCAAATTTCCTCTAACATTTATCAGTCCATTGGAGTTTGGCATTCCTTTGAAACAACCTTGCCATTGGGATGATAATAATGGAAAACCCTTTTATAAAACATTAATAGTACCTAGCCAGTCCTAAGAAGATTCTTACTTCTATTACTGTCTTTGGTATTTTCCATTCCAAAATAGCTTTTGTTTCCTTAAGACCTACTTTAATGCCTTATGCTAATATGGTGTGTTCTAAGAATGTCATTCTTTTCCAATCAAAACTTGCATTTGTCATGTTTGACGTACAACTGCTTTTCTCGCAACATTTGCAATACTATGCAAAAGTATCGATCGTATTCTTCTTTGTTCCTTAAATAAATGAAGGTGTCATCTATGAACATCATTTACAAATTGGTAAAAATATGGATGGAAGATATGATTCATTAAATCCATGAATACTACTAACACATTTGTGGGCTCAAAAGGCATTATAAGGAACTTATAACGTCCGTATCGAGTTCTAGATGTAGTCTTTGGAATGTCTTTTCCTTTGATCCGCAGCTGCTGATATCCCAGTCAGTGATATATATATATATATTGAAAAGACCTTGGTTCCTTTAAGTTGGTCGAATACATCGTCGATGGACGGTAATGGATATCTATCCTTAATCGTATGCTCATTCAACTACTTATAGTTCACATATGACCTTAAGGATTTATCTTTCTTCTTGACGAAGAGTACTGGCGTGCCCCATGAAGAAATATTTGGCTGTATAAGACCCTTGTCGAGTAGCTCCTATAATTGCATTTTCATGTAACTCTATAGAACATTCTTTAATCACTTGTGTGTAACTACCTCGTCTCTTATCAGATTTATAACTAATGTTTCAAAATTAACATATCCTACTGGTAATTCTTCTAAGTTTTTATTGCATAGGCTCTGGCTGGTGTTCTTAAATTGAGCTAGTCAATGGTCTCTGATTGTGCTCTTTAAAAATTTGAATCACTTTCCTTTCCCCTGCTTAGGCCTCGGCCAAAAGCAGGCCGTGATTTTTCTGTCGGTGCGGGTGCATTCACTTTTCTTTCTGGCAGTTTACCCTAACACGATCTGGTGTCCTGCATTCCCAACATCCATCTGTTAAATACCAACATTCACTCTTATATCTTCATCCATAGTGTTTGCATAGAGGAGTAATATATCCTTCAAATCTATATTTCTTTCCAATCCTCTAGTAATTTTTGTATTGTTACTTTTTCCTTTTTCCTTTACCTCGTCCTTGGGTTGTTATTACTTTCATTCTTTCCTTTTTGATCTCATTTTAAGTCTGCACTTTCCACCTCTTTGGTTCTTAATTTCTCTCTTTCTCTTCTCTCTCTTTTTTTTCCATCATTTCCTGAATTCATAAATCTCATATATCTTCTTCTTATAATTTCTTAATTTTGATGATTACATTGGGGCATTTTCAAGAGGAATCACAATACAGTGTTTTGATTAGATTTCGTCTAGTTTCTACTCATATGGTCCGTCACCTACCTTATTAAGACTTCACGGGATGGTCACCCATCATCATTGGTCGAGCACGTTTAACTCCTATTTCCTGCTAAATTTCAACATGACCTTCTTAGTGCGCTTACTTCATCTGCTTATGTGAATATTGTACATGGGGTTACTGTACATATTCTATAGTGGCCGGACATGAGAATTTCTCATATACTTATTTCTGTTCATTCATCTTTGTTATCTAAGTTCTATCTATTTTATCTCTTACCTTCTGGTCTTAACATTTTTTGTACTTTTCTTTTATCCTCTTATTCTGTTCCTCTTTTTATTCCATTCTTCAAATTTCATTTTCTTATATACATTTTCATTTTTACATTCATATACACCTATCTAACCTTCTCCTGGAACCCCCTTATAAGGACCCCGGTATACTGGCTACGGATGTCTGGCGCCTCGAACCTCGGCCGGATCCTTGGTTTTGTGATCGCTGGCTTTACTGTGCAAAACTATCTTCACTTCTAAACTTCTTCTCACTTGTCGAAATCTTCCCAAGCTTTAAGTTTGTACTCTCTTTTGTTACATACGTTGGTGTCTACTTCTCTAATCTATGTATACCATCTCATTACCTAAAACTTTCAAAACTAATCTTGAAAATTCAAACACGTCCACGACTACTAGTTGTACTTTAATTCCATTATTTAATCCTTCCAAAACCTTTGACGTCTTTCTTGCTTTGTTTCTATCATTTTCATTGCATACTTACTGAGGCGGGTGAACTCTCTATCATATTCAGATACTGTCATTCTTCCTTGCTGTAGATATATAAACTCATTTCTCCTTGCGTTTAAGTATGTTTTACTAAGTGTATGTTTCTTCTACCAAAGGTACATGACATAAATAAATCTTTTATCTAGCGTGCATCTCAGTTGTTCCAATGCCCTACTGGTACTGTCCAAACAGTACTCAACTTCTTCAAATCCTTCTTCCCTACTAGCCTTAAATTCTTTAGCCCCATATTTCCTTAACTTCTCAATTGGGGACTTCCTTTCTCTTTTGGTAGCAACAGGTACCATTCTTGCCTTTTATTGCCATGGTACTGTCATTTATCTTAAATAAACTTTGGGGCCTTCCACAGCCACCGTTGCGGGTCGTGGCATAAGTCCAAGATCCATTTCTACATTTATGGATACGAAAGCGTGTGATTCCTTCTCTTGATCTATAACTCTTTGTGATTCTGCCTCTTGCAACCTTATACCGTATACATATATCGTGATAAGGATTAGCAGCTGGCTTGACTCAACACATTAACTTTCCTATATGGCATGTACGTAATCACTATTAGATTTTCCTTTATCACATGTACCCCATATACTTATGTATTTATAATATTCTTTCTACTATACCGGCATTTCGTACCTAAATGATATATGCTCTCATTTCTTATCTGCTATAGGATATCCCATTTTACATTGGTAATGGCCACTCCCAACATAAAATGTGTATCCTCCTATGTTGAATTTTCCAGGACCGACTAAACCGGTGCTCTGATACCACTAAATGTAACACCCCATCTTAGCCTACGTTTATAGACCAAGATGGACTGTTAACTCATGGTGGTTGTGTCTTAATATTTTACTTAGCCAATTTTAAGTACAGATTTTAAAAAAAATTTGCCATAACCTCCCCTAAAAATGGAGGTCCCAAGTGTCGCCAAAACTTATTTTTTTGATTTTTGAAAAACATTTTGTTTCACAATTCAACTCAAGCACACTCCCAATAATCCACCCTTATAACCTCAACTACACTCTTGCAAGAAAATTTCACACTTCTATACTTGCATACATAAGTGCTAAATCCAAATAAGATTTATTAGATTACTAGCAGTGTACGTGTTCTAGCTTTTCAATATAATACATTGATTTGCTAGATCATACAAGCTTATGTACATGCCATATTGCTACAATCAATCATATCTAAACTCCTACCCAAAGTAGTAGTCAAGGCCAGCTGCGCAGGACATGCTGCAATCTCGTCTCCTCGTTTAACCTACGAGTTTACAGGGAAACTAAACTCGCTAAGCAATTGCTTAGTGGGTACTTAAATCATTGCAATAAAATGAAAGAATTATTTGAACATATATTTATATACTTTAAACAATTGAAAGGAATAAATACAAAACATAGAAGGTAAAAAGGCTTGACTGAATAATTTGAATTTAAATCATTTTTATTGCTTTTATCATTTTGGTTGCTCTACTGGTTTAACAGAACATCAGCGGATAAGGAAGGGTCATGATAAACATATCTCGTCATGATCACATTTCATTATCTTTCATCATAATTCTTGCACATGTGCCAATGGCCATTATTATTGCATCATTGATCATGTCATTGTAATCATCGGCCTTCAGCCGGAATATCATATCATGTCATAAGCAGTACTGCAGTAATAGTATGATGCATCATACCCTTATCTCAAGGGTTCTGATATACCAAGTAGAGCATAAATAATTTATTAAATTACTTTGGTCATGATATTCAATAGATCATGATTTTTCCATAAGATATGTATTGTCGGAATAGCTTGTCATGATGCCTTTCTGTTCATTTCCCATTCTCCTTCATGTCATTTTATATGATTTAACATCAATCCATATCATAATATTCAAGTTTTAACACATTTAGAAAAATGACCAAATGAATAGTAGCGGCGCGTAAAATTGGCAACGCAATGGCGCGCGACAACTAAATAGTAAAATCTGTTTTACTGCTGAAAATCAGTCAACTTTGGAAAAAGTTTTGACCAAGTGAACAACCTTATTTTTGGATGAATTTTTGCAGAAAAACACTTTCATAAGTTAACTAAATGCATATAAAATTTCGTTGAAAAATTCTTTCGTTTGCCCCTTCAACGGACTGCCCAAAATGAAAGCTGCAGAATGGTGCCCAAAAGGGACCATTCGGCCCAATTTTCAAAATTTGAGGGAAATTCATTTTTTTCTTGCAAAATTGATTTTTACACTCCTTTTGTGATACCATTGAAAGACTAAGGGTCCCTCTTTCAAAAATCAAACTAAATGAGTGATTAAAAGTTCATCAAAGTTTATGGATAATTGAGCAAAGTTTAGCTAGTTTGTTTTGTTTTCATTCTTTTCACAATCAATTGATTACAAATGGTTCAAGAGCACTTTCCCACATATTTACCACACATAATAACATCATTTCAAAACCATTTCAAAAGTCCCATAACACAAAATATGTGATTTAATTGAAAAGGGCAATGATTTAAGTACCAAACCTTGTTTATTTGCTTTATCCCTTGCTTGTCCTATTCTTTCTTCCCTTCTTCTTCTTTATCCCTTTGATTTCCTATAATTTTCATAACTCCCATAATAAGAACATTATAAAAACCATATGTTCAAGCCTTGGTTCTAGCTATTTAAAGCTACTAATTACCATTTATTCATCAATTCTACATGTATGGATCATTTAATCTAATTTCTCTTCACTTTCTTACTTTTCTATAATCATCATATTTATTCTTTCATTTGTATCTTGTAAATAATATAACCAATGAAAGAAATGAGACCATAGATGAATTTCCTTACCTTGGAATTGTTAACTTTCTTCTAAACTTTCACCTAGAAACTTGGAAATTCCTTGAATGTTTTGGTGGAGGCCACGGCCTTTGCTTGGAGAAGGAGAAGGTGTTTTGGCTTTTGTATTCTAGAGATTTCAAGAGCATGGATCTTATATGTACACGTTTGTACATATAAATTTATTTCCTTTTTTTTCTTTTTCTTTTAATGGATGGGATTTTGCCAAAACAAAAGACTAAATGAATAAGATTGCAACATGTGTCCTTCTTTGCCTTTTTAGCATGTGGATGGGATTTTGCCAAAACAAAAGGTTAAATGGATAAGATTGCAACATGTGTCCTTCCTTGGAAAATTACCAAAATGGTCCTTAAATTATCATACATGTCACACTTGATGCTTGGGTGAAAGTGAAAAGACCAAAATACCCTTCAATTGAAGGTTTTGCCTTTTCTTCCTAGCCGGGTGGTTTTACGACGCGTAAAATGTACCGTTCCCCTCCTTTCAACCTCTAGTTTCCATTTCCGACATTCATTCTTGATTTTGAACTAATTTATAAAAATTTTGCTCATGCCCTTGACTTTTGTAAAAATTCCCTTTAGGTCCTTACGTGATTCGGGTCTCCACTTAGGTTTGTTCTTCAACATCGATCACTGCAGAGTCCTTTCGTTTACTTCGGATACCTTTACGTGTCTTGTTTTTCAGTGTATAAATTATTATCACAAGAATGACAAAAATACCCTTGGTCAAGAATCCACTGTATTTCTCAAACTATGCGGTTTCGGGAAAAAACAGTGGTGTTCCGTTTCGACCCAATTTTTCTCTACTTTCCATTTCTGGAGTCTGTTATATGCACTATTATGAACCTCTAGTACAACTTTTGGAAATTACAGTTACCTCCCCAAAACTTTTACAATCTTTCAAGTTAGGTCCTTTTTGTCCTATAGAGCTTCCTTTCACTTCGTGTTCTTTGGTGGTTACTCGGGATGGCTCCTCTTACTGTACGCGGATATAATGTACATGGATATACTATACATATGTACAAATTGGGTCGTGACACGGTCTCTGTCTCTGATATTGAACTAACCTACCAGACTGCCTCTGGCTTCTACTGACTCTTGGAATAAAACTTCCTCTGCCTCTCTTCATAGATTAAGACCCTGCCTCAAACTGGGGTCTCCTAACTCTGGTCTCTTCCTTGGTAGCAGCTGCTACTATGCCCTGTGCTCTCTCAACACTTCTGGCTGCTGCAACCAATTGAGAAAAATCCTGGTATCGAGAACCAGCAATAATGCACATAATAGAGGGCCTCAAGCCCTCCTCAAACCTCCTGCACCGGTCAATCTCATCGGAAATAATCCCACCGGCATAGTGACTCAACCGGATGAACTCTATCTCATACTCTATCACTGTCCGGTTATCTTGTCTCAGATTCAGAAATTCCATCTTCTTAACATCTTTATACTCCCTCAGAGTATATTTCTGCTCAAACTCTCTCAAAAAATCATTAAAAGATAATGTAGGTGGATCATCCATGGCATGAGGAACCGTCTTCCACCAATCACAAGCATCTTTCTGAAGAAGGGATCTAGCATAATCAAATTTCTCACCAGGAGTAGCTTGCAACTAGATAAATATCCTCTGCACTTTATCCAACCACTGCTCAGCTACTGCAGGATCGGTAGTACCCAAGAAATCCTCAGCTCCATACTTCCTCAATTTATCATAATGCCTCACCGGCACTTGAGGCTGTGGTGGCCGTGGAGCTCTCCTCAACAATTCTACCATATGCTGTAACCAACTTGGCGGAACCTCATCAGCATCTGATCTCCCTAGCACAGGAGTAGGAACCTCACTAATTCTATCAACCCTAGCTCCATCTCTACCCTCTTCGGGAGCTACACTCTCAGCACTACCTTCTACGGACTGGCGTGACTACGACGCCATCACTACCTATATCTGCAAACACAACAGAATATACCTCATTAAAGATCAAAGACTGCCAATACCAAAACATGTATCTTATTTAAAAACCAACTTTTAAAATCAAAATGTTCTTTTTCTTACAATTTACCTAGGTTGAGAATCTCAAACCTAGGCTCTGATACCAAAACAATTGTAACACCCCTATATCCCGTATATATACACAGCATTCTAATACGATCGTAATATACGTATACTGAATATAGAAATTCCATGGTTTACTAAACAAACAACTCACTTCCTTCTACAAAAATATACATAAACTTAAACACAATAAATAAAACATTCATTTAATACGCAGCGGAAAATATAGTTATATTTACAAATACAAATACATCAAAAATAAATTTTTACAAAACATAAAGTTAATACATATTTGGCAGTCAGTCTTTGATCTTTAAGCTCACAATCCACACTTCAGAATCTAAACTCTACTCGGCCTAGAGGAACTCTCCGGTTCGACCCTGTCACCTACGCGATGAACCACAATCGCGCTAAGCCAACGACTTAGTGGTACAAACTACAATAATATTATGCTTCAATACAATGCCAATGTCACACAATTAAGTTTCATAAACAATTCAAAAGAATATTATATTTCAAAACCTTACATTATTCAATAACTTACCAAAACATTCATGAAGTAATACTCACAATTTCCACATCCATAAACATATTACACATCATGTTGTATCTTCATAGTTTCATATTAAAGCAAAGACAAGCATGGGCCCAAAATACACTAATATGTTATTCAAAGTTCAGAGTTACTGCTTTGGTCCATAATCACAATCATCAAGCCCGTAGGCGATATATATATATCTCTATCCATGGATAGTGTAACAGACCCAGTCTCTTGGACCTCAACCCGGCTAAACTCGAGGAGATCCTCAACCTGGCTAGACTGTTACTATTTTTGAGGCTTACGACCTAGTCTTTTCACCCCAAAAACATCACATTTCACATATTTCACATTTTTTAACTGGAATCGACTTACAACCCGGTCTTTTCACCTATCCAGTGATTCATAGGCATGCCGCCAAACTCAAAACTCTGAAAATTGAATAACATATTAATCACACTATTATTTCATTTTTCTCTTTATCAATCTCTTTCTCAATTCATTCCTCATTTCATTTCAGATTTCATATTCCATAAATCAAATAGGCAACCATGCCCCAATTATTTCATTTATATTGTCATAGCCAACCACAATGGCTTCATGTCACATCATATCTCAATTCATATTAAGGCAATTCATCATTAAAGTATTCATAATCAATTGCATTGAACATACATTTTGAATGATTATCATAGCTTTCACATTTCATATTCAATCATATCATTATATATTTAAAATCTTCAACATACACTCCCCCAAGTTCACATTATACAAAACATAACATTATTCATATGCATCAACAATGCAATAAGTTACTTAACACATTTACAACCAAATGTGTTAAGTCTCAAGATCATATAATATATGCAATAATATATGGTTTGTACTTACCTTAAAAACAATTCACACACAACACCAACTCCTCTTCCAAGAATCCTCACAACTTGGATTAGGGCAATTCAAACTTTTCACAACCTAATCCAAAAGGAATAATACACAATTATTTAGAAATACACATGAGATAATAAGACCAAGGACCAACTAGGGAAAAATCTACACATGACATGCTCAACAACACGGGCGTGTCCCTGACCGTGCCCTAAACTCACAACACAGAGCTTTGACACGATTAGAACCAGGGGCGTGTCACCAAACGTGTAATACATTCTGTCTCATACAAACATTGACGCGTCCAACAACACGAGCGTGCTCATGGCCGTGTCAATCCTTCACCAACACAGTAGCTATGACACGCTCAGTGACATGGGTGTGTCACTGCTTGTGTCACCCATCCAAGAACACAGAACCATTGACACACCCAAAGACCTGGCCATGCTCATGGGCATGTCAGGCCAAAAATTCTGATTCCGGCAACAACAACCTTACATCCAACAATCCTCTTACTACCACCATTATCCACTCCAAACAAACTTAACTAACACACCCAAAAACCATAAAAAACTTGCAAAAACACCAAAACAACTCAAAACACAAATCATAATCATCACCACAAACCCAAAACACAACCACAACACTTTCTCTCCCAACAAACTTACTCTTTCCTTCAATCCAACCCCAAACTCCAAAATCAATTGAACCAAACACTCATAAATACACCACAATCAAACAAACACATATCAACCACAAACTAAACTCACAAACTCAAAGAAAATCAAAGAATCAAGTGGAAAACTTACCAAAGATGAAGAAACTCTTAAATTTCCAACTTGATCACTTGAAAACTTCCTTCAATCTTGAGTTTGGAAGATCAAATCTCTCTCTTGCTCTCTTGTTTCTTTGATGGCCGGCCAACCCAAGGAAAAGAAAAGAAGAACAAAAAGAATGGCAAAAACAAAGCCAACTCTTCTCTTTAAACTTCCACCAAGCAAAAATAGTATTAAAATATTCTAAAATATCTTCTTCCACTACTTAATTTTGTTAGTGTATATGCCCTAGGCCATTGATTTGGACCTTAATGTTATTCATTTTGTTATTAATAAAGAAGTTTTTATTATCATTGTTATGTTTGCATGTTATAAATAATAATGATTATATCCCTGGTTTATTATTGTTATGGAGATAATAATAAATATAACTAGTATAATATTGATTTGATAATCATAAGATGATTATAGGTATGAAGATACAAATCAATATTACGGATACATGTTAGAGAACAGTGTATTGGATAGACCCACATAGATATCACTTCATGGTTTAAATGTCATAAGTGTATCTCATAATAGTTTTCATTAATCCTTTGACTTGAGATTGTCATAGTTTCCAACATAAGGAATATTATGTTCTGACATGATCAAACGTTATCTGTAACTAGATAATTATAAAGGTTATGCTTGAACATGATAAAAATTATGTAGAGGAAAATGAACAATCAAGATGGAATTTGTCCCTCTCTATGAGAGAGATTTCTTCTGGGCCCCTCGATAAGTGTAACTGAGAAATGCATGGCCGTGCTCAAATAAGTTGATATAAGATCAATCTTATTTGTTTATTAGTTAACTTGGAGATCGAGTAATCATAAGTTTGGACAATATAAGTATGACATTTACTATGACTTATGTTCAAACTAGATATCGTGTGACAAAGGGATTAATGCATGTACCATTTCAGGTTTTCATTTATAATGATTCTCATGATTAATTGGGTAGTCATAATGTCTTGCTAGAGGCCAATTATGATTTGTGCATTTCAATAGAGATTGAAATACACTACCAATTAATATGAGCCTATCGAGTCGCACACATAGAACGTAGGTTGTACTTAAAATAATAATAATTAAATTTTTATTATTGTTGTTGGTATTATTATTATTATTAGATATTAATAATAATAATATTATAATAATTATTATTAGATAATAATAATTAAAGACGTGGGTCCATATAGGATATGGACAGTTAGGGTTTTATAAAAAAAAAGGTCTTTTAAAACGGTTTTAAAAGGACTAGAGGCCTTGATGATCTTATTATTATTTCGTTTTGAAAGAAAACGGAAGAAGAGGAAAAACCTAAAAACCCTAGTTTCGTTTTTGCAAAAAGTTCAGCCACTGCCGTTGGTGAGCTAGCACTCAGAACGGCGTACGTTTGTGTGGACTTCGTTAGAGGGTGTTCGTCTTCAGAAGGCAGCATCTGTTAATCGTTTTGAAGCTATGCAAAAAGGTTAGTTTCGAATCTCTTTTATCGAACTGAATGGATCACATGGATCCTGTGAGTAAATCGAAAGAAATTTTTTATTTTCCGCTGCGGCAAGGGTTGCAGATTCTTCTCGATTTTCTAACAGTGGTATCAGAGCCTCTTATTGATTCCATTTAATTCAAAATATGCCATGTTGATGTGTTGATGTGATCTATTGTTTTTCGAATGGCATGATTGGATTCGTTTTATCATTTGATGATGATTCGAATCTGTTATATGAGATATAACATAAATTGTTGTTGATATATGATGTCAAAGATGACCAATTGTATAAGATACAATTCTGTGAAGTCAAATTATGGTTGGTATACAATCTGTTATGGTTTCGAATTAGGGTTAATATGATTAATTCAATTATTTTATTCATATTGAATGTATACATAGATTTCGATTTTGATTAATATGATTATTGAGTAAATCATTTTCTAAGGTTTCTGGTAATAGTTCTCTGTTAATATGATTAATAGATTGCTATTATATTTTGTTTAATATGATTAACAGAATAAGAGTTTTGATAGAAAATAATTAATTGGATTAATGATTCTATTTAGCTTCGAGGGGCGCTGCCCCTCGACCCCGCCCAGGGGCGCTACCCCTTCGGAACCCCGCCCGCTGACCGGCCAGCGGGATCGCCGTGTGCGCAGCGCCTTATAGTTTGTTCCGATGACATTATGAATGTCAACTTATTTGTTTGTTTTAACATGTTTATATGTAATATGCTATGATTGTTTGATGTCTTGGCATGGTGCATAGTATGGCTTTATGACCTATGTGTTTGTTTATTCATATCTTTGGATTATAAATATGGCCTGCGTGTCGTTTATTTTTGTAACTTTATTATTACTAGTTTAGTAGTTAGTTTTATTATTAATGTAATAATGAAGACTCAAGCTTGGAGAAGAAGATGAAAATTCCATGGAAATGAAGTTGCCTTTCAAGATATGAAGAAATGTACTATTGCAAATGTTGTAATAGATAGGTTTTCTTTTCACCTAGGGTTGCCTATATGATCTTCATTTGGTCTCATGAAGATCATATCTAGTTTGGCCATGCTATGTCACGTTTATTTTTATCAAATATGTATGAGATGCCATGTTTGATAGTTTATGTATGCATATAGGATATGATATATAAATGTAAATTTTAACATGTTTTCAAAAATTAAATGGAATGAACCCTCACTATTAATCTAAGTTTTAATGCCATCCATGTCTTAAACACTTATCAAGGCTAAGATCACCTAAATGTAGATTTTGCCAAAGCAAAGTACTTTAGGTTATCCTAGCAAGATATGATGAGTAATGGTGCTGCTCATGCGTTTAAAATTGGTTAGACTTAATTAGGCTATCAAAATGGTTTTGGGCCTAAGGCATTAGATGGGGTTTAACATGCTATGACATATGATGTCATGATCCCATATTATCTAAGAGTTACATCTGATGTAATTGGTAATGGGTTACCTACCATAATAACTTGATTTTAAGTGTCATGCCAAAGCTGACTTAATATTAAGTAAAAATTGGATCTTAGCCCACTAAAATGTCATTATGATGATTGAGGGTTATATTTTAGTGGGAGTTTAATTACTTATCACCTTTTATTTTTTTAAAATTTGCATATTTTGTAGATTGAAATGGCTACCAACAATAACTCCACTTTATCACTGCGATCCATCCTTGAGAAGGAAAAACTGAAAGAGAATGGGACTAATTTTGTTGATTGGTTTAGGAACCTGAGAATTTTTCTCAAACAAGAAAAGAAGTCCTATGTGCTTGATGAAACTGTCCCTGAGCCACCTCCTGCTAATGCTTCTAATGCTGATAAGAACAGGCATAAGAAGCATATAGATGATTCTAATGACATTGGATGTCTTATGCTTGCTACTATGTGTCCAGAACTTCAGAAGGATCTGGAACACTTGGAGGCTTATGAGATGAGTGTCCATCTCAAACAAGCTTTCCAACAGCAAGCTAGGCAGGATAGATTTGACACTGCTGTTGCATTGTTTGACTGCAAGATGTCAGAGGGCCAATCGGTTAGCGCTCATGTTTTGAAAATGAAGGGCTACATTGATCACCTTGCCCGACTTGGATATCCCTTGAGTTTAGAACTCTCCACGGATTTGATCCTTCATTCTTTGCCCAGCAGTTTTTCACATTTTGTTATGAACTATAATATGAACAACATGGAAAAGTCTATTCCTGAGCTACATGGTATGCTCAAAACTGCTGAAGGGAATATCAAAAAGCCAACTAAGGCTACCCATGTATTGAATGTCAATAAGGGTAAGCCTATGAAGAAGAAAGGAAAGGCTAAGGGTAAAGCAACAGTTGCTACAAAGCCTAAGGGACAGCCCAAGCCAAAAGAACCCAAGGCACCTGTTCCTAAGGAAGGAACTTGTCACTATTGCATGGAGCCTGGGCATTGGAAAAGAAATTGCCCACTTTATTTGGCTGAATTGAAGAAATCGAAGGGTAGTGCGACTACATCTTCAGGTATATATGTTATAGAAATTAACTTATCTGCTTCTACTTCATGGGTATTGGATAATGCATGTGGTTCTCACATTTGTACAAATGTGCAGGGACTCAAAAGGAGTAGATCACTGAAAAGGGGCGAAGTTGACCTACGAGTTGGGAATAAAGCAAGAGTTGCTGCACTAGCTATAGGATCTTATGAACTTCATATGCCTAATGGCTTTTTGTTAAATTTGAACAATTGCTATTATGTTCCTACTCTGAGTAGGAATCTTATTTCTGTTTCAGTTTTGGATGATGAAGGTTTTTCATTTTTAATTAAAAATAAGACCTGTTCTATTTTTGATAAAGATGATTTGCTTTATGGTATTGCAAGATCTTTTAATGGCCTTTATGTCCTTGACTTAGATGATTCTAGGGAGAATCATATTTATAACATAAACTCTAAGAGAATTAAGCCAAATGACCTAAACCCTACATTTTTATGGCATTGTCGTCTTAGCCATATAAATGAGAAACGCATTTCTAAACTCCATCAAGATGGATTATTAGATTCATTTGATTTTGAATCATTTGATAAATGTGAATCTTGTTTACTTGGCAAAATGACAAAGAATCCTTTCATCGGACAAGGTGAAAGGGCTAATGGCTTGCTAGGACTAGTACATACAGATGTATGTTGCCCGTTAAGCATTAGTGCCAGAGGAGGATATAATTACTTCATTACTTTTACTGATGATTTCAGTAGGTATGGCTATGTCTACCTAATGAAACATAAGCATGAGGCTTTTGAAATGTTCAAAACTTTTCAAAATGAAGTACAAAATCAACTTGGTAAAACTATTAAGGCACTTCGATCTGATCGAGGTGGTGAATTTTTGAGCCAAGAATTTGACGAACATCTAAGAAATTATGGAATTGTTTCACAATTAACTCCTCCAGGAACTCCACAATGGAATGGTGTTTCTGAAAGAAGAAATCGAACTTTATTAGATATGGTTCGATCTATGATGAGTCAAGCAGATCTTCCATTATCGTTTTGGGGTTATGCCTTGGAGACAGCTGCTTTTGTTTTAAACCGTGTACCATCTAAAGCGGTTGAAAAGACACCATATGAGATATGGACTGGCAAAACGCCTAGTTTGTCTTTTCTTAAGATTTGGGGTTGTGAGGCTTATGTGAAAAGACCAGTTTCAGATAAGTTAGCTCCAAAATCTGCTAAATGTATTTTTGTGGGATATCCTAAGGAAACTAAAGGATATTATTTCTATATTCCATCTGAGAACAAAGTGTTTGTTGCTCGAAATGGAACCTTCTTGGAAAAGGAATTCATTTCTAAAAGAACTAGTGGGAGTACAATTCAATTAGATGAATTTATAGAACCACAAGAAGATATTGAACCGCCTGTAGAAACAGTTTCAGAACCACAAGTCATTGTGGAAACTGAAAATGTTACACAAGTTCTGCGCAGATCTGATAGACCACGTCATCAGCCTGAGAGATATGGATTTCTCATGACTGAAAGTCGTGAAGTTTTGCTCATAGATCAAGATGAGCCAACTACCTATCTTGAAGCTGTGTCGGGTCCAGATTCAGAGAAATGGCTTGGAGCCATTAACTCTGAGATGCAGTCCATGTTTGACAACCAAGTTTGGGCCTTAATTGATCCTCCCGAAGGTATTAAGACTATTGGTTGCAAATAAGTTTTCAAGAAGAAAATTGACATTAATGGAAATGTGCAAACCTATAAAGCAAGGTTGGTTGCTAAAGGTTTCAAACAAACACATGGTATAGACTATGATGAAACTTTTTCTCCAGTTGCTATGATTAAATCTATTAGGATTCTCCTTGCCATTGCTGCATACTATGATTATGTGATATGGCAAATGGATGTCAAAACCGCTTTCCTTAATGGAAATTTACTCGAGGATGTGTACATGACACAACCTGAGGGTTTTGTAAATCCTGAGAATTCTAGGAAGGTTTGCAAGCTTCAAAGGTCCATTTATGGATTGAAGCAAGCATCTCGAAGCTGGAATCTTTGTTTTGATGAAACAGTTAAGAACTTTGGTTTCATTCAAAATGAAGATGAACCATGTGTTTACAAGATGGTTAGTGGGAGTGCTATCATGTTCTTAGTCCTATATGTAGATGACATATTGATCATTGGAAATGATGTCCCCACTTTACAAAAGGTTAAAGATTGGTTAGGGAATTCTTTTTCAATGAAGGACTTGGGAGAGGCTGCATATATCCTTGGTATAAGGATCTATAGAGATAGATCTAGAAGGATAATTGGCTTAAGTCAAAGTACATACATTGACAAAGTGTTGAAGAGGTTCAGCATGCAAGATTCCAAGAAAGGATTTTTGCCTATGTCACATGGTATTCATCTTAGCAAGAATCAATGTCCTAAGACATCTGAGGAGTGAGATAGAATGAATAAGATCCCTTATGCTTCTGCTATTGGATCTATTATGTATGCCATGCTATGTACTAGACCTGATGTCTCATATTCTTTAAGCACAACAAGTAGATATCAAGCTGATCCTGGTGAGGGTCACTAGACAGCTGTTAAGAACATTCTTAAGTATCTAAGAAGAACTAAGGATGTTTTCTTAGTTTATGGAGGTTTGGAAGATGAGCTAGTTGTAAATGGTTACACAGATGCTAGTTTCCAAACTGATATAAATGATTACAAATCGCAGTCAGGTTTTGTATTCACATTGAATGGTGGAGCCATTACTTGGAAAAGTTCCAAGCAAAGCACAGTAGCAGATTCTACAACAGAAGCTGAGTATATAGCAGCATCAGATGCAGCTAAGGAAGCAGTTTGGCTGAAGAAATTCATCACTGAGCTTGGAGTGGTGCCTAGCATTGCTAATCCTATGGCTATCTATTGTGACAACAATGGTGCCATAGCGCAAGCAAAAGAGCCAAGGTCCCATCAAAAATCTAAGCACATACTCAGGCGATTTCACCTCATTCGAGATATCATTGATAGAGGTGATATCAAGATATACAAAGTTGACACAAATGACAACATAGCAGATCCATTGACAAAGCCTCTCTCGCGGGTCAAGCATGATCAGCACACTAGGTCTATGGGTATGAGATATTTGTTAGACTAGGCCTAGTGCAAGTGGGAGACTGTTAGTGTATATGCCCTAGGCCATTGATTTGGACCTTAATGTTATTCATTTTGTTATTAATAAAGAAGTTTTTATTATCAATGTTATGTTTGCATGTTATATATAATAATGATTATATCCCTGGTTTATTATTGTTATGGAGATAATAATAAATATAACTAGTATAATATTGATTTGATAATCATAAGATGATTATAGGTATGAAGATACAAATCAATATTATGGATACATGTTAGAGAACAGTGTATTGGATAGACCCACATAGATATCACTTCATGGTTTAAATGTCATAAGTGTATCTCATAATAGTTTTCATTAATCCTTTGACTTGAGATTGTCATAGTTTCCAACATAAGGAATATTATGTTTTGACATGATCAAACGTTATCTGTAACTAGATAATTATAAAGGTTATGCTTGAACATGATATAAATTATGTAGAGGAAAATGAACAATCAAGATGGAATTTGTCCCTCTCTATGAGAGAGATATCTTCTGGGCCCCTTGATAAGTGTAACTGAGAAATGCATGGCCGTGCTCAAATAAGTTGATATAAGATCAATCTTATTTGTTTATTAGTTAACTTGGAGATCGAGTAATCATAAGTTTGGACAATATAAGTATGACATTTACTATGACTTATGTTCAAACTAGATATCGTGTGACAAAGGGATTAATGCATGTACCATTTCAGGTTTTCATTTATAATGATTCTCATGATTAATTGGGTAGTCATAATGTCTTGCTAGAAGCCAATTATGATTTGTGCATTTCAATAGAGATTGAAATACACTACCAATTAATATGAGCCTATCGGATCGCACACATAGAACGTAGGTTGTACTTAAAATAATAATAATTAAATTTTTATTATTGTTGTTGGTATTATTATTATTATTAGATATTAATAATAATATTATTATAATAATTATTATTAGATAATAATAATTAAAGACGTGGGTCCATATAGGATATGGACAGTTAGGGTTTTATAAAAAAAAAGGTCTTTTAAAACGGTTTTAAAAGGACTAGAGGCCTTGATGATCTTATTATTATTTCGTTTTGAAAGAAAACTGAAGAAGAGGAAAAACCTAAAAACCCTAGTTTCGTTTTTGCAAAAAGGTCAGCCACTGCCGTTGGTGAGCTAGCACTCAGAACGGCGTACGTTTGTGTGGACTTCGTTAGAGGGTGTTCGTCTTCAGAAGGCAGCATCTGTTAATCGTTTTGAAGCTATGCAAAAAGGTTAGTTTCGAATCTCTTTTATCGAACTGAATGGATCACATGGATCCTGTGAGTAAATCGAAAGAAATTTTTTGTTTTCCGCTGCGGCAAGGGTTGCAGATTCTTCTCGATTTTCTAACAAATTTCCCATTTAATTAATTCCATTAATAATAAAAAAAATATCTTCTTTTACTTCCACACTTTGACTTGTGTATATGTTGTATATATTTCCATATATACAACATATACACTCTCTTCACTTCTTTCTTCTTTCCAATTTTAACATATACATTATATCCAAATGTAACAATAAATTTTCCAAAAGTTCTAGGGCATACTTTGGGATATTACAAAAAAAAACCCCTTAATAAAGCCTTAATATGGATTAGGATCCCATACCTAATAAAAGTGACTTATTAAATAGGATGTATAATGATAATATCTTCAGTAAATTTGATATGAAATCAAGATAATGGCAAATAGAAATTCCTAAAAAGGACAGATATAAAACAGCCTTTATGGTTCCTTTTGGGCATTATGGATGGAACATCATGCCATTCGGTCTTAAGAATGCTCCCTCTTGATTCCAAAGGATAATGAATGACATATTTAATCCTTATTCAATATTTTCTATTTTCTATATTGATGATGTACTTATTCTTTCTAGTACATTAGATAAGCACTTTAAGCATCTTACTTCCTTCATTAAGGTAGTACAAAGGGCAGGAATAGTAGTGTTTTCTAAAAAGATGAAATTATGTCAAACAAAGATAAGATTTTTAGGGCATAATATTGAAAATGGCATTATTATTCCGATAGATAGAGGAATTGAGTTTGGAAGCAAATTTCCTAATGAAATCAAAGATAAAAATCAATTACAGAGATTTTTAGGAAGTCCTAATTATGTTGTAGACTTGTATAAGAATTTGGCCCATGATGCAAAGCCCTTATTTGAAAGGATTAAGAAAAATCCTCCTAATTGGACTAATAAGCATGCAGCTACAATCCAATAGATTAAGTCCTATATATCTATTTCAAACCCTAATTCTTTTAAAATACTAAAGACTGATGCTTTAGAAGTAGGGTATGGCAAAATTCTAAAACAAAGATGGGAATAAAAAGAATAATTAGTTGTATTTACTTCTGGTATTTGGGCAGGTCAAAAAAAAATTATTCCATTGTCGAAAAAAGAGATCTTATCTATAGTTCTTTGTGTCTTAAAGTTTGAATCTGACTTATTAAATCAAAAATTGCTAATTAGGGTATATTGTAAATATGGTAAGGAAATTTTACTTAAGGATGTTAAAAATATTGCATCGAAATAGATTTTTGCTAGATGGCAGGCCATCTTATCTATGTTTCATTTTGAAATAGAAATTATTAATGGAATTAATAATTCTTTGCATGATTTTTCTAATGAGAGAATTTTTCATAGGAAAGAATAAGTCAAAAGGGCAAAGCAGTTCAATCATCATCAAGCACACCTGCTAAGAGGACTTATGAGTCCTCTCGAGAAGAGTCCTTATGTCAGGACAAATATCAGAATGATGCTTATCAGGCCAGTGTCGTAGCAGTAGCAAAGAAGGAAAAGATATATCCTTATGTTCACTTGACTTGTGATTATGCCATAGCCACTGACGTTTAGCATATTGATAAAACACCTAATGAGGTGGATAATATTTACATGAGGAGTTTTACTATGACTTTTAATAAAGATTTTTTATTTTTTATGAACAAAATTGCAGTGAAACATGCTGTCCCAAGATAGCAACAAAGAGGGGGGGGTGAATTGGTTGGTTTGAAATTTGATGGTAAATTCAAAATTCAAAAACAAGAATTGGAGAGTATGTAGAAGAAGATTGAGTAGAGTATATAAGAAGGAACAAAAAGAGTTATAGTACTTCAGATTTAACTTGATCCTACATCTATTTCCTTAACAACCTGTTAAGATTCCACTAGTCTTGAGTTTTTTACAAACTTAACTCTAAATTGGTGTTTTCACAAGCTCACACAAAACTTTATAAGGGTTTGAGATCAAATCTCACAACCCTTACAAGAGTTTTTCCAGGCTCACTCTCACAACCTAAGTGTTTCCAATGCTCACACTTGAACTTTACAATGGTGTTTAATGCTTACACCCAGCACTCAATCAATACAATTATAGATTTTGATATGAGTAAAATGAAAGTGATTTGCCTTAGCTATTTTAGTCTTTTGAACTTATTAAGCAAGAGATTTCTTAATGGTGTTATAACCAATTTGGTCTAACTAGCCATTATGAATTATGTGATATATTTTATTAGGATAGTCTTTGTAATAATAATAAGTTTTCACAGGGAGCTGTTTTCCTAACAAAGAGGATGGTCCCCAGGAACTTTGGGCAATCATCCATTACATAAGGACGGTCACTCAATTCAAAATTTCTTTCAACTATCAAATGCTAGTGCTCTAATAGTGTAATTTGCCTATGATGTGGTTGTTGGGACGGTTGCCCAAGGTTAAGGGACGATTGCCCTTTTTGAATTTAAATCTGCTCTCACAATGGCCATTCCACGTGTTACTTCTTCATTTGACAAAGTAATTTTTTGCCAAAATATGAAAGGTGTGGTCGTTCTAGTACTGTAATAGTGATCGAATTGGACGTCTCGATTCAAGCTTCTGGGTGCACCCAAGACCGCGATCACTACTATCAATCCTTGTGATTTTATCTCAAAATGTATGAACAGTTGCCTTTGAGAAAGGACGGTCGCGAAATATGTCGGAGAGACCGCTCCACAGACCGCATTTGTCACCACGTTCCCAACTGTGATTGATGGAATTTTTGTCACTTGAGGTGTGATCGTCTCAATTCTTAGACGGCCACGTATGTCTCTGTGATGGTTGCTCCTCATGTTGACATTTTGGTTGTGAACCCTACTATAATTTAATTTATTCTTTAAAGTTTTAATGACGATCACCCTTTGGCCTAGATTGACCACACTTTTTGCTTTGTTCTAGTAATATATTAAGTAATGTATTCCTGTATCAAGTAACTTAAAGACATGTCAAATTCATCATTCAATTTGAGTGTTAAAGATGAAAATTGAGATTATTTGGCTAACAATCTCTCCCTTTTTAACTTTGGCAATCAAATGGAATGATGATAAAAAATAATAAAATAATGACAATCTTTGATTTAATTAGTTTCTTTTAATCTCCCCCTAATTTTATGCTTGCCTATGATAATTGTTGTTTCATTTTAATTGCCTTTTCCTTTAGCCAATGTTTCATTTTATTGTTTCAATCATCTTAGCTTTCAATCATAATGTTTCAAGCATCATATGTTCTCCCCCTTTGACAAAGGTAAAACGAGAAATGAAATATAAGACATTAATATAAAAGGAGATTAAGACATTAAGACAACAAAAATAGAAAAAAATAGAAGAAAGAAGAAAAAACAAAAAACCAAAATCAAAAAGAAAAAACTAGAACAACAAAAAAAATAAATATAATCTAAATCTTCATCCTTCGGCTCTTCTTCTTCCATAGGGGCCTTGCCTTTGTCAAGAATAGGATGCACACTACTTCTAGATTTAGAGCTATAGTTATCATCATCTGCTAAGGAGTCTCCTTCAAAGGGAATTTCCATAAAGTCACTAACATCCCATTCTTTAAGATCACATTGAGTCAACTCCATCTTACCTTGACTGTCACATAGATCATGATGCATATGGGATAGAAGAACAATTCTCTTGTTTGAGTGCTTAAATCTCTTGGAAACATCCCTTTTAAAGTGAGAGAATTGCTTGGAAAGATATTTGATGGCTTTAATGATGAGTTTGGTTAGAGAGCTATTTTGCTAGTTGGGGAAAGAGGGTTTGCGAGGCATTTCAACAGGAGCTTTCATAGATTCACCTTCTCTTTCTAAGGTATATCTATCTCTTTTTGTGCCTATCCACTACACCTATTTTTCCAAATAGATAAACATATGAACCATAAATTTTCCTAACACAACCAAGATGCTTTAGATACTACATAGTGATAGCACTAGAGGAGAGGTCAAATGGATTTCTTAAGGTAGCTAGGTTGAGGACATTCAACAAATGCAAGTGTCTAGCTATTTGAGTTACGTATGAAGAAAGAAAAAAGGTTCCTGACTTAGTGGTTGCATGATGATAGAATGTATCTATCAATAATTTTTCTATGTTGATGGGAATGTTATGAGTGAAAGCATAGAGAAAATCATGTCTCTTTTGGTGATATTTTCATTTCCATCAACCATTTGATAGATGGTGTAGGTTATGATCTTATGGAGCATCCAAATGGGTGAGTGATTCGATTTGACTAGTCTTAGATTCTTTCACCAATGATTTTCTATAGAGATTTCTTGCCAACTGGTAGAGAGGGGGTAGTATGAAAAGGTTGTATCATTATAGGAAGTGGCTCCACCAGTTGGAAAATCCAAAATTTTGGCAAAATCTTATAGGTTTAAGGCAAAGTATTGATCAAATAATTTGAATCTAATCCCATACCAACCTAAGGCTGAGTTATCAATCTTTTTTATTTGAAGGGATATAAGAAATTCTATGCTTAGGCTTGGGTATCCTACCTCATCTGGGAACACAAACTTTCTCCACCCAAGAATACCTAGAAATTTATAAATTTCATCCTTGATGTTTAGTGCGATGAGCATGCCTCCAAGAGGCCTCTTGGTTCCCTCAATCTTCTTCCTCTTAAGCATGGCATATCGAATATCATTTTTAGAAGATTGGTGATAAGGTTTACAAATTTTCTCACCTCTTCTAGGTGGTGAAGAAGAGGGAGGAGCTTCTCACCTCTTCTAGGTGGTAGAGGTTTATGAATTTTTTTCTCACCTCTTTATGAAATTTTCCTAATGAAAATTCTTGATCGTCTCTTCCCATTTACTTTTCCATTCGAAGGAATCTTCTTCTTGGGTGCCATTTAATATTAGAGAGAAGAAAGAGACAGAAAAAATATAGTGTGTTGAGGTTGGAAGGGTTTTGAGATGATCTTTAGTTTGATGTTATGTTTATATGATGGCAGTGATCAAAGAAGTATGTAACTGAAGTTTTAGTCGGTTTAAATAGAGAAATAGGAAGAACTAGCCATTTATAGTTGTAAGAGGTGAAAAAATTGAAACTGATAGAGAACTAACGATTAGAAAGTGTTGTGCAGAGTATACAAGGTGCGACCATCTTTTCGCAAAAGGAGACCATCTAAAGATCACGATGACCATTATACAACGTGTGGCGATCACTACCTGTGGAAAACCTGTAATGATCAAGACTTTTCAAATTCTCATTATTACCCATCATATTTGATCGACCGCTCACAAAAGGTCTATCTGCAATGAAACTGTGCAAGCAACTTGTGACTGCAAGATAGGGTAGGATGACAACACTAAACAAAGAAAAACATAAAAATAAAGAAAAGAAATAGATTTTTAAATGGAGAATTTATGATCAAAATTAATGTTTTAAATCCAGGATAAAACCGTTTAATCATAATAAAATGAATTGAATGCATATGGTTTATTCATTCAAGAAGCTTTCATCAATCATTTCTAACTTATGCTTGATGCAGTTTAATCTATTTTAATTTAACGGTTTTGAAAAGATATCAACAAGTTAGTTTTGTGCATCAAAAGACAATGTTTTAGTTTTATACATTATCTTTTAAGAAATGATGCCTAATATCGATATGTTTAGAACTATAATGTTGGATTGGATTCTTAGAAAAGTTAATTGCACTAGTATTATCACACATAATAGGAATATGATAAAATGTTTTTCCATAATCCATCAATTATTACTTCATCCATAAAACTTGGGTACAATAAAAACATGCAGCGACATATTCAGCTTTTGTGGTAGACAAGCAACTGACACTTGTTTCTTGCTAAACCATGAAACCAAGCAATTGCCAAGATAATGGCATGTCATGGTCGTGCTTTTTCTATCCAAAAGACCACTGGCCTAGTCTGCATCTGAAAAGTCTAATATGTCAATTGATGTGCTCCTAGGATACCAAAGCCCTAAATGCAATGATCCATTTAAGTATTTCAAAATTCTCTTATTGGCATTCAAATGTGATTCTCTAGGGCATGATTGAAATCTAGTACACAAACATACACTATACATTATATCAGGTCTATAAGCTGTTAAGTAATGTAATTATCCGATAATACTTTGATATTTCTTCTCATCTACTACCTTACCACTTTCATCTTTGTCAAGCTTTAACAATGTGCTCATAGGAGTCTTGCTAGACTTGTAACCATCCATTCAAAATTTCTTGAGATGTTCTTTTATCTACATGGATTGGTTGATGAAGATCCAATCCTTGCATTACTAGATTTGTAGTCCAAGGAAGAATTTGATTTCACCCATCATGCTCATTTTAAATTCCCTAGTCATATAAGAAGAAAATTCCTCACACAAAGATTCATTAGTAGCACCAAATATAATATCATCAACATAAGTTTCCACAATCAAAATTTTATTCATTTTCCTTTTAACAAAAAGAGTTGTGCCTTCATTGCTTTTTGAAAAACCATTTTGAAGCAAATATGCACTAATTCTATCATACAAAGCTCTTGGAGCATGTTTCAATCCATATAGTGCTTTGGTAAGTTTAAAAACATGATTTAAAAATTATAATCCTTAAAACTGGGAGGTTATACAACATAAACTTCCTCGTTAATAATTGCATTTAGAAAGCACTTTTGACATCCTTTTGAAAAGTTTAAAGTTTATATGACATGTAAATGCAAGTAAAACTCTAATTGCTTTTAATCTTACTACATGAAAAATGTCTCAGCATAGTCAATACCTTCCTCTTTGTTATAGCCATTGCTATCAATCTAGCTTTGTTTCTAGAATGAGACCATTTTCATCATTCTTATTCCTATATACCCATTTACATCCTATAATTGGATGGTCTTTAGTTATAGGAACAAGTTCCCACACATTATTTCTCCCAAATTTGTTTAGTTCAACTTACAAAGCAATCACCTATCTTTCATCACTAAGAGCCTCCCTAATGGTCCTTCTCTTAATTTGAGAAACAAAAGCAACATTCACATATAAGTATTTAAGTTTGGATCTAGTAGTTAATCCCTTTGATGTATCACCGATGATTTGTTATCTTAGATGATCCTTTTTATATTGCCAATCATTGGGTAGCTCTGAGACTCTTCTTCTTATTCATCATGTTTATTCTTTATAACATCAATTGTTTCTTATTGATTAAATGTTCCAACAAAATCATCAAGAACACTACCTTTCCTTTGATCAAGTTTATAAGATTCATCGAAAACAACATGCATTGATTCTTCAACTACTAGTGTTCTCTTATTAAATGCTCTATATGCTTTGCTGGATGATGATGACCCTAAAAATATGCCTTCATCCGACTTGGATGAGAATTTTCCAATATTGTCCTTGGTATTAAATATAAAGCTTTTGGATCCAAACACTCTAAGATATGAAATTTTGGGTTTTCTTCCACTCCATAGCTCTTAAGAAGTTTTGTTTATCAAAGGCCTTTTGTAGAAATGATTTGAAGTATAACATGTGATATTAATGGCTTTTGCCCAAAAGTATGATGGTAATTCATACTCATTGACCATTGTTCTAGCCATTTAAACCAAAGTTCTATTTTTTCCTTTCAATAGCACCATTTTTGTTGTGGTGCTATAAGAGTCAAAAAGTTATGTAAAATACCAAACTCATTTCAAAAATTTTAAAAATTTTCATTTTCAAATTTTTTGCCATGATCACTTCTAATAGATGTGATTACATAGCCTTTTTTTATTTTGTACTCTTTTTGCAAATATTTTAAAATAATTGAAGGCTTCATTCTTTTGAGCTAAGAAATTAACCTCTGTATATCTTGAGTAATCATCAACAAGTACAAATACTTATAACTTTCCACCTAAGCTAGCGACTCTATATGGTCCAAACAAATCCAAGTGAATGAGTTATAAGGGTCTAGAAGTGCTTACAATATTTTTAGATTTGAATGAACTTTTATATGGCTTACCTAATTGACAAGGTTCACAAGTCATATCTTTATGAAATTTTACCTTAAGGAGACCATCAACTAATTCTTCCTTACTAGTGAATTGTAGATGATCCATACTAGCATGTCATACTCTTCTGTGCCATAATCAAGCATAATTATTAATAAAAATCAAAATGTATGTCAATTTTATATGTGTTGCCAATTCTAGCTCCTTTCAATGCAAGTTCACTATTTGAGCTGGTAATTTTGCATCCTTTAGAGTCAAAACATACATCATATCCCCTGTCACATAATTGACTTACACTAAGCAAATAATGTTTCAATCCATCAATAAGCCACACATTTTCAATCACATTCTTACCAAGCATGCCAATGGAGCTAATGCCAGTAATTTTACCTTTAGCATTATTTCCAAAAGTAACATTATCTCCATGCTTGTAAGTTAAGGTTGTGAAAAACTTAGCATTGCCTATCATATGCCTTGAGAATCCACTATCCACAAGCCAAGTACTCTCATTGGTATTAGATTTTAGGCATACCTATAAGACAATAATGTTCATCTTCTTTTAGGTACCCAAATAAAGTTGGGTCCTTGGGGGATAGTGGTAGAAGGATCCTCTAACTTGAGATGAGCCTTCCTAATGTAGCAAAATGTGCTCTTATGACCAAATTTTATACAATATGTGCATTAGTACAATGTTCTATACTTATGTGCTTTCATATTGATATTTAATGAACCATGCAAACAATTGCAAGTGTGTGTTAAATGAGATTGTTTTTTAGCATTTTAGTGTTTATGTATATGTCTTGTACACATGAATGCATGATTTGGTCTTGGAACTTTAGTTCTAGAGCCTTGTGAATCCAATTTAATCCTTTTAGGATTTTTTGATTTGGTGTGTGCATTAGTGTTCTTAACGACTTCAACACTAGGGGTTTGAGTTGTAGATGCTTTTACAAATATTGATGCCTTAGATGTAGTGATATATGAGCTATTGAATCCTAAACCATGTTTCAAAAAGGGTGACCTTTGATTGTCTATCAACATGTCTAATGCCTCTTTTCCTTCATGAAATTTTTAACTTAATTCTTTTAGCTCTTGTTAGCCAAATGATCATAATTTCGATCCTTGACAACTCAAATTGAATGACTTATTTAACATGTGTTTTAAGAACCTTGTTGCAGGATTAGATTGATTCCAATAAGCCAACACAAGGCACATTTTGCTATCGCACAACGATGGAGACGACCGCCCCATTGAATTGAAGGATGAAACCATATCACAGTAGGGTTCACGGTCATAAACTCGACCACAGTAGCGATCGAACAACAACATGAGCGATCATCCAACAAATAAGGACGACCGCAATATGAGAAACCCAAAACATCCAAATTCCAGTAAGGTTCGCGGTGACAAGCACAGTGAAGAATACGATCTCACTTACTGATGCAGCGACCGTCCTTCATACTCCGCGACCGTTCTGCTGATTCTGGAGAAAATTACTCAAACTGATAGTAGTGTTCGTGTCCTTAGGTGTGCCCAGAAGTTCAACGCGAGTCTCTTAATTCGACTGCTAATTGGCACCTATAGTGACCGCGACATTCAAATTTAGGCGGAAGTTTATTTTGCCCATTTAAAGAATGCCACGTGTAATAACTGTTATAAACCCACTACAATATTCAAAAAGGGCGACCGTACCTAGCTTATGCACGACCGTCCTGACAACCACAACATGGACAAGATTCTAGCAATAGAGCACTTAAATTCGACCGTTGAAGCAATTTTGAATGCAGCGACCATCCCTTATCTTAGGGCGACCGCGTAAGACATTGGCACGACCGTCCTAGTATCAAGGACGACCGATAACTGCTTCAAACAGTCTATTAACATAGGTCTAAACTACCAAGACTTATTTCTCACTATCTATAATGGCTAGTTACACCACATTGGTTATAAATACATTATTATTCTGTTAAGAAAAAGAAGAGATTCTGAATTTAATAGCCAAGCAACATATTTTCTTTTCTTCCAACAATTAACATATGAATTGTAATGAGTGTTGGGTGCAAGCATTAAAAACACCATTGTAAAATTTTGAGTGTGAGCTTGGAAACACTTAGGTTGTGAGAGTGAGCCTGGGAAAACTCTTGTAAGGGTTGTGAGGTAAATGATCTCAATCCAATTTTAAAGTTAAAGTTAAGCTTGTAAGAAGAAAACTCAAAGTTAGTGGAACCATAACAAGTTGTTAAGGAAGTGGATGTAGGATTGGAGAACATCCGAACCACTATAAATCTTATGTGTTCTTTCTTCTACTTACTACTGAACTATTTCTTACTTCTACATTTCTTGCTGTTGAGTTTTTGAATTCTTTATTTCTATTTTCCATCATTCCTCAAGAAACCAATTCACCCCCCTCTTGGTTGCCATCTTGGGACAATAGCTTTTTTAGTTCATCTTTTAGAATTTCATTTTTCTTCATCACATTTTCTAAGCTATGTGAATTTTTATTCATTTCATCAATTGATTTCAATATTTGTTCATTTGAGGTCTTTAGTTCTAATGTAGAGTTTTTCAAGCATAAAAAATCATTTTCTAGCTTAGAACATTTATCCTTACATAATTTCATTTTAGAAAAATACTTTTCTACCATAAGGTTCATATGTTCAATCAAGTCACTATCATCTAAAGTATCATTATCATTATTACCAAATGTAATTAAGTTTAAGGATTGATTACCTACCTCATTAGAGTCATTTTCATCCTCAATAGCCATGAGACATAGATTAACAATTCCTTCCTCCCCTTCTTCTTCATCTTCATTTGAGGAAGAATCATCCAATGTAGCTTTGAGTGATTTCTTCTTTTCCTTTTCCCACTTTTTTTTCAACTTGAAGCAATCCAATATGATGTAAAAGGATTTGCCACATTCATAACATATGCGCACATTCTTTTTATTTTTATTTTTGAAGGAGGATTTAGAAAATGTACCTTTGTTAGCTTGCAATCTTCTCTTTCTCGTCCAATCACTCATTCTTTTTGAAAATATAGCCATTTCTTCTTCATCATCACTATCTTTATTACTTAAGCTCTCAACCTCATTGATTGCTTTGAGAGCTATTACTTTCCTCTTATCCTTTTCACCTTGTTCTTCTTCTCTTTCGATGTTCAATTTGAAGGTGAATAGTTTTCTGAACAGTTCATCGGTTCTCAAAGAGCTAAGGTCATGAGCTTCTTTAATTGAAGAAACCTTTGCCTCAAAGTTCTTATTTCCATTAAGTGCTCTTAAGATTTTGCTATTGACTTCATCTTGATCATATATCTTGCCATATTTCTTTAATTCATTAACAATGGCAAGTAAGCGGTTTGTCATGTCGGTGATATTTTCATTGGGCATCATCTTGAATAGTTCATACTCATATACATACATTGACTTCTCAGTGAGTCTCACTTGGGTAGTACCCTCATGATAGTCAATAAGAGTTTTCCAAATGCAATGTGCATAAGTGATGTGTTGGACACTCCCACCTTCTTATCTTAATATTGAATTCATCAAGATGGAAATTGCCCTATTATTCTTGAATCAATTTCTCACATTGCACTTGACCACTGTGATTTAGGAAGAGGAACTTGGACACCATCAACCTCATGAGTATGAGATTTCCACTCATCTTATAAAAAATCCAAAAGCTCAATTCCTTCACTATATAGGAATAAAAACATTCTGTGTTTCCAATAGGAATAATTTGTTCCATCGAAGTAGGGTCAAAGGAATGAGTTTAGGTTTCCATGTGTATAGGTGTTTGTTGGTGGAATGGTTGCCATTTTGGATCAAATTTCACAATTAAGTTTAAGAAATTTACAAGCTTTGACACCAATTATTATCCCAAGATAACAACCAAGGGGGTGGATTGGTTGGTATGAAAAATTATGGTAAATTCAAAATTCAAATAGAAGAAATGAAGAAGATGTCGAAGAAGATTGAGTAGAGTATAGAAGAAAGAACACAAAGAGTGATAAGTGTATAATTCATGATATTTTTGCCCCTATTTCTTAGTATATTTATTGTCAAATTAAGTTTAATTTGTTTGTTCAAGTGCATGTTAGGGTTGATTTTAGGAATCTTTTACATTTTGAGGCCATATAGTCATTTAGGCCAAAATCATGAATGAAAGACATGGAAAAGAGCTATTTTGGGCAAATTCTTCAAGGGACACACCCAAGAAAATGGGCATGTCAATGATCGTGTCGTTAATCAACCTTATAGAAGCTTTGACATGGCTAAGGACATGGATGTGTCACTGCCCATGTCATTAATCTAGCATTACTACAGATGCAACATTCCCACATACATGGTCATGTGTGAGCGAAGATTTTCACCCCCACTCCCATGTAGAATGGTTCTTGTTGCTTAGGCAATGTTAGGCTCAGGGCCTTAGAGAACATGGGCCTAAACCCGGAGAAAATGGAGTCGCCACCTGGATGGACATGGAAAAGAAAGGGGTGAATGACTTGATTCCTAAGGAATCCCCCATCCCATAATGGGTTTGGAAAGTTGGGTATGTGTGGGGAAGGTAAGAATGACCCAGCACCCCAACAATGCCTAGTTCATTGAAATCGGACTCCTTTTCAGGTCTAAATATTATAGAATTCTTAATTATTATGATATAATCCGTACTACATGTGATGATTAAAATAAGAGGAGCATTGTGTTAATAATCAAAATAATGTTCAAACAAAGCAAATAAATGGACACCCATCCGAGGATCAAAACATGTCCTTACATCATCCAATGTCTAAAACTAAATAGGACATCCACCAAATAGTGAAAATTTGTCCTTTACATTTGTCCTAAAATCTTTAAACGATAAATTACATAATAAAATTCGAAGCACCCATTAAGTGGAAACATATATTTTATAGGTTAATCTGGCTTTGTGAAAAGTTGAGGAGCAGGCGAATTAGACTCCTTTCATGAATGTCGCACTACCTTACCAGCATACCCATCGTGTCATTTCTGACCCTGTGTCCAGTGGTTGGTTCCTTATGGACAGAGTGTTCAATTAGTTCCTTTGTCCCGAGTGACATAGGGTTCTGAAAAATAGTCCAGCATATACATTGAACATTACATCAATGCCGGATAGCCGGTGGTGGTTTGCCCAGAATGGATACGATGTTGTAAACCCTTATTGTTTAACCCAGTCCAATCGATAGTTCAAGATGTTTTTTATGGTATTTTAATTATTGAAATAATATTTTAATTACTAATAATATTTAATAGTTATTTTTAATAAAAATGAGTCATAAAAAATAAAAATTGAACTTATCGGCGATCGGCGATGCCGCGCGGCAAGGGAATTCGTCGTAGAAAATTTCTAGCAAATATCTACAGTGAATTGGGAAGTACCCAATTTGCCATAGATGGGCTTGCCCAGTTCTGCGATGAACTAGCTTGCCCAGATCACCTGGCCCGTGCCAGTAGCCCGCAATAGTTTTTTTGCCGGCGCAGCCAGCAGGATCGGCAACCCGCGCGCTGTCGATTTTTTGACCAAACCTTGTTTCACACGGTTTTGTAATTTTTCCTAAATAGTTAGTATTTCCTTATTAAAATAGGATTATGTTTTTATTTTTTCCTATAAACACCACATTAAACCCTAATGAAAAAAGGAGGACGAAAGGAAAAAACCCTAGAGAAGAACACAGAAAAATCCTAAAAGGAGGAGGAGGAAAAACCCTAGGAGAATAGCAATAGTTTTCTGAGAACGAAGGAAACAACAAATAGAAATATCAAGACAACCAAAGAAGAAGGTAGAGTCCATACTATCTTCACATTGTTCACCTAGAAATTAATTTTTTGGTGGAACCGACGATGGAGGTTTGATCTTTAATCATAAATTATTAATGTTTACAGTAGCTTTATTTTCTTTGATTAATAAGAACATGCAGTAACTTGATCTTTGTTTTAATAACTTTAATTGTTTGCTTTAATTAATACATTAATCAGTTGGTATTCGTAACTCCACTTGCATGCTTTATAAAAACTTAAAACCATCCAGTAGCTATTGAGGGTTTGAAATAATTGTCAGAATCTAGCTTGTTTACTAAAACCTCAAGAACCGTAAGTTATTTATTGAAACTTAAAACCCTAAACTATTTTTATCCAAAAGCATAAACCGTTTCATTATTAAACTCCAAAATCTTGGTTATTCTTCCAAAACTTTAATTTATTTCTCCAAATCAAAAATTATTTTTCAAAGGCAGTAAGTTAAAATCCTAAACTCTTTTTTTTAATAATCCAAGAATATCAAAACCCTAATCCCGTAAATCTTTCTCTCTTAAACCCTAACTTCCTTAAACTCTAAAACCCTAATATCTTAACTGTGAGTCCTAAACCCTAATGTCTTAAGGTTCCAAAACCCTAATTTCATGATGTTAGCTCTAAACCTAATTTGATTAACCAAAAACTTTACTACTTTCTTAAATTTATAAATCCCTAATCCATTCCATTTTTCTAAAAATCCTCACAGTAGCCTAAATAATAAATATAATAATTTAAAATCCAAAAATCCTAAATGTTAATTAAGGAACCCTAAATTGAGACAAAAACCTAAATTTGTATCTTTATTTGCTTTATTTAATTTTAGATTTGATTATGTAGTTTATTATATGTTTTGATGGTTGATTTATTTAATTTCAATGCTTGATTTATTTAATTATTCATGGATGGATATTTTCTTTATTATTATGATTATTACTTGCTTGTTTTGGTATTAAAATTTTAAGAGGTATGTTTCCACTTTGTGGGTATCTCATTAGTTAAATTTTATGTAATTTAAATTGCTTTTATATTTTGGACAAATGTAAAGGACACGTTTTCACCTTTCGGTGGGTGTCCTATGTAGTTTTAGACATGAACGATGTGAGGACATGTATCCATCCTCGGATGGGTGTCCATTTATTTGCTTTGTTTGGGCATTATTTTGATTTTCATATAATGATGCTTTATTTTAATTATTGCATGTAGTATAGATAATTTTATTATACTTAAGAATTTTATAATATTAAGACCTGCAATGGAGGTCGGTTCCAATGAACCGGGTGTTGTGGGGGTGCTGGGCCGTTTCTCACCTTCCTCACACGTACCCAACTTTACAATCCTTAGAAATTGAGTCATCCACCCCTTTCTTTTTCCCGGCCCATCCGGGTGGTGACTTTATTTTCTCCGGGCTTAGGCTCGTGTACTCTAAGGCCCTGAGCCTAAACAGTGCCAAAGTCGCAAGAACCATTCCACCGGGAGTGGGGGTAAATAATCCCCGCTCAGAGTGGCAACTCCACTGGGGATAAGAGAAGTTGATTTCATTGGTCTTTAAATTATTCTATTCTCTCTTATCATAATATTATTCATTGCATCATATTAGATTGCATCGTGTGCGTAAGTTAGGACATTTGTGTTACCCGTGTTGATACCATACTTTCACTCAAGGTATGGATATCAAGCATGGCATAACCACTCATAGCCTTGTACCATTTGGTTTATACTTGCTATGGGAACTTAAGCCTTCTAACCCAAAGACTAAAGCTAGGTTTTTACCCCAAATGCTTATTGTTTGACTATGGTTAGTTTATCTTGGTTTAAATCATGGCTTATTTGGTTTGTTCTTTTTCTAATATGACCTAAGTACATTATAAGCTCAAAATAAATTTTTTGTTTAAATTCCAAAAGACCAAAGAAAATTTTAAAATTTTTCAAGATTGTCTTTGGACATAAAACTTTTCTAAAAAACAAGTCAAAAATTCTTTTCTCAAGACTCAAATACAAAGCCCAAAATCCATTTTTGCTAAAATCTTTTTACATTAGGTTTAGAAACAAAGATATTTTCATCCAACCTTTTCTTACAAAGAGCATGCAAATTATTTACGTCAATTATGAAATATCAAAAATCAATTATGAGCCTAGTTTATACTAAAAGTTATTAATCATGGGCTTATTTTTTGCATGAATTATTAGTTACTTTTTCAAGTGAGAAATCTATTTATAATAAACTTCTTAATTTATTTTTAATCCAATATAGCATAAAAGCTACTTTTGTTCGTTGATTGGATTAAAACCTGATTAATTGGAATTATCATATGCTGATTTCCATTTTTGAAAATATAATTATTGGTTGAAACATCCGAGATAATTTTTTGAAAATAAGATGCCCCATGTTGGTATTTTGTTAACCATATTACCTATGAAAAGAGACTTGCCGTTTGTGTGTGGATGTTATAAGGTTGGAAGGAACATCCTATTTATCCTTATTTGTTTATTGTTTGTGCATACATGCATACATTTGCATCTCATATCATCAATCATTTTGGCTCACAGCCCTGGATTACGATAGTTCAAAAGCTTATGACAATCCAACCTACACCGGAGACGAAGAATCTAGTAATGACTCAATCTCTTTTTCACCAAAACCAATGAAACCCGAACAAATTCAAAGCAGGGTGGATGATGCCCTCAATGCCAAGATGGAAGAAATAAAAGAGGCCCTGGCTGAGACCATGAAGAACCAATTTGCTGCAATTTTAGGAAACAATGCCGAAGCATTTGCTAGCACTAAGAAGCCAAAGAACAAGGGGAAGGCTAAAGTTGGCAAAGTGGTTTTTTATGATGATAAGGTGATCATTGATGATGATGATGATTGGGCTCAATACTTCCACGATCCTCAAGAAAAGAAGAAAGAACCGAAGATTGTTGAAAGATCAGCTATGGAGAAAACTGAAACTTCTAATGTTGAAAAGATGATTGTGGATTTGGAAAAGAAATTTCAGAAGAAGCTGAAAACTAAAGGAATGTCCAAAGTTAACAAATTATTTGAGCTAGACGATAAAGTTCCATACAAGTTCAAGATGCCATCCTTTGAAAAGTTTGATGGAACCGGAAATCCTCACCTCCATGTGAAGCAGTATATCACTGCTATACAGTCTGCCTGAGCAACTAAGGCTCAAACTCTAAGGTACTTCATGCTCTCATTGGACCCTGTCATCCAAAATTGGTTCAATACCTTAGATGATGGAACACAAAAGAGTTGGGATCTGCTATACAAGGCTTTCACCCAATAATATGGATACAATGTTGAGATGGAAGTTACCTTAATGGAAGTTGAGTCCATTAGACAAAGGCCAAATGAGAATTTTGTGGACTATGTGAAAAGATGGAGGAATAAGGATGCTTTACTCAAAAGAAGGCCTGATGAATCTGATAAAATTAGAATTAATGTGAAAGGAGTGTTACCTATCCTTCACGAAAGGATGTCTCATACACTCATCCGTGATTTCAAAGATCTTCTCCAAACTTGTATGCAAATTGAAGAATGGGAAAGGACGAAGAACCGCTTTTCAATAAGAAGGAATGAGAAAGGAAACTCCTAGTCGGGCAATCAAAGCATGCAAAAAGAAGTTGATGTTAATACCACTAGTTAAGGAGGAATGAGGCAGTTCTCAAATCTGGGGAAGCCATTGTCTTGGGTTCTCAATAAGCTACAAAAGAAGGGATTGTTACAACCTTTGACTCCTCATCTTTTGCCTAATCCTCTTTCCACCTAACTTTGATACTAATGCATTTTGCCAATTCCATTAAAGGCCTGGACACAAAAAGGATAACTGTATGAAGTTCAGGCATGGATCCAAAATTTAATTTGTAATTGAAAGTTGCCTGAGCCAGACAAGCCCAATACCACAAATAATCCTTTGCCTAAGTTCCACCAGCAACCTTCATGGTAGGAAAAGGATTGGAAGAAGATTTTGTCTTATTCTCTTTTTAAGATGGTAATGTTGAAGATGTGAAAGGAGAACGAGCTTAACTCAACAAACTTTCCTTAGCTTGAATATTACTTTATTTTGCTTGGAACAATTATGTTTTTCAAATTATGTTTGTTTGAATAAATTACTATCATCAAATTTTTGTTGGTCTTTGTTCATTTCGGTGCTCAACTGATGAGGAATCTAGCTTGATGTTCATAAATTAATGTGTCTAGGAATCATGATTTAAATGGCTTTACTAGATGAGGAAATTGCTCTATAGCATTGAGTTGTGTATGCTTACTTAGAGAGGGCTCCTGCATAATTACCTTTGTCTAGGTCCTAGTTAGTCCTACAACATGCTTTGACAAATTTTTGATGCGTAATTGAACTCTGCTTATTTAAGGGAGATGATCTAGTCATTGTTTATTTAGCCAACAACTAGTATCCACCCTATTAAATATCAATCCCTAGTTGTCCCTTTGAGCCTTCATAAAATTTTAGCTTTCTTGTTATTGGCTTACAAACCCCAACAACCTATCCTGAGTTGTTGTGATACTTTTGACAAGTCTTATTATCACTAAGGTGAAGAGGCAAGAAGATCAAAGAAAGGAATGAATAGTCAAGATCATAAGGATAGTTGATGTTCTCAAGACCATAAGGGTAGTTGAAGTTCACCTAATATCTCCAATTTATCAAGATAATATCTGTAATATCCTCATTTATGCCCTAGAAGTTTTGCATATTGTTGTTGTTGTTATTGTTATATATTGGATTGAATATATGTGTTAATTTGTAAGAGAAAAGAAATTGAGAAGAGAAAGTATATGTATATGTATTTTGGGAAGAAATAGGGTTTAGAGACAAATTTATATGTTGTGTATATGTTAATATATATGACATATAAAGTGGTCAAAAGGCTTGGTCAAGGCAAGAGAAGATATTTATTTGAGATTGGTAAATTACTTAATTGGCCACATATAAGACAAAAAGATAATTATGTGAATAAGGGCACTTTGATAATTGCTTGGATAAAATCATATGGTGGATATTTAAAGAAGGTTTGACTTGTGTTTTCTTCATCATTTCTTCTTCTTCTTCTTGTTGATGGCCGGCCCTCCATAGCCAAAGAGAAAGAAAGAGACAAGTGATGGTTTTGATGATTTCAAGCTTAAATTGAAGAAAGATTAAGTGTTCAAGTGTTGCTTTAAGAAGTTTTTAACTAAGGTAAGATCTTTTCTCTAATTTCTTCAATTCTTTTGAAGTGGTATGATTAAGTTTCTTATGGTATGATTGTAAGTATTGATTTTGCTTGATAGATGAGAAGTTGGGTTGGTGTTGGTGATGGAAGAGTAAGATTGGTGTTTAGTGAAATTGTTTCTGTTTTAGGATTAGTAAATGCTGTGACTTGTATGATTTTTAATTAATTTTAGAAAAATGTTCCTGAAGTGAATTTTTGATATGTTGTGCCTCTATGAGTCTAGAATGACTGAAAAATATGTTGATTCGATTTTGGAATGGTTATGAGTTTAGAAAGATTATTTTCATTAGACCTGTTCCAGCAGGTACCTTAACTGGGACAGCTATATTTCGTGATTTTTAATAAAATGTAGAAAAATCATATCCAATCGAATTTTGTATATGTTGTTGCTTAGTGAGTTTAGTATTTGAGAAAAATAATTTGGAATCACTTTGATTGAATTTGATTTATGGAATTCACAAAGTTCAGAACTGCTGCCAGGATGCAGGGCAATTGGGGCAGTCTGGTTAGGTGAACTATTTGACTAAGATTTTGTGTTCAGTTTGATCTGAAATTTTAAAGGGATTATTTAAAGATACAAAACTAAATTCTGTAAAAATTTTAGAATTTTTATTCAAGTAGATTATTTTATACAATTTTTCAAAATAAGGATAAAATGGAGTTTAAAACCAGAATGTACTATTTATGGTTAGGGTTTTAATTCTTTGTTCTTCTTGCATTGCTTTGGTTTTCCAAAGGTAGGTTGGTCCTTAAACCTAACCCTAAACACTTTAAACACACTTGAATCAATGAATGTTATAATCAATTGTTCTTTGCCCTAATTGCATTGTTGAGATTGAACAATGTTATGTTGTGCATTGTGAATGGTAATGTGTTTCATGAGTAATGTGGAATGAAATGTTGATATTTATGAATGATGCTATGTGAGATATAATGTGATCATGGATGAGATATATATATATATACTTGAATAATGAGATGTTATATTGTGAAATGAAATGTGAAGCCATTGTTATTGGCTAAGATGATGTAATTGAAAGAAAGAAGGCATGTTTGCCTAAATGTGATGAGAATTGAGAATGGAAATGAATTGTTTGTTTAATATGTTATTCAGTTTCAGAGTTCTGGATTTGGGTGGCATGCCTAAGAAATGATGAAAGGTAACAGTCTTGCCGGGTTGAGGACCTCCTCATAGGTGTTGAGTTGATGGTCCAAGAGACTGGGTCTGTTACACTATGAGATATATGATTTGTAACAGTCTTGCCGGGTTGAGGATCTCCTCATATGTGTTGAGTTGATGATCCAAGAGACTGGGTCTGTTACACTTGCCTACGGGCGTGATTATTGTGACTATGAACCAAAGCAGTAACTCTGAACTCTGAATATCGTATTAAATACTTGTTGGGCCCATAGGTGTCAAGGTTATATGAATGTCCTAAATAATGTTATGAGTTTAATGAAATGAGATGTTGGTTATGAAGTATGATTGATTAATGTTGAATGTGAAAAGATGTTGAAATGTGGTATGCTCATATGACTATGATTTGTGAAATGCATAATTGTGTGGTTAACTTTATATTTATGATGTTGATCTTATCAATAACATATGTGGCATTGCATTTCATTAAAGCATACCGTTAGCATGTTTTATCTTACTAAGCCGTTGGCTTAGCGCGATAGTGTTTAATCGCGCAGGTAGTAGAGTGGATAGAGTTGAACCCGAGAGTTCATCAAGACCTAGTGAGAGTAGACCTTGAAGAATCCATTTTGGGAGCTTAAAGATCAGAGCAGACTTGCCAATCATGTATAAATTTTATGTGTTGTAAAACTTGGGTTTTGATGTATATGAATTTGTAAATATGTAAATATTTTATAACTTCCGCTGTGTAATATTTAAATATGGGGGTTGTCACAAAACCTTTATTTTATGTTGTACTAGAAGTGTAAATCCTTTTTGCAGGTTGTAGTTGAGGTTACAAGGGGGATTTATTGGGAGTGTACTGAGAATGATTTTGTTTGCATTGGTTTGTGTAAAATGTTTTTAAAAATAAGAAAAAAACCGGTTTTGTCGACACTTAGGACTCAATTTTTAGGCGAAACTATGGCAAAAATTTTGTAAAAATCGGAACTAAAATTTGACTAAGTAAAATTGGTAGCAACATTAGGTTAGTGTGGCACCTCTACTCAGCTTACATATGTAGGTTGGGAAGGTGTGTTACAATTGTTTTGGTATCAGAGCCTAGGTTTGAGATTCTCAACCTAGGTAAAATATAAGAAAAAGACTATTTTTACTTAAAAAGTGAGTTTTTGAACAAAAATACATGTTTGGGATTGGCAGTCTCTGATCTTTAATAAGAGGTATTATGTTGTGTTTGCAGACTTAGGTTGTGATGGATTCTCACTCTCGTCAGTCGATTGAGGGTAGTGCCGAGAGTATTGCTCCTGCTGAGGGAGCTAGAGTTGATAGTGTTGAGGAGGCACCTGCTTCGGTGTCGGGTAGACCAGCTGGGGAGGAGGTTCCGCCAGCCTGGTTTAGGCCTATGATGGAAGCTATGAGACAAGCACCTGTGCAACCACAGCCACCGCCACCACCCCCTCAGTCTTCAGTACCAGTAAGGCACTATGATAAGCTAAGGAAATATGGAGCAGAGGATTTCTTTGGTACAGTTGATCCGGCTGTAGCAGAACAGTGGCTTGATAGAGTTCAGAGGGTATTTGTGCAGTTGCAAGCCACTTCAGAGGAGAAGTTTGACTATGCAAGATCTTTGCTACAGAAGGATGCCTACGACTGGTGGAAGACAGTGCCCCATTCTATGGATGATCCTCCAACACTGTCTTACACTGATTTTCTGAGGGAATTTGAGTTGAAGTATACTCCTAGGGAGTATAAAGATGGGAAGAAAAGAGAGTTTCTAGATTTGAAGCAAGATCATCAGACCGTAACTGAATATGAAGTTGAGTTTATTCGACTGAGTCAGTATGCTGGGGGTATCATTGCTGATGAGATTGATAGATGTCGGCGATTTGAGGAGGGATTGAGACCCTCGATCATGTGCTTAGTGGCTGGATCCAGATATCAGGATTTCTCACAGCTTGTGGCAGCAGCTCGAAGTGTAGAGCGAGCTCAAGTTATTGCAGCTGCTTCAGAGGAAGAGGTTAGGGTTAGGAGGCCCCAGTTTGAGGCAGGGTATTCTTCTGCAAAGAGGGGTAGAGGAAGTTTTGTTCCTCGGAGTAGTAGGAGCCAGAGACCAGCGGGTAGGTCAGTGCAGTTCCAGAGGCAGAGATTTAGACCTGCAGCTTCAGTAGTGAGTGCTCCTACTCCTGGAGTTCAGAGATCCACCTTACCTGTGTGTAACCAGTGTGGTGGAAGACATGGGGGCGTTTGTTGGAGGCATAGTAGATCAGGGGTATGCTTCAGGTGTGGATCACCTGACCACTTTGTGAGAGACTGTCCTGAGAGGCAGGAGCAGATGCCAGTGGATTCTGCTGCTTCTCGAGCTAGTGTGAGGGGAGGCAGAGGAGGCAGAGGTGCCAGCCGGGGAGGTAGACCATGATTCAGTTCTAGAGGAGGTGCTACATCCAGGGAGGGTAGACCAGAGGAGGTTGGATCTTCCCAGAGGATGTATGTTATGCAGAGTTCCCAGATGTGTTCCCAGAGGAGTTACCAGGGGTACCTCCTGAGAGAGAGGTGGAGTTCGGTATTGAATTGTTGCCTGGTACAACTCCTATCTCTATTACTCCTTATAGAATGGCACCAGCAGAATTGAGGGAGTTGAAAGTGCAATTACAGGAGTTGTTGGACAAAGGATTTATTCGCCCCAGTGTTTCTCCTTGGGGAGCTCCTGTTCTATTTGTGAAAAAGAAAGATGGTACTATGAGGTTGTGTATCGATTATAGGCAATTGAATAAGGTGACTATTAAAAATAAATATCCTTTGCCTAGAATCGATGATCTCTTTGATCAGTTGAAGGGAGCGTCAGTGTTCTCCAAAATTGATTTGAGATCTGGGTATCATCAGTTGAGAGTCAAAGCTGAAGATGTTCCTAAGACCACCTTTCGGACCAGGTATGGGCATTATGAATTTTTAGTTATGCCTTTTGGTCTGACAAATGCACCTGCAGCTTTCATGGATTTGATGAATAGGGTGTTTAGGCCCTATTTGGATCAGTGTGTAGTGGTCTTCATTGATGATATACTGGTGTATTCACGGAATGAAGAGGAACATGATATGCATCTGCGGATTGTGTTGCAGATTTTGAGAGAAAAGCAGTTATTTGCCAAATTGTCGAAATGTGAGTTCTGGTTGGATCAAGTAGCTTTTCTTGGACATATAGTTTCAGCAGAGGGTATTAGAGTTGATCCGAGCAAAGTTGAAGCTATATTGAATTAGAGTCCACCCAAGTCTGTGACTGAGATTAGAAGTTTTCTGGGTTTGGCAGGCTATTACAGGCGGTTTGTGAAAGGGTTTTCTTTGATAGCTACTCCACTCACCAGATTGCTTCGTAAGGGAGTGAGATTTGTGTGGACGGATCAGTGTCAGGCGAGTTTTGAGCAGTTGAGAGAATTGTTAACTCAAGCGCCTGTTCTTACTTTACCTGTTGAAGGTAAACCTTATGTGATCTACAGTGATGCTTCACATAGAGGTTTGGGGTGTGTATTGATGCAAGAAGGTAAAGTTATAGCTTATGCATCTCGACAGTTGAAACCGCATGAGCTTAACTATCCAACCCATGATTTGGAATTGGCTGCCATTGTGTTTGCATTGAAGATTTGGCGCCACTATCTGTTTGGGGAGAAATGTTTCATCTACACTGATCACAAGAGTTTGAAGTATTTGGGTGTCCAGAAAGAACTCAATCTTTGTCAGAGGAGATGGTTGGAGTTGATTAAAGACTACGACTGTTTGATTGACTATCATCCAGGTAAAGCAAATGTTGTTGCTGATGCCTTAAGTCAGAAGTCTTTAGCTGGTTTAACAGTTTACTCGCTCTCGTTGCTTGTTGAGTTGAGAGCATTGCATGCCAGTTTTGTACCTTGTGTTGATGGTGCATTATTGGCACAGTTGCAATTAAAGCCGATTTTGTTAGATCAGATCAAAGAAGCTCAGTTGGCTGATAAGAAGATACAGAAGATTGTTTCAGATTGTCAGAGTGGAAAGGGTAGAGATTTTATTGTGAAGAGCGATGGGAGTCTCTGGTTTAAGAACCGATTGTGTGTACCCGATGATGCTGATTTGAAAAGGGTCATTTTGGAAGAAGCTCATCAATCAATGTTTGCTATGCATCCGGGTAATACGAAGATGTATCATGATTTGAGACAGCATTATTGGTGGATTGGTTTGAAGAGAGACATTGCAGATTTTGTGTCGAAATGTCTCACTTGTCAGAAGGTTAAAGCAGAGCATCAAGTTCCAACCGGGTTGCTTCAACCATTGTTAGTGCCAGAATGGAAGTGGGAAAGAGTGACAATGGATTTTGTGTCTGGTTTGTCATTGACACAAAAGAAGCATGATGCTATATGGGTGATTGTGGATAGATTGACTAAGACAACTCATTTCTTTCCGGTTCGAATGGATTACTCTTTGGAGAGATTGGCTGAGCTGTATATCCATGAGATTGTGAAACTGCATGGTGTTCCAACTTCTTTAGTGTCTGATCGAGATCCCAGGTTTACTTCCAGATTTTGGAAGAGTTTGCATAGTGCTTTGGGTTCTCGACTGCACTTCAACACTGCTTTTCATCCACAGACGGATGGACAGTCAGAGAGGGTGATACAGATTATTGAGGACATGTTGAGAAGCTATGTCATCGATTTCTCTGGAAGTTGGGATAGGTTTTTACCTCTTGTGGAGTTTGCTTACAACAACAGTCACCAATCCAGCATTGGTATGGCACCGTTTGAAGCATTGTATGGCAGACGGTGTAGGACACCTCTTTGTTGGAATGAGCTTGGAGATAATAAGTTGGTTGGACCTGATTTGATTCAAGAAACTGAGGAAAAAGTGAAGTTGATCTGAGGTAGGTTAAAAGCAGCTTCAGACCGACAGAAGTCTTATGCAGATCTGAAGAGGAGAGACATTCAGTTTGATGTTGGAGATAAGGTGTTTTTGAAAGTATCTCCTGGGAAGAAGATTTTGAGGTTCGGTCGGAAAGGAAAATTGAGTCCTCGTTTCATTGGGCCGTATGAAGTGTTAGAAAGAGTTGGGCCAGTTGCATATCGACTTGCTTTGCCACCTGAGTTGGATCGTATTCATAATGTATTCCATGTTTCTATGTTGAGGAGGTACAGGTCAGATCCATCTCATGTGTTGCCATTTGAGTCTATCGAAGTGAGCCCAGATTTGACATTTGAAGAAGAACCAGTTGCTATCTTGGCACGTGATGTGAAAGAATTGAGGAACAAGAAAGTGCCATTGGTGAAGATTCTTTGGAAGAATCATGCAAAAGAAGAAGCAACTTGGGAAAGTGAGCAAACTATGCGAGAGCAATATCCTCAACTATTTCAGAGTTGATATCAGGTAATTTCGAGGACGAAATTTCTTTTTAGAGGGGGAGAATTGTAATATCCTCATTTATGCCCTAGAAGTTTTGCATATTGTTGTTGTTGTTATTGTTATATATTGGATTGAATATATGTGTTAATTTGTAAGAGAAAAGAAATTGAGAAGAGAAAGTATATGTATATGTATTTTGGGAAGAAATAGGGTTTAGAGACAAATTTATATGTTGTGTATATGTTAATATATATGACATATAAAGTGGTCAAAAGGCTTGGTCAAGGCAAGAGAAGATATTTATTTGAGATTGGTAAATTACTTAATTGGCCACATATAAGACAAAAAGATAATTATGTGAATAAGGGCACTTTGATAATTGCTTGGATAAAATCATATGGTGGATATTTAAAGAAGGTTTGACTTGTGTTTTCTTCATCATTTCTTCTTCTTCTTCTTGTTGATGGCCGGCCCTCCATAGCCAAAGAGAAAGAAAGAGACAAGTGATGGTTTTGATGATTTCAAGCTTAAATTGAAGAAAGATTAAGTGTTCAAGTGTTGCTTTAAGAAGTTTTTAACTAAGGTAAGATCTTTTCTCTAATTTCTTCAATTCTTTTGAAGTGGTATGATTAAGTTTCTTATGGTATGATTGTAAGTATTGATTTTGCTTGATAGATGAGAAGTTGGGTTGGTGTTGGTGATGGAAGAGTAAGATTGGTGTTTAGTGAAATTGTTTCTGTTTTAGGATTAGTAAATGCTGTGACTTGTATGATTTTTAATTAATTTTAGAAAAATGTTCCTGAAGTGAATTTTTGATATGTTGTGCCTCTATGAGTCTAGAATGACTGAAAAATATGTTGATTCGATTTTGGAATGGTTATGAGTTTAGAAAGATTATTTTCATTAGACCTGTTCCAGCAGGTACCTTAACTGGGACAGCTATATTTCGTGATTTTTAATAAAATGTAGAAAAATCATATCCAATCGAATTTTGTATATGTTGTTGCTTAGTGAGTTTAGTATTTGAGAAAAATAATTTGGAATCACTTTGATTGAATTTGATTTATGGAATTCACAAAGTTCAGAACTGCTGCCAGGATGCAGGGCAATTGGGGCAGTCTGGTTAGGTGAACTATTTGACTAAGATTTTGTGTTCAGTTTGATCTGAAATTTTAAAGGGATTATTTTAAGATACAAAACTAAATTCTGTAAAAATTTTAGAATTTTTATTCAAGTAGATTATTTTATACAATTTTTCAAAATAAGGATAAAATGGAGTTTAAAACCAGAATGTACTATTTATGGTTAGGGTTTTAATTCTTTGTTCTTCTTGCATTGCTTTGGTTTTCCAAAGGTAGGTTGGTCCTTAAACCTAACCCTAAACACTTTAAACACACTTGAATCAATGAATGTTATAATCAATTGTTCTTTGCCCTAATTGCATTGTTGAGATTGAACAATGTTATGTTGTGCATTGTGAATGGTAATGTGTTTCATGAGTAATGTGGAATGAAATGTTGATATTTATGAATGATGCTATGTGAGATATAATGTGATCATGGATGAGATATATATATATATACTTGAATAATGAGATGTTATATTGTGAAATGAAATGTGAAGCCATTGTTATTGGCTAAGATGATGTAATTGAAAGAAAGAAGGCATGTTTGCCTAAATGTGATGAGAATTGAGAATGGAAATGAATTGTTTGTTTAATATGTTATTCAGTTTCAGAGTTCTGGATTTGGGTGGCATGCCTAAGAAATGATGAAAGGTAACAGTCTTGCCGGGTTGAGGACCTCCTCATAGGTGTTGAGTTGATGGTCCAAGAGACTGGGTCTGTTACACTATGAGATATATGATTTGTAACAGTCTTGCCGGGTTGAGGATCTCCTCATATGTGTTGAGTTGATGATCCAAGAGACTGGGTCTGTTACACTTGCCTACGGGCGTGATTATTGTGACTATGAACCAAAGCAGTAACTCTGAACTCTGAATATCGTATTAAATACTTGTTGGGCCCATAGGTGTCAAGGTTATATGAATGTCCTAAATAATGTTATGAGTTTAATGAAATGAGATGTTGGTTATGAAGTATGATTGATTAATGTTGAATGTGAAAAGATGTTGAAATGTGGTATGCTCATATGACTATGATTTGTGAAATGCATAATTGTGTGGTTAACTTTATATTTATGATGTTGATCTTATCAATAACATATGTGGCATTGCATTTCATTAAAGCATACCGTTAGCATGTTTTATCTTACTAAGCCGTTGGCTTAGCGCGATAGTGTTTAATCGCGCAGGTAGTAGAGTGGATAGAGTTGAACCCGAGAGTTCATCAAGACCTAGTGAGAGTAGACCTTGAAGAATCCATTTTGGGAGCTTAAAGATCAGAGCAGACTTGCCAATCATGTATAAATTTTATGTGTTGTAAAACTTGGGTTTTGATGTATATGAATTTGTAAATATGTAAATATTTTATAACTTCCGCTGTGTAATATTTAAATATGGGGGTTGTCACAAAACCTTTATTTTATGTTGTACTAGAAGTGTAAATCCTTTTTGCAGGTTGTAGTTGAGGTTACAAGGGGGATTTATTGGGAGTGTACTGAGAATGATTTTGTTTGCATTGGTTTGTGTAAAATGTTTTTAAAAATAAGAAAAAAACCGGTTTTGTCGACACTTAGGACTCAATTTTTAGGCGAAACTATGGCAAAAATTTTGTAAAAATCGGAACTAAAATTTGACTAAGTAAAATTGGTAGCAACATTAGGTTAGTGTGGCACCTCTACTCAGCTTACATATGTAGGTTGGGAAGGTGTGTTACAATATCCGAGTAACAAATGATTTATCCCTATTAAAGGAGATTTATGTCACTCCACTCATCCATTATTAGAAACCCGAGTTGGTATAAACAAGACAACTCTTTTAGAGCTAAAAAAAGAAAAAGAAAAAAAGAGAAAAAAAAAAGAAAAGAAAAAAGAAAAAAAGACAAAAGAAAAAAAAGGAAAAAAGAAAAGGAAAAAAAGAAAGATAAAACCTAAAAAGGTGGTTCAGAAAGCCAAGTTCTCTTTTATCTAAAGCAGCAAATGGCTTCCATTTGGTTTATAAGGATAGTTTGACTGGAATTGGTCCAACTCAACCAAAGATTCGATCAAAATTAAAGAAAAAGGAGAAAGACCATCTAGTTTTTGAAAGTCCTGTACTTAACAATCATATAGAGAAGTACAAAATAATAAAATGCTCAAAGAAAGAGAAGAGTAAGAAAAATAAAGAGAAAGAAAAGGGAAGAGTAAGAAAAATAAAGAGAAAGAAAAGGGAAAAGGAGAAAGGAAATGAATTTGGGTACAAAACTTTTTTCAAGGGCAAAGACTGTCCTAATCAAGATCCAGATTAATGCCAAGAAGATAGAAGGAATTTGGAGTCTAGCAAGATTGCTCCCAGATGCCTAAAGTTCAAACAAGAAATTTGTAGTGTGAGGGTTTGCCCATAGTGCCACAACAGCTCCAACTTACAAATGGTGTAACACCCCTACATCCTGTACACGCACACTACAAAACACCACCATGTAATATACGTACACTGAATATAGGGATGCTATGGTTTTCTTTAACATTTAAATCATTTTAAATGATAGGATATTCTTTCTCATTATACATTATAGAAATAAAGTAATTAACTTGTAATATAAACCAAATAAATATATAAGTTTACTTAATACGCAGCGAAATTTATAAAATATTTATATATATGAATACATTCAAATCCATATTTACAATTATACATATGTTTACATTAGAATCAATACTCTACAAAATATAAAGAAGTTATACATGATTGGTAGCCCTTCTCTGATCTTTAAGTCCCAAAAATAAAATCTTCAATGCCTAGACTCACTCGGTCTCGAGGAACTCTCGGGTTCAACCCTGTCACCTGCGCGATCAACCACTATCGCGCTAAGCCAACGGCTTAGTAGTACATAGTATACTAACAATATGCTTTAATGCAATGCAATGTCACACATTTTCATAATAAAGACAACATCATAGGTGGAAAGCTAATATCACACCTTTATATTTCATAAACCATACACATATAAACATATCATATTTCAAAGTCCTTCCATAGATGTCATTATTCAATTATTTTACCATTAATAAATCACATTTAAACAAAGACAATCATGGGCCCAAAAGACACTAATATGCCATTCAATTTTCAGAGTTAATGTTTTGGTTCAATTATCACATTCATCATTATCATAATCCCAACTAGGCTTCAAGGATTAGGTTCAACCAAGCTTCAAGGGGAACAAAGCATGCTAAGTATCAACCCAACTTGGCTTCAAGAACCAACCCAACCTAGCTTCAAGGGTTGTGACATCTCAATTAGGCTTCAAGGACTAGACCCAACCAAGATTCAAGGGGAGTAAAACATGTTAAACTTCAACCCTACTTGGCTTCAAGGATTAATTCCAACCTAACTTCAAGAGATTGTTACTAATAGGCATGCCACCAATCAACAAAACATTGAAAATGGAATAACACATTAGACACACAATTCATTCATTATTTCATTATCAATTCCATTCTCAATCTTCATTATCACTTATGCAAACATGCCTCATTAAATTCATTATAGTCAATCACAATGGCTTTATATTCCATCACATCTTAATCCACATTATAGCAATTCATCTTTCAAATACACAATCAATTACATCATCATATCCTTCACATTATACATAAAGCATCATTGATATAAACATAACAAAGTACATTATTCATATAATTCAACAATGTAATAATGAAATATTTGTACTTACCTCAATAACAATTCACACAACTCTAAACACTTCCTTTTCCAAGATTCTTTTACTTCTTAGATCAATGACAAATCACTTTCTTCAAGACCTAATCCAAACATAATAACATACACTTGCTTAGGGATACACATGAGATAATCAAGTTAAGAGTTAACTAGGGCAAACCCTAAACATGACATGCTCAACCACACGGGCGTGTCCCTGACCGTGCCCTAACTCCATAACACAGAAGCTTTTACACGCTCAGAACCACGGGCGTGTCACTGGGCGTGTAATACATTCTGCCTCTCAAAAATATCAACACGTCCAACATCATGAGCGTGCTCATGGCCGTGTCAATTCTCCAATCTCACAGTAGCTATGACACGCTCAATAACACGGGAGTGTTACTGATCGTGTCATTCCTACTGCCACCAACACAATTGACACGCCTAAGAATCTGGACGTGCTCATGGGCGGGTCAGGCCAAAAACCCAGATTCCGGCCAAAACAACAAAACACCCAACAAAACACTTCTTTTCACCAACATCCACTTCAAACAAACTTAATAAAACATACCCAAAAACCATCTTAAACTTACAAAAACACCAAAATAACTCCACACCTACATCAAACACAAATCACAAATATCATCACAAACCCTAAACACAAATACAACACCATCTCTTCCAACCAACTTACTCTTTTCTTCAATACATCCTTAAAATCCATAATCAATTTAATCAAACACTCTTAAACATATCACAATCAAACAACACACCCTTAAATAATCTATCAAACTCAAATACAACTTCAAATAAGCAAAGAAATCAAAAGAGGACTTACCAAAGTAATAAAACTTCTTGAATCACCAACTTGATCACTTAGATCTTCCTTCAATTTGAGCTTAGAACATTCAAATTCTATTTTGCTCTGTTGCTTTCTCTTGTCTTTGGATGAGCCGGCCACACCATGGAAAAGAAGAAGAAAACATAAAGAAACAAAGTCAAACTTCTCTTTAAATCTCCACCAAGTAATCCAAAACAAGGAATTACCTAAACACCCTCTTTTAATTTGTTTTAACATCCTTCTTAATCACTTGCCCTCTTTAGTAAATTCACAATCAACAAATAAAATATCTTCTTCCCTTGACCACCCATTTGACTTGCATATATGTTATATATATTACAATATATACAACATATACATTCCCTCTAAACAATCTTTTCCTTTCCAAAACACATATACATTTGATTCAAATAAAACAACAATTATATCAAAACTTCTAGGGTACACTTTAGGATATTACAAATGGCCTTCATTTAACCCATGTCCCTTATAGACCTTATTTCAAGCCTATCAAAGACATGTTGATCTCTCTTGGTAGGTAGAGTCTATTAGTGGAGATAGTTTGAATAAGCATGCATATGAGATAGACAATATTCAAACTCAAATGAGACCTCTGACCAAGTAATGTCTATGTGCCTATCTGAAGTGCAACAGTTCTTGCTTAAATATAAATAATTCCCGAGTTTAGTACGGTAACTAGGGTTGTCATGTTATAGATATGTTAATTTGGAAAGTAAAGTCCCAAGGTAAATTGACATTGATTTGGCAAAGCTAACATTTGACATCAAAATCAAAAATCAAAATTAAAAATAAAAAAAAGAAAAAATAAATTTTACAAAGCCTTCAAGTTAAGGGGAGTATGTTGAACTATCAAACCTCGAAGGGCACATTGGGCAAAGGAAATGATCACTGGCAAGGTATGAGCGGGGATTTTTGCCCCCACTCCTAGTGGAATGGTTCTTGCGACTTTGGCACTTTTTAGGCTCGGGGCCTTAGAGAACATGGACCTAAGTCCGGAGAAAATAGAGTCACCACCCGGACAGGCCGGGAAAAAGAAAGGGGTGGATGACTCGATTCTTAAGGAATCCCCAACCCCCTAATGGGTTTGAAAAGTTGGGTATGTGTGGGGAAGGTGAGAAATGGCCCAGCACCCCCACAACGCCCGGTTCTTTGGAATCGGCCTCCTTTACACGTCTTAATATTATAAAATTCTTAAATATAACAATATTATCCATATTACACACAATAATTAAAAGAAAACATCATTATATTAAAATCAAAGCAATGTCCAAACAAAGCAAATAAATGGACACCCATCCAAGGATGGAAACATGTCCTCACATGCCTAGATAGGACACCCACCGAAAGGTAGAAACATGCCCTTTACATAAGTTCTAAGATAGAAAAGTAAATTAAATTACATGATGTTTAACTAATGAGGTACCCACCAAGTGGAAACATACCTCTTACAACATTTAGAAATCTAAATAAATTGATAAAAGTAAATAACCATTCATAATAAATAAATCATTCATTAAAGGTACCAAATATCAATAAAAAGTAAACATCCATCCATGATAAAAAAAAACCAAGCATTGAAATTAAATAAATTTAAGCATAAGAAATAAAACCAAGCATGATCAAATATGGAATTGAATAAGGTAAATAAAAATCCAAATTATAGCTACTATTCCATTTAGGGTTCTTATGTGTTAAGGTTTTGGAAATCATAAAATTAAGCTACTGTGACTTTTTTATGGAATTAAAATAGATTGAGGTTTTATAATTTAAAAGGTTGGTAAGACTCTTTGATTAACCAAATTAAGGTTTGAATGGTGAAATCATGAAACTAGGGTTGTAGACACTTTAAAATATTTTTGATTTATGGTTTCAAGCTCACTGTGTAAAATTAAAGTTTTTATGTTTTTATGGTTTTTTAATGTTTTAAAGGATTAACGTTTAGAAAATGTTAGGGTTTAAGGTTTTAAAGGGGTTAATGTTTACTATTTTAACTTTGGAAGTTAAATTAGGGTTTTAGGATTTAAAATTAGGGTCTCGGGTGATGAAATGGCTTTTAGAATTTGGAAACCAATTTGATAATTTTATGAAGTTTTATGAATTTAAACAAATGAATTAAAGTTTTTATAAATAGAAAATATGTTTTTTCAAAACTTTTTGAAAGAAACAGAACCTAGTTTAAAATTTTGAAAGAAACAAAATCAAATTTTGGTTTTGTTAAAAAATATGTTTCATTAGGGTTTTAAGATTTTGAAGAAGTAAAAATAACAATTTTAAGCCTTTTGGAAAATAAACAAACAAAATAAGTTTTTTTTTTGGCTTTAGAAAAACTAAATTAAAGTTCTAAGATTTTAACTTTTGAAAAACACAAAATCCTAATTTTAGCTACTGTGAAAAAATATCAAGAAATTAGAATTTCATACCTTATTTTGTAAGTTGCACTGTAATATCCCAAAATGTGCTCTAGAAGTATTAAGGTAATTGTTGTTTGATTTGAATTAAATGTATATGTGTTATGGGAAAGGAAAGAGTGTATAGAGAGAAGTGTATATGTTGTTTATATGATAATATATATAATATATACATAAATCAAAATGGAGAGTCAAGGGATGAAGATATTTATTTAGTTATTTGTGAAATTACTAAAAGAGGGCAAGTGCTTTAAAGGAAATCAAAACAAATTGTATAAGGGTGTTTAGGTAATTGCTCATGTTGAGATACTTGGTGGAGATTTAAAGAGGAGTTGACTTTGTTTCTTCATTGTTCTTTTCTTCTTTTCTTTTTGTTGTGGCCGGCTCCTCCATAGACAAGGGAAAGCAAGTGAGCAAGAAAGGATTTTGATGTTCTAAGCTCAAATTGAAGGAAGATCTAAGTGATCAAGTTAGTGATTCAAGAAGTTTTATAACTTTGGTAAGTCCTCTTTTGATATCTTTGCTTATTTGAAGTTGTGTTGTGAAATTGATAAATGATTTTAGAGTTTGTTGTTTGATTGTAATATGTTTAAGAGTGTTCGATTAGATTGATTATGGATTTTAAGGATGGATTGAAGAAAAGAGTAAGTTGGTTGGAAGAGATGGTGTTGTATTTGTGTTTAGGGTTTTGTGATGATATTTGTGATTTGTGTTTGTTATAGATGTGGAGTTGTTTTGGTGTTTTTGTAAGTTTAAGATGGTTTTTGGGTATGTTTTGTTAAGTTTGTTTGAAGTGGATGTTGGTGAAAAGAAGTGTTTTGTTGGGTGTCTTGTTGTTTTGGCCGGAATTTGAGTTTTTGGCCTGACACGCCCATGAACACGTTCAGATTCTTAGGCGTGTCAATTGTGTTGGAGGCAGTAGGTTTGACACGACCAGTAACACGACGTGTTATTGACCGTGTCATAGCGACTGTGAGATTGGAGAGTTTACACGGCCATGAGCACGCTCACGTTGTTGGACGTGTTGATATTTTTTAGAGAGGCAGAATGTATTACACGCCCAGTGACACGCCCGTGGTTCTAAGCGTGTAAAAGCTTCTGTGTTGTGGAGTTAGGGCACGGTCAGGGACACGCCCGTGTGGTTGAGCATGTCATGTTTAGGGTTTGCCCTAGTTAACTCTTAATTTGATTATCTCATGTGTATCCCTAAGCAAGTGTATGTTATTATTTTTGGATTAGGTCTTGAAGAAAGTGAGTTATCATTGATCTAAGAAGTAAAAGAATCTTGGAAAGGAAGTGTTTAGAGTTGTGTGAATTGTTATTGAGGTAAGTACAAACCTTGCATTGTTGCATACATTCACTTGATATGACATCATTGTTATATATGAATAATGTTATGTTTTGTACATTGTGAGTCTTGTGAAATGTGCTATATGTATAATGTGAAATGAGATAATTGAGACATATATGCATATATGATTATGTTCAATGTAATTGATTATGAATATGAAAAAGATGATGTATTATATTGTGAATTGAGACATGATGATTCAAATGTGATGAGAAGCCATTGTGAGTGGCTATGGTTATACAAATGAAAGTGTTGAGGCATGATTGCCTATTTGATATTGAGATACAAATTGAGAAAGAGAATAATGATATAATTGTATGTTTAATATGTTATTCAGTTTCAGAGTTCTGGATTTGGGTGGCATGCCTATGAAATTATGAATAGTAACAGTCTTGCCGGGTTGAGGATCTCTTAAATTTGAGTTGAATTGAGGTCCAAGAGACTGGGTCTGTTACATTATGAGAATTGTGATTATGAGATATATGATTGGTAACAGTCTTGCCGGGTTGAGGATCTCCTCAATTTAGTCGGGTCGATGGTCCAAGAGACTGGGTTTGTTATAGGTAATAGTCTTGTCGGGTTGAGTATCTCCTCAATTTGTTGAGTTGATGGTCTAAGAGACTGGGTCTGTTACACTATCCATGGATAGAGATATATATATATATATACATGTTGCCTACGGGCTTGATTATTGTGATTATGAACCAAAGCAGTAACTCTGAATTCTGAATATCGTATTAAACACTTGTTGGGCCCATAGGTATCTATGTCATGTTGATGTTATGAATGATGAAATAATGTAATATTCATGAAATATTGTATATTTAGTATGATCTTTATTGTTTGATTGTATATCATTGTTATTGATTAAGCATAATAGCATTATGGTTTGTACTACTGAGTTGTTGGCTCAGCGCGATTATGATTCATCGCGCAGGTGATAGAGGTGATAGAGTTGAGACGGAGAATTCCTCTAGACCTAGTTGAGGTTTTTTTGATTGTGAAGAGTTGGATTAAAGCTTAAAGATCAGAGAGTCAAGCTGCCAATCATGTATATATTTCATATTTTGTAATTATTGAGGTTTAATGTATTTATATTTGTAAGTTTTTGATGTAACTTCCGTTGCGTAATAAACAAACATTTTTATCTATTGTGTCTTATGATTTTCATTTCTCTTTATTTGGTATTTCTTAAATTTTTAGTTTTACTTTAAATATGATTTGTGTATTTGTAAAGTGTGTCATTTCTATATTCAGTGTACATATAATAAGATCGTATAAGCATGCTTTGTACGTATACGGGATATAGGGGTGTTACATTTGTTTTGGTATCAGAGCCTAGGTTTGAGATTCTCAACCTAGGTAAAATTGTAAGAAAAAGAATATTTTGACTTTAAAAGTTAGCTTTTAAATAACATACATGTTTGGTATTGGTAGTCTCTGATCTTTAATAAGATGTATTCTACTGTGTTTGCAGATATAGGTTGTGATGGATTCTCATTTACGTCAGCCACTAGAGAGGAGTGCGGAGAGTGTAGCTCCTGATGAGGTTAGAGAGGGAGCTAGAGTGGTTAGTGCTGGAGAGGTACCTGCTTCTGTGTCGGGGAGACCAGCTGGTGAGGAGGTTCCGCCAGTTTGGCTTAGGCATTTGGTTGAGTTATTGAGGCAAGCACCAGTGCAACCACCGCCACCACCCCCACAGCCTTTGGTATCAGTGAGACAGTACGATAAATTAAGGAAGTATGGAGTAGAAGATTTTCTAGGTACTATTGACCCAGTTGTAGCTGAGCAGTGGCTAGATAAAGTACAGAGAATATTTATTCAGTTGCAAGCCACTCCATAAGAAAAATTTGATTATGCAAGATCATTGTTGCAGAAGGACACATATGACTGGTGGAAGACAGTGCCCCATGTTATGGATGATCCACCTACCTTGTCCTATGCTGATTTTCTAAGAGAGTTTGAATTGAAGTATACTCCAAGGGAGTATAAAGATGTGAAGAAGATGAAGTTTCTGACCTTGAGGCAAGATCACCGGTCTGTGACGGAGTATGAGTTAGAATTTATCCGGCTGAGTCACTACGCGGGGGAATTATTTCTGACGAGATTGATAGATGCAGGAGATTTGAGGAGGGATTGAGGCCCTCTATTATGTGTCTTGTGGCTGGAACTAGATATCATGATTTTTCCCAGCTTGTGGCAGCAGCTAGGAGTGTGGAGAGAGCTCAGGGTATTGCGGTTGCTTCTGAGGAAGAGATCAGGGTTAGGAGACCCTAGTTTGAGGCAGGGTCTTCATCTGCGAAAAGAGGTAAAGGAAGTTTTGTTCCTCGGGTTAGTAGGAGTCAGAGGCCAGTTGGTAGGTCAGTACAGTTTCAGAGGCAGAGATCTAGACCTACAGTTTCAGTGGCAAGTGCTCCGACCCCAGTGATTCAGAGATCCACTCCACTTGTGTGTGCTCAATGTGGTGGAACACATAGGGGTGCTTGTTGGTGGAATAGTGGACCAGCTGTGTGCTTTAGATATGGATCTCCGGATCATTTTATTAGAGAGTGTCCAGAGATGAGAGAACAGAGGTCAGCAGATTCTGTAGTTTCTTGACCTAGTGTTAGGGGTGGTCGAGGGGGCAGAAGTTTTAGCAGAGGGGGTAGACCTGGGTATAGTCAAAGAGGATCTTCATCCAGGGATACTAGACCAGATGAGGCTGGGCCTTCTCAATGAGTTTATGTGATGCAGAGGCAACCAGATGCTTCTGCAGTCATAGCTGGTACTTTCTCTTTATTTGGTATTTCAGTACTTGCTTTGATTGATCCAGGATCTACACATTCATATATTAGTGCATCTATTTTGCCTGTGTCTGAATTGCATGCTGAATCCCTAGAATTTGATGTATTGGTGACAAATCCTTTAGGGCATAGTGTGATTGTTAGTAAGGTGTGCCGAGACAGTGCAGTAGTGGTGCAAGGTGAGGAGTTCCTTGGAGATTTAATTGAAATGCCTTTTAAGGAATATGATTTAATCTTAGGCATGGACTGGTTATCTAGACATGGAGCTGTGGTAGATTGTCAAAAGAAACTTGTTACTTTGAGAACTGGTGATGGTAGAGAGGTGATAGTATCTAGTGAGCAGGGACAGCTAGCATCCTTGTTTGTTTCAGCTGTTGCAGCTAGGAGGTTGATTAGAAAAGGGTGTGATGCTTATCTTGCTCATGTGGTGGATACTAGAGTAAGGGGTTCTCAAATTGATAGTATACCCACCGTTGCAGAGTTCCCAGATGTGTTTCCAGAAGAGTTGCCAGGGTTACCTCCTGAGAGAGAGGTGGAGTTTGGTATTGAATTATTGCCTGGTACCACTCCTATCTCTATTACTCCTTATAGAATGGCACCTGCTGAACTGAGAGAATTGAAGGTGCAGTTGCAGGAGTTGTTGGATAAAGGGTTTGTTCGCCCTAGTGTTTCACCGTGGGGAGCTCCTACTTTGTTTGTGAAGAAGAAGGATGGTAGTATGAGATTGTGTATCGATTATAGGCAATTAAACAAGGTGACTATTAAAAATAAATATCCGTTGCCTAGAATTGATGATCTTTTTGATCAATTGAAGGGTGCAGCAGTGTTTTCCAAGATTGATTTGAGATCAGGGTACCATCAGTTAAGAGTCAGAGCTGGAGATGTTCCTAAGACAGCCTTTCGTACAAGGTATGGGCATTATGAGTTTCTAGTTATGCCTTTTGGTTTGACGAATGCACCTGCAGTTTTTATGGATTTGATGAATAGGGTGTTTAGGCCCCATTTAGACCAATTTGTGGTGGTCTTCATCGATGATATTTTGGTGTATTCGCGTGATGACGAGGAGCATGACAAGCATCTGCGAATTGTGTTGCAAATTTTGAGAGAGAAGCAATTGTTTGCTAAACTGTCGAAGTGTGAATTTTGGCTTGACCAAGTAACTTTTCTCGGTCATATAGTTTCAGCAGAGGGTATTAGAGTTGATCCGAGTAAAGTTGAAGCTATTTTGAATTGGAGTCCACCAAAGTCTGTGACTGAAGTTAGAAGTTTTCTGGGTTTGGCCGGCTATTACCGACGGTTTGTGAAAGGATTTTCTTTAATAGCTACTCCACTTACCAGATTACTTTGAAATGGAGTTAGATTTGTGTGGAAGGATCAGTGTCAAGCTAGCTTCGAGCAGTTGAAAGAGATGTTGACTCAAGCGCCTGTTCTAACTTTACCTGTGGAAGATAAACCATTTGTGATCTATAGTGATGCTTCACATAGTGGTTTGGGTTGTGTGCTGATGCAAGAAGGTAAAGTTATAGCTTATGCTTCTCGACAGTTGAAACCGCATGAGCTCAATTATCCGACCCATGATTTGGAGTTAGCAGCCATAGTGTTTGCTTTGAAGATTTGGCGTCATTATTTATATGGGGAGAAATGTTTTATTTATATGGATCATAAAAGTTTGAAATATTTGGGGGTTCAGAGAGAGCTCAATCTTCGGCAGAGACGATGGTTGTAGTTGATCAAAGACTACGACTGTTTGATTGATTATCATCCTGATAAGGCAAATGTTGTTGCTGACGCCTTGAGTTGGAAGTCTGTGGCAGGTTTGGCTGTTTACTCACTCTCGATGCTTGTTGAGTTGAGAGCGTAACATGCTAGTTTTGAAGCATGTGATGATGGCGCATTATTGGTTCAGCTGCAGTTGAGACCAGTATTGTTAGATCAGATAAAGGAGGCCCAATTGTCTGATGAGAAGATTCAAAAGATTGTTTCAGATTGTCAGAATGGAAAGAGTCGAGATTTTATTGTGAGAAGGGATGGGAGTCTTTGGTTTAAGAACAGATTGTGTGTACCTGATGATGCTAATTTGAGAAGGATTATTTTAGAAGAAGCACATCAGTCAGTATTTGCTATGCATCCGGGCAATACAAAGATGTATCATGATTTGAAGCAGAATTACTGGTGGTCTGGTTTAAAGAGAGACACTGCAGATTTTGTGTCCAAATGTCTCACATGTCAGAGGGTAAAAGCTGAGCATCAAGTTCCAATAGGGTTACTTCAACCGTTATCAGTGCCTTAATGGAAATGGGATAGAGTAACCATGGATTTTGTATCTGGTTTACCATTGACACAAAGGAAACATGATGCTATTTGGGTGATTGTTGACAGGTTGACTAAGACAACTCATTTTCTTCCGGTTCGGATGGATTATTCTCTGGAAAGGTTAGCTGAGCTGTATATCTATGAGATTGTAAAGTTGCATGGTATCCCAATTTCTCTAGTGTCTGATCGAGATCCCCGGTTTACTTCAAAGTTTTGGAAGAGTTTACATGGTGCTCTGGGTTCTCGATTACACTTCAGCACTGCTTTTCATCCGCAGACAGATGGGCAGTCAGAGAGAGTGATACAGATTATTGAGGACATGTTAAGAAGCTATGTCATTGATTTCTCTGGAAGTTGGGATAGATTTTTGCCACTTGTGGAATTTGCTTACAATAATAATCATCAATCCAGCATTGGTATGGCACCATTCGAAGCATTATATGGTAGACGGTGTAGGACACCTCTATGTTGGAATGAACTTGGAGAAGGTAAGTTAATTTGTCCTGATTTGATTACAGAAACTAAAGAGAAAGTGAAAATGATTCGAGATAGGTTGAAAGCAGCTTCAGACCGACAGAAATCTTATTCAGATTTGAAAAGGAGAGACATAGAGTTTGATGTTGGAGATAAGGTATTTTGAAAGTATCTCCTTGGAAGAAGATCATTGGATCGTATGAAGTTTTGGAAAGAGTTGGGCCAGTTGCTTATCGGCTTGCTTTGCCACCTGAGTTGGATAGGATCCATAATGTATTTCATGTTTCTATGTTGAGAAGGTACAGGTCGGATCCATCTCATGTTTTGCCAATTGAATCTATCGAAGTAAGTTCATATCTGACATTTGAAGAAGAACCAATTGCTATTTTAGCACGTGAAGTGAAAGAATTGAGAAATAAGAAAGTGCCACTTGTGAAGATTTTGTGGAAGAATCATGGAAGAGAAGAAGCAACTTGGGACAGTGAGCAAGCAATGCGAGATCAATATCCTCAGTTGTTTCGGACTTGATGACAGGTAATTTCGAGGACGAAATTTCTTTTTAGAGGGGGAGAATTGTAATATCCCAAAATGTGCTCTAGAAGTATTAAGGTAATTGTTGTTTGATTTGAATTAAATGTATATGTGTTATGGGAAAGGAAAGAGTGTATAGAGAGAAGTGTATATGTTGTTTATATGATAATATATATAATATATACATAAGTCAAAATGGAGAGTCAAGGGATGAAGATATTTATTTAGTTATTTGTGAAATTACTAAAAGAGGGCAAGTGCTTTAAAGGAAATCAAAACAAATTGTATAAGGGTGTTTAGGTAATTGCTCATGTTGAGATACTTGGTGGAGATTTAAAGAGGAGTTGACTTTGTTTCTTCATTGTTCTTTTCTTCTTTTCTTTTTGTTGTGGCCGGCTCCTCCATAGACAAGGGAAAGCAAGTGAGCAAGAAAGGATTTTGATGTTCTAAGCTCAAATTGAAGGAAGATCTAAGTGATCAAGTTGGTGATTCAAGAAGTTTTATAACTTTGGTAAGTCCTCTTTTGATATCTTTGCTTATTTGAAGTTGTGTTGTGAAATTGATAGATGATTTAAGAGTGTGTTGTTTGATTGTGATATGTTTAAGAGTGTTTGATTAGATTGATTATGGATTTTAAGGATGGATTGAAGAAAAGAGTAAGTTGGTTGGAAGAGATGGTGTTGTATTTGTGTTTATGGTTTTGTGATGATATTTGTGATTTGTTTTGTTATAGATGTGGAGTTGTTTTGGTGTTTTTGTAAGTTTAAGATGGTTTTTGGGTATGTTTTGTTAAGTTTGTTTGAAGTGGATGTTGGTGAAAAGAAGTGTTTGGTTGGGTGTTTTGTTGTCTTGGCCGGAATTTGAGTTTTTGGCCTGACACGCCCATGAATACGTTCAGATTCTTAGGCGTGTCAATTGTGTTGGAGGCAGTAGGTTTGACACGACCAGTAACACGCCGTGTTATTGAGCGTGTCATAGCTACTGTGAGATTGGAGAGTTTACATGGCCATGAGCACGCTCACGTTGTTGGACGTGTTGATATTTTTCAGAGAGGCAGAATGTATTACACGCCTAGTGACACGCCTGTGGTTCTAAGCGTGTAAAAGCTTTTGTGTTGTGGAGTTAGGGCACGGTCAGGGACACGCCCGTGTGGTTGAGCGTGTCATGTTTAGGGTTTGCCCTAGTTAACTCTTAATTTGATTATCTCATGTGTATCCCTAAGCAAGTGTATGTTATTATTTTTGGATTAGGTCTTGAAGAAAGTGAGTTATCATTGATCTAAGAAGTAAAAGAATCTTGGAAAGGAAGTGTTTAGAGTTGTGTGAATTGTTATTGAGGTAAGTACAAACCTTGCATTGTTGCATACATTCACTTGATATGACATCATTGTTATATATGAATAATGTTATGTTTTGCACATTGTGAGTCTTGTGAAATGTGCTATATGTATAATGTGAAATGAGATAATTGAGACATATATGCATATATGATTATGTTCAATGTAATTGATTATGAATATGAAAAAGATGATGTATTATATTGTTAATTGAGACATGATGATTCAAATGTGATGAGAAGCCATTGTGAGTGGCTATGGTAATACAAATGAAAGTGTTGAGGCATGATTGCCTATTTGATATTGAGATACAAATTGAGAAAGAGAATAATGATATAATTGTATGTTTAATATGTTATTCAGTTTTAGTGTTTTGGATTTGGGTGGCATGCCTATGAAATTATGAATAGTAACAGTCTTGCCGGGTTGAGGATCTCTTCAATTTGAGTTGAATTGAGGTCCAAGATACTGGGTCTGTTACATTATGAGAATTGTGATAATGAGATATATGATTGGTAACAGTCTTGCCGGGTTGAGGATCTCCTCGATTTAGTCGGGTCGATGGTCCAAGAGACTGGGTCTGTTACAGGTCACAGTCTTGCCGGGTTGAGGATCTCCTCAATTTGTTGAGTTGATGGTCCAAGATACTGGGTCTGTTACACTATCCATGGATAGAGATATATATATATATTGCCTACGGGCTTGATTATTGTGATTATGAACCAAAGCAGTAACTCTGAATTATGAATATCGTATTAAACACTTGTTGGGCCCATAGGTATCTATGTCATGTTGATGTTATGAATGATGAAATAATGTAATATTCATGAAATATTGTATATTGAGTATGATCTTTATTGTTTGATTGTATATCATTGTTATTGATTAAGCATAATAGCATTATGGTTTGTACTACTGAGTTCTTGGATGAACAAGCTCCAAAGGCCAGCCTTTTTGCCTTTTTAATCCTTTAAATTGTGTTTCTGCTACTTTAAAAATCAATTGAATTCAAGCTTTTCCTTCACGGATTTGGAATTCTTTTTAACTGTCCCTTTTAGCCTCCCCTCTTTTTGTGTTGTTTAATCCATATTTATAGAAGTTTTATATCCTTCATTCCTAATTATTCATGGCATCTTTATTGAATAAGAAAAGGAAACCAAAACCTAATTGTATTAGGTTTCAGAAAATTTGCATCGAAAAAAATTTGCTGGCGAAAAAAAACTGCTGCGGAAAAACTGCGCTGGCAAAATAATCTGCCGCAGCTGGCTGCAGCAGCGCACGCGAAATGAGCCTGTACGCCATTTCGCCCGCAAAAAAATTCTTCGGGCGAAATGGCAACGGGCCCGCGCTGACTTTCGGCCGCCGACTTTTCTGTCGCCGATTTTTTTTGTTATTTTTTATTATTTTTGAATTTTTATTCATTTTACCATTTTTTACTAAAATAAATATTAAAATTTATTAATATACCATAAAAATTATTTTGGAGTAACTAAAATATATTGGACAACACAAAAAATTATTTTGGACTAATTAAAATATATTAGACCAGACAGGGTCAAAAATTAAGGGTCTACAGTTTGCCCCCTGCTTGAATGATCTGAAACTTAAGTGAAATAGAGTTAAAAGCAATAAGACTTAATTTTTGATATGGCAATTTAAATTTTTTTTGGGTACTTGGACCCGAGATTGGGTACTTCGACCCGAGATTGAATTGATTTTGGGTACTTGGACCCGGGATTGGGTTGAATTTGATTTGGGTAATTGGACCCAAGATTGGATGGAATTTGGGTACTTGGACCCAGGATTGGGTACTTGGACCTGAGATTGATTTGATTTGGGTACTTGGACTCGACATTAGATTTGATTTGGGTACTTGGACCCGAAAATGGGTACTTGGACCCGAGATTGGGTACTTGGATCTAAGTTTGAATTGATTTAGGTACTTGGACCCATGATTGGGTGCTTGGACCCGAGATTGGGTATTTGGACCCAAGATTGGATTGAATTCGATTTGGGTACTTGGACCCAAGATTGGATGGAATTTGGGTACTTGGACCCAGGATTGGGTATTTGGACCCGAGATTGATTTGATTTGGGTACTTGGACACGAGATTAGATTTGATTTGGGTACTTAGACCCGAGATTAGATTTGATTTGGGTACTTGGACCCAAAATTGAATTGATTTGGGTACTTGGACCCGAGATTGGGTTGAATTCGATTTGGGTACTTGGACTTAAGATTGGATGGAATTTGGGTACTTGGACCCGAGATTGATTTGATTTGGGTACTTGGACCGAGATTATATTTGATTTGGGTACTTGGACTCGACATTAGATTTGATTTGGATACTTGGACCCGAAAATGGGTACTTGGACCCGAGATTGGGTACTTGGATCTGAGTTTGAATTGATTTAGGTACTTGGACCCAAGATTGGGTGCTTGGACCTAAGATTGGATTGAATTCGATTTGGGTACTTGGACCCAAGATTGGATGGAATTTGGGTACTTGGACCCAGGATTGGGTACTTGGACCTGAGATTGATTTGATTTGGGTACTTGGACCCGAGATTAGATTTTATTTGGGTACTTGGACCCGAGATTAGATTTGATTTGGGTACTTGGACCCGAAATTTAATTGATTTGGGTACTTGGACCCGAGATTGTGTTGAATTCGATTTGGGTACTTGGAACCAAGATTGGATGGAATTTGGGTACTTGGACCCAGATTGGGTACTTGGACCCGAGATTGATTTGATTTGGGTACTTGGACCTGAGATTAGATTTGATTTGGGTACTTGGACCTGAAATTGGGTACTTGGACCCGAGCTTGAATTTATTTGGGTACTTGGACCCGAGATTGGGTGCTTGGACCCGAGATTGGATTGAATTCGATTTGGGTACTTGGACCCAAGATTGGATGGAATTTGGGTACTTGGACCCGAGATTGTTTTGATTTGGGTACTTGGACCTGGGATTAGATTGAATTTGGGTACTTGGACCTGAGATTGATTTTGATTTGGGTGCTAAGACCCAATGTTGAATTGGAATTGGGTACTTGGACCCGAGATTGAATTGAATTTGGGTGCTTGGACACGAGATTGAATTGGATTTGGGCATTTGGACCCGAAATTGTGTACTTGGACCCAAGCTTGGATTGAATTTGGGTTCTGGACCCGAGCTAAGTTTTGGACTTAGAAGAGATTCTAGGTTCCGGACCTAATCAAAATTTGGGTTCTGGACCCGAGCTAAGTTCTGGACGTAGAAAAGATTCCAGGTACTGGACCTAAGGGTATTTTTGGTTTTGGACCCGATATTGAATTTAATTTGGGTGCTTGGACCCAGGACTGAGTTTGACTGACCTTTTATTATTTGAGAAGTCTGACTGCTCCGGTTATTCTATGCATTGTGGTTTTTCACCCTCAAAATGGATCTTCATCCTTTGAGATTGGGTCTTCATCCTTGAAAATGAATCTTCATCTTTTGACATCGGGTCTTTACCCTTGCAAATGCATCTTCATCCTTTGAAATTGGGTCTTCAACCTTGTGAATGGATCTTCATCCTTTGAGATCGGGCCTTCACCCTTGCAAGTGGATCTTCATCCTTTGAGATCGGGTCTTCACCCTGGCTTCAGCTCTTTTAGATGGATTGATCTTTTATCATTTGCGTCATCATTCTTGTTATAGTTCTAATGTTCCATTCTTTTTGTTCTTCCTTTGCAAAAATTCAGCTATTTTTAATTGGACTTTATATCCTCTCCTCACCCCCTGTGTGGCAAAATATTTGTAAGTGAGCTTGAAAATATTTGGTATATAAACTTAAAAAATTGAAAAGGAGAAACTTTGCCCCCTGTGTAGGCCCAAACCCATGATTTTTCTATACGGGCTTTGATTGATGTTTTTGCCGTCTAGTTCTTCGCACAAGCACGCATTTCTTCTTTTGCAAAACGACTGGAGGTTTCTCAAGCAATGGGCTTTCTATGCCCCCTGATTTGATTTTGATTCATTACTTCGCAGGGTGTTTCTGTTCATTTTGCCAAAGAATAGACAAGAAAGTGTGATGTGTTATACTCATGTATGCATGATATGCATGAATGATACTTACAGCATTTTTATTGACTCATAGACCGAGGAGATCAGCAGAAATGTTCTCATTGGTTCCATTTTGGCACTTGCTCAAATCTTGCATTGGAATGATCAAAAGCTTTTGCATTTGTGGCTTTTATCCTCAAGATGTTGAAAACATGAGTGGTGGAGATCGCAAGTAGCAGAGTCAGGGATTCATCTATTTTGAACTATGTCTCAGCATGTCAGTTGGTAGTTTCTTCATAACTTTGCCAATAATAATTTCCTTTGTCCAATGTGTCCTTTGGAGGTTCAACATACTTTCCTTAACTTGAAGGCTTTGTATGACAAAACATTTTTTGAAATTTTTGAATTTTAATTTTGAAATCAAATGTTGGCTTTGCCAAATCAATGTCAATGTACCTCAGGACTTGATTTTCCAAATTAACATATCTATAACATGTCAACCCTAGTTACCGTACTAAACTCGGGAATCATTTCTATTTAAGCAAGAATTGTTGCACTTCAAATAGGCACATACACATTACTTGGCCAAAGGTCTCATTTGAGTTTAAATATTGTCTATCTCATATGCATGCTTATCCAAACTATCTCCACTAATAGACTCTACCTACCAAGAGAAATCAACAGGTCTTTGATAGGCTTGAAATGGGGTCTATAAGGGACATGGGCTAAATGAAGGCCATTTTAAGATAGGAGCTGATGTGACACAATGGACAAACCCTCACACTATAAATTTCTTGTTTGAATTTTAGGCAGCTTGGAGTTAATCTTGCTAGACTCCAAATTCCTTGTATCTTTTTGGTATTAATATGGATCTTGATTAGGACAGTTTTTTCCCTTGCAAAATGTTTTAGACCCAAATATGTTTCTTTTCTTCTTCTCCCTTTTCTTTCCTCTTTATTTTTCTTACTCTTCCCTTTCTTTAAGCATTTTATCATTTTTTACCTCTTTCTTGTAGAAATATCAAGTACATAACTTTCAAGAACTGAATGGTCTTTCTCCTCTTTCTTTGGTTTTGATCGAATATTTGGTTGGGTTGGACCAATTCAAGGCAAATCGTCCAAATGGAAGCCTTTTGTTGTCTTAGGTAAAAGAGAACTTAGTTGGCTTTTTGAACCATTTTGAGTTTTCTTTTCTTTTTTCTTTTCTTTTTTCTTTTCTCTTTTTTCTTTTCTTTTTCTTTTCTTTTGTCTCTTTTTTTTTCTTTTTTATTTTGTTTGTTTGTTTTGTTTGTTTGGTTTTAGCTCTAAAAGAGTTGTCTTGTTTGTACCAACTTGGGCTTCCAATAATGGATGAGTGGAGTAACATAAATCTTCTTTAGTAGGGATAAATCATTTGTTACTCTGATGTTGATGTTGTCTTGATATATTGGAGATAGTAAGTGAACTTCAACTACCCTTATGGTTTTGAGAACATCAACTATCCTTATGGTCTTGAAAACATCAACTATCTTTATGGTCTTGAAAACATCAACTATCCTCATGATCTTGACTAATCATTGCTTTCTTTGATCTTCTTGCCTCTTCATCTTAGTTATCATAAGACTTGTCAAAAGTATCACAACAACTCAGGATAGGTTGTTGGGGTTATATGCCAATGAAAAGAAAGCTAAAATTTTATGAAGGCTTAAAGGGGCAACTAGGGATTAATATTTAATAGGGTGGATACTAGTTATTGGCTCGTCAAACAATGCCTAGATCATTTCTCTCTTAAATAAACAGAGTTGCAATTTCGCCTCGAAAGTTTGTCAAAGCATGTTCTAAGACTAACTAGGACTTAGACAAAGATAGTTATGCAGGAGCCCTCTCTAAGTAAGCATACACAACTCAATGCTATAGAGCAATTCCCTTATCTAGTAATGTCATTCAAGTCATGATGCCTAGACACATTAATTCATGAATTATCATGCTAAATTCCTCATTGGTAGAGCACCAAAATGAACAAAGACCAACAAAATTTTTGATAAAAGTAATTTATTCAAACGAACATAATTTGAAAAAAAAATTATTCCAATTAAATATTTAAGAAAGCAAAATTGAAAAGATACATTCAAGTTAAGGAAAGTTTGTTGAGTTAGACTTCCTTTCCTTTCATATCTTCAATATACCCATCTTGAAAGGATGATAAAACAAAATCTTCTTCCAATCTTTTTCCTACCATGAAGGCTGCTGGTGGTGGCACCCTGTTGAACCTTGGAAATGGTTTACCTTTGGTATTGGGCTTATCTAGATCAGGCAACTTGCCATTATCAATTAAATTCTGGATCTCATGACTCAACTTCATACAATTGTCCGTTTCATGTTCAGGCCTTTGATGGAATCGGTAAAATGCACTAGTATCAAAGTTAGGTGGAAGGGGATTAGGCAAAGGATGAGGAGTCAAGGGTTGTAACAATCCCTTCTTTTGTAGCTTATTGAGAACCCAAGATAGAGGTTTCCCCAATTCTGAGAATTGTCTTTTATTCCCTTGACCGATCACATTAACATCAACTTCTTTTTGTGTGCTTTGGCTACCAGGTTGATAGCTCCCTTTCTCGTTCCTTTTTGTTGCAAAGCAGCTCTTCTCCCTTTCCCATTCTTCAATTTGCAAACCAGCTTGGAGAAGGTCTTTGAAATCACGGATGAGTGTATGAAACATCCTCTCACGAAGATTAGGCAACACCCCTCTCACAATCATCCTTATTTGATCGGATTCATCGGGCCTCTTCTTGAGTAAAGCGGCCTTGTTTCTCCATCTCTTGACATAATCTACAAAATTCTCATTCGGCCTTTGCCTAATGGACTCCACTTCCATCAATGTAACTTCCAACTCAACATTATATCCATATTGTTGGATGAAGGCTTTGTAAAGTAGATCCCAACTCTTTTGTGTTCCATCATCTAAGGTATTGAACTAGTTTTGGACAACAGGGTCCAATGAGAGCATAAAGTACCTTAGGGTTTGAGCCTTAGTAGCTCGGGCAGACTGCATGGAAGTGATGTATTGCTTCACGTAAAGATAAGGATTTTCGGTGCCATTGTACTTAGCAAAGGAAGGCATCTTGAATTTATAAGGGACCTTTTTATCTTGTTTAAATAGTTTGTCAATCTCAGACATCTCTTCGGTTTTCAGCTTCTTCTCAAATTTCTTTTTTAAATCTACAATCATCTTTTCAACATCAGATGTCTCGGTCTTTTGAATAGTTGCCTTCTCAACAGCCTTCAATTCTTTCTTCTTCTCTTGAACATCTTGGTAGTATTGAGCCCAATCATCATCGTCATCAATGATCACCTTTTCGTCATCAAAAACCACTTCACTGACTTTAGTCTTCCTATTGTCCTTTGATTTCTTAGTGCTAGCAGATGCCTCGGCATGGTTCTCTAAGATTGCAGTCAACTGGTTCTTCATAGTCTCAGCTAGGGCCTCTTTGATTTCTTCCATCTTGGCATTGAGGGCCTCATCCACCATCCTTTGAATTTGTTCGGGCTCCATTGTTTTAGATGATCAAGTGATTGAGTCGTTGCTAGATACTTCGTCTTCGGCATAGGTCGGATTGTTGTAAGCATGTATGCATGTATGCACAAATAATCAACAAATAAAAATAGGACATTCCTTCCAACCTTATAACATCCACACACGAATGGCGAGTCCCTTTTCCTAGGTATATGGTCAACAAAATACCAACATAAGGTATCTTGCTTTCGGATAATTCCCTAGGACATTTCAACCAATAGTTATATTTTCGAAAATGGAAATCAATCCATGATAATTCCTATTAATTAGGTTTTAATCCATTCAACCAACTATAGTAGCTTTTATGCTATATTGGATTAAAAAAAATTAAGCGGTTTATACTTGAAAAAAGTTAACTAATGGTTCATGCCAAAAACGAGCCCATTGTTAATTTATTCTTAGTGTAAACAAGGCCCACAATTGATTTTTGGTATTTCATAATTGACCTAAATATTTTTGCAAGCTCTTTGTAAGAAAAGGTCGGGTGAAAATAGTTTTGTTTCTAAGCCCATCATAAAAGATTTTAGAAATTTTGATTTTGTGCTTAGTATTTGGGCCATGGGCCAAAGAATTTTTGATTTATTTTTAGAAAAGTCTTATGTCCAAAGACCAACTTGAAAAAATTTTAAAAATAGCTTTGGTCTTTTGGACTTTAAAGAAAAGTTTATTTTGAGCTTACAATATACTTAGGTCATATTAGAAAAAAGAACAAACCAAATAAGCCATGATTTAGACTAAGATAAACTAACCATAGTCAAACAAGATGCATTTGGGGTAAAACCTAAGGAAAGTAACTAGGCCAATTACATGAGCTTTAGTCTTTGGGTAAAAAGGCTTAGGTTCCCATAGCAAGTATATACTAAATGGTACGAGGCTATGAGTGGTTATGCCATGCTCAATCTCCATACCTTGAGTGAAAGTATGGTATCCCTTACATAACATAACACGGGTAACACTGGCGTCCTAACTCATGCACACAATGCAATCTAATATGATGCAATGGATAATATCATTATAAGAAATAATAGAATAATATAAAGACTAACGGAATCAACTTCTCTTATCCCCAGTGGAGTCGCCACTATGAGCGGGGATTTTTGCCCCCACTCTCGGTGAAATGGTTCTTGCGACTTCGGCACTGTTTAGGCTCGGGGCCTTAGAGAACACGGACCTAAGTCTGGAGAAAATGGAGTCGCCACCCAGACAGGCCGGAAAAAAGAAAGGGGTGGATGACTCAATTCCTAAGGAATCCCCAACCCCCTAATGGGTTTGGAAAGTTGGGTTTGTGTGGGGAAGGTGAGAAATGGCCCAACACCCCCACAATGCCCGGTTCATTGGAACCGGCCTCCTTTATAGGTCTTAATATTATAAAATTCTTAAATATAACAATATTATCCATATTACACACAATAATTAAAAAAAAAGCATAATTATATTAAAATCAAAGCAATGTCCAAACAAAGCAAATAAATGGACACCCATCCAAGGATGGAAACATGTCCTTACATCACATGCCTAAATAGGACACCCACCAAAAGGTAGAAACATGCCCTTTACATAGGTTCTAAAATAGAAAAGCAAATTAAATTACATGATGTTTAACTAATGAGGTACCCACCAAGTGGAAACATACCTCTTACAACATTTAGAAATCTAAATAAATTGATAAAAGTAAATAACCATTCATAATAAATAAATCATTCATCAAAGGTACACAATATCAATAAAAAGTAAACATCCATCCATGATAAAAAAAAATAAACCAGGCATTGAAATTAAATAAATTAAAGCATAAGAAATAAAAACCAAGCATGATCAAATATGGAATTGAATAAGGTAAATAAAAATCCAAGTTATAGCTACTATTTCCATTTAGGGTTCTTTATCTCATGTGTTAAGGTTTTGGAATTCATAAAATTCAGCTACTATGACTTTTTTATGGAATTAAAATAGATTGAGGTTTTATGTTTTAAAAGGTTGGTAAGACTCTTTGATTAAACAAATTAAGGTTTGAATGGTGAAATCATGAAACTAGGGTTTTAGACATATTAAAATATTTTTGATTTATGGTTTCAAGCTCACTGTGTAAAATTAAAGTATTTATGTTTTTATGGTTTTTTAATGTTTTAAAGGATTAAGGTTTAGAAAAATTTAGGGTTTAAGTTTTAAAGGGGTTAAAGTTTACTATTTTAAGTTTGGAAGTTGAATTAGGGTTTTAGGATTTAAAATTAGGGTCTCTGGTGATGAATTGGCTTTTAGAATTTGGTAATCAATTTGATAATTTTATGAAGTTTTATGAATTTAAACAAACGAATTAAAGTTTTTATAAATAGAAAAGATTTTTTTAAAAGCTTTTTGAAAGAAACAGAACCTAGTTTAAAATTTTGAAAGAAATAGATTCAATTTTTGGTTTTGTTGAAAAAGAAGTAAAAATAACAATTTTAAACCTTTTGGAAAATAAACCAACGAAATAAGTTTTTTTACTTTAGAAAAACTAAATTAAAGTTCTAATATTTTAACTTTTGAAAACACAAAATCCTAATTTTAGCTACTGTGAAAAAATATAATGAAATTAGAATTTCATACCTTATTTTATAAGTTGCACCAAAATTGCTTCTTGGATGAACAAGCTCCAAAGACCAGCCTTTTTTCCTTTTTAATCTTTTAAATCGTGTTTCTGCTACTTTAAAAATCAATTGAGTTCAAGCTTTTCCTTCAAGTATTTGGATTTTCTTTTTCACTGTCCCTTTCGACCTCCCCTCTTTTTGTGTTGTTTAATCCATATTTATAGAAGTTTTATATCCTTCATTCCTAATTATTCACGGCATCTTTATTGAATAAGAAAAGGAAACCAAAACCTAATTATATTAGGTTTCGAAAAATTTGCGTGGGAAAAATTTCACTAGAAAAAAAAAACTGCTGCGGAAAAACTAACTTGGCGAAAAAATATGCTGCAGCTGGCTGCGACAGCGAGGCGGAACGGGCCCGTAGGCCATTTTGCCCACTGAAAAATTCTGCTGCCAGGAAATTCCTGTGGGCGAAATGCCCAGGGGCCTGCGCTGACTTTCGACCTCCACTTTTTCCATAGCCGATTTTTTTGTTATTTTTTATTTTTTATTATTTTTGAATTTTTATTCATTTTACCATTTTTTACTCAAATAAATATTAAAATTAATTAAGATACCATAAAAATTATTTTGGACTAACTAAAATATATTGGACAACACAAAAATTATTTTGGACTAATTAAAATATATTGGACCTGACCGAGTCAAAAATTAAGGGTCTACACAAGGTTATGAAGAAGCTACCAATTGACATACTGAATCATAATCTGAAATGGATGTATCTCTGCTGTTTGGGGCCTCTATTATTCATGTTTTCAACATCTTGAAGATAAAAGTCATAAATGCAAAGCATTATGTCATTCCAATGCAAGACCTGAAGTAGAATCTGAAAGGAATCATTGAGAACACTTCAGTTGATCATCTCAGTCTGTGAGTCGATAGAACTATTCTAAGTGTTATTCATGCATATCATGCACACAGTTGCAGATTTTCCAGATGTGTTTCCAAAGGAGTTGCCAGGATTGCCTCCTGAGAGAGAGGTGGAGTTTGGTATTGAATTGTTGCCTGGTACCACTCCTATCTCTATTACTCCTTATAGAATGGCACCAGCAGAATTGAGGGAATTGAAAGTGCAATTACAGGAGTTGATGGACAAAGGATTTATTCGCCCCAGTGTTTCTCTTTGGGGAGCTCCTGTGCTATTTGTGAAAAAGAAAGATGGTACTATGAGGTTGTGTATTGATTATAGGCAATTGAACAAGGTGACTATTAAAAATAAATATCCTTTGCCTAGAATCGATGATCTCTTTGATCAATTGAAGGGTGCAGCTATGTTTTCTAAAATTGATCTGAGATCAGGGTACCATCAGCTGAGAGTCAGAGCTGAAGATATTCCTAAGACAGCTTTTCGGACCAGGTATGGGCATTATGAATTTCTAGTTATGCCTTTTGGTCTGACGAATGCACCTGCAGCTTTCATGGATTTGATGAATAGGGTGTTTAGGCCCTATCTGGATCAGTTTGTAGTGGTCTTCATCGATGATATTCTAGTGTATTCAAGGAATGAAGAGGAACATGATTTACATCTGCGGATTGTGTTGCAGATTTTGAGAGAGAAGCAGTTATTTGCCAAATTGTCGAAGTGTGAGTTCTGGTTGGATCAAGTAGCTTTTCTCGGACATATTGTTTCTGCAGAAGGCATTAGAGTTGATCCGAGCAAAGTTGAAACAATTTTGAATTGGAGTCCACCCAAGTCTGTGACAGAGATTAGAAGTTTTCTGGGTTTGGCAGGCTATTACCGGTGGTTTGTGAAAGGGTTTTCTTTGATAGCTACTCCACTCACCAGATTGCTTCGTAAGGGAGTGAGGTTTTTGTGGACAGATCAGTGTCAGGCGAGCTTTGAGCAGTTGAGAGATATGTTGACTCAAGCGCCTGTTCTTACCTTACTTGTTGAAGGCAAACCATATGTGATCTACAGTGATGCTTCACATAGAGGTTTGGGGTGTGTATTGATGCAGGAAGGGAAAGTTATAGCTTATGCATCTCGACAGTTGAAACCGCATGAGCTTAACTATCCAACCCATGATTTGGAATTGGCTGCCATTGTGTTTGCATTGAAGATTTGGCGCCACTATCTGTTTGGGGAGAAATGTTTCATCTACACTGATCACAAAAGTTTGAAGTATTTGGGTGTCCAGAAAGAACTCAATCTTCGTCAGAGGAGATGGTTAGAATTGATTAAAGACTACGACTGCTTGATTGATTATCATCCAGGTAAAGCAAATGTTGTTGCTGATGCCTTGAGTCGGAAGTCTTTAGCTGGTTTAACAGTTTACTCGCTCTCGTTGCTTGTTGAGTTGAGAGCATTGCATGCCAGTTTTGTACCTTGTGTTGATGGTGCATTATTGGCACAGTTGCAATTGAAGCCAGTTTTGTTAGATCAGATCAAAGAAGCTCAGTTGGCTGATAAGAAGATACAAAAGATTGTTTTGGATTGTCAGAGTGGAAAGGGTAGAGATTTTATTGTGAAGAGTGATGGAAGTCTCTGGTTCAAGAGCAGATTGTGTGTACCCGATGATGCTGATTTGAAAAGGGTCATTTTGAAAGAAGCTCATCAGTCGATGTTTGTTATGCATCCGGGTAATACGAAGATGTATCATGATTTGAGACAGCATTATTGGTGGATTGGGTTGAAGAGAGACATTGCTGAGTTTGTATCGAAATGTCTCACTTGTCAGAAGGTTAAAGCAGAACATCAAGTTCCAACCGGGTTGCTTCAACCGTTGTCAGTGCCAGAATGGAAATGGGAAAGAGTGACAATGGACTTTGTGTCTGGATTGCCATTGACACAAAGGAAACATGATGCCATATGGTTGATTGTGGATAGATTGACTAAGACAGCTCATTTCCTTCCGGTGCGGATGGATTACTCTTTGGAGAGGTTGGCTGAGTTGTATATCCATGAGATTGTGAAACTGCATGGTGTTCCAACTTCTTTAGTGTCTGATCGAGATCCCAGGTTTACTTCAAGATTTTGGAAGAGTTTGCATAGTGCTTTGGGTTCTCGATTACACTTCAGTACTGCTTTTCATCCACAGACAGATAGGCAGTCTGAGAGAGTGATACAGATTATTGAGGATATGTTGAGAAGCTGTGTCGTTGATTTCTCTGGAAGTTGGGATAGGTTTTTACCTCTTGTGGAGTTTACTTACAACAACAGTCACCAATCAAGCATTGGTATGGCACCATTTGAAGCATTGTATGGCAGACGGTGTAGGACACCTCTTTGTTGGAGTGAACTTGGTGAAAGTAAGTTAATTGGGCCTGATTTGATTCAAGAAACTGAAGAAAAAGTAAAATTGATTCGAGGCAGGTTAAAAACAGCTTCAGACCGACAGAAGTCTTATGCAGATCTGAAAAGGAGAGACATAGATTTTGATGTTGGAGATAAGGTATTTCAGAAAGTATCTCCTTGGAAGAAGATTTTGAGGTTCGGTCGGAAAGGAAAATTGAGTCCTCGTTTCATTGGGCCGTATGAAGTGTTAGAAAGAGTTGGGCCAGTGGCGTATCGACTTGCTTTGCCACCTGAGTTGGATCGTATTCATAATGTATTTCATGTTTCTATGTTGAGGAGGTACAGATCGGATCCATCTCATGTGTTGCCAATTGAATCTATCGAAGTGAGCCCAGATTTGACTTTTGAAGAGGAACCAGTTGCTATCTTGGCACATGATGTGAAAGAGTTGAGAAACAAGAGAGTGCCATTGGTGAAGATTCTTTGGAAGAATCATGCAAAAGAAGAAGCAACTTGGGAAAGTGAACAATCCAAGCGAGAGCAATATCCTCAGTTGTTTCAGCTTTGATATCAGGTAATTTCGAGGACGAAATTTTCTTTTTAGAGGGGGAGAATTGTAATATCCCTATGCATGCCCTAGAAGTTTTGTATGTTGTTGTTGTTGTTGGTTTAAATTGGGAAAAGAATGTATAAGTATATGTGTTTTGGGAGAAATTTAGGGTTTAGAGGCAAGTTTATATGTTGTATATATGGTGATATATATAACATATAAAATGGTCAAAGAGAGAGAGTCAATGCAAGAGGAGATTTTTATATGGCATGTGAAATTACTTAATTGGGTTTATAAGAGACAAAAGCTAAGTTAAGTGATGAGGGGTATATGAGTAATTGCTTGAAATGAAATGCATGGTGGAGTTTAAAAGAAGAAAAGGTGTTTGATTTGTGTATTTTCTTCTTTCTTTCTTGAAGTGGCCGGCTCTCCAAATAGCAAAGAGAAAGGGAGGTGTTCTTGAGGCAAGAAGTAATTGAAGAGGCAATCAAAGAGTTTGGTTAGAGATTTGTGAAATTTCTTCATCTAAGGTAAGAAATCTCTTGTTTCCTTTGTTAATTTTGAAGTTATGTTTAAAGTGAAGTGTGATTTGTTGATGTAATGATTTGGTGTGTTTAATATGTGTTTACAAGTGTTAAAGTTGATTGTTAGTTAAAAGATTGAATTGAGGTTGGTTTGGTTGTGAAGGTTGTAAGTTTAAATGGATTTTGATAGTGGAAAATCAAGAGTAAAGTTTGAGTTAGGGTTTTGAGATGGTTTGTGTCCAAATGTGTTGCTTAAGTGGTTATTGTGATGAATATGTGTTATGACATGAGTTATATCCATTTGATTGAGTTTGTGTTGGTAATTATATGTTAAAATGCATTTGGAAGAGGGTTGGTTACATTTAGGGTTTTGGAGATGAGTGACACGGCCAAAGGAAAAGAGAGACACGGCCAAGCTAAGGAAATTTGGGCGTGTTGGTTGAGTTTTTGAGAGACACGGCCGTGTCCCTTAGCCGTGTTCACTACTGGATTTTGGTTTTGAGAGACACGGTCACAAGCTTGGCCGTGTCCCTTGCCCGTGTTGCTTACTGTCCAATTGAGTTGAGTGACACGGCCACAAGCTTGGCCGTGTCCCTCAAGTGGGCTGCCCGTGTCCCTCAAGTGTGATAGTTAGGGTTTTCATTCTTTGATCTTATTGCATTGTTTTGGTTCTCCAAGGGTAGGTTGGTCCCTAAACCTAACCCTAAACACTTTAAACACACTTGAATCAATGAATGATATAATCAAATGCATGTGTAAGGTTCTAAAGCTATGAATCATATCAATTGTTCTTTGCCCTAATTGCATTGTTGAGATTGAACAATGTTATGTTATGCATTGTGAATGGTAATGTGTTTCATAAATAATATACATTGAAATGTATATCAAAGATGCAATGATAATTCAAATAAGACATGATATGAGACAATGCCATTGTGTTTGGCTATGATGATGTGATTGAAAGAAATAAGGCATGTTAATGGATAATTGTGAATTGAGCTTTGATTGAATGAACCTATATCCCTAGACACCTTCCCAAGAATAAATTTGATCTTGTACAACCTTCACACACATCAACCCTACGCAAGTTAATCATAGTTTTTAATTATTCTCGCACAATCCCAACACAACAAACTTTCGCATTTAAATACTTGTCAATCAAGCTATTACGAACCACACCTTCTTGGGGAAACGACCTTAGAGCGATCACCTTTGCTACAACTACCACGTATACTTGCGAGTGACGCTTTGTAGTAGTACTTAATTCGAGCATAATAAGTTTTTGGCGACGCTGCTGGGGAGGGTTGTCGTAGTAGTAATAGTTTGATATTTTTTTTATTTAATTGTTTGTTTGTTTTCTTTTAAATTGTTTGTTTGTTTTGTTTGAATTTTTGTTGTTAGTTTTCTTTAACTTTCTAAGTGCCATGTGTAAAGATGCAATTTTCAAGGCACGGGGGAGTTTATGACAGGAACGATGATTTTGAAACGGCATGGCAATTAGCAGAATTGACGAATCAACTTAAGGTGCTAAATGCAAGAGGAAGAGCACCTATGCCACGCCAAGAGATATGTGCAGCATGTGGCAATGTAGGCCATAGTGCAAACACGTGTTCAATGGGTTTTGGACGATACCAAGAATGGCAAGAGGAAGAATATGACTACCAAGGTTTCCAGCAAATGGGTAGAAATAACACATATTCCAATCCTTATAATCCCAGCTGGGGAAGCCAATCAAATTTATCTTAGGAAAATTAACAGCAAATTCCACCTCCAAAATTTTTTCAACCTTACCAAAGAGATTCTTACTCTCAAGAACAATATTCAAATCAAGAGTACCTTAAGCCACCAACATTAGAAGATAGTTTGAATGCCTTCATTCAAACTAGCACACGAAACCAAGATCACCTTAAGGAACCCACCTTAGAAGATAGTTTGAATGCCTTCATTCAAACTAGCACGCAAAAACAAAATCAACTTAAGGAACCCACTTTGGAAGATAATTTGAATGCCTTCATTCAAACTAGCTCACAAAACCATGATCAATTCGAGAAATCCACAGTGGAAGATGATTTGAATGCTTACCTTCAACTTAGCACAGAAATTCAGGAAGGAAGCAATGAGAGGTTTGATTCTTTGGAGGAATCATTGAAGAGGGTAGAATTGCAAGTTGGGCAACTGGCACATCAACTCCAAGCACACCAAGAGGAGGAATTCCCTAGTCAATTGGAGCAATTAGAGGTAATCACAAATTTTAAGAATGAACAGGTGATATATGACATTTTTTGTGATTACTTTGATGCAGGAACTAACAAAGAAGAAGATGGCGAGGAAATGCAATCAAACATAGAGGAGTTAAGTCAATCGAAGGAGGAGGAGAATTTGGAAGCATCGACTTCGATAAATTTGTATGAACCTCCAAATCCTTGTATGCCACCACTCCCATTCCCAAATAAGCTGAATGCAGAGAAACAAGGTATGCAACTTTCTGAACTCCATGACATGCCTTATAGTGAAGATAGTGTAGATAAGTTTGAGGTGGCCATGACCATAGAAGTAGAGCCTAATTCTTCCAATTTAGAACTTGATGAGAGCAATTTACTAGTAAATAATGAGATTGTTGAGGGAGAACTTCAAATTGCTAAAGAGGATGTAGAAGAGATTCAACCAAACTTGGTTGAACTTAAAAAGACCCCAAGAATTTTGAAAGATGTTTTGGTTGGGGAATACAGTATGCAACAAATTATCATCTCTCCCACTCTTGGTGGCGAGAATGAGCAAAAACCATATATAACCATGTTGCAAACTGAAAAAGGTTCTTACCACCTCCCTATAGCATTAGAGAATCAAGTTAAGACTACCCTCACATGTTCTTTTTGGACAATTGCTCCCCTAAGAATGCTACCTAGGCTTTTCAATACATTAGGCACATTTCAAAGTTGCATGGTGTTCATCCTCTCAGTCATGGGCTCCAATTGCATTATAGGTGGAAGGAGCCCTACACATCATATATGGGAATGATGGAAATCAGGTATCATATAAACTCCTTGTAGTATGCATGCTCACATTGAGGACAATGTGAATCTTTAAGTGTGGGGTGCATTATGTGTTTTGTGTTTTTACTTTTAAGCTATTTTTGTTTAAGTTATTTAATGTTTTTTTTTTCTTGTTTTTCATTGAATAAATGAGTTTTAGAAAGTTCAATTGTTATAAAAAAAATTGTTGATAGATGACCTTTGAATTTTTGAAGCATGAATTGGAGAATTGAGTAGAATTGGTGCTTATTGCCAATTTTGTCAGTTTTTCCCTTACATTTCCATTAAGCTAGTGAGGAATTGAGCCATCAACTTATCATTATTGTTGTGTGTGAACATCTTTGATTGATAAATTGCTAGAACTTGCTTTGACATGCATTTTAAGATTACATAAAAATTTCAATTTGGCATCAAAATGATTAAGGTAATTAGGTAAACCCACTTTGGCTTAAAAAGACCAACTCTATATTCAACCTTAGTTAGCCAATTTTGAGCCTATTTTAGTTTTCCTTTCCTTTCTTTTTCACAACATCATTAGCTTGAACCTTGTTGTTTAACTCTTATCTTTTCATTAGGTCAAGAGCATTTTAAGAGCGTTTATGATCGAGTGTTGTGTTGAATTAAGTGTGGGGTTAAATTTAGTAGGTTTAAGATTGCAAAGTAAAATAAATAAAAAATAAAAAAAATAAAAAAATAAAAAATATATGTATATATAATAAGAATAATTGTTATTCTTGTTGAAAGGGTTGGAATGTATCATTACAAGAACTAATAAGTCAGTTCCCTTGAAAAGCTCTTTAATGTCAAGGGGTAGATGGGTGGAAGGTGTTTTGGAATTGTTGGGGTATATATATATGAATGGTTACTTCATTCTTGAAGTGCTCTTGAACTTAATGATTAAGCTCACATTTCCTAAATGTCATGCCTTTACCTTAGCCCCATTACAACCCAATAAAGACCTTTTGATTGATGCTTGATTGTTATTTTGTGGTGGAGATTTGATTGATAAGCAAGCCTATGGTAATAATCTTTTCATTCATTGTTATGAGTGTAAACACCACCATGATCAAACACTTTAAAGAGTTGGAGAGGGAGAAATAACATTGGTTATGCATGGAAAACCACTTAATTGCATAAGTGTCGATTTTGTTTGATTGGATATTAATTGCAGATTTAGGGATAGGGAAGTCTTGATGCATCTTTATAACTCTTGAACTTAACAAAATTCATCTTGTTTATTGTGTTTTGATTTTAGCCTTGCTTGGGGACAAGCAAGGAGTTAAGTGTGGGGTATTTGTTTAGATCATTTTTGTACTAGTTTTTAGTATGATTTTATGCGTGTTTTAGTTAATGTTTTGATTAATTTTGTGTTAAGTGTGTTTAAAGTTTTTGATTTAGGTTTAGGTGCAAAAACACCCTTGGAAGATCAAAATAGGGCAAGAAAAGCATGAACCAAGCAAGATGTAATATCCCAATGTATGCCCTAGAAGTTTTGAATATTGTTGTTGTTATTGTTATTCAAATTGGATTGAATGTATATATTATGTGATAAGAAAAGAAATTGGAAGAGAATGTTTATGTATATGTGTTTGGGAAAGAAAAGAGGGTTTAGAGAGAAATGTATATGTTGTTTATATGATAATCTATATAACATATAAATTGGTCAAGGAAGAGTCAATGCAAGAAGATATTTTCATTTGTGATAGGTGAAATTACTTATATGGGTATATAAGAGACAAGAGTTAAGTTAAATGGTTAAAGGGTGTTTTGGGTAATTGCTTGAATTAAAACTCTTGGTGGAGATTTAAAGAGGAGTTGACTTTATTTCCTCCATGTGTTTTCTTCTTCTTTTTCCTTGGTGTGGCCGGCTCTCTCATAGACAAAGGGAAAGCAAAGAGACAAAGAGAAGATCTTGAAGAGTAAGCTCAAATTGAAAGAAGATTGAAGTGATCAAGTGATGATTCAAGAAGTTTTACAACTTTGGTAAGTTTTCTTTTGATCCTTTTTGCTTATTTGAGATGGTGTTTGTATTTGATAGATGATTTAAGAGTGTGTTGGTTGATTTTGATATGTTTATGATTGTTTGAATATCTTGATCATGGATTTTAAGGATGATTTGATGAAAGAAGTAAGTTGATTGGATTAGATGATTGTTGTGTTGTGTTTAGAGTTTTGAGATGATTTGGAGTTTTGGGTTTGATGTGTGTTTTGGTTTGTTTTAATGTTGTTGTAAGTTTGAGATGGGTTTTTGGTTATGTTTTGTGAAGATTGTTTGAAGAGGATGTTAAGGAATAGAAGTGTGTTGTTGAGTGTTTGGTTATTTTGGCCAGAATCTTGATTTGTGGTCGGGCACGCCCATGAGCACGTCCAGGGTTTTTAGGCGTGTCAATTGTTTTGGAGGCAGTGGGGTTGACATGACCAGTAACACGCTCGTGTTGTTGAGCGTGTCATAGCCACTGTGAGATTTGAGAATTTACACGGCTAGGAGCACGTTCATGATGTTGGACGTGTTGTTATGTTTGAGAGGCAGAAGGTATTACACGCCCAGGAACACGCCCGTGTTGTTGAGCATGTAAATGCTTCTGTGTTGTGGAGTTAAGTCATGGTCAGGAACAAGCCCGTGTGGGTGAGCGTGTCAAGTTTAGGGTTTGCCCTAATTAACTCTTAATTGGATTATCTCTTGTGTATCTCTAAGCAAGTGTATGTTATTACTTTTGGATTAGGTTTTGAAACAAGTGATTGATCATTGATCTAAGAAGTGAAGAATCTTGGAAAAGGGAAAGTATTTAGGATTGTGTGAATTGTGATTGATGTAAGTACAAAACTTGCATTGTTGTATATATTTATTTGATATTGCATTGTTGAGATTGCACATACATTTGGTAATAATGATGATGCATGTGATACTATATGGAATGTTGATATTTATGAATGATGCTATGTGAAATAATGTGGTAATTGATGAAATAAATGTAAATGATATGATTGAAGCATGCCTTGATGATACGATTGAATAATAATATGTGTGTTTAGATAATGTAATTGATGTTGTATATTATGATGAGGAATTGTGAAATGTGCAAGATGTGATGATGAAATGAAATGGGAAAGATATAATGTTATGAAGGATTGTTTTATTGTAATGTGAGATGATTGAGGCATTGTTGCCTAATTTGTTTATGAGAATGAAATGAATTGAGAAAGTAATGTTAAAGATTGTTGAATGGACCTATCCGTCTCCTGCGGAACCATGCGGACCCAGTGAGTTGGGCAACCGATCTTGGACTATCGACCTGGTTGGGGGAAGGTTCAATACAATCAGTATTATACGTACCTTTTTGCCTCCTGCGGAACCATGCGGACACATTGGGATGGTCAACCAAACTTGGACTATCAACCTTGTTGGGGAAAGGTTCGTTACTGATAGTTTTATACGTCCCTATCTGCCTCCTGCGGACCCTTGGGATTAGAGGGCAACCGACCTGGTTGGGGGAGGGTTCGTATATGAAGCCATGGTTACTGGCTATAATGATGAATTTGAATGAATATGATGAATGGTGCTATAGTAGGATTGTTGATATGACATTGAACCAAGTAATATATTGGAAAAGTGATATGCTTTTGAATGATGTATGTAATTGATTGTGACATTGTATTTTAGTATAATGTTATTATATCTTGTACTACTAAGCCGTTGGCTTAGCGCGATAATGTTTGATCGCGCAGGTGACAGAGTTGAACCTGAGTGCTCCTCAAGACCAAGTGAGAGTAGACATTAAAGAATCTATTTTGGGACTTAAAGATCAGAGAAGAGCTGCCAATCATGCATATATTTCATATTTTGAAAATTTGAGGTTTTATGTATTTGTACTTGTAAATTGTAAATATAACTTCCGTTGCGTAATAAGCAAACGTTTTTATTTATTGTGTCTTATGATTTTCATTTAAACGTTTGGTATGTTTTTAAAGTTTTATTTTATTTTAAATGTCATTTGAGTATTTGAAAAGTGCGGCATTTCTATATTCAGTATACGTATATTACGATCGTATAAGCATGCTATGTACGTATACGAGTATAGGGGTGTTACAATTATTTTGGTATCAAGGCCTAGGTTTGAGATTCTCAACCTAGGTCAAGTGTAAGAAAAAGAGTGTTTTACCTTTAAAACGTGAATTTTTGAATAACGTACATGTTTGGCATCGGCAGTCTCTGATCTTTAATGAGAGGTATTCTGCTGTGTTTGCAGATATAGGTTGTGATGGATTCTCACTCACATTGGTCAGTCGAGGGAAGTGCGGAGAGTGTTGCTCCTGAGGATGGAGCTAGAGTTGTTAGTGCTGGGGAGGCACCTGCTTCGGTGTCGGGGAGACCAGCTGGTGAGGAGGTTTCGCCAGCCTGACTTAGGCATGTGGTAGAGGCTTTGAGGCAAGCACCAGTACAACCACAACCACCACCCCTCAGCCTTTGGTATCAGTGAGGCACTGTGACAAACTAAGGAAGTATGGAGCGGAGGATTTCCTTGGTACTGTTGATCCAGCTGTAGCAGAGCAGTGGCTTGATAAAGTGCAGAGAATCTTCATTCAGTTGCAAGCCACCCCAGAGGAAAAGTTTGACTATGCAAGATCCTCTGCAGAAGGACGCTTATGACTGGCGGAAGACAGTGCCCCATGCTATGGATGATCCACCAACACTATCTTACACTGATTTTCTAAGAGAGTTTGAATTGAAGTATACTCCGAGGGAGTACAAAGATATGAAGAAGATGGAGTTTTTGAGCATAAAGCAAGACAGCCAGACCGTTACAGAATATGAAGTTGAGTTTATCCGGTTGAGCCAGTATGCTGGGGGCATTATATCTGATGAGATAGATAGATGCAGTAGATTTGAGGAGGGATTGAGGCCCTCTATCATGTGTCTTGTGGCTGGATCAAGATATCATGATTTTTCCCAGCTTGTGGCAGCAGCTCGGAGTGTGGAGCGAGCTCAAGTTATTGCAGCTGCTTCAGAGGAAGAGGTTAGAGTGAGAAGACCCCAGTTTGAGGCAGGGTCTTCATCTGCTAAGAGAGGTAAAGGTAGCTTTGTTCCTCGGGTTAGTAGGAGTCAGAGGCCAGCTGGTAGGTCAGTACAGTTTCAGAGGCAGAGATTTAAACCTACAGTTTCAGTGGCGAGTGCTCCAACCCCAGGGATGCAGAGATCCACTCCACCTAGATGTGCTCAGTGTGGGGGTTATCATAGAGGTGTTTGTTGGAAGAGTGGGGGACCAGCTGTATGCTTCAGATGTGGATCTCCTGATCATTTTGTTAGAGATTGTCCTGAGAGGCAAGAGCAGATGCCAGTTGATTCTGCAGCTTCTCGACCTAGTGTGAGGGGAGGTCGAGGAGGCAGGGGTGTCAGCAGAGGAGGCAGATCTGGGTTCAGTTCTAGAGGAGGTTCTACATCCAGAAAGAGTAGACCAGAGGAGGTTGGATCTTCCCAGAGGATATATGTTATGCAGAGGAAACCAGATGCTTCGGCAGTCATAGCTGGTACTTTTTCTTTATTTGATACTTCAAACTTGCTTTGATTGATCCCGGTTCCACACATTCATATATTAGTGCATCTGTTTTGCCTGTGTCTGATATGCATGATGAATCCCTAGGATTTGATGTATTGGTGACAAATCCTTTAGGGCATAGTGTGATTGTTAGTAAAGTGCACCGAGATAGTGTAGTAATGGTGCAAGGTGAGGAGTTTCTGGGAGATTTGATTGAAATGCCTTTTAAGGAATATGATGTGATCCTAGGCATGGATTGGTTATCTAGACATGGAGCTGTGGTAGACTGTAAAAAGAAAGCTGTTACTTTGAGAACTGGTGATGATAGAGAGGTGATAGTATCTAATGAGCAGGGACAGCTAGCATCTTTGTTTGTTTCAGCTGTTGCAGCTAGAAGATTGATTAGAAAAGGGTGTGACGCTTATCTTGCTCATGTGGTAGATACTAGAGTAAGAAGTTCTCCAATTGATAGCATTGCCACAGTTGCAGAGTTTCCAGACGTGTTTCCAGATGAGTTGCTAGGATTGCCTCCTGAGAGAGAGGTGGAGTTTGGTATTGAATTATTGCCTGGTACCACTCCTATCTCTATTACTCCTTATAGAATGGCACCAGCAGAATTGAGAGAGTTGAAGGTGCAATTACAGGAGTTGTTGAATAAAGGATTTATTCGCCCCAGTGTTTCTCCTTGGGGAGCTCCTGTGTTATTTGTGAAGAAGAGAGATGGTACTATGAGATTGTGTATTGATTATAGGCAATTGAACAAGGTGACTATTAAAAATAAATATCCTTTGCCTAGAATTGATGATCTCTTTGATCAATTGAAGGGTGCAACAATGTTTTCCAAAATTGATCTGAGATCAGGGTATCATCAATTGAGGGTTAAAGCTGAAGACATTCCGAAGACAGCCTTTTGCACCAGATATGGGCATTACGAGTTTCTAGTTATGCCTTTTGGTTTAACGAATGCACCTGCAGCTTTTATGGACTTGATGAATAGGGTGTTTAGGCCCTATTTGGATCAGTTTGTGGTAGTGTTTATCGATGATATTTTGGTGTATTCACGTGATGAGGAGGAACATGATAAACATCTGCGAATTGTGCTGCAAATATTGAGAGAGAAGAAATTGTTTGCTAAATTGTTGAAATGTGAGTTCTGGCTTGACCAAGTAACTTTTCTCGGTCATATAGTTTCAGCAGAAGGTATTAAAGTTTATCCGAGTAAAGTTGAAGCTATTCTGAATTGGAGTCCACCAAAGTCTGTGATAGAAGTTAGAAGTTTTCTAGGTTTGGCAGGCTATTACCGACGGTTTGTGAAAGGATTTTCTTTGATAGCTACTCCACTCACAAGGTTACTTCGGAAGGGGGTGAGATTTGTGCGGACAGATCAGTGTCAGGCTAGCTTTGAGCAGTTGAGAGAAATGTTGACTCAAGCGCCTGTTCTTACTTTACCTGTAGAAGGCAAACCATATGTGATTTTCAGTGATGCTTCACATAGTGGTTTGGGGTGTGTGCTGATGCAAGAGGGTAAAGTTATAGCTTATGCATCTCGACAGTTGAAACCGCATGAGCTCAATTATCCGACCAATGATTTGGAATTGGCAGCCATTGTGTTTGCATTGAAGATTTGGCGCCATTATCTGTTTGGGGAAAAGTGTTTCATCTACACTGACCATAAGAGTTTGAAATATTTGGGTGTCCAGAAAGAGCTCAATCTTCGACAGAGAAGATGGTTGGAATTGATTAAAGACTACGACTGTTTGATTGATTATCATCCCGGTAAAGCAAATGTTGTTGTTGATGCCTTGAGTCGGAAGTCTTTAGCTGGTTTAACTGTTTATTCGCTCTCGTTGCTTGTTGAGTTGAGAGCATTGCATGCCAGTTTTGTATCTTGTGATGATGGTGCATTGTTGGCACAATTGCAATTGAAACCAGTTTTGTTGGATCAGATTAAAGATTCTTAGTTGACTGATGAGAAGATTCAAAAGATTGTTTTAGATTGTCAGAATGGGAAGAGTAGAGATTTTATTGTGAGAAGTGATGGGAGTCTTTGGTTTAAGAATAGATTGTGTGTACCTGATGATGCTGATTTGAAAAGGATCATTTTGGAAGAAGCACATCACACATCAGTCAGTATTTGCTATGCATCCGGGTAATACAAAGATGTATCATGACTTGAGACAACATTACTGGTGGTTTGGTTTGAAGAGAGACATAGCGGAGTTTGTATCCAAATGTCTCACATGTCAGAAGGTAAAAGCAGAGCATCAAGTTCCAACTGGGTTGCTTCAACCGTTATCAGTGCCTGAATGGAAGTGGGAAAGAGTGACAATGGATTTTGTGTCTGGATTGCCATTGACACAAAGGAAGCATAATGCTATATGGGTGATTGTGGATAGGTTGACTAAGACAGCTCATTTCCTTCTGGTTCGGAGGGATTAATCTTTGGAGAGGTTGGCTGAGCTGTATATCCATGAGATTGTGAAGTTGCATGGCGTCCCAATTTCTTTAGTGTCTGATCGAGATCCCCGGTTTACTTCAAGGTTTTGGAAGAGTTTACAGGGTGCTTTGGGTTCTCGATTACACTTCAGTACTGCTTTCCATCCGCAGATGGATGGGCAGTCAGAGAGAGTGATACAGATTATTGAGGACATGTTGAGAAGCTGTGTCATTGATTTCTCTGGAAGTTGGGATAGATTTCTACCACTTGTGGAATTTGCTTACAATAACAGTCACCAATCCAGTATTGGTATGGCACCATTCGAAGCATTGTATGGTAGACGGTGTAGGACACCTCTATGTTGGAGTGAACTTGGAGATGGTAAGCTGATTGGGCCTGATTTGATTCAAGAAACTAAAGAGAAAGTGAAAATGATTCGAGGTAGATTGAAAGCATCTTCAGACCGACAGAAGTCTTATGCAGATCTGAAAAGGAGAGACATGGAATTTGATGTGGGAGATAAGGTATTTTTGAAGGTATCTCCTTGGAAGAAAATCTTGAGGTTTGGTCGGAAAGGGAAGTTGAGTCCTCGTTTCATTGGACCATATGAAGTTTTGGAAAGAGTTGGGCCAGTTGCTTATCGGCTTGTTTTGCCACCCGAGTTGGATCGTATTCATAATGTTTTCCATGTTTCTATGTTGAGGAGATACAGATCGGATCCATCTCATGTGTTGCCAATTGAATCTATCGAAGTAAGTCCAGATTTAACATTTGAAGAGGAACCAGTTGCTATTCTGGCACGTGAAGTAAAAGAGTTGAGAAACAAGAGAGTGCCATTGGTGAAGGTTCTATGGAAGAATCATGGAAGAGAAGAGGCAACTTGGGAAAGTGAGCATACAATGCGAGATCAATATCCTCAACTATTTCAGACTTGATATCAGGTAATTTCGAGGACGAAATTTCTTTTTAGAGGGGGAGAATTGTAATATCCCAATGTATGCCCTAGAAGTTTTGAATATTGTTGTTGTTATTGTTATTCAAATTGGATTGAATGTATATATTATGTGATAAGAAAAGAAATTGGAAGAGAATGTTTATGTATATGTGTTTGGGAAAGAAAAGTGGGTTTAGAGAGAAGTGTATATGTTGTTTATATGATAATCTATATAACATATAAATTGGTCAAGGGAGAGTCAAAGCAAGAAGATATTTTCATTTGTGATAGGTGAAATTACTTATATGGGTATATAAGAGACAAGAGTTAAGTTAAATGGTTAAAGGGTGTTTTGGGTAATTGCTTGAATTAAAACTCTTGGTGGAGATTTAAAGAGGAGTTGACTTTATTTCCTCCATGTGTTTTCTTCTTCTTTTTCCTTGGTGTGGCCGGCTCTCTCATAGACAAAGGGAAAGCAAAGAGACAAAGAGAAGATCTTGAAGAGTAAGCTCAAATTGAAAGAAGATTGAAGTGATCAAGTGATGATTCAAGAAGTTTTACAACTTTGGTAAGTTTTCTTTTGATCCTTTTTGCTTATTTGAGATGGTGTTTGTATTTTATAGATGATTTAAGAGTGTGTTGGTTGATTTTGATATGTTTATAAGTGTTTGAATATCTTGATCATGGATTTTAAGGATGATTTGATGAAAGAAGTAAGTTGATTGGATTAGATGATTGTTGTGTTGTGTTTAGAATTTTGAGATGATTTGGTGTTTTGGGTTTGATGTGTGTTTTGGTTTGTTTTGATGTTGTTGTAAGTTTGAGATGGGTTTTTGGTTATGTTTTGTGAAGATTGTTTGAAGAGGATGTTAAGGAATAGAAGTGCGTTGTTGAGTGTTTGGTTATTTTGGCCGGAATCTTGATTTGTGGTCGGGCACGCCCATGAGCACGTCCAGGGTTTTTAGGCGTGTCAATTGTTTTGGAGGCAATGGGGTTGACACGACCAGTAACACGCTCGTGTTGTTGAGCGTGTCATAGCCACTGTGAGATTTGAGAATTTACACGGCTAGGAGCACGTTCATGATGTTGGACGTGTTGTTATGTTTGAGAGGCAGAAGGTATTACACGCCCAGGAACACGCCCGTGTTGTTGAGCGTGTAAATGCTTCTGTGTTGTGGAGTTAGGGCACGGTCAGGAACACGCCCGTGTGGGTGAGCGTGTCAAGTTTAGGGTTTGCCCTAATTAACTCTTAATAGGATTATCTCTTGTGTATCTCTAAGCAAGTGTATGTTATTACTTTTGGATTAGGTTTTGAAACAAGTGATTGATCATTGATCTAAGAAGTGAAGAATCTTGGAAAAGGGAAAGTATTTAGGATTGTGTGAATTGTGATTGATGTAAGTACAAAACTTGCATTGTTGTATATATTTATTTGATATTGCATTGTTGAGATTGCACATACATTTGGTTATAATGATGATGCATGTGATACTATATGGAATGTTGATATTTATGAATGATGCTATGTGAAATACTGTGGTAATTGATGAAATAAATGTAAATGATATGATTGAAGCATGCCTTGATGATACGATTGAATAATAATATATGTGTTTAGATAATGTAATTGATGTTGTATATTATGATGAGGAATTGTGAAATGTGCAAAATGTGATGATGAAATTAAATGGGAAAGATATAATGTTATGAAGGATTGTTTTATTGTAATGTGAGATGATTGAGGCATTGTTGCCTAATTTGTTTATGAGAATGAAATGAATTGAGAAAGTAATGTTAAAGATTGATGAACGGACCTATCCGTCTCCTGCGGAACCATGCGGACCCAGTGAGTTGGGCAACCGATCTTGGACTACCGACCTGGTTGGGGGAAGGTTCGATACAATCAGTAATATACGTACCTTTTTGCCTCCTGCGGAACCATGTGGACCCATTGGGATGGGCAACAGAACTTGGACTACCGACCTGGTTAGGGAAAGGTTCGTTACTGATAGTTTTATACGTGCCCATCTGCCTCCTGCGGACCCTTGGGATTAGAGGGCAACCGACCTAGTTGGGGGAGGGTTCGTATATGAAGCCATGGTTACTGGCTATAATGATGAATTTGAATGAATATGATGAATGGTGCTATAGTAGGATTGTTGATATGACATTGAATCAAGTAATATATTGGAAAAGTGATATGCTTTTGAATGATGTATGTAATTGATTGTGACATTGTATTTTAGTATAATGTTATTATATCTTGTACTACTAAGCCGTTGGCTTAGCGCGATAGTGTTTGATCGCGCAGGTGACAGAGTTGAACCTGAGAGCTCCTCAAGACCAAGTGAGAGTAGACATTAAAGAATCTATTTTGGGACTTAAAGATCAGAGAAGAGCTGCCAATCATGTATATATTTCATATTTTGAAATTTTGAGGTTTTATGTATTTGCACTTGTAAATTGTAAATATAACTTCCGTTGCGTAATAAGCAAACGTTTTTATTTATTGTGTCTTATGATTTTCATTTAAACGTTTGGTATGTTTTTAAAGTTTTATTTTATTTTAAATGTCATTTGAGTATTTGAAAAGTGCAGCATTTCTATATTCAGTATACGTATATTACGATCGTATAAGCATGCTGTGTACGTATACGAGTATAGGGGTGTTACACAAGACATGGCCATGTCCCTCAAAAGAAATTCAAGGCAGAAGCAGACACACTCAGAGACACGGCCAACCCACTGGCCGTGTCTCATTCAAAGGGAAAATCAAAGAACAAGCCAAAGAAGAGAAGGAAAATGAGCAACAGGAAGAGACACACCCAGGTGACACAGCCAAGCCAAGACTGGCTTGGCTGTGTCCCATTTCATGCCAAGAATAAAAGAGCAAGCAAAGAAGGAAAGAAAAGAAGCAGAGATGGACACCATCATGGGACACGGCCAAGACACTGGCCGTGTCACATGACACGGCCTTGTCTCTCAAGGATCAAACAAGCTAGTCAGGGACACAGCCAGAAGCTTGGCCATGTCCCAAGAAAGAAAAATAAGAGACACGACCAAGCCACTCTTGGCTTGGCCGTGTCACCTCCTAGAGAACAAAAGAAAATAAAGAAAAGAAAGAAAGAGAAAGAGATCCATAGAGGGACATGGCCAGAAGCTTGGCCGTGTCCCATGAAAAATCAAGAGACACGGCCAAGCCGCTCTTTTCTTGGCCATGTCACCTCATGGAAAGAAGAAAAAAAAATGCAAGAGACACGGCCAAGCTACTCTTGGCTTGGCCGTGTCACACCTGAAAAATCTGATTTCTTTTTGCACGAAGTGGGGAACAAAGTGGGAGACAATGCCTTGTGCTTGCTAAAAGAAATATTAAACAAAGAAAAAGTGGAGGACAAATAGAAATTGCATGAGTTAGAAGGCATGGGTGTTGAATTTTGAAGGAATTAAATAGAGAAGAAGAGGGAAATGGAGGGAGTTCTTGGTTGTTCTTGAACAATTTCTGCAAAAACATGGGAGAGGGAGAGAGTGACACTCTCCCTTGTCCCTTCACCTCTAACCTCCATTTCCATCCTCTCCACCTTCTCCATCTTCCATTGGTAGGATCTTTGAGGTTCTTTGGGATAAATTGGGTTAAACAAGCTCTTGAAGGTTGAATAAGCTTCATTGAAGGGATTGGTGACTTGAGAAAGCTCCATTCCATCTTCCAAAGGCAAAATCAATTGAAGGGTTGGTGACTTGAGAAAGCTCCATCCAAAGGTTTGGTGACTTGAGAAAGCTCCATTCCGAATTGCATGGGGAATCAACCATTGAAGAGGGCTTGAGTTCTTCATCAAATACATTAAGTGGAGCTAGGAGGAAGACTAGCAATCCTACTCTTGGCATCTTCACAAGGGGTTTTTATATTCTCTCTTTTAATTCAATTCTTATTGTTGTTGTTGTATTAATAGAATTGATATTGCAATGGATAATTTGTTTTTGCTTTATATTGAGTTGAATGAATGTTATAAATTGATGATGTTGAGCTAAATACCCATGCCTAGGGTTTGTAGTATATTTGGTTGAATGCTTTGATTTGATATTTCCATTGATGTTCCTTGTTGATTGGTTGATTGTATTGCATTAAATGCTAGGTCGATAGATTAGCTACCTATTGATCTTTGAATATTGGATGATGGACCGAAAGGTGAAATCCGATATCAGAACTATATAATCGACCACCCTATGAATGAATTAGAAATATAAGTTCTAGGGTTTTATTAATTTGGTAATGTAAAAGAATTGGTTATTGTTAATTCATGAATGTGAGAACTAATGGATTGGTAATTGACTAATTAACCTTAAGGAACAAATTAATTACAAGGTTATGTTAATGGATAATTGAGAATTGAGCTTTCATTGAATCAACCTATAACCCTAGGCACCTTCCCAAGAATCAATTTGATCTTGTACAACCTTCACACACATCAACCCTACGCACGTTAATCTTAGGTTTTAATTATTCTCGCACAATCCCAACACAACAAACTTCTGCATTTAAATACTTTTCAATCAAGCTATTACGAACCACACCTTCTTGGTGAAACAACCTTGGAGCGATCACCTTTGCTACAGCTACCTCGTATACTTGCGAGTGACTCTTTGTAGTAGTACTTAATTCGAGCGCAACAGTTGCATACATTCAAATAGCAGTTACATGAGCATCTTTAATGTTAATTCTGTTAACACACAATCATTAAATTTGGGAACAACTGAAAATCCTAAAAACATTAGCATAGCATCCGACCTTACTCCTGATGAGAGAGAGAGATTTGAAAAAATATTCAAAAAATATGAAGAAGTGTTTACTTGGTCTTATGAGGATATACCTAGGATAGATCGAGATATAGCTGAGCATCATATTCCTACTTACACTCACATTAAACCTGTCAAACAAAAGCTTAGGCGACTAAGACCTGAGTGGGCTAAATTGGTTAAAGAAGAGGTCACTAAGCAAAAACAAGTGAAGTTCCTTGAAGTGATAGAATATCCAGATTGGTTAGCCAATATAGTACCCGTGCCAAAGAAAGATGGAAGGATAAGGGTCTGCATGGACTATAGAGATTTGAACAAGGCTTCCCCTAAGGATGATTTTCCTTTACCTCATTTAGATGTTCTCATTGATAGTGCAGCCTCTAGCATGCTACACTCATTTGTAGATGGATTTTCCGAATACAATCAAGTGTTAATGGCCCAAGAGGATAAAGCCAAAACTGCCTTCACTACTACATGGGGTATATTTTGTTATAGGGTGATGCCTTTTGACTTAAAGAATGCTGGAGCAACCTACCAAAGGATGGCCACCACACTATTTCATGACATGATGCAAAAAGAAGTTGAAGTATATGTTGATGATATGATGGTGAAGTCGGATACAAGGGAGCAACACTTCCAAAACTTAGAATTATTCTTCGATAGATCTTTGAAGTATAAGCTGAGATAAAACCCGAAGAAGTGTGTATTCGGTGTTACCTCAGGTAAATTGTTGGCACATGTGATTGGTCCGAATGGTATTGAGATAGATCCTGACAAAGTCAAAGCAATCAGGGATATGCCAGCCCCAAAGACGGAGAGAGAAGTTCAGGGATTTATTGGTAAACTGCAGTACATTAGCAGATTTATAGCAAAACTCACAACAATCTGTGAGCCTATCTTCAAGTTACTTAGAAAGAATCAGCCGATCGTATGGAATGAAGAATGACAAGAGGCCTTTGACCGAATAAAAGAGTATTTGATGAATCCACCTGTTTTGAAACCACCTAAACCCGGCAAACCTCTATTACTATACTTAGCAGTAGAAGAAGAGTCAATAGGAGCCATGCTAGCCCAAGCAGATGAGTCGGGGATTGATCATGCTGTTTACTATTTGAGTAGAAAGCTCCTACCTTATGAAATTAAGTATAGTATTATTGAAAAGACATGTATAGTCGTGGTTTGGTCTTCTAAGAAGTTGCGGCATTATTTTCAATCGTATAGTGTGCAAGCAATTTCCAGGTTGGATCCAATGAAGTACTTAAGGGAGACACCCTCTTTAATTTGGAAATATGGTCGATGGTTGATAATATTAGAAGAATTTGAGATTGAGTATGTAACCAGGAAAACAATCAAGGGTAGAGCGGTGGCAGAATTCCTGGCTCGACAACCATTACCAGAAAGTGAAGAGGTAATCTTGGAATTTGCAGATGAACATTTAGAAGTAATTGAAGTACAAGGGTGGAAAATGTATTTTGATGGAGCGGTAAACAAGAAAGGAGCAGGTTTGGGAGTTATACTAGAATCGCCCGAAGGGGAACTTATCCCTTTAGCTAAGAAGTTGAAATTTAGGTCAACCAATAACATGGTGGAGTATGAAGCATGTATTTTCGGTTTGGAAACCCTAATGATTATGAAGGTGGATAAGGTGGAAGTTTATGGCAATTCATTGCTAGTAGTACCCCAAGCAAATGGAGAGTGTGTGAGCGGAGATTTTCGCCCCCACTCCTGGTGGAATGGTTCTTGCGACTTCGACACTGTTTAGGCTCGGGGCCTTAGAGAACAAGGACCTAAGTCCAGAGAAAAATGGAGTCGCCACCCGGACGGGTCGGGAAAAAGAAAGGGGTGGATGACTCGATTCCTAAGGAATCCCTAACCCCTTAATGGGTTCAAAAATTTAGGTACGTGTGGGGAAGGTGAGAAATGGCCCAGCGCCCCCACAATGCCCAGTTCATTGGAACCGGCCTCCTTTACAGGTCTTAATATTATAAAATTCTTAAGTATAATAACATTATCCATATTACACACAATAATTAAAACAAAGCATCATTATATTAAAATCAAAGCAATGTCCAAACAAAACAAATAAATGGACACCCATCTAAGGATGGAAACATGTCCTTACATCACATGCCTAGATAGGACACCCACCAAAAGGTAGAAACATGTCCTTTACATTGGTTCTAAAATAGAAAAGCAAATTAAATTACATGATATTTAACTAATGAGGTACCCACCAAGTGGAAACATACCTCTTACAACTTTTGGATATCTAAATCAATTAATAAAAGTAAATAATCATTCATAATAAATAAATCATTCTTCAAAGCTATTAATCAAAATATAAAATAAACATCCATCCATGATAAATTAAATAAATCAAGTATTGAATTTAAATAAATTAAAGCATAAGAAATAAATCAAAGCATAATCAAGTATGGAATTGAATAAAACAAATAAAAGTCCAATTATGGCTACTGTGACTTTTTATGGAATTAAAATAAATTAGGGTTTTATATTTTAAAGGGTTGGTAAGACTCTTTGATTAACAAAATTAAGTTTTGAATGATGATATCATGAAACTAGGGTTTTAAACACTTTAAAATACTTTAATTTGTGATTTTTGGTTATTGGGTTCCTAAGCTACTGTGTAAAATTTAGGTTTTTACGTTTTTAAGTTTTTTAATGTTTTAAAAGGATTAGGTGAGAGCGGGGATTTTCGCCCCCACTCCCGGTGGAATGGTTCTTGCGACTTCGGCATTGTTTAGGCTCGGGGCCTTAAAGAACACAGACCTAAGTCCGGAGAAAATGGAGTCGCCACCCGGACGGGCCGGGAAAAAGAAATGGGTGGATGACTCGATTCCTAAGGAATCCCCAACCCCTTAATGGGTTCGAAAAGTTGGGTATGTGTGGGTAAGGTGAGAAATGGCCCAGCACCCCCACAACGCCCGGTTCATTGGAACCGGCCTCCTTTACAGGTCTTAATATTATAAAATTCTTAAATATAACAATATTATCCATACTACACACAATAAAAAGAAAGCATCATTATATTAAAATCAAAGCAATGTCCAAACAAAACAAAACAAATAAAAGGACACCCATCCAAGGATGGAAACATGTCCTTACATCACATGCCTAGATAGGACACCCATCAAAAGGTAGAAACATGCCCTTTACAAAGGTTCTAAAATAGAAAAGAAAATTAAATTACATGATGTTTAACTAATGAGGTACCCACCAAGTGGAAACATACCTCTTACAACTTTTGGAAGTCTAAATTGATTGATAAAAGCAAATAATCATCCATAATAAATAAATCATTCATTAAAAGTATTTAAATAAAATAAACATCTATCCATGATAAATTAAATAAATCAACTATTGAAATTAAATAGAATAAAGCATAAGATATAAATCAAGGTATAAATAAATATGGAATTGAATAAAGCAAATAAAAGTTCAAGTATAGCTACTATTTCCATTTAGGGTCTTTTATCTCATGTGTTAAGGTTTTGGAAATTCTAAAGTTAAGCTATTGTGACTTTTTAGGGAATTAAAATAGATTAGGGTTTTATGTTTTTTAAGGGTTGGTAAGACATTTTGATTAAACAAATTAAGAGTTGGATGATGAAATCATGAAACTAGGGTTTTGGACACTTTGAAATACTTTTTAATTCAAGGTTTTAAATAATGATTTAAGCTACTGTGTAATATTTGAGTTTTTATGTTTTTATGTTTTTTAATGTTTTAAAAGGATTAGGGTTCATGAAAATAATGGTTTAAGGTTTTAAAAGGATTAGAGTTCATTATTTTAGGTTTAAAAGTTGAATTTTGGATTTTAGGATTTTGAAATTTGGGTTCACGGGTAATGAATTTGAATTAGAGTTGCAAAAAGCAATTTGATGATTTATGAAGTTTTATGAATTTAAACACATGGATTGAAGTTTTTATAAGTAGAAAAGATATTTTTTTAAGGCTTTTTGAATGAGATAGAACCTACTTTAAAATCTTAAAAGAAACAGAATTTGATTTTGATTTTGTTGAAAAATATGTTCAATTAAAGTTTTAAGATTTTTAAGAAGAAAAAATAACAATTTTAAGTCTTTTTAGAAAAGAAGGTCACGTTTTAGTATTTTAATCTTGGTAAAATCAAATTAAAGCTCTAAGATTTTTTATTCAAAGAAACTATAATTCCATAGTTTGCCTACTGTAAAACATAGATCAAAAAAGAATTTAACATACATTTTTTTGTTGATTCTCCAAAAAATAACTCTTATTGGATGAAATAGATCCAAAGACAAGCCTTTGTTGCCTTTGAATTGCTTAAATCGTGCTGCTGCTCCCTTAAAAAATCAATTGAATTGAGTTTTTGCTTTTCCACTTCACCTTCGGATTCAGCTTTCCAAATTCACCGTGTAATTTTTTCCCTTCCTTCAATTTGGTTCACTTGATCCTTATTTATAGTGGTTTTTAGGTTCTTTCTTCCTAATTCCACACGGTAATTAATATTAATAAAAAAAGAATTTAAAACCTAATTGGATTAGGTTTCAAAAAATTGCGTCAAAAAATTTTGCGCTGGCAAAAACTGCAGCCGGGCCCGTGGCAGGGGGCAATAGGCGTGCCAGCCCGCAGGAATTTCCTGCGGGAAGTTATTTCGCCGGCAGGAAATTCCTGTGGGCGAACGAATTGGCCTACGGGCGCGTCGCCAGCAGGAATTTCCTGCTGGCGAAGGTTTTGCTGCAGGATTTTCCTGCGGGGCAAAACTACCTCGAGCCCGTGCGACTGTTTTTCGCTGCCGATTTTTTCAGACTCTAATTTTTATTTTTATTTTTATTTTTTGATTTTTATTTGTTTATTTTCATTTTTATTAATAAAAATTAGATACTAAGCTAAAAGTTATTTAATTAAAATTATTTTGGACCAATTAAACAACAAAAATCATTTTGGGCTAAATAAAACATATTAGATCAGATTGGGTCAAAAATTAAGGGTCTACAGTTTGCCCCCTGCTTGAATGATCTGAAACCTTAGTGAAAGAGAGTGAAAAGCAATGAGACTTAATTTTTTGAGATGGCGACTTGTTTTTGGTACTTGGACCCAATTTGAGTTCTAGACTCACGGATAGTTCTAGATTCTAGACCTAAGGCAAAATTTGGGTTCTGGACCCGGATTCGAGTTCTGGACTTGAGGATAATTCTAGGTTGTGGACCTAAGGAAAATTTGGGTTCTGGACCCAGTTTTGGATACTCAATCCTAAACTAGACTTGGATACTCGATATTAATTTTGATTGGGATACTCGATCCTAGCTGGATTTGGATACTCGATCCTAGACTGGATTTGGATACTCGATCCTAAGTGGATTCGGATACTCGATCCTAACAAGATTTGGATACTTGATCCTAGCTGGACTTGGGATACTCGATCCTAAATTGGATTGGGATACTCGATCCTAACTGGATTTGGATACTCGATCCTAAATTGGATTTGGATATTCAACCCTAAATTAGATTGGGATACTTGATCCTAACTTGATTTGGATACTCGATCCTAACTTGGATTCGGATACTCGATCCTAAACTTGATTGGGATACTCAATCCTAACTAGATTTGGATACTCGATCTTAAATCAAATTTGAATACTCGATCCTAAACTGGATCTGGATACTCGATCCTAAATTGGATTTGGATACTAGATCCTAACTGGATTTGGATACTCGATCCTAAACTGGATTTGGATACTCGATCCTAAATTAGATTGGGATACTCGATCCTAAACTGGATTTGGATACTCAATCCTAAATTGGATTGGGATACTCGATCCTAACTTGATTTGGATACTCGATCCTAACCTAGGTACTTTGACTTGAGATTTGAATTGATTTTGATTTAATTTGGGTACTTGGACCCGAGATTAGATTTGATTTGGGTACTTGGACCCGAAAATGAATTTGACTAACCTTTTATCAGTTGAGAAGTCTGACTGCTCCGGCTGTTCTATGCATTGTGATTCTTCACCCTCAAAATGGATCTTCATCCATGGAGATTGGGTCTTCACCCTTGCAAATGGATCTTCATCCTTGAAAATGAATCTTCATCTTTTGACATCGGGTCTTTACCCTTGAAAAATGGATCTTCATCCTTTGATATCAGGTCTTCACCCTTGAAAATGGATCTTCATACTTTAAGATCGGGTCTTCACCCTTGAAAATGGATCTTCATCCTTTGAGATCGGGTCTTCACCCTTGAAAACGAATCTTCACCCTTTGAGATCGGGTCTTCACCCTTGAAAATGGATCTTTATCCTTGAAAATGGATCTTCATCCCTTGAGATCGGGTCTTCACCCTTGAAAAATGGATCTTCATCCTTTGAGATCGGGTCTTTACCCTTGAAAATGGATCTTCATCCTTTGAGATCGGGTCTTTACCCTTAAAAATGGATCTTCATCCTTTCCTTGAAAATGGATCTTGATCCTTTGAGATTGGGTCCACACCCTTGAAAATGGATCTTCATCCTTTGAGATCAGGTCTTCACCCTTGAAAAGTGGATCTTCATCCTTTGAGATTGGGTCTTCACCCTGGCTTCAGTTCTTTTAGCTGGATTGGTCTTTTGTCTTTTGCACCTTCATTCTTTTGAGAGTTCTATTGTTCCATTCTTTTGTTCTTTCTTTTTGCAAAGATTTAGTTATTTTTAATTGGACCTTATATCCTCTCCTTGCCCCCCTATGTGGCAAAATATTTGTAAGTGAGTTTAAAAATATTTGGTATATAAACTCAAAAAATTGAAAAGGAGAAACTTTGCCCCCTGTGTAGGCTCAAACCAAAGATTTTATCCATACAAGCTTTGATTGATGTTTTTGTTGTCTTGTTCTTCACATAAGCATGCATTTCTTCTCTTTGCAAGATTACTGGAGCTTTCACTAGTAATGGGCCTTCTATGCCCTCCTGATTTGACATCTTCTTTTGATTCTTCACTTCACAGAGTGTTTGCTGTTCACTTTGATAAAGAATAGACAATACAAGACAAGAAAGTATGATGTGATATGCTCATGTATGCATGATATGCATGAATAATACTTACAGTTGTTCCATCGACTCACAGACCGAGGTGATCAGCAGAAGTGTTCTCATTGGTTCCGTTTTGACGCTTGTTCAAGTCTTGCATTGGAATGATTGAAAGCTTTGCAATTGTGGCTTTTATCTTCTAGATGATGAAAACATGAGTGGTAGAGACCCCTAATGTAGAGTCAGGGATGCATCCATTTCAAATTATGTTTCAGCATGTCAGTTGGCAACTTGCCAATAATCTTTTCTTTTGCCCAATATGTCCTTTGGAGGTTCAACATACTTCCCTTAACTTGAAGACTTTGTATGACAAAACTTTTTTTTGAATTTTTTTGAATTTTGATTTTGAAATCAAATGTTGGCTTTGCCAAATTAATGTCATTGTACCTCAGGACTTGATTTTCCAAATTAACATATCTATAACATGACAACCCTAGTTACCTTACTAAACTCGGGAATCATTTCTATTTAAGCATGAATTGTTGCACTTCAGATAGGCACATACACATTACTTGGCCAAAGGTCTCATTTGAGTTTAAATATTGCCTATCCCATCTGCATGCTTATTCAAACTATCTCCACTAATAGATTCTACCTACCAAGAGAGATCAACAGGTCTTTGATAAGCTTGAAATGGGGTCTATAAGGGACACAGGTTTAAATGAAGGCCATTTTGAGATAGGAGCTGGTGTGACACAATGGACAAACCCTCACACTACAAATTTCTTTTTTGAATTTTTGGCAGCTTGGAGTAATCTTGCTAAATTCCAAATTCTTGGCAATAATCTGGATCTTGATTAGGACAGTTTATACCCTTGCAAAAAGTTTAAGACCCAAATTCGTTTCTTTTCTTCTTTTCCCTTTTCTTTCCTCTTATTTTTCTTACTGTTCCCTTCTCTTTCTCTTTCCTTACTCTTCCCTTTCTTTTATCATTTTGTCCTTCTTTCTTATAGGACCATCAAGTACAGAACTTTCAAGAACTGAATGGTCTTTCTCCTTTTCCTTTAGTTTTGATCGAATCTTTGGTTGGGTTGGACAAATTCAAGTCAAATCGTCCTTATAAACCAAATGGAAGCCTTTTGCTGCTTAGGTAAAAGATAACTCAGTTGGCTTTCTGAACCGCCTTTTTAGGTTTTCTTTTCTTGGTTTTTTTTTTCTTCCTTTTTTTTTCTTTTTTCTTTTTCTTTCTTTTCTATTTCTTTTGTCCTTTTTCTTTTTCTTTTTCTTCTCTTTTCTCTTCTCTTTTTTTCTTTATTTTTATATTTTTTTGTTTGGTTCTAGCTCTAAAAGAGTTGTCTCGTTTGTACTAGCTTGGGCTTCCAATAATGGATGAATGAAGTAACATAAATCATCTTTAGCAGGGATAAATCATTTGTTACTCTAATGATGATGTTGTTTTTATATATTGGAGATATCAAAGGAACTTCAACTACCCTTATGGTCTTGAAAACTTCAACTACCTTTACGGTCTTGAAAACATCAACTATCTTCATGGTCTTGAGAACTTCAACTATCTTCATGGTCTTGAGTAATCATTGCTTTCTTTGATTTTCTTGCCTCTTCATCTTAGTGATCATAAGACTTGTCAAAAGTATCACAACAACTCTAGGTAGGTTATTGGGGTTTGTAAGCCAATGAAAAGAAAGCTAAAATTTTATGAAGGCTCAAAGGGACAACTATGGATTGATATTTAATAGGGTGGATACTAGTTGTTGGCTAACCAAACAATGCCTAGATCATTTCTCTCTTAAATAAGCAGAGTTCAATTTCGCCTCGAAAGTTTGTCAAAGCAATGTTCTAAGACTGACTAAGACCTAGACAAAGATAATTATGCAGGAGCCCTCTCTAAGTAAGCATACACAACTCAATGCTATAGAGTAATTCCCTCATCTAGTAAAGTCATTCGAGTCATGATGGCTAGACACATTAATTTATAAACATCAAGCTAAATTCCTCATTTGTTGAGCACCAAAATGAACAAAGACCAATTAAAATTATGATAAAAATAATTTATTCAAACAAATTTAAATTTGAAAAACACAATAGTTCCAAAATATTAAAGAAAGTAAGATTGAAAAGCAATATTCAAGCTAAGGAAAGTTCATTGAGTTAGGCTTCTTTTCCTTTCACATCTTCAATCTTGAAAGGATGATAAAACAAAATCTTCTTCCAATCCTTTTCCCACCATGAAGGTTGCCGGTGGAGGTACTCTATTGAACCTTGGTAATGGATTGTCTTTGGTGTTGGGCTTATCCCACTAGGGTAGTTTGCCACTATGGATTAGGTCTTGAATTTCATGCCTTAGACGAGCACATTTATCTGTTTCATGCCCTCGCATTTGATGAAATTGACAGCAGGCATCGGCATTGATGTTTGGTGGCAGTGGATTATGTAGAGGTCGAGGAGCTAACGGTTGTAACAACCCTTTCTTTTGCAGCTTGCTAAAAACCCAAGATAAAGGTTTCCCCAATTCTGAGAATTGTCTTTTATTCCCTTGACCGGTTATATTAACATCAACTTCTTTTTGTGTGCTTTGATTGTTAGGCTAGTTGTTCCCTTTCTCATTCCTTCTTATTGAAAAGTGATTCTTCTCCCTTTCCCATTCTTCAATTTATAGCATAGCTTGGAGAAGATCTTTGAAGTCCCATATAAGGGTGTGAGACATCCTTTCGCGGAGATTCGGCAGGACATCTCTCACGATCATCCTTATTTGATCAGATTCATCGGGCCTTTTCTTGAGCAAAGCAGCCTTGTTTCTCCATCTCTTGACATAATCCACAAAATTTTCATTCGGCCTTTGCCTAATCGACTCCACTTCCATTAAGGTAACTTCCAACTCAACATTATATCCATATTGTTGGATGAAGACTTTGTAAAGTAGAACCCAACTCTTTTGTGTTCCATCATCTAAGGTATTGAACCAATTTTGGACAGCAGAATCCAATGAGAGCATGAAGTACCTTAGAGTTTGAGCCTTAGTAGCTCAGGCAGACTACATGGCAGTGATATATTGCTTCACATGGAGATGAGGATTTCCAGTGCCATTGTGCTTAGTAAATGATGGCATCTTGAATTTATAAGGAACCTCATCATCTAGCTCAAATAATTTGTCAACTTCGGACATTTCTTCAGTTTTCAGCATTTTCAAAATTTTCTTTTCTAAATCAGCAATCATCTTTTCAATATCAGATGTCTCGGTCTTTTCAATAGTTGCTTTCTCAAAAACCTTTGGCTCCTTTTTATCTTGAAGATCTTGGTAGTATTGAGCCCAATCATCATCATCAATGATCACCTTCTCATCATCACAAGCCACTTCATTAACATTCGTCTTCCCTTTGTCCTTTGGCTACTTAGTGCTAGCAGAAGCCTCGGCATGATTCTCTAAGATTGCAGTCAATTGGTTCCTCAAGGTCTCAGCTAGGGCCTCTTTGATTTCTTCCATCTTGGCATTGAGGGCTTCATCAACCATCCTTTGAATTTGTTCGGGCTCCATTGTTTTTGGTGAGCAAGTGATTGAGTCGTTGCTAGATGCTTCATCTCCGGCGTAGGTCGGATTGTTGTAAGCTTTAGAACTATTGTAATCCAGGGCTGTGAGCCAGAGAGGATCAATGAGATGAGATGCAAATGTATGCATGTATGCACAAACAATAGACAAACAAGGACAAATTAGGACATTCCTTCCAACCTTATATCATCCACACACGAATGGTGAGTCTCTTTTCCTAGGTATATGGTTAACCAAAATACCAACATGGGGTACCTTGCTTTCGAATAATTCCGTCGGACGTTTCAACCAATAGTTATATCCTTGAAAATGGAAATCAATCCATGATAATTCCCATTAATTAGGTTTTAATCCATTCAACCAACTAAAGTAGCTTTTATGCTATATTGGATTAAAACGAAATTAAGAGGCTTATTATAAATAGATTTCTCACTTGAAAAGAGGTAACTAGTGGTTCATGCCAAAAACAAGCCCATAGTTAATTTATTCTTAGTGTAAACTAGGCCCACAATTGATTTTTGGTATTTCATAATTGACCTAAATATTTTTGCAAGCTTTTTATAAGAAAAGGTTGGGTGAAAATAGTTTTGTTTCTAAGCCCATTGTATAAGATTTTAGAAAAAATGGATTTTGGGCTTAGTATTTGGGACATCAGCCAAAGGTTTTTTTGATTTATTTTTAGAAAAGTCTTATGTCCAAAGACCATCTTAAAAAGTTTTGAAAATAGTTTTGGTCTTTTGGATTTCAAAGAAAAAATTTATTTTTTTCTTGCAAATGTACTTGGGTCATATTAGAAAAAGAACAAACCAAATAAGCCATGATTTAATCCAAGATAAATCAACCATAGTCAAACAACATGCATTTGGGGTAAAACCTAAGGAAAGTAACTAGGCCAATTACATGAGCTTTAGTTTTTGGGTTAAAAGGCTTAGGTTCCCATAGCAAGTATATACCAAATGGTACGAGGCTATGAGTGGTTATGCCATGCTCGATCTCCATACCTTGAGTGAAAGTATGGTATCCCTCACATAACACAACACGGGTAACATGGGCGTCCTAACTCACGCACACAATGCAATCTAATATGATGCAATGGATAATATCATTATAAGAAAGAATATAATAATATAAAGACCAACAGAATCAACTTCTCTTATCCCTAGTGGAGTCGCCACTGTGATCAGGGATTTTCGCCCCCACTCCTGGTGGAATGGTTCTTGCGACTTCGGCACTGTTTAGGCTCGGGGCCTTAGAGAACACGTACCTAAGTCCAGAGAAAATGGAGTCGCCACCCGGACAGGCCGGGAAAAAGAAAGGGGTGGATGACTCGATTCCTAAGGAATCCCCAACCACTTAATGGGTTCGGAAAGTTGGGTACATGTGGGGAAGGTGAGAAATGGCCCAGCACCCCCACAATGCCCGGTTCATTACAACCGGCCTCCTTTACAGATCTTAATATTATAAAATTCTTAAATATAACAATATTATCCATACTACACACAGTAAAAAGAAAGCATCATTATATTAAAATCAAAGCAATGTCCAAACAAAATAAAACAAATAAATGGACACCCATCCAAGGATGGAAACATGTCCTTACATCACATGCCTAGATAGGACACCCACCAAAAGGTAGAAACATTCCCTTTACAAAGGTTCTAAAATAGAAAAGAAAATTAAATTAAATGATGTTTAACTAATGAGGTACCCACCAAGTGAAAACATACCTCTTACAAATTTTGGAAGTCTAAATTGATTGATAAAAGTAAATAATCATCCATAATAAATAAATCATTCATTAAAAGTATTTAAATAAAATAAACATCTATCCATGATAAATTAAATAAATCAACTATTGAAATTAAATAGATTAAAGCATAAGAGATAAATCAAGGTATAAATAAATATGGAATTGAATAAAGCAAATAAAAGTTCAAGTATAGCTACTATTTCCATTTAGTGTTTTTTATCTCATGTGTTAAGCTTTTGAAAATTCTAAAGTTAAGCTACTGTGACTTTTTAGGGAATTAAAATAGATTAGGGTTTTATGTATTTTAAGGGTTGGTAAGACACTTTGATTAAACAAATTAAGATTTGGATGCTGAAATCATGAAACTAGGGTTTTGGACACTTTGAAATACTTTTTAATTCATGGTTTTAAATAATGATTTAAGCTACTGTGTAATTTTTGAGTTTTTATGTTTTTATGTTTTTTAATGTTTTAAAAGGATTAGGGTTCATGAAAATTATGGTTTAAGGTTTTAAAAGGATTAGGGTTCATTATTTTAGGTTTAAAAGTTGAATTTTGGATTTTAGGGTTTTGAAATTTGGGTTCACGGGTAATGAATTTGAATTAGAGTTTTAAAAAGCAATTTGATGATTTATGAAGTTTTATGAATTTAAACACATGGATTGAAGTTTTTATAAGTAGAAAAGATTTTTTTTAAGGCTTTTTGAATGAGATAGAACCCACTTTAAAATCTTAAAAGAAACAGAATTTGATTTTGATTTTGTTAAAAAATATGTTCAATTAAAGTTTCAAGATTTTTAAGAAGAAAAAACAACAATTTTAAGATTTTTAGAAAAGAGGGTCACGTTTTAGTGTTTTAATCTTGGAAAAATCAAATTAAAGCTCAAAGATTTTTTATTCAAAGAAACTCTAATTCCATAATTTGGCTACTATAAAACATAGATCAAAAAGAATTTAACATACCTTCTTTTGTTGATTCACCAAAAAATAACTCTTCTTGGATGAATTAGCTCCAAAGACAAGCCTTTGTTGCCTTTGAATTGCTTAAATCGTGCTGCTACTCCCTTAAAAAATCAATTCAATTGAGTGTTTGCTTTTCCACTTCACCTTCGGATTCAACTTTCCAAACTCACTGTGTAATTTTTTCCCTCCCTTCAATTTATAGTGGTTTTTAGGTTCTTTCTTCCTAATTCCACATGGCAATTAATATTAATAAAAAAATAATTTAAAACCTAATTGGATTAGGTTTCAAAAATTGCGTCAAAAAATTTTGCGCTGGCGAAAACTATAGCCGGGGCCGTGGCAGGGGGCAATAGGCGTGCCAGCCCGTAGGAATTTCCTGCGGGAAGTTATTTCGCCCGCAGGAATTTCTTGCGGGTGAACTAATGGGCCTGCGGGCCGTCTCCCGCAGGAAATTCCTGCGGGCGAAGGATTTGCCCGCAGGATTTTCCTGCGGGGCAAAACTCCCTTGGGCCCGTGCGACTGTTTTTTGCTATCGATTTTTTTTACTCCGATTTTTATTTTTATTTTTATATTTATATTTATATTTGTTTATTTTCATTTTTTACTAATAAAAATTAGATACTAAAGTAAAAATTATTTAATAAAAATTATTTTGGACCAATTAAACAACAAAAATCATTTTGGGCTAAATAAAACATATTAGATAGGATTGGGTCAAAAATTAAGGGTCTACATAAGGGTTCATAAAAATTAGGGTTTAAGGTTTTAAAAGGGTTAGTGTTCATTATTTTGAATTTTGGAAGTTTAATTTGGATTTGATATTTTGGAAGTAGGGTCTAGGGTGGTGAATAATTTTTAAGAATTTGGAAATCAATTTGATAATTTCATGAAGTTTTATGAATTTAAACAAATAAATTAAAGTTTTTATAACTAGAAAAGATGTTTTAGAAGACTTTTTGAAGGAAAAAGTACCAAGTTTAAAGTTTTAAAAGAAACAGAATTTGATTTTGGTTTTGTTGAAGAATATGTTCAATTAGAGTTTTAAGGTTTTTAAGAAGAAAAAATAACAATTTGAAGCCTTTTGGAAGATGAACCAACGAAATAAGATTTTTTTTTTGGCTTTAGAAAAACTAAATTAAAGTTCAAAGATTTTTAATTTTGATTTCATAAATTTGCTACTATTTAAAAAAAACAATTAAAGAAAATTAATTAACACATACCTTCTTTTGATGATTTATCCAAAAACAATTCTTCTTAGATGAACTAGCTCCAAAGACAAGCCTTTTTTGCCCTTGAATCCTCTAAATCGTGTTGCTGCTGTTCCATAAAAGAGTTGAATTGAATTTCTTCTTTTCCTTCCTTGATTTGGTTTCAAATTTTCCAAACTTCTCTTGAATTTTTGCCTCCCCTTTTTAATTGTCTTTGATCCTTATTTATAGTGGTTTGAGGTTGTTTATTCATAATTAGTTAAGGTAAGTAATATTAATAAAAAAAAAGAAGACAAAACCTAATTAAATTAGGTTTCAAAAAATTTACGTCGGAAAATTTGCGCTACCGAAAAAAACTGCCTTGGAAAAACTGCGCTGGCAAAAAAATCTGCTGCAGCTGGCTGCGGTAGAGCGCGCGGAGCGGGTCCGTAAGCTATTTCGCAGGCAGAAAATTTCTGCGTCGCAAGCATAAAATTTCTGCATGCAAAATAGCACAGTGATTTCGCCTGCAAGAATTTCCTACCGGCAAAATGCCCACGGGCCCGAGCGACAATTTTTTTGTCACTGATTTTTTTGACTTTGATTTTTATTTTTATTTTTTTGAATTTTTTTTGTTTATTTCTATTTATTATTAATAAAAATTAGATACTAAAACAAAAATTATTTAATAAAAATTATTTTGGACCAATTAGACAACGAAAATCATGTTAGACTAAATAAAACATATTGAACCGGATTGGGTCAAAAATTAAGGGTCTACAGTTTGCCCCCCTGCTTGAATGATCTGAAACCTTAGTGAAAGAGAATGAAAAACAATAAGACTTAATTTTTGGGATGGTTGAGGTTTTGGGTTCTGGATCCGGTTTGAGTTCTGGACTCAAAGATAATTCTAGGTTCTCGACCTAAGGAAAATTTGGGTTCTGGACCCGGTTCAAGTTCTGGACTCAAGGATAATTCTAGGTTCTGGACCTATGGAAAATTTTGGTTCTGGACCCAAGCTAAGATCTGGACTTAAAAATAATTCTAGGTTCTGGACCTAATGGTAAACTTGGGTTCTGGACCCGGTTTGAGTTCTGGACTCAAGGATAATTCTAGGTTCTGGACCTAAGGAAAATTTGGGTTCTGGACCCGAGCTAAGTTCTGGACATAAAATTAATTCTAGGTTCTGGACCTAATAGTAAACTTGGGTTCTAGACCCGATTTGAGTTCTGGACTAACGGATAATTCTAGGTTCTAGATCTAAGGAAAATTTGGGTTCTGGACCCGAGCTAAGTTCTGGACTTAAAAATAATTCTAGGTTCTGGACCTAACGGTAAACTTGGGTTCTAGACCCGGTTTGAGTTCTGGAATTAAGGATAATTCTAGGTTCTGGACTTAAGGAAAACATTGGGTTCTGGATCCGAGAGATTTGAATACTCGATCCTAAACTAGACTCGGATACTCGATCCTATCTAGATTCGGATACTCGATCCTAAACTGGATTCGGATACTCGAACCTATCTGGATTTGGATACTCGATCCTAAACTGGATTTGAATACTCGACCCTAACTGGATTTGGACAATCGATCCTAAACTGGATTGGAATACTCGATCCTAAACTGGATTAGGATACTCGATCCTAACTTTATTGGGATATTCGGCCCTAAATTGATTTGATTTGGGTACTTGGACCCATGATTGGGCACTTGGACCCAAGATTGGGTACTTGGACCCGAGCTTGAATTAACTTGGGTACTTGGACCCGAGATTGATTTGATTTGAGTACTTGGATCCGAGATTGGGTACTTGGACTCGAGAATGAATTTGACTAACCTTTTATCAGTTGAGAAGTCTGACTGCTCCAGATGTTCTATACATTGTGATCCTTCACCCTCGGAGATCGGGGGTCTTCTTTGTTCTTTGAAGATGGGAGTGACACGGCCAGTGGCTTGGCCGTGTCTCCTAGGTGTGTCAGCTTCAGTGTCTTTTCTTTTGTTCTTCTTTGTTCTTGGGTTAGGATGGGACACGGCCAGTGGCTTGGTCGTGTTGCCTGCCAGTGTCACCTACTATTTCTTTTCTTTCTTTGCTTGGTTTTTCTTGACTTTGTCCTTTAGGTGAGACACGGCCAGTGGCTTGGCCGTGTCGCCTGCCCGTGTCATATTCTGCAAAAATTTCTTTTGAGGTGACACGACTAAGCTCGAATTGGCTTGACCATGTCTTGCTTGATTCATGCTCTTCTTTCCTTGTTTTGATCTTCCAAGGGAGTTTTTTACACTTTAACCACTTTTCCCTTGCAACTGCTTTTCCTTCCTTTGATTCTTTAATGATTGTTGCAGGCTGTTGGCTCATTTGATCATGAGGCTGGACCTTTTTTCATTGCCACTTCGTTTTCTCCTTCTAGCCCGCCGGATACGCCATCTCATCCGTAGGGTATTGATGTGAACTACCTGGTACGTTCCTTATTTCACAATAGTTTATGCTATATGTATGCATGATTATGTATGCTCTTACCTTTTTCCTTCTTGGCTCACAGCGGATGCTTGAAGAACAAAATAAGAAACTTCAAGAAGAGTTGGCTTGATATTTTAAAATGCTTTCAAAATGTCAAATTCGACCACTCCTTCTTACATGCCGTGGCTTCCCTGTGGGATATGGATTCTAGGGTGTTTAGAATTAATGGCTTTGAAATGTGTCCCTTGATTGAAGAATTTAAGGACATCCTTTCAACAAATGGCATTACACACATTGATTTCCAAAAATCAACAGAAAATGCAGATGTTATTTCAAATTCCAAAACCCGATGTTCTTCAGTTGATGAGAGGTGAAAAAATTCTACTTGCTCCTTTGATTGACTTTTGTTTCTCTTATTTGGCTCCTACTAAGGCATGGGGATGCATGCTTTGTCTTTGCTTGCTTGGCCAATTCTTGCTTGTTTCTTCTAACGGCGACATTGACCCACGAGTATTGGATATTATGGACCAAATAGAAGGAGGCTTGTCGCCGTACTTGTGATTTTAGCCGAGACCTTAGTTGGATTAGACCGATTTAAATCAGGATTGTCAATGAGACTGACTGGGAGTCCGTTGTTGCTTCAGGTAATTACCTAAACTACCCTTTCGGGTTTTCAGTTTAGGCTCCCTTTTTTTTATAGCTCTAGCTTTTGCTTAGTCCACCTATGCGGGTTTTCGAAATTAACGAGCTGTCCTAATTTTTGCCTAAGTTGCCCTTGCGGGTTTTCAGCTTAGCGGACTTTTTTTTAACTTAATTCTTTCTTCACAGATTTGGCTTCAGGAGCGTCTTTGTTTACTTGATACTCCCTCCATGGATTTTGCCAGATATCTGCCACGTCATCATTCTGCTAGGAAGCTACTCCATCCTGTTTCTTCATATGCTGACTGGGTTGACTGGATTCACTCACGCTCTGAAGTCAATATTCGTTGGTTGGTACCTTGGTGGAAGATTTCTCATATCTCCATGCGGACATACTTGATGTATGTTCCCCTTGCTGCTCTTCGTCAAGGTACATGCTATGATCCTAGCCGACTTGGGCTTCAATATGGAGCTGAGCCTCATGATTCTGACTTTGCTCCTGACCTAGACAAGCCTTGCTTGACTGAAGCCTACTTGGATCGGCTGAGGCAAAGCTGGCCTGCACGTTACACTTATCGACTACCATAGCTTTTGCATTTGTCAATTCAGAAAGTGTTTTGTTAGGATAAAAAATAACTAAAGTAATAAAAGATGCTTCTTTCCATTTATAATTTGTCATCACCTTTTGCAATTATGATTATTTATTTCATCCGTATCTGGTCAAATACTTATAACAGTGCACATAGAACAAATTTAATTATTAATTCTATTTTATTAAATTGGGGAACAACCAAACATAAAGCCATTCTAATTGACTATTTTCTCTCATTAGCCCTAATTGTTGCCTAGCCCGCCATTTCGGGTTTTCGGAACTAGCGGACTGCTCTAACTTTTGCCTAGGCTGCCCTTTTTGGGTTTTCAACCTAGCGAGCTCTTTTTTCTTCTCTTTTTTTTTATCATACATAAAACCTCTTCAACCTGTCAATGTTTATTGGCTCACTAAATTCGTTCCCATACATGTCTGATAACTTCACTGCACCTTTGCTCATGACTTGTTTCACGACATATGGCCCTTCCCAGCTTGTTCTAAACTTCCCTCTTGGATTAGATACATTAGGCTTACATTGCTTCAACACCAAATCCCCAACTCAGAATTTTCTGACCTTGGCCCTTCTATTGTAGGCCCAAGCTATCTTCTTTTGGTACAGTTGGTGATGATACAAGACCTTTAATCTTCTCTCTTCTAATAGAGCTAATCGTGTGCATCTGCTTGCTACCCATTCCGTTTCAGGTAGTTCAGCTTCCAAGACTACTCTTAGTGACTTGATCTCAATTTCAATAGGCAATACTGCTTCCATCCCATAAAAAAAAAGAGACGGTGTCATCTCGGTAGGTGTTCGCACACTTGTCCTATATCCCCATAAAGCAAAGGGAAGCATTTTCGACCAGTCTCTGTAAGTCTTAGTCATCTTGGACAGAATTTGCTTAATTGTCTTGTTCGTTGCTTCTACTGCAGCATTAGCCTGTGGTCTATAAGGAGAGGACCGATGATGATGGATTTGGTACTTGGAGAATAAATCCTTAACTACTCCTTGAAACTGTACCCCGTTGTCTAATATCACACTGTGAGGGACCCCATATCTGCAGATGAGATTCTTTTCGATAAACCTTTCCATTTGACTTGCACCCAGCTTGTTGAAGGATTCGGCTTCGACCCATTTTGAAAAATAATCTACTGCTACTACAATGAAATGATGCCCATTTGAAGCTGTTGGATGTATCTCTCCTATAATGTAGATACCCTAGGTGGCAAATGGCCAGGGTGAAGACATTGAATGCAGTTCTTCAGGAGGCATACGATTCAAGTTACCATACATCTAACATTGCTGGCACTTCTTTACAAACCCAATACAGTCTTTCTCCATGGTCAACCAATAGTAACCTTGTCGAATAATCTTCTTAACTAGGGCCAAACCACTCATGTGCAGACCGCAACTTCCCGCATGTATTTCTGACATGATGCGCTCCACATCAGGCTTTCTTAAACATCTCAAATGCACCCCATCAGTCCATCTTCGATATAACTCTCCATGGAAAGTGATGTATTGCAATGACCACCTCCTTATGGCTCTTCTCTCTTTCTTTGTTGCCCCCGGCGGGTATTCTCTTTCCTCCAAAAATTGCCTTATAGTATCATACCATGCATCATGGTCCATATCAACTTCCATGATTGTCTCATATTCATAGCAAGGAGTTGATGAACTGGTCAAGATCAAAGGCTTAAGGAATAAGCTGGCAGGATTTTCCCATACCGAAGCCAATGTGGCTAGGGCATCAGCCATCTAATTTGCTTCTCTTGACAGGTGTATAAACCTACATTCCTTAAAATTCTTCTTTATCATGGTCAGGTAATTGTGGTATGGTTTCAATTTTTCTTCTTTTAACTCCCACTCTCCATTTACTTGGGATACTACTAGCAATAAACTTCCACCTTATCCACCTTCATAATCATTAGGGTTTCCAAATCGAAAATACACTCTTCATACTCCACCATGTTATTGGTTGACCTAAATTTCAACTTCTTGGCTAAAGGGATAAGTTCCCCTTCGGGCGATTCTAGTATAACTCCCAAACCTGCTCCTTTCCTGTTTACCGCTCCATCAAAATACATTTTCCACCCTTGTACTTCAATTACTTCTAAATGTTCATCTGGAAATTCCAAGATTACCTCTTCACTTTCTGGTAATGGTTGTTGAGACAGGAATTCTGCCACCGCTCTACCCTTGATTGTTTTCCAGGTTACATACTCAATCTCAAATTCTTCTAATATTATCAACCATCGACCATATTTCCCAATTAAAGAGGGTGTCTCCCTTAAGTACTTCATTGGATCCAACCTGGAAATTGCTTGCACACTATACGATTGAAAATAATGCCGCAACTTCTTAGAAGACCAAACCACAGCTATACATGTCTTTTCAATAATACTATACTTAATTTCATAAGGTAGGAGATTTCTACTCAAATAGTAAACGCCATGCTCAATCCCTGACTCATCTGCTTGGGCTAGCATGGCTCCTATCGACTCTTCTTCTACTGCTAAGTATAGTAATAGAGGTTTGCCGGGTTTAGGTGGTTTCAAACAGGTGGATTCAACAAATACTCTTTTATTCGGTCAAAGGCCTTTTGACATTCTTCATTCCATACGACCGTCTAATTCTTTCTAAGCAACTTGAAGATAGGCTCACAGATTGTTGTGAGTTTTGCTATAAATCTGCTAATGTACTGCAGTTTACCAATAAATCCCCGAACTTCTCTCTCGGTCTTTGGGGCTGGCATATCCTTGATTGCTTTGACTTTGTCAGGATCTATCTCAATACCATTCGGACCAATCACATGTCCCAACAATTTAACTGAGGTAACACCGAATATACACTTCTTCGAGTTTAATCTCAGCTTATACTTCAAAGCTCTAACGAAGAATAATTCTAAGTTTTGGAAGTGTTGCTCCCTTGTATCTGACTTCACCATCATATCATCAATATATACTTTAACTTCTTTGTGCATCATATCATGAAATAGTGTGGTGGCCATCCTTTGGTAGGTTGCTCCAGCCTTCTTTAAGCCGAAAGGCATCACCCTATAACAAAATATACCCCATGTAGTGGTGAAGGCATTTTTGGCTTTATCCTCTTGGGCCGTTAACACTTGATTGTATCCGGAAAATCCATCTACAAATGAGTGTAGCATGCTAGAGGCTACACTATCAATGAGAACATCTATATGAGGTAAAGGAAAATCATCCTTAGGGGAAGCCTTGTTCAAATCTCTATAGTCCATGCAGACCCTTATCCTTCCATCTTTCTTTGGCACGGGTACTATGTTGGCTAACCAATCTGGGTATTCTATCACTTGACGGAACTTCACTTGTATTTGCTTAGTGACCTCTTCTTTAACCAATTCAGCCCACTCAGGTCTTAGTCGCCTAAGCTTTTGTTTGACAGGTTTAATGTGAGTGTAAGTAGGAATATGATGCTTGGCTATGTCTCGATCTATATGGTATAATGTGAGTGTAAATATTTGGGTGTTTAGAGAGGGGTGAATCTTCGGCAAAGATGGTGGTTGGAGTTAATCAAAGACTATGACTGTTTGATTGATTATCATCATGGTAAGGCAAATGTTGTTGCTGATGCCTTGAGTTGGAAGTCTTTAGCAGGTTTGACTGTTTATTCGCTCTCGTTGCTTGTTGAGTTGAGAGCGCTGCATGCTAATTTTGAGCTTTGCGATGATGGAGCCTTGTTAGCTAAGCTGTATTTGAGACCGGTGTTGTTGGATCAGATTAAAGAGGCTCAGTTGGCTGATGAGAAAATTTAGAAAGTTGTGTTAGATTGCCAAAATGGGGAGAGCCGAGATTTCTAGGTGAGAGGTGATGGTAGCCTTTGGTGCAAAGATAGATTGTGTGTTCCTGATAATGCAAGTTTGAGAAAGATTATTTTGGAGGAAGCACATCAGTCGATTTTTGCTATGCACCCTGGGAATACCAAGATGTATCATGATTTGAAGCAGCATTACTGGTGGTCAGGCATGAAGAGGGAGATAGTGGAATTTGTATTCAAATATCTCACTTGTCAGAGAGTGAAGGCCGAGCACCAAGTTCTAACAGTGTTGCTCCAACCTTTATCAGTGCCTGAATGGAAATGGGAGTGAGTGACAATGGATTTTGTGTCTAGTTTGCCATTGACTCAGAGGAAGCATGATGCTATTTGGGTGATTATTGATTGGTTAACGAAGATAGCTCATTTTCTTTCAGTTAGAATGGATTATTCTTTGGAAAAGTTGGCTGAGCTGTATATCAGTGAGATAGTGAAGTTGCATGGAGTTCCAATTTCTTTGGTGTCTGATCGAGATCCTCGATTCACTTCAAGATTTTGGAAGAGGTTACATGGTGCTTTGGGTTCTCTATTGCACTTTAGCATTGCTTTTCATCCGCAGACAGATGGGCAGTCAGAGAGAGTGATACATATTTTAGAGGACATGTTGAGAAGCTGTGTCATTGATTTCTCTGAAAGTTGGGGCAAATGTTTGCCATTGATGGAATTTGCTTACAACAACAGTTATCAATCTAGTATTAGAATGGCACCATTCGAGGCATTGTGCAGAATTCCTCTATGTTGGAATGAAGTTGGAGAAGGTAAACTGGTTGGTCCTAATTTGATTAAGGAAACGGAAGAGAAAGTGAAGATAATTCGGGATCGGTTAAAAGCAGCTTCAGATCGACAGAAATCTTATTCAGATTTGAAGAGGAGAGACATAGAGTTCAATGTTGGAGATAAAGTTTTTCTAAAAGTGTCTCCTTGGAAAAAGATTTTGAGATTTGGCCATAAAGGGAAGCTAAGTCCTCATTTTATTGGACCTTATGAAGTATTAGAAAAAGTTGGACTAGTTGCTTATCGACTCGCTTTGCCGCCTGAGTTGGATAGAATTCACAATGTCTTCCATGTTTCTATGCTGCGGAGGTACAAATCAGACCTATCTCATGTTTTGTCGGTTGAATCTATTGAGGTGAGTCCGGATTTGACTTTTGAAGAAGAACCAATGGCTATTTTGGCACATGAAGTAAAAGAGTTGAGAAATAAGAAAGTGCCACTTGTGAAGGTTCTTTGGAAGAATCGTGCAAAGGAAGATGCAATTTGGGAGAGTGAGCAAGCGATGCGAGATCAGTATCCTCAACTATTTCAGACTTGAGATCAGGTAATTTCGAGTTTGAAATTTCTTTTTAGAGGGGGAGAATTGTAATATCCCAAAGTATACCCTAAAAGTTTTGGAATAATTATTGTTGAAATTAGATTTAATGAAATAATATATATATTTATGTCTTAGTGGAAAGAGAAAAGAGGTAAGTAGAAGAGTGTATATGTTGTATATATAGAGATATATACAACATATACAAGTCAAAGAAATGGAAGGTCAAAAGAAGATTTAATTATTTTTATTTTTATTAAATTAATTGAAATGGAAATTAAGTGGAAGTGGATGAGGATATTTATGAATATTTTATTATTTTATTGCTTGGTTGAGATTTAAAGAGATGATTGAGTGGTTAAGAGAGAGTTGACTTGTGTTCTATTCATCTTCTTCTTCTTTTCTTTTCTCCTTGGCCGGCTAACTCCATAGCAAGAGAGGAAAGATAGATTTTGCTTACACAAACTCAAGATTGAATGACGTTTCAAGTGATAAAGTTGGAATTCTAAGGGTTTTCATCACTTTTGGTAAGTTTTCCGCTTGATTCTTTGATTTTCTTCTAAATTTGTGTTTTGAGTTTGGTGTTTGATTGTTGATGGTATGTGTATATTTGATTATGGTGTTTATGAGGGTGTGTGATTTTCTTGGTGTTGATTTTGGAATTGATTTGAAGGAAAGGTTAAGTTTTGTGTTGGAGAGTAAGTGTTGTGTTTGAGTTGTGTGTATGTGATGGTTGTGAATTGGTGTTTGATGTATGTTTTGAATTGTTTTGGTGTTTTTGCCAGTTATTATGGTTTATGGGTGTGTTTAGTTAAGTTTGTTTGAAGTGGAAAATGGTGGAAGTAAGAGGTTTGTTGGATGTGATGTTGTGTTGCTGGAATCAGGATTTTTGGCCTGACACGCCCATGAGCAAGACCAGCTCTTTAGGCGTGTCAATGATTCTATTTTCTGGATGGGTGACACGACCAATAACATGCCCATGTCAATGAGCATGTCACAGCTTCTGTGATGTTTGTGGATTGACACGGCCAGTGACACGCCCATGTCACTGAGCATGTCAAAGCTTCTGTGCTGTGGATTTAGGGCACGGTCATAGATATGCCCGTGTTGTTGAGCGTGTCATGTGTAGAGTTTGCCCTAGTTGGTTCTTATCCATATTATCTCATGTGTATCTTTAAGTTAGTGTGTATTATCCCTTTTGGATTAGGTTTTGAAGAGATTGAGTTTCCCTAATCCAAGTGTTGAAGGATTCTTGGAAGAGGAGTTTTGTGTTGTGTGAGTTGCTCTTGAGGTAAGTACAAACCTACATTATTGCATACATTTACATGATATTGAGACTTAGCACATTTGGTTGTAAATGTGTTAAGTAATCTATTACATTATTGATACATTTGATTAATATTATGATTTACATAATGTGAAAGATATGTTGATCATTCAAAATGTATGTCCAATGCAATTGGTTATGTATACTCTAATGATGAGATGTGAAGCCATTGTTATTGGCTATAGTGATGCAAATGAAATAATTGGGGCATGGTTGCCTAGATGATTGTGAGGAAATGAGAATGGAATTTATAATGAAATAATAAAAGAATTGTGTGTTTAATATGTTAGTCAATTTTTAGAGTTTTGTTTTTGGTGGCATCCCTAATGGTAACAATCTCTTGAAGCTGGGTTGGGCTTGATCCTTGAAGCCAAGTTGGGTTGAAGTTTAGCATGCTTAACTCCCCTTGAAGCTTGGTTGGGTCTAGTCCTTGAAGCCTAGTTGGGATGTTACAAACCCTTGAAGCTGGGTTGGATTTGGTCCTTGAAGCCAACTTGCGTTGATGCTTAGCATGCTTCGCTCCCCTTGAAGCTTGGTTGGGCCTAATCCTTGAAGCCTAGTTGGGATAATGATAAATGTGATAATTGAACCAAAACATTAACTGTGAATGTTGAATAGCATATTAGTTTCTTTTGGGCCCATGATTGTCTTTGTTTAAATATGAATCATGAATGGTGAAACAAATGAATAATAAGATTTAATGTAAGGTTTTAGAATATGATATTCTTATGTATTGCTTATAATATATGAATGTGTGACATTAGCATTACATCAAAGCATATTGTTATCATGGTTTGTACCACTAAGCCGTTGGCTTAGCGCGATTGTGGTTCATCGCGCAGGTGACATGGTAGAACCTGAGAGTTCAGCTAGACCGAGTTGAGTCTAGACTTTGAAGTGTTGATTGTGGACTTAAAGATCAGATATGAACTGACAAACATTTATAAACTCTATATATTTCGTAAATATTGATTTTGATGTAAATATATATGTAAATACCGCTACATTTTCCACTGCCTAATAAATAAATGTTTATCTAGTATGTTTTATAATATAATTTGAATGTTTTAAGTTTTCTTATATTGTTGTTAAATTGAAAGATTGGGTTGTTTAATATAAACCGTAACACTCTTATATCCGATATATGTATATTACAGATGTGGTTGTATGTAGTGTGCATATATGGGGTATGGGGGTGTTACAACTGTTTTGGTATCAGAGCCTAGGTTTGAGATTCTCAACCTAGGTGAATTGTAAGAAAAATAAAATTTTTTATTTTAAAATATGGTTTTTGAATAAGATACATGTTTTGGCATTGGCAGTCTCTGATCTTTGATGAGGTATATTCTGGTGTGTTTGCAAATATAGGTAGTGATGGCATCTCAGTCATGTCAGTCCATAGAAGGTAGTGCTGAGAGTGTAGCTCCTGAAGATGGTAGAGATGGAGCTAGGGTTGAGAGAGCTGGAGAAGCATCTGCTCCTGTGCCAGAGAGACTAGCTACTGATGAAGTTCCGCCGGTTTGGTTACGGCATATGGTAGAATTGTTGAGGCAAGCTCCAGTGCAGCCGCCACCGCCACCACAGCCACAAGTGCCGGTGAGGCATTATGATAAATTGAGAAAGTATGGGGCTGAGGATTTCTTTGGCACTACAGATCCTACAGTAGCTAAACAATGGTTGGATAGAGTGCAGCGGTATTTATTCAGTTGCAAGCCACTCCTGAAGAGAAATTTGATTATGCTAGATCCTTATTGTTGAAAGATGCTTATGATTGGTGGAAGACAGTTCCACAAGCCATGGATGATCCACCGAGTTTGTCTTATGGTGATTTTTTACGGGAGTTTGAGTAGAAATATACTTCGAGGGAGTATAAGGATGCCAAGAAGATGGAATTCCTAAATCTGAGACAGGAGAACCGGACAGTGACAGAGTATGAGATTGAGTATATCCTGTTGAGTCACTATGCCGGTGGGATTATTTCAGATGAGATTGATCGGTGTAGGAGATTTGAGGAGGGATTGAGGTCCTCTATTATGTGTATTGTTGCTAGTTCTCGGTACCAAGACTTTTCTCAATTGGTTGCCGCAGCAAGATGTGTTGAGAGAGCACAGGGTATTGCAGCAGCTACTACTGAGGAAGAGACCAGAGTTAGGAGACCCCAGTTTGAGGCAGGGTCTTCATCTATGAAGAGAGGCCGAGGAAGTTTTGTTCAGAGAGTCAGTAGGAGCCAGAGGCAATCGAGTAGGTCAGTTCAGTATCGGAGGTAGAGATCGAGACCTACAGTCTCTGTAGCGAGTGCTCCGATTCCAGTGGTTCAGAGATCCATTCCACCTATATGTGTTCATTGTGGTAGGGCATATGGGGGTGTTTGCTGGAAGATGGGTGGATCAGGAGTATGTTTTATATGTGGGTCACCCGCTCACTTTATCGAAGATTGCCCAGACCTACAGGAGGATAGATAGACTGATACTGCAGCTTCTCGATCTAGTGTTAGCAGAGGTGGTCGAGGGGGCAGAGGTTTTAGTAGAAGTGGTTGACCTGGGATCAGTCAGAGAGAAGGCTCTATATCCGGAGGCAGTAGGCCAGATGAGGCTAGGTCTTCTCAGGGAGTGTATGTGATGCAGAGGCAGCCGGATGCTTCAGTAGGTATTGCGGGTATATTCTCTTTATTTGGAATTTCAGTTCTTGCTTTGATTGATCCAGGATCTACTCATTCTTACATAAGTGCATCTATCTTCCCTGTGTCTGAATTGCATTCAGAGTCCTTAGGATTTGATGTGTTGGTAACAAATCCTTTAGGACATAGTGTTATGGTGAGTAAGGTGCATCGTGATAGTTCAGTTGTGGTGCAAGGTGAGGAGTTTTTAGGTGATTTGATTGAAATGCCTTTTAAGGAGTATGATTTGATCTTAGGCATGGATTGGTTGTCTAAGCATGGAGCTGTGGTAGACTATCAAAAGAAGTTTGTTACCCTGAGAACCGATGATGGTAGAAGTATGATGGTATCTAGTGAGTAAAGACAACTTGCATCCTTGTTTGTTTCAGCTATTGCAGCTAGGAAGTTGATTAGAAAAGGGTGTGATGCTTATCTTGCTCATGTTATGGATACCATAGTAGTGGGTTCTCAACTTGATATTATACCTACATTTGCAGAATTTCCAGATGTTTTTCTTGAGGAGTTGCCAGGGTTACCCTCTGAGAGAGAGGTTGAGTTTGGTATCGATCTGTTGCCTGGTACCACTCCCATCTCTATTACTCCCTATCGAATGGCACCTACTGAGTTGAGAGAGTTGAAGGTGCAGTTGCAGGAGCTGTTGGATAGAGGGTTTGTTGGCCCTAGTGTTTCTTCGTGGGGAGCTCCTGTTTTGTTTGTAAAGAAGAAGGATGGTACATTCAGGTTGTGTATCGATTATAGGCAATTGAATAAGGTGACTATTAAGAATAAGTATCCTTTACCTCGGATAGATGATCTCTTTGATCAATTGAAGGGAGCAGCAGTGTTTCCAAGATTGATTTGAGATCAGGGTACCATCAGTTGAGAGTCAGAGAGGAAGATGTTCCTAAGACAGCTTTCCGCACAAGGTATGGGCATTATGAATTTTTGGTGATGCCTTTTGGGTTGACAAATGCACCTGTAGCTTTTATGGATTTGATGAACAGGGTGTTTAGACCCTATCTAGATCAGTTTGTGGTGGTCTTTATTGATGATATTTTGGTGTATTCACATAATAAGAAGGAGCATGACAAGCATCTACAGATTGTATTGCAGACTTTGAGAGAGAAGCAATTGTATGCTAAGCTGTCTAAGTGTGAGTTTTTGCTTAATCAAGTGACTTTTCTCCGTCATATAGTGTCAGCAGATGGTATACGAGTTGATCCGAGTAAAGTAGAAGCTATTTTGAATTGGAGTCCACCGAAGTCTATGATTGAAGTTCGAAGTTTTCTGGGTTTGGCAGGTTATTATCGACGCTTTGTGAAAGGCTTTTCTTTGATAGCTACTCCACTCACCAGATTACTTTGAAAGGGAGTTAGATTTGTGTGGACAGATCAGTGTCAAGCAAGCTTTGAGCAGTTAAAGAAGATGTTGACTCAAGCTCCTGTTCTTACTTTGCCTGTGGAAGTGTAGACCCTTAATTTTTGACCCAATCTGGTCCAATATGTTTTATTTAGTCTAAAATGATTTTTGTTGTCTAATTGGTCCAAAATAAATTTTATTAAATAATTTTTACTTTAGTATCTAATTTTTATTAATAAAAAATAGAAATAAACAAATAAAAGTCAAAAAAAATTGGAGTCGGAAAAATCGGCTACGAAAAAATCGTTGCGCAGGCCCGTGGGCATTTTGTCCGCAGGAAATTCCTGCGGGTGAAATCACTGTGCTATTTCGTACGCAGAAATTTTCTGCCTGCGAAATAGCTTACGTGCCCGCTCTGCGCACGCTGCCGCAGCCAGCTGCAGCAGATTTTTTTGCCAGCGCAGTTTTTCCGCAGCAGTTTTTTTCAGCAGCACAAATTTTCCGACGCAAATTTTTCGAAACGTAATCCAATTAGGTTTTGGTTTCTTTTTTTTTTTATTAATATTACTTACCTTAACTAAAGAGGAATAAACAACCTCAAACCACTATAAATAAGGATCAAAGACAATTAAAAAAGGGGAGGCAAAAATCCAAGAGAAGTTTGGAAAATTTGAAACCAAATCAAGGAAAAGAAGAAATTCAATTCAACTCTTTTCTGGAACAACAGCAGCATGATTTAGAGGATTCAAAGGCAAAAAAAGGCTTGTCTTTGGAGCTAGTTCATCCAAGAAGAATTATTTTTGGAGAAATCATCAAAAGAAGGTATGTGTTAATTAATTTTCTTTAATTATTTTTTTTACATAGTACCAAATTTATGAAATCAAAATAAAATACCTTTGAACTTTAATTTAGTTTTTCTAAAGCTAAAAAAAAATCTTATTTCGTTGGTTTATCTTCCAAATGGCTTAAAATCATATTTTTTTCTTCCAAAAAATCTTCTTTAATTGTTTTTCCGCTTACAGTGGCGACTCCACTGGGGATAATAGAAGTTGATTCCGTTGGTCTTTATATTACTCTATTCTTTCTTATAATGATATTATCCATTGCATCATATTAGATTGCATCGTGTGCGTGTGTTAGGACGCCTGTGTTACCCGTGTTGTGTTATGTAAGGGATACCATACTTTCACTCAAGGTATTGAGATCGAGCATGGCATAACCACTCATAGCCTCGTACCTTTTGGTATATACTTGCTATGAGAACCTAAGCCTTTTTACCCGAAGACTAAAGCTCATGTAATTGGCCTAGTTACTTTCCTTAGATTTTACCCCAATTGCATGTTGTTTGACTGTGGTTAATTTATCTTAGCTTAAATCATGACTTATTTGGTTTGTCCTTTTTCTAATATGACCTAAATACATTATGAGCTCAAAATAAATTTTTCTTTAAAATCCAAAAGACCAAAGCAATTTTCAAAAATTTTCAAAATTGTCATTGGATATAAAACTTTTCCAAAACGAGTTAAAAATTCTTTTGCTCATAACCCAAATACTAAGCCCAAAATCCGTTTTTCCTAAAATCTTTTTACAATGGGCTTAGAAACAAAATTATTTTTATCCAACCTTTTCTTACAAAGAGCTTGCAAATTATTTAGGTCAATTAAGAAATACCAAAAATCAATTGTGAGCCTAGTTTATACTAAGAGTGATTAATCATGGGCTTGTTTTTGGCATGAATCATTAGTTACTTTTTTCATGTGAGAAATCTATCTATAATAAACCTCTTAATTTAGTTTTAATCCAATATAGCATAAAAGCTACTTTAGTTGGATAAATGGATTAAAACCTAATTAATGGGAATTATCATGAATTGATTTCCATTTTTGAAAATATAACTATTGGTTAAAACGTTTGAGGGAATTATTCGAAAACAAGATACCCCATGTTGGTATTTTGTTAACCATATTACCTTGGAAAAAGAGACTCGCCATTCCTGTGTGGATGTTATAAGGTTGGAAGGATCGTCCTAATTACACTTGTTTATTGGTTGATTGTGCATACATGCATACATTTGCATCTCATATCATTGATCCTCTCTGGCTCACAGCCCTGGATTACAAAAGTTCAAAAGCTTACGACAATCCGACCTACACTGTAGACGAAGTATCTAGCAACGACTCAATCACTTGCTCACCTAAAAAAATGGAGCCCGAACAAATTCAAAGGATGGTGGATGAAGCCCTTAATGCCAAAATGGAAGAAATCAAAGAGGCCCTAGCTGAGACCATGAAGAACCAATTGACTGCAATCTTAGAGAATCATGCCGAGGCATCTGCTAGCACTAAAAAACCAAAGGACAAAGGGAAGACTAAAGTTAGTGAAGTGGTTTTTGATGATGAAAAGGTGATCATTGATGATGATGATGTTTCGGCTCAATACTACCAAGAGGTTCAAGAAAAGATGAAAGAACCAAAGGCTGTTGAGAAGGCAACTATTGAAAAGACCGAGACATCCGATGTTGAAAAGATGATTGCTGATTTAGAAAAGAAATTTGAGAAGAAGCTGAAAACCAAAGAGAAGTCTGAGATCGACAAACTATTTGAACAAGATGATGAGGTCCCTTATAAGTTCAAGATGCCTTCTTTTGCTAAGTACAATGGCACTGGAAACCCCCATCTTCATGTGAAACAGTATATCACTACCATGTAATCTACCCGAGCTACTAAGGCTCAAACCCTAAGGTACTTTATGCTCTTATTGGACCCTGTTGTCCAAAATTGGTTCAATACCTTAGATGATGGAACATAAAAAAGTTGGGATCTACTTTACAAAGCCTTCATCCAATAATATGGGTATAATGTTGAGTTAGAAGTTACCTTGATGGAAGTGGAGTCCATTAGGCAAAGGCCGAATAAGAATTTTGTGGACTATGTGAAAAGGTGGAGAAACTAGGCTGCTTTACTCAAGAAGAGGCCCGATGAATCCGATCAAATAAGGATGATTGTGAGAGGGGTGTTGCCTAGCCTTCATGAGAGAATGTCGCATACACTCATCCATGATTTCAAATACCTTCTTCAAGCTGGTTTGCAAATTGAAGAATGGGAAAGGGAGAAGAGCCAATTTGAAACAAAAAGGAACAAGAAAGGGAGCTATCAACCTGGTAGCCAAAGCATGCAAAAGATTGTCGGTGTTAATGCTACTAACCAAGGAACAAGGAGAGAATTTTTGGAATTGGGAAAACCGATGTCTTGGGTTCTCAACAAGCTTCAAAGAAAAGGATTGTTACAACCCTTAAATCCTTGTCCGTTGCCTAACCCTCTCCCACCTAACTTTGACACCAAAGCATTTTGTCAATTTCACCAAATGCAAGGGCATGACATGGATAGATGTGTGAGGTTAAGACATGAGATCCAAACCCTGATTGATAATGGGAAACTACTCGAGCCCAATAAGCCAAACACTAAAGACAACCCATTGCCAAAATTCAATAAGGTACCACAACCGGCAACCATTATGATTGGAGAAGATTTGCATGAGGACTTCGTCATGTCTTCTTTTCAAGATGTGGGTGGAGAAGCAACCAAAGAAGAAGAAGAGGCATTTGTTAAAATTGAAAAAGCTGTGATGGGTGGAGGTTTTGGGATTCAAGTGATAGTGATGATGATATTATACCCAAGAAGGAGGAGTGAGCTTGGTCCGAGCCCGAAGAAGATGAGATGATGAATACTAGATTCGGTAAGCCTTACGCAAGGCCACCACCTAAGGAGATAGAAACGAATAAGGGAAAGGAAGTTGAAGTGGAAGAAGATGATGATGTGCTCAAGCAATTGAAAAGAACCAAAGCAAGTGTTAGCATTTGGGACTTGTTAGCTACTTCCAAAAAGCACCGAGAAATTATGGCCAAAGCCTTAGCTAGCATGCCCATTTCTACCTCCACAACACCGGAGGAGTTGATCAACTTCATAAAAATTGGGGAAGTAATGAAATGTGAAGAGGTCCAAGAAAAGAGTGAAGTTAATATGGGAGCAGTTTCTTTTTCTGATGCAGACTTATCGGAGGAGGGAAGAGACCACATCCACCCTCTCTTTATCAAAATAGAAGTCAAGGGGAAGAGGACTCCATGTGTAATGGTCGATGATGGGTCCGCCATAAATGTTTGTCCACTTAAGAAATTGCCAAAGCTAGACATGTCAACTAGAGATCTAAACCCAACCGAGGTGACAATTCGTGCTTATGACAACACTAAGAGAAATGCCGAAGGGACTTTCAAAGCGGCTGTCAAGGTTGGTCCAATTGAATCTATTGTTGAGATTGTTGTTTTAGATATACCAGTTACCTTTGCCGAAGGTAAGTTAATCCCCGGTTTTGAAATTTTTGCAGATGTTGCTGAGATAGTGGAGAAAGTGAAGAAAGAGCTCACCCTGTTAACCAACAAAGAATCCAATCCAAAAGAGAAGAATGAAGCCACCCTGAAAGCCGAGAAGACTCCGGAAGAGATTGCTGCCCTGGTCGAGGAAAAGTTTGAAGACATCCTGCTTTATGACTCTGAGAATAATGATTTTGATTTTGATTTTAATTTGTCTGCTTTGTATGAGGATGATGATGTTTTCTTTTCCAAAATGAATGCAATAAAGTCTGATTTTGCTTACTTGTGAGATGTTTCTCCTAATGGTTGCATACATTCAAATAGCAGTTACATGAGCATCTTTAATATTAATTATGTTAACACACAATCATTAAATTTGGGAACAACTGAAAATCCTAAAAACATTAGCATAGCATCCGACCTTACTCCTGATGAGAGAGAGAGATATTTGAAAAAATATTCAAAAAATATGAAGAAGTGTTTGCTTGGTCTTATGAAGATATGCCGAGGATAGATCAAGACATAGTCGAGCATCACATTCCTACTTACACTCACATTAAACCTGTCAAACAAAAGCTTAGGCGATTAAGACCTGAGTGGGCTGAATTGGTTAAAGAAGAGGTCACTAAGCAAATACAACTGAAGTTCCTTGAAGTGATAGAATGTCCAGATTGGTTAGCCAATATAGTACCCGTGCCAAAGAAAGATGGAAGGATAAGGGTCTGTGTGGACTATAGAGATTTAAACAAGGCTTCCCCTAAGGATGATTTTCCTTTACCTCATATAGATGTTCTCATTGATAGTGCAGCCTCTAGCGTGCTACACTCGTTTGTAGATGAATTTTTTGAATACAATCAAGTGTTAATGGCCCAAGAGGATAAAGCCAAAACTGCCTTCACTACTAAATGGCGTATATTTTGTTATAGGGTGATGCCTTTCGGCTTAAAGAATGCTGGAGCAACCTACTAAAGGATGGCCACCACACTATTTCATGACATGACGCACAAAGAATTTGAAGTATATGTTGATGATATGATGGTGAAGTTGGATACAAGGGAGCAACACTTCCAAAACTTAGAATTATTCTTCGATAGAGCTTTGAAGTATAAGCTGAGATTAAACCCGAAGAAGTGTGTATTCGGTGTTACCTCAGGTAAATTGTTGGGACATGTGATTTGTCCGAATGGTGTTGAGATAGATCCTGACAAAGTCAAAGTAATCAGGGATATGCCAGCCCCAAAGATGGAGAGAGAAGTTTGGGGATTTATTGGTAAATTGCAGTACATTAGCAGATTTATAGCAAAACTCACAACAATCTGTGAGCCTATCTTCGAGTTGCTTAGAAAGAATCAGCCGGTCGTATGGAATGAAGAATGTCAAAAGGCCTTTGACCGAATAAAAGAGTATTTGTTGAATCCACCTATTTTGAAATAACCTAAACCCAGCAAACCTCTATTACTATACTTAGCAGTAGAAGAAGAGTCGATAGGAGCCATGCTAGCCCAAGCAGATGAGTCAGGGATTGAGCATGCCATTTACTATTTGAGTAGAAAGCTCCTACCTTATGAAATTGAGTATAGTATTATTGAAAAGACATGTATAGCCGTGGTTTGGTCTTCTAAGAAGTTGCGGCATTATTTTCAATTGTATAGTGTGAAAGCAATTTCCAGGTTGGATCTAGTGAAGTACTTAAGGGAGACACCCTCTTTAATTGGGAAATATGGTCGATGGTTGATAATATTAGAAGAATTTGAGATTGAGTATGTAACCAGGAAAATAATCAAGGGTGGAGCGGTGGCAGAATTCTTGGCTTGATAACCATTACTAGAAAGTGAAGAGGTAATCTTGGAATTTCCAGATGAACATTTAGAAGTAATTGAAGTACAAGGGTGGAAAATGTATTTTGATGGAGCGATAAATAGGAAAGGAGAAGGTTTGGGAGTTATACTAGAATTGCCTGAAGGGGAACTTATCCCTTTAGCCAAGATGTTGAAATTTAGGGCAACCAATAACATGGTGGAGTAAGAAGCGTGTATTTTCGGTTAGGAAACCCTAATGATTATGAAGGTGGATAAGGTGGAAGTTTATGGCTATTCATTGCTAGTAGTATCCCAAGTAAATGGAGAGTGGGAGTTGAAAGAAGAAAAATTGAAACCATACCACCATTACCTGACCATGATGAAGAAGAATTTTAAGGAATGTACGTTTATACACCTGTCAAGAGAAGAAAATCAGATGGCTGATGCCCTAGCCACATTGGCTTCGGTATGGGAAAATCCTACCAGCCTATTCCTTAAGCCTCTTATCTTGACCAGTTCATCAACTCCTTGCTATGAATATGAGACAATTATGGAAGTTGATACAGAACAGGATGCGTGGTATGATACTATGAGGAGATTTTTGGAGGAAAGAGAATACCCGCCGGGGGCAACAAAGAAAGAGAGAAGAGCCATAAGGAGGTGGTCATTGCAATATATCACCTTCCATGGAGAGTTGTATCGAAGATGGCCTGATGGAGTGCATTTGAGATGTTTAAGAAAGCCTGAAGTGGATCGCATCATGTCATAAATACATACGGGAAGTTGTGGTCCGCACATGAGTGGTTTGGCCCTAGTTAAGAAGATTATTCGACAAGGTTACTATTGGTTGACCATGGAGAGAGACTGTATTGAGTTTGTCAAGAAGTGCCAACAATGTCAGATGTATGGTAACTTGAATCACATGCCTCCTAAAGAACTGCATTCAATGTCTTCACCCTGGCCATTTGCCACCTGGGGTATCGACATTATAGGAGAAATACATCCGACAGCTTCAAACGGGCACCGTTTCATTGTAGTAACAGTAGATTATTTTTCAAAATGGGTCGAAGCCGTATCCTTTAACAAGCTGGGTGAAAGTCAAATGGCTAGGTTTATTGAAAAGAATCCAATCTACATATATGGGGTCCCGCACAGTGTGATATCAGACAACGGAGTACAGTTTCAAGGAGCAGTTAAGGATTTATTCTGCAAGTACCAAATCCGTCATCATCGATCCTCTCCTTATAGACCAAAGGCTAATGGTGCAGTAGAAGCAACGAACAAGACAATTAAGCAAATTCTGTCCAAGATGACTAAGACTTACAGAGACTGGTCGAAAATGCTTCCCTTTGCTTTATGGGGATATAGGACAAGTGTGCGAACACCTACCGGGATGACACCGTTCTCTTTGGTTTATGGGATGGAAGCAGTATTGCCTATTGAAATTGAGATCAAGTCACTAAGAGTAGTCTTGGACGCTGAACTGCCTAAAATAGAATGGGTAGCAAGCAGATACACACAATTAGCTCTATTAGAAGAGAGAAGATTAAAGGCGTTGTATCATCACCAACTGTACCAAAAGAAGATAGCTCAGGCCTACAATAGAATGTTCAAGGTCAGAAAATTCAGAGTTGGGGATTTGGTGTTGAAGCAATGTAAGCCTAATGTATCTGATCCAAGAGGGAAGTTTAGACCTAGCTGGGAAGGGCCATATGTCGTGAAGCAAGTCATGAGCAAAGGTGCAGTGAAGTTATCAGACATGGATGGGAATGAATTTAGTGAGCCAGTAAACATTGACAGGTTGAAGAGGTTTTATGTATGAAAAAAAAAAGAAGAAAAAAGAGCTCGCTAGGTTGAAAAGCCAAAAAGGGCAGCCTAGGCAAAAGTTTTGAGCAGTCCGCTAGTTTCGAAAACCCGAAAGGGCGGGCTAGGCAACAATTAGGGCTAATGAGAGAAAATCGCCAATTAGAAAACCTGAAAGGACTGATTGGCAATAGGAGTCATCTTGTGTATGCTGGCTTTATGTTTGGTTGTTCCCCAATTTAAGAAAATAGAATTAATAATTAAATTTGTTCTATGTGCACTGTTATAAGTATTTGACCAGATATGGATGAAATAAATAATCATAATTGCAAAAGGTGATGACAAATTATAAATGGAAAAGAAGCATCTTTTATTACTTTAGTTATTTTTCATCCTAATAAAACATTTTCTGAATTGACAAATATAAAATCTATGGCAGTCTATAAGTGTAACGTGCAGGCCAGCTTTGCCTTAACTGATCCAAGTAGGCTTCAGTCAAGCAAGGCATGTCTAGGTTAGGAGCAAAGTCAGAATCACGAGGCTCAGCTCCATACTGACGCCCAAGTCGGCAAGGATCATAGAATGCACCTTGACGAAGTGCAGTAAGGGGAATGTACATCAAGTATGTCCACATGGTGATACGAGAAATTTTCCACCAAGGTACCAACTAACGGATATTGACTTCAGAGCGTGAGTGAATCCAGTCAACCCAGTCAGCATATGAAGAAGCAGGATGGAGCAGCTTCCTAGCAGAATGATGATGTGGCAGGTATCTGGAAAAATCCATGGAGGGAGTATCAAGCAAACAAAGACGCTCTTGAAGCCAAATCTGTGAAGAAAGAATTAAATTTAAAAAAAAAGAGTCCGTAAAGTTGAAAACCCGCAAGGGAAGCTCGGGCAAAAATTAGGACAGTTCGCTAGTTCTGAAAACCCGCATGGGCGGACTAAGCAAAAGTTAGAGCTATAAAAAAAAAGGAGCCTAAGCTGAAAACCCGAAAGGGCAGTTTAGGCAATTACCTGAAGTAACAACGGACTCCCAGTCAGTCTCTTTGAAAATCCTAATTTAAATCAGTCTAATCCAACTAAGGTCTCGGCTAAAATCACAGGTATTGGTGACAAGCCTCTTTCCATTTGATCCATGATATCCAATACTCGTGGGTCAATATCGCTGTCAGAAGAAACAAGCAAGAATTGGCCGAGCAAGCAAAGGTAAAGCATGCGTCCCCATGCCTTAGTAGGAGCCAAATAAGAGAAACAAAAGTCAATCAAAGGAGCAAGTAGAATTTTTTCACCTCTCATCAACTGAAGAACTTCGGGTTTTGGAATTTGAAATAGCATCTACATTTTCTGTTGAGTTTTGGAAATCAATGTGGGTAACGCCATTTGTTGATTATTGGGATGTCCAAGGATGGCCTCAAATTCTTCAATCAAGGGACACATTTCAAACCCATTAATTCTAAATACCCTAGAATTCGTATCGCACAAGGAAGCCACGACATGCAAGAAGGAGTGGTCTAATTTGACATTTTGAAAGCATTTTAAAACATCAAGCTTTGACCATGAAATTTGCTTCCAATGGTTGACATCCATATTCTTAAATAGAATTTTTATTTTCTTTAATTGGTGCTCGGTCATGGTTGATGAATAAAGGGGAACCAAAATTGCTAAAGTGAGTCTTCACATTGAAAGAGAGATTTTTGGTTTATGAATTGAAATATGGCATGCAAGGTGATTTATATAGAAGAAAATAAACCTTTTCCAAAAGTGAAATGGAAAAGATGATGTGTAAACCCTTAATTTTTGACCCAATCCGGTCCAATATGTTTTATTTAGTCTAAAATGATTTTTGTTGTCTAATTGGTCCAAAATAATTTTTATTAAATAATTTTTGCTTTAGTATCTAATTTTTATTAATAAAAAATAGAAATAAACAAATAAAAGTCAAAAAATAAAAATAAAATAAAAATCGAAGTAAAAAAAATCGGGGACAAAAAAAAACATCGCGCGGGCCCGTGGGCATTTCACCCGCAGGAAATTCCTGCAGGCAAAACCACTGTGCTATTTCGCACGCAGAAATTTTCTGCCTGCGAAATAGCTTACGGGCCCGCTCCGAGATATTTTTTCGCCAGCGCAGTTTTTCCACAGCAGTTTTTTTTTGGCAGCGCAAATTTTTCGAAGCCTAATCCGATTAGGTTTTGGTTTTTTTTATTTAATATTACTTACCTTAACTAATTAGGAATAAACAACCTCAAACCACTATAAATAAGGACCAAAGGCAATTAAAAAAGGGAGGCAAAAATCCAAGAGTAGTTTGGAAAATTTGAAACCAAATCAAGGAAGGAAAAGAAGAAATTCAATTCAACTCTTTTTTGAAACAGCAGCAGCACGATTTAGAGGATTCAAAGGCAAAAAAGGCTTATCTTTGGAGCTAGTTCATCCAAGAAGAATTGCTTTTGGAGAAATCATCAAAAGAAGGTATGTGTTAATTAATTTTCTTTAATTGTTTTTTTTACAGTAGCAAATTTATGAAATCAAAATTAAAAACCTTTGAACTTTAATTTAATTTTTCTAAAGCAAAAAGAAAAACCTTATTTCGTTGGTTTATCATCCAGAAGGCTTAAAATTGTTATTTTTTCTTCTTAAAAACCTTAAAACTCTAATTGAACATATTCTTCAACAAAACCAAAATCAAATTTTGTTTCTTTTAAAACTTTAAACTTGGTACTTTTTCCTTCAAAAAGTCTTCTAAATCATCTTTTATAGTTATAAAAACTTTAATTCACTTGTTTAAATTCATAAAATTTCATGAAATTATCAAATTGATTTCCAAATTCTTAAAAATTATTCACCACCCAAGACCCTACTTCCAAAATATCAAATCCAAATTCAACCTCCAAATTTCAAAATAATGAACACTAACCCTTTTAAAAACCTTAAACCCTAATTTTTATGAACCCTAATCCTTTTAAAACATTACAAAACATAAAAACATAAAAACCTAAATTTTACACTGTAGCTTAGGAACCCAATAATCAAAAATCACAAATTAATGTATTTTAAAGTGTTTAAAACCTTAGTTTCATGATATCATCATTCAAACCTTAATTTTGTTAATCAAAGAGTGTTACCAACCATTTAAAACATAAAACCCTAATTTATTTTAATTCCATAAAAAGTCACAGTAGCCATAATTGGACTTTTATTTGCTTTATTCAATTCCATACTTGATTATGCTTTGATTTATTTCTTATGCTTTAATTTATTTAATTTCAATACTTGATTTATTTAATTTATCATGGATGGATGTTTATTTTATATTTTGATTAATAGCTTTGATGAATGATTTGTTTATGATGAATGATTATTTACTTTTATCAATTAATTTAGATTTCCAAAAGTTGTAAGAGGTATGTTTCCACTTGGTGGGTACCTCATTAGTTAAACATCATGTAATTTAATTTGCTTTTCTATTTTAGAACCTATGCAAAGTGCATGTTTCTACCTTTTGTTGCGTGTCCTATTTAGGCATGTGATGTAAGGACATGTTTCCATCCTTGGATGGGTGTCCATTTATTTGCTTTGTTTTGACATTGCTTTGATTTTAATATATTGATGCTTTCTTTTAATTATTGTGTGTAATATGGATAATGTTATTATATTTAAGAATTTTATAATATTAAGACCTGTAAAGGAGGCCGGTTCCAATGAACCGGGCGTTGTGGGTGTGCTAGGCCATTTCTGACCTTCCCCACACGTACCCAACTTTTTGAACCTATTAGGGGGTTGGGGATTCCTTAGGGATCGAGTCATCCACCCCTTTATTTTTCCAGGCCCATTCGGGTGGCGACTCCATTTTCTCTGAATTTAGGTCCGTGTTCTCTAAGGCCCCGAGCCTAAATAGTGCCAAAGTCATAAGAACCATTCCACCGGGAGTGGGGGCGAAAATCCCCGCTCACAGTGGCAACTCCACTAGGGATAAGAGAAGTTGATTCCGTTGGTCTTTATATTATTCTATTCTTTCTTATAATGATATTATTCATTGCATCATATTAGTTTGCATCGTGTGCGTGAGTTAGGACACCCATGTTACCCGTGTTATGTTATGTGAGGGATACCATACTTTCACCCAAGGTATGGAGATCGAGCATGGCATAACCACTCATAGCCTCGTACCATTTGGTATATACTTGCTATGGGAACCTAAGCCTTTTTTTACCCAAAGACTAAAGCTCATGTAATTGGCCTAGTTACTTTCCTTAGGTTTTACCCCAAATGCATGTTGTTTGACTATGGTTAGTTTATCTTAGTCTAAATCATGGCTTATTTGGTTTGTTCTTTTTCTAATATGACCTAAGTACATTTGCAAGCTCAAAATAAATTTTTTTCTTTAAAGTCCAAAAGACCAAAGTTATTTTCAAAATTTTTCAAGATGGTCTTTGGACATAAGACTTTTCTAAAAACAAATCAAAAAATCTTTGGCCCATGGCCCAAATACTAAGCCCAAAATCCATTTATTCTAAGTTCTTTTTAGAAACAAAATTGTTTTTATCCAACCTTTCCTTACAAAGAGCTTGCAAATTATTTAGGTCAATTAAGAAATACCAAAAATCAATTGTGGGCCTAGTTTACACTAAAAATAAATTAACCATGGGCTTGTTTTTGGCATGAACCATTAGTTACTCTTTTCAAGTGAGTAATCTATTTATAATAAACCTCTTAATTTTGTTTTAATCCAAAAAGCTACTTTAGTTGGTTGAATGGATTAAAACCTAATTAATGGGAATTATCATGGATTGATTTCCATTTTCAAAAATATAACTATTGGTTAAAACGTCTGAGGGAATTATTCGAAAGCAAGATACCCCATGTTGGTATTTTGTTAACCATATACCTAGGAAAAAGAGACTCGCCATTCGTGTGTGGATGTTATAAGGTTGGAAGGATCGTCCTAATTACACTTGTTTATTGGTTGATTGTGCATACATGCATACATGCATACATTTGCATCTCATATCATTGATCCTCTCTGGCTCACAACCCTAGATTATGAAAAGTTCAAAAGCTTACGACAATTCGACCTACGCCGGAGACAAAGTATCTAGCAACAACTCAATAACTTGCTCGCCTAAAACAATGGATCCCGAACAAATTATATAATTATAACCCTAGCTTATTTGTATGGATTGAATAATTATATTTAGTGGAATCATTTGATTGAGTTGTTTTACTCTTATGATGCTTAATGATTTATTTCCAATTGATAATAGCATGCTTATTGATTGGTTACAATTTTCATATTATTGACTTGAGAAAGCTTGATATGAATTTATTACTCATATGGCTTGAGGATTTATTGGGGTGCTAGAGATAGACTTACAAGATCCTTTGTTTATAGTTCCTTGTTCTTAATGCATGATCTACTCAATTGTGTTTTGAGAAGAGATTCTGGCACTCTACTTAGTGATTAGGGATTAATTCACTCGAGAGAGGTTTTAGTCTAATTTAGAGGAATGCCAACTCAACTCTATTGAATGATTTAACTGAATTGATTGTTCATAAATATCATCGAGGCTAGGGGGATTCAATATCTGGATAGTATTATTATCATCAATCCTATTTGCATAACTTTTAATCTCCCCTTACTTTCAGTTATTAAATTAGTTGTTTTTAATTACAAAGCATCACATAACTATTAATTTGCTAAACAACGGTTAAGGTTTGAACTAGTAATTGGCCTTGTCCCCAGTGGAACGATAACTCACTCACTACTATATTACTTGGGCGACCCGTGCACTTATGGTATAGCCATAGCGCAGCTAGCCTGCATCAAGTTTTTGGCGCCGCTGCCAGGGACAACGGTTTCAATATTAGTAATATAATCAAAACTGTTTATTTGGTTTTTATTTTCATTTGTTTTTGACATTAGTTCTTACTTATTTACTATCATTTTAGGTGTTTCTTACCATTTATGACCAGAGCTAGCTCATTCCAACTACTTGAGTTAGGCCCAGAGCTAGAGAGAACATTGAGGAGAAAGCGAAAGGAAGAAGGGGAGGAAGTTCTGGAAGACGTAGAAATAGAGCAAGAAGAAGTATTTGAAGTGATGGAAGGAGCTGGACCAAGAACATTGCAGGAGTTTGCTAAGCCCAATCTCAATGGAGCTGAATCTACTATCCGGAGGCTGATAGTTGCTGCAAACAAATTTGAAATAAAAGCAAATGTAATTCAAATCGTGCAGCAGACTTGTCAATTCGATGGGTTTCCTGATGAAGATCCTAATGCACATATTGAGAATTTTCTGGAAATATGTGACACATTCAAGATAAATAATGTCTCAGATGATGCAATTAGGCTGAGGTTGTTCCCATTTTTCCTTAGAGATAAATCAAAGAAGTGGCTGAAATCTTTTCCTCCAGGAACCTTCACCACATGGGGTCAGTTGGCAGAGAAATTCCTAGAGAAATACTTCCCACCATCCAAAACTGCTAAGTTGAGGAATGATATCTCATCCTTTCTGCAGCAAGATGGTGAAACCCTTTCTGATGCCTGGGAAAGATTTAAAGATTTGCTGAGAAGGTATCCTCATCATGGACTTCCACTATGGCTTCAAATTCAAACATTTTACAATGGGTTGAATTATGTAAGTAAGTAATACATTAATGCAGCAGCTGGTGGTACCATCAACAACAAGACACCTGAACAAGCAAGGGATTTAATTGAAGACATGGCTATCACCAATTATCAGTGGCAAGCCCCAAGGGAGCAAGGAAAGCTGAAGGTCATGGGTTCACACCAATTAGATCCTGTGGTAGCTTTGATAGCACAATTGGAAGCATTGAATAAAAAATTTGATTCCTTGGCTTCTTTTGGGAAAGTAATGCAAGTGATGTCTTGTGAATGGTGTGGGGGTGGACATCAAAGTCAAGATTTCCAATGTGGCAACATGTTTGCTAGGCAAGAGCAAGTAGATTATGTTGGAAATATGCCAAGGCAACAGCAAAATAACCCCTACAGCAACATATACAATCCGGGGTGGAGAAATCATCAAAATTTATCATGGAATAATCAAAATAATCCAAGACCTCCCCCTGGATTCCAGCAGGCCCAACATCAAGAAGCAGTCCCTCCAAGAAAGAGTAGTTTGGAGGACATGACGGAGAAATTTATAGCAGCTTCTGAAACTAGGCTCCAATCAACTGAAACCACCCTAAGAAATCAGCAAGCCTCTATTCATAATTTGGAGAATCAGGTGGGACAAATTGCCAAGATGCTCAGTGAGGGACCACAAGGGAGTTTACCTAGCAACACTGAGGCAAATCCTAAAGAGCAACTTAAGGCAATTACACTAAGGAGTGGAAAAGAGATCAAGGGTAATGTGGAAGAGAAAAGGGCTGAAGTACAAGAAAAAGAAAAAAAAGACGATCCTCCTGTCACTTTGAGAGAGAAAGCTGCACTAGAAAGTGAGAGAGAGAGGCAGCCAAAAGAAAGCAGCCCCAATTTGAAGGAATACCGACCTAGAGTACCCTATCTGTAATATCCCAATGTATGCCCTAGGAGTTTTGAATATTGTTGTTGTTTTAAATTGGATTGAATGTATACGTGAATTTGCAAGAGAAAAGAAATTAAAAGAAAGTGTATATGTTGTATATATGAAATTATAAATAACATATATGTTGGTCAAAATGAGGAGTCAAGGGAAGAAGATATTTTATTTGTGATATGTGAAATTACCTAAATGGGCAAGTAAGTGAAAAGAGAGTTAAAAAAATGGAAAGGGGTATCTAGGTAAATTCTTGTTTTGGAATACATGGTGGAGATTTAAAGAGATGATAACTTGACTTTTCTTCATTTTTCCTCCTCTTTTCTTTCCCGTATGTTGGCTGGCCATTCCATAGCAAGAGAGCAAAGTGAGATTTGTTTATTCCAAGTTTCAAATTGAAGGAAGAATCAAAGGATTAAGTTGGAGATTTGTGGAATTGCCTTAATTTTGGTAAGTACTCTCTTGATTCTTTTGTTATTTTTGAAGTTGTGTTTGAGGTGAGTTGTGATTTGTTAATATTATGATTAGGTGTGTTTGAGATGTGTTTATAAGTGTTGATATTGATTGTAAGTTAAAAAGTTAAATTGGTGTTGGTTTTGGTTTGAAGATGGTAAGCTATGTGGATGTTGATATTGAAAGAATAAGAGTGATGTTGGTTTAAGGGTTTTGAAGTGGCAAGTGATTAAATGTGTTGATGTATTGTTAATGTGAATATTATGATGAACATGTAAAATAAGTGTTAATGACATTGATTATATCCATTTGAATGAGGTTATGTTGTGCACAATGTGTTTTAATTCAATCAAAAGAAATTTGGCTATGTTTAGGGTTTTATTCTTGAGAGACATGGCCAAACTAAGGAAGAGACACGGCCAAACTAAAGAATTTTTGGGAGACACGGCCAAGTTTAAGGAAATTTGGCCGTGTTGGATCAATTTTGGAGAGACACGGCCGTGTCCCTTGCCCATGTTTGCCACTGCCTGATTTTGGTTGAGAGACACGGCCACAAGCATGGCCGTGTCCCTTGAGGGTGTTAGCTACTGTGATTGTTCTTTACTCTTCTTGCATTGTTTTGATTCTTCAAAGGTCTTCTTGCACCTAAACTTAAAAATAAACACTCTAAACTCATTTAATACAAAGAATGATCTAAACAAATATATGTGGAAGATTCTAAATCTAGGAATAATGTTACATTGTGTATAATGTGGGATACAATGTGAGTATTGATGATGTATATGAATTGCTTTGATAAGAATGGAAATATTATAATATGAATTGAGACATGATATGATATGAGGCCATTGTGATTGGCTATGATAACTCAAATGTGATGTGAAGCCATTGTGATTGGCTATGATGATTCAATTGAAAGAAATAAGGCATGTTTGCCTAGATGATGATGAAAATTGAGAATGGAAAGGATAATTAAATAATAAATGAATTGTGTGGCTAATGTGTTATTCCATTTTCAGAGTTTGTTGTTGGTGGCATGCCTAATATTAGTAACAATCTCTTGAAGTTAGGTTGGATTTGATCCTTGAAGCCTAATTGAGATGTTACAACCCTTGAAGCTAGGTTGGGTTGGTTCTTGAAGCCAAGTTGGGTTGATACTTAGCATGCTTTGTTCCCCTTGAAGCTTGGTTGAATCTAATCCTTGAAGCCTAGTTGAGTTTATGATAATGATAAATGTGATGATTGAACCAAAACATTAACTCTGAAAATTGAATAGCATATTAGTGTCTTTTGGGCCCATGCTTGTCTTTGTTTCAATGTGATTTATTGGTGTTAAAATAATTGAATAATGAGATCCTTGAAAGGACTTTGAAATGTATTATGCTTATTTGAGTATGAGTTATGAAATATAAAGGTGTGGTATTATCTTTACAACTATATTGTTGTTTATTTATTAATGTGTATGATATTGCATTGCATTAAAGCATAATGTTTGCATACTTTGTACTACTAAGCCGTTGGCTTAGCGCGATAGTGTTGATCGCGCAGGTAACAGAGTTGAGCCAGAGAGTTCCTCGAGACCGAGTGAGAGTAGACATTGAAGAGTTTATTTTGGGACTTAAAGATTAGAGAAAAGCTGCCAATCATGTATAACTTCTTTATATTTTGTAAAGTATTGTTTATAATGTGAATATATGTATATTTGTAAATATGGATTTAAATGTTTTCATATATGTAACTATTTTATAAATTCCGCTGCATATTAAGTAAATGTATTTATATCTATTTTGTTTTATATTACAAATTAATTACTTATTTTCTATAATGTATAATGATAAAGATTATGGTATCTTTTAAAATGATTTGATGGTTAAAGAAAACCGTAGCATCCCTATTTCAGTGCACGTATATTACATTGTGGTGTTTGTAGTGTGCTTGTACGAATTTGGGGGTGTTACACTATCCGGCAAGGTTGAACAAGGACAAGATCGATGCTCAGTTCGGTAAGTTTCTTGAACTTTTTAAACAATTGCACATTAATATTCCATTTGCTGAAGCTTTGTCACAAATGCCTAAGTATGCTAAATTTTTGAAAGATATCCTTTCTAACAAAAGAAAACTTGAGGAAGTGTCTTTAGTGCATTTATCTGAAAAGAGTTCAGCAATTTTGCAAAGAATGTTACCTAAGAAGTTAAAAGATCCAGGTAGTTTTACCATTCCATGTTTGATAGGTAACCTTGAGGTTAAAAGTGCATTAGCTGATTTGGGGGCTAGCATAAGTGTTATGCCCTATAAAATGTTTAAAGAGTTAGGCATTGGTAAACCTAAACCAACACTCATGACCATCCAACTTGCTGATAAATTGGTAGTCCACCCTCGTGGCATTATAGAGGATGTGTTGGTAAAAGTCGAGGATTTCATTTTCCCCAATGATTTTGTTGTCATTGATATTGATGAGGTTGCGGATGTTTCACTTATTCTTGGTAGGCCATTTTTAAATACAGCCCGTGCCCTAATCGATGTTCATGATGGAAATTTAACTTTGAGAGTGGGTGATGAGAAAGTTATTTTTAGGATACATGATGCCATGAAACATTCACTTTCATTTGATGAGGCGGAATCATGTAATGATGTTATTGAGCATGAGACCGTAAATTGTGTTACTAACATTGTTTCCAAGGATCCCCTTGAGTTGTGTTTATTGCAGGAAAATGTTGAGGGTCAAGAAGCAATGGAGCAGCTTACTTTTCTTAAAGCAAGCAAATCATTCAAATGCAGGGCATATTAGACTATTGAGATGCCAAAGGAAGAAAAGCAAAAACCATCGGTGATTGATCCACCTAACTTGGAACTGAAACCTCTTTCGGATCACCTTGAGTACAGATTTCTAGCGGAAAAAAGAAACTGCCAATAATTCTGAGTTCCCATCTATCTTGTGAGCAGAAGGAGAAGCTTATTCAGTTGTTGCAGAAACATAAGCAAGTGATAGCTTGGAAGTTAGCAGACATAAAGGGTATCAGTCCATCCTATTGCACTCATAAGATACTGATGGAAGATGAATTCAAACCAGTAGTGCAACCGCAACGGAGACTAAACCCGAAGATGAAAGATGTAGTGAAGACTGAAGTGATAAAACTACTTGATGCAGGGATTATCTATCCAATCTCGAATAGCTCTTGGGTGAGCCCAGTTCAGGTAGTACCGATGAAAGGATGGATGACAGTAGTCCCTAATGAAAATGATGAGCTGATTCCAACAAGAACAGTTACCGGTTGGAGGGTTTGCATTGACTACAGAAAATTGAATGATGCAACTAGAAAGCATCACTTTCCTTTACCCTTCATTGATAAGATGTTGGAGAGGTTATCCGGCCATGAGTACTACTGCTTTTTTGATGGCCTCTCAGGCTATTTCCAAATTCCTATTTCCCCAGAAGACCAAGAGAAAACTACATTCACCTGTCCATATGGGACATTCGCATATTGAAGAATGCCATTCGGGTTGTGCAATACACCTGCAACTTTCCAAAGGTGCATGGTAGCAATCTTTGATGAGCTTATAGAGGATATTATGGAGGTGTTTATGGATGATTTCTCAGTCTATGGCAGCTCATTTGAAAGATGTTTCGAAAACCTTGAAAGAGTCTTGATGAGATGTGAGGAAACCAATTTAGTGCTTAATTGGGAAAAGTGTCATTTCATGGTTGAAAAGGGAATTGTGTAGGGACACAAAATTTCATGCAAGGGCATTGAGGTGGATCGGGCAAAGGTAGATATAATTGAGAAGTTACCACCACCCATATCTGTGAAGGCCATCAGAAGTTATCTAGGACATGCGGGTTTTTATCAGAGGTTCATTAGAGATTTTTCTAAGATAGCCCGTCCATTAACAAGACTCCTTGAGAAAGATGTGAACTTTTTTTTTGATGAGGAATGTTTGAAAGCATTCACAACTCTTAAGGAGAAATTGACCCATGCTCCAATCATGGTAGCTCCCAATTGGAGTCTACCGTTTGAACTAATGTGCGATGCAAGTGACTTTGCAGTGGGAGCAGTCTTGGGTCAACGCAAGGAGAAATACTTCCAGCCTATCTACTATGCAAGCAAGACCTTGAACACAGCTCAAGCTAATTACACAACTACAGAGAAAGAGCTGTTGGCTGTGGTTTTTGCTTTTGACAATTTTAGATCATATATAATCTTGTCAAAAGTGATTGTTTATATAGATCATTCAACTTTGAGGTACTTATTTGCAAAAATTGATGCAAAGCCGAGGCTAATCCGTTGGGTTTTGTTGTTGCAGGAATTTGGCTTGACGATTCAAGATAAGAAGGGAGCTGAAAATCTGGCAGCAGATCACCTTTCTCGCTTGGAGAATCCAACCATAGAGAGGTTTGAAGAAGGAGACATTGATGATCATTTCCCCAATGAGCAGCTGTACACCATGGTAAGTGAGGTAAGTAACTTAAATTTTGAAACACCTTGGTTTGCAGATTTTGCTAACTATTTAGCTGTTAGGGAACTTCCTAAGGAGTTAACTTATCAAGCAAAGAAGAAATTCTTTTCTAATTTAAAATATTACTTTTGGGAGGATCCCTTTTTGTTTAGATCATGTAAGGATCACATGATCCGATGATGTGTGGCATGGCTCGAAACAATGAATATTCTTAGTCAATGCCATGCTGGACTAGTTGGTGGTCATATGGGAGCCAATAGGACTGCTCAAAAGGTATTAGAATCAGGATTTTATTGGCCCACTTTGTTTAGGGATAGCTACGAATTTGTAAACTGCTTTGATCGATGCCAAAGAACTTGAAACATTTCATCTCGTGGTGAGATGCCCCAAAATGGGATTTTAGTTTGTGAAATCTTTGATGTATGGGGGATCGACTTTATGGGAACCTTTCCCAATTCCTTTGGTAAAAAATACATTCTTGTAGCTATAGACTATGTATCTAAATGGCCTGAAGCCCAAGCCTTGGCAACCAATGATGCTAGGGTTGTAGTGAAATTTTTGAAGAAATTGTTCTCTCGATTTGGTACACCAAAAGCAATTATAAGTGATAGGGGTACTCACTTTTGTAACTTTCAGCTTGCGAAAGTTTTCAAAAGATTAGGAGTTACACATAGGTTTGCTACTCCCTATCTTCCCCAAACTAGTGGCCAAGTTGAGAACACGAATAGGGAGATTAAAAGAATTTTGGAAAAAACTGTAGAGCGATCCCAAATGGATTGGTCGGAGAAATTAGACAATGCTCTATGGACTTTTAGGACTGCATTCAAAACTCCCTTGGGCACTACACCATTTAGGTTAGTATATGAAAAAGCTTGCCATTTACCTGTCTAAATAGAGCATAATGCATATTGGGCCATAAAACAGATTAACCTTGATCTAGCTTGTGCAGGTGAAAGGCGAAAATTATAAGGAATGCAAAAATGAGTTAGACGAGTGGAGATTGCAAGCTTATGAAAATGCAAAAATGTATAAGGAATGTGCTAAAAGATGGCATGATGCTCACATTAAGGAACGAAAAGAGTTTCAAGCGGGAGATCAGATATTACTGTACAATTCAAGGCTTCGACTCTTTCCAGGTTAGTTGAAATCTCGATGGTCTGGTCCTTTTACTGTCAAGGAAGTTTTCCCCTACGGAGTGGTTGAAATAACCCACCCAGAAAAAGGTGATTTTAAAGTCAATGGGCACAGGCTCAAACTTTATTTTGGAGGGGAAATACAGGATTTAAAGGAGGCTTTACTCCTCCAAGACTAGGAACAATTGCCCTGAACGTCCAACTAATACGACGTTAAAGAAGTACTGGGTGGGAGGCAACCCACCATTTTATTCATTCTTTAATTATTATGTCTTTAATTTCTACATTTTTTGTTAAAAAAAACATAATAATATTAATAATATGTTTCATCTGAATTCTCTTTTATTGTATGCATGCTCACATTGAGGACAATGTGAATTTTTAAGTGTGGGGTGCATTTTGTGTTTTAAGTTATCCTTGTTTAGATTTGGTTAATGTTTTTCTTGTTTTTCTTTGAATAAATCAATTTTGGAAAGTTCAATTGTTATAAATTGTTGATTGATGACCTTTGAATATTTGAAGCATGAATTTGATAATTGAGTAGAATTGGTGCCTATTATCAATTTTGTTGGTTTTTCCTTGCATTACCTTTATACTATTGAGGAATTGAGCCATCAACTCATTATTCTTTGTGTGGGAAAACATCTTTGATTGATAACTTGCTAGAACTTGCTTTGATATACATTTTAAGACTACATAAAAATTTCAATTTGGCATCAAGATGATTAAGGCAATTAGGTGAACCCAATTTGGCTTAAAAAAAAAGACCAACCTTAATTTTAAACTTAGTTAGCCAATTTTGAGCCAATTTCGTTTTTCCTTTTCTTTCTTTTTCAAAACATCATTAGCTTGAAACTTGTTGTTTTAAGACTTACCCTTTCATTAGGTCAAGAGCATTTTAAGAACCTTTATGACAAATGTTGTGTTGAATTAAGTGCGGGGTTAAATTTAGTAGGTTTAAGGTTGCAAAGCATAAAAAAATCAAAATCAAATAAAAAGAAGAAAAATAAGAAAAATTGTTGTTATTGTTGAAAGGGTTGGAATATGTTTTAGAAATAATCATTGCATGATGTAATAAGTGAGTTCCCTTGAAAAGTTTCTTAATGTCAAGGGGTAGATAAGAGGAAGGTGTTTTGGGATCGTTGGGTTATATATATGTATGATCGGTTACTTCATTCTTGAAGTGCTCTTTAACTTAATGATTAAGCTCACATTTCCTAAATGTCATACCTCTACCTTAGCCCCATTACAACCCAATAAAAGACTTTTTGATTGATGCTTGATTGTAATTAAGTGGTGGAGATTTGATAGAAAAGCAAGCCTATGGCAATAATCTTTCATTGATTGTTATGAGTGTAAACACCACCTTGATCAAACACTTTCTAAGATTTGGTGAGGGAATGACAATGTAGGTTATGCATGGAAAGCCACTTAATTGCTTTGGTATCAATTTTGTTCGATTTGATATTGATTGCGTATTTAAGGATAGGGAAGTCTTGTTGCATTTTTTATAACTCTTGAACTTGAAAAAATTTTTGTGTTTAGTTTGTTTTGATTTTAGCCTTGCTTGGGGACAAGCAAGGATTTAAGTGTGGGGTATTTGATAAGAGCATTTTTATACTTGTTTTTAGTATGATTTCTATGTGTTTTTAGTTAATGTTTCATTTGATTTTGGTTTAAAGTTTGTTTTAAGTGTTTGTTTTAGGTTAAAGTGGAAAAACTCCCTTGGATGATCAAAATAATGAAGAAAGAGCTTGAATTAAGCAAGACATGGCCAAGCCAAAACTAGCTTGGCCATGTCCCTCAAAGAAGCTTCAAGACAGTAGATGACACGGCCAAGTGACACGCCCAAGTCACTGGCCGTGTCTCACCCAAAGAACAGAAACCAAAGAACCAAGCAAAGAAGGAAAAATGAAGAACAGAAGCTGACACTGGCAGGTGACATGCCAAAGCCAGAGGCCGTGTCACATGAAACGGCCTCAAGCTTGGCCGTGTCCCATGTCTAGCTAAAGAATAAGAGAAGAAAAGAAATGATCAAGAAGCCAACACACCCAGGTGACACGGCCAAGCTTGTGGCCGTGTCAGCTTGGCCATGTCACACTTGGAAACAAAGACAAGCAAATTGACGAAGCTAGAAGCAGAACATGACACACCCACATGACACGGCCAAGCCACTGGCCGTGTTACCTAGAAGAAAACAAGGAAAGAAAGGGCAGAAGGTGACACGGCCAGCAAGCTTGGCCGTGTCACCTAGGGCAACTTTGAAATGTTCAAATTTTTCTATAGACAAGTGGGGAACAAAGACTAGCTTTAGAGGGAAATAAAGATTGAACAAAGAAAAGTAACATTAGACAAAAGAAAAGCTTGCCTAATTTGAGGAAAAGAATGATTGAACAAAGGGAATGTGGGAGACAAGGTGAGTTGGAAGTGAGTTGAATGATTGACTTGAGCTTTAGAGGGAAATAAAAAGAGAAGAAGAGGGAGTTTTTGGGGGATGCTGGAGCTTGAAACATGAAGGCTTGAACAAGGGAGAAGGAGCCAAAACCTGAAGCAAAGAGGAGGGTTTTGAGCTGAGTTTGAAGAAGGAGATACATCTTGTACAAGCCCTAAACCAAGAATCAAGGATTGAAGTGAAGAAATACAAATTATTCGCAATGGATTGTTTGGTTTCATTTACTCATTTATCTTGCTCTGTTTTTCTGGTTTTGAACATGAACTAATTCCTTCTCTATCTAGATATTGATGAACCCTAGCTTATTTGTATGGATTGAATAATTATATTTAGTTGAATCATTTGATTGAGTTGTTTTATTCTTATGATGCTTAATGATTTATTTCCAATTAATAATAGCATGCTTATTGATTGGTTGCAATTTTCATATTATTGACTTGAGAAAGCTTGATATGAATTGATTACTCATAAGGGTTGAGGATTGATTGGGGTGCTAGAGATAGACTTACAAGATCCTTTGTTTATAGTTCCTTGTTCTTAATGCATGATCTACTTAATTGCGTTTTGAGAAGAGATTCCGGCACTCTACTTATTCATTAGGGATTAATTCACTCAAGAGAGGTTTTAGTCTAATTTAGAGGAATGCTAGCTCAACTCTATTGAATGATTTAGCTGAATTAATTGTTCATAAATATCATTGAGGCTAGGGGGATTCAATATCTGGATAGTATTATTATCATCAATCCTAGTTACATAACATTTAATCTCCCCTTACTTCCAGTTATTAAATTAGATGTTTTTAATTACAAAGCATCACATAACTATTAATTTGCTAAACAACGGTTAAGGTTTGAACTAGTACTTGGACTTGTCCCTAGTGGAACGATAACTCACTCACTACTATATTACTTGGGCAACCCGTGCACTTGCGGTATAGCCATAGCACAGCTCGCGCACATCAGGGCTAATGAGAGAAAATTGTCAATTAGAAAACCCGAAAGGACTAATTGGCAACAGGAGTGATCTTGTGTATGCTGGCTTTATGTTTGGTTGTTCCCCAATTTATTAAAATAGAATTAATAATTAAATTTGTTCTATGTGCACTGTTATAAGTATTTGACCAGGTATGGATGAAATAAATAATCATAATTGCAAAAGGTGATGACAAATTATAAATGGAAAAAGAAACATCTTTTATTACTTTAGTTATTTTTCATCCTAACAAAACATTTTTCTGAATTGACAAATGTAAAATCTATGGCAGTCTATAAGTGTAACGTGCAGGCCAGCTTTGCCTTAACCGATCCAAGTAGGCTTCAGTCAAGCAAGGCATGTCTAGGTCAGGAGCAAAGTCAGAATCAAGAGGCTCATCTCCATACTGACGCCCAAGAATGTCCACATGGTGATACGAGAAATCTTCCACCAAGGTACCAACCAACGGATATTGACTTCAGAGCATGAGTAGATCCAGTCAACCCAGTCAGCATATGAAGAAGTAGGATGGAGTAGCTTCCTAGTAAAATGATGACGTGGCAGGTATCTGGCAAAATCCATGGAGGGAGTATCAAGCAAACAAAGACGCTCCTGAAGCCAAATCTGTGAAGAAAGAATTAAATTAAAAAAAAAAAAGAGTCTGCTAAGTAGAAAACCCGCAAGGGCAGCTTAGGCAAAAATTAGGACAGCTCGCTTGTTCTAAAAACCCGCATGGGCGGACTAGGCAAAAGTTAGAGCAATAAAAAAAAACCTAAATTGAAAACCCGAAAGGGCAGTTTAGGTAATTACCTAGAGCAGCAACGGACTCCCAGTCAGTCTCTTTGATAATCCTGATTTAAATCGGTCTAATCCAACTAAGGTCTCTGCTAAAATCACAGGTATTGGTGACAAGCCTCATTCCATTTGATCCATGATATCCAATACTCGTGGGTCAATATTGCCGTCAGAAGAAACAAGCAAGAATTGGCCAAGCAAGCAAATACAAAGCATGCGTCCCCATGCCTTAGTAGGAGCCAAATGAGAGAAACAAAAGTCAATCGAAGAAGCAAGTAAAATTTTTTCACCTCTCATCAACTGAAGAACTTCGGGTTTTGGAATTGTAGACCCTTAATTTTTTGACCCAATCCGATCCAATATGCTTTATTTAGTCCAAAATGATTTTTGTTGTTTAATTGGTCCAAAATAATTTTAGTTAAATAATTTTTACCTTAGTATCTAATTTTTATTAATAAAAAATGAAAATAAACAAATTAAAAATAAAAATAAAAATAAAAATAAAAATAAAAATTGGAGTCCGAAAAAAAATCGGCAGCAAAAAGTGGCCGCGCGGGCCCGTCGGGCCAGCGTCAGCTCGCCCGCAGGAATAACTTCCTGCGGGCGAAATAACTTCCTGCAGGAAATTCCTGCGGGCTGGCACGCCCACGGGCCCGGCAGCACAGGTTTTGCCAGTGCAAAATTTTTCAACGCAATTTTTTGAATCCTAATCCGATTAGTTTTAATTTCTTTTTTTTATTAATATTACTTACCTTAATTAATTAGGAATAAACAACCTAAAAACCACTATAAATAAGGACCATTGAAACCAAATCGAGGAAAAAATTTGGTAGTGGCTTGATTTTTAAAACCAAATCAGGGAAGGAAAAGGAAAAACTCAATTCAATTGATATTTAAAGCAGCAGAATCACGATTCAAAGGGGGGAGGAGAATTCAAAGGCAACAAAGGCTTGTTTTTGGAGCTAGTTCATCTAAGAAGAGTTATTTTTTGGAGAATCAACAAAAGAAGGTATGTAAAAATCTTTTTGATTTATTTTTTACAATAGCTAGGTTATAAAATTTTAGATTTTTTAAATCAAAAATCTTAGAGCTTTAACTTAATTTTTCCAAGATTAGAACATAAAAAACGTGACTTCCTTTTCTAAAAGGACTCAAAATTGTTATTTTTTCTTCTTAAAAATCTTTAAACTTTAACTGAACATATTTTTCAACAAAACCAAAATAAAATTCTGTTTCTTTTAAGATTTTAAAGTAGGTTATTTTTCATTCAAAAAACCTTAAAAAACATATTTTCTACTTATAAAAACTTCAATCCATGTGTTTAAATTCATAAAATTTCATAAATCATCAAAGTGTTTTGTTAAAACCCTAAAAATTATTCATTACCAGTGAATCCTAAATTTCAAATCCTAAATCCAAAGTTCAACTTTTAAACCTAAAATAATGAACCCTAATCCTTTTGAAAACTTAAACCCTAATTTTTATGAACCCTAATCCTTTTAAAACATAAAAACATAAAAACCAAAAAATCACACAGTAGTTTAAATCACTATTTAAAATCATGAATAAAAAAGTATTTCAAAGTGTCTAAAACCCTAGTTTCAAGATTTCACCATTCAAATCTTAATTTGTTTAATCAAAGTGTCTTACCAATCTTTTAAAACCTAAAACCCTAATTTATTTTAATTTCCATAAAAAGTCACAGTAGTCATAAATTAGACTTTTATTTGCTTTATTCAATTCCATACTTGATATGCTTTGATTTATTTCTTATATTTTAATTTATTTAATTTCAATACTTGATTTATTTAATTTATCATGGATGGATGTTTATTTTATTGATTTTTAAATACTTTTGATTAATGATTTATTTATGATGAATGATTATTTACTTTTATAATTAATTTAGACTTCCAAAAGATGTAAGAGGTATGTTTCCACTTGGTGTGTAACACCCCATCTTAGCCTACTTTTATAGACCAAGATGGACTGTTATCTCATGATGGTTGTGTCTTTATATTTTACTTAGCCAATTTTAAGTGCAGATTTTACAGAAATTTTGCCAGAGTTTCCCCTATAATTGGTGGTCCCAAGTGTCGCCAAAACTGATTTTTCTTATTTTTGAAAAACATTTTGATTCACAATTCAACTCAAGTACACTCCCAATAATCCACCCTTATAACCTCAACTACAATCCTGCAAGAAAAGTTCACACTTCTATATCCACAATCCAATTCAATTCAAAACCATACAGTTATTATACATTACTAGATTTACATGCTACATCAAGTTATCTCTTTGTATTGTTCAAATAAGTACATGCCAGTTTCTAATACCAAAATACAAAATGAAGAGCACCACCTAAATTTGTTGATGACCCGCAAATCGCAGAACTCTTCTGCTCGTTACTGGCTCCTTGCTAATGACCTACGAGTTTAGAAGAAACTAAACTCGCTAAGCATTGCTTAGTGGGTACTTTAACTAATTACGAAAAATAAATAATAAAAGCATAATGCACTTTTAAAATCAATGAGTCGTATTGAAAAATAATATCACAGTAAAAACAATTCATACATGTCATATATTCAGTTATTATCATTTTATCAATTCGCTCCACAAGGTAATTTGGTAGACTAACGTATGGTAAGGAACTAACTGAAACAACTGTATATATATTCTGTGGCTGTGGCCCTAAAAAAAATTGCGGACCAAGCCCTGTGGAATCTGTGGCCGAAGCCCTCGGACCGGAGTCCTATATAACTCGGGCGATTGCCCTATATAACTCGGACCGAAGTCCTATATAGCTCAGGTCGTCACCCTATATAACTCGGACCGAAGTCCTATATTAAAGCAGCACTGCATATAGTATGATATATCATACCCTTACCGTACTCAGTACTGTCCCAGATACCAAGTGGAGCCAAAATTCTCATACCATTTCTTAATCGAATATACATTATACAATTATCGACTTATGGTTCTTATAATATTTCAACATGAAATATCATATTTTATCATTTTAATAACATACTATACTCATTTATATTCATAAGGAATCAATTGGATTACTTTTGAAAAAGGACCAAATGAATATTAGCAAAATGACCATATGAATAGTAAATTCTGGTTTTGGACTCAACTCGATCCTTATTTTGAAAAAATCGTATAAAATAATCCACTTGAGTAAAAATTCTAAAATTTTTACAGAATTTATTTATGTTAAAATCATTCCTTTAAAATTTCAGATCAAAATGGACACAAAATCTTGGTCGAATAGTTCACCCAACCAGACTGCTCCAGTTGCCCTGCATCCTGGCAGCAGTTTTGAATTTTATAAATTCCATAAATTAAATTCAATCAATGTGGTTCCAAATTATTTTTCTCAAATATTAGACTTATTAAACAACAACATATCCAAAATTCAACTCAATATAATTTTTCTATATTTAATTAAAAATCGTACAAGTCACAGCAATTTACTAATTGTAAAACAGAAAAATTTTCAAAAAGAAGTTCAATGGTTAAAGTACCAAACCTTGCTTTTCCTTGCTCTTCTTATCTATTTCACTTCCTTTCCTCTCTAATCTCCTTGATTTCCTATGAATTTAATATGTCACATATGTAAGAACAAACCCTAGATATGAACATGATGCTGCCTTATGATTTTCTAACAATCCTTTACTTATTCTTACTAATAATCACCATTTACATCATTTCCTTTAAGTAGTTTATCATTTTTCACCATAATCGTCAACTTACTAATTCTTTCCCAACATGAACATAATATCAAATCTTCCTAAACATAGCCTAATACCTAATTCTAATGAAAGAATAAGACTTAGGATGGTATCTTACCTTATTTCCTATTGAATTTCACTTGAGAAATGGCTTGGACTTGAAACTTGTCTCCTTGAAAATGGAAGGGAGGGGGAGCACGACTTAAAGAAGAAGAAAAGTGGTGATGGTGGTGTCTTTTTGATCCTTACTTGGGTTTGGATGACCATAATTAGTTATTTATAATTTAATTTACATTTAATTAATTTATTTATTTTCAATGGCCATGATTTGTCCAACACATTTGGATTTAATGGCTAGGATTTGATTTATTTTCAATAGCCATGATTTGTCCAACACATTTGGATTTAATGGCTAGGATTTGGCCACTTGAAAGTGGTTTTTTTTTCTTTTAATATTTTGCCCCCCAAAGTTATATTTAATTACAAAATCGCCCCTCCAGTGGAAATGTCCAAAATGTCCTTATCGGAAAATCGCCCGTAACTTACAAACCGTGCGTTTTCAGGAAAAATTGAAACCCACGGTTATGACCCGATTAATCTCAAGAATATTCTTTCGGGGTCGAATATGGGAACTATTAAGAACTTCCGACACTAAATTTTTAAGTTTACATAGTTGCCCCTAACTTTTGAGAAATTTCCACTTAGGTCCTTTTGATATCCCTTCTTGACCTTGCTGTCTTTCTTTATTAATATCTTTTTACTCACAACTCCAAATTAAGTAATTCTTATTCCTACTGAGACTAGACATCTAGGGCTACATTGTGTCAAAATTTCACGTTGAGCCGAGATATATCTGATTTTTGACGGTCCTTTGAAGTCAAGCCTACTATGCTGTCCTGAGGCAGCTTGACATTGTCTACTAAATCCATCATATCTTATTCTGTACAACTCCAAATTGGGTAATTTAAAGTTATACGTCTATCTAAGACAAAAATAAACAATTAAGTCTTCTTTGAGACTCTCTAATTCTGTCATTAACTTGGATGAAATTCGAGCTCAAGTTATAGGTCATGTTCTAAGCTCCTTTGTTCTAAGCCTAAATCATATCCTCTATGACTTTTTCTTACCAATCTGGAATTCGGGATGTTACAATTCTATCCCCCTTAATTTAAGTTTCGCCCCGAAACTTACTTATTCATGCATGATTCTTACGTGTAATTACACATCATCAACATATAACTCGATTATCAATTCCTATCTGGCATGTACTTTTACCTATTCCTAAGATAACTTTCTCGTTACTTTATCTTACATGGCACACATAGTTATTTACTTACTACCTATCTCCCAAAATCGACTGAACCTATGCTCTGATACCACTAAATGTAACACCCCATCTTAGCCTACTTTTATAGACCAAGATGGACTGTTATCTCATGATGGTTGTGTCTTTATATTTTACTTAGCCAATTTTAAGTGCAGATTTTACAGAAATTTTGCCAGAGTTTCCCCTATAATTGGTGGTCCCAAGTGTCGCCAAAACTGATTTTTCTTATTTTTGAAAAACATTTTGATTCACAATTCAACTCAAGTACACTCCCAATAATCCACCCTTATAACCTCAACTACAATCCTGCAAGAAAAGTTCACACTTCTATATCCACAATCCAATTCAATTCAAAACCATACAGTTATTATACATTACTAGATTTACATGCTACATCAAGTTATCTCTTTGTATTGTTCAAATAAGTACATGCCAGTTTCTAATACCAAAATACAAAATGAAGAGCACCACCTAAATTTGTTGATGACCCGCAAATCGCAGAACTCTTCTGCTCGTTACTGGCTCCTTGCTAATGACCTACGAGTTTAGAAGAAACTAAACTCGCTAAGCATTGCTTAGTGGGTACTTTAACTAATTACGAAAAATAAATAATAAAAGCATAATGCACTTTTAAAATCAATGAGTCGTATTGAAAAATAATATCACAGTAAAAACAATTCATACATGTCATATATTCAGTTATTATCATTTTATCAATTCGCTCCACAAGGTAATTTGGTAGACTAACGTATGGTAAGAAACTAACTGAAACAACTGTATATATATTCTGTGGCTGTGGCCCTAAAAAAAATTGCGGACCAAGCCCTGTGGAATCTGTGGCCGAAGCCCTCGGACCGGAGTCCTATATAACTCGGGCGATTGCCCTATATAACTCGGACCGAAGTCCTATATAGCTCGGGTCGTCACCCTATATAACTCGGACCGAAGTCCTATATTAAAGCAGCACTGCATATAGTATGATATATCATACCCTTACCATACTCAGTACTGTCCCAGATACCAAGTGGAGCCAAAATTCTCATACCATTTCTTAATCAAATATACATTATACAATTATCGACTTATGGTTCTTATAATATTTCAACGTGAAATATCATATTTTATCATTTTAATAACATACTATACTCATTTATATTCATAAGGAATCAATTGGATTACTTTTGAAAAAGGACCAAATGAATATTAGAAAAATGACCATATGAATAGTAAATTCTGGTTTTGGACTCAACTCGATCCTTATTTTGAAAAAATCGTATAAAATAATCCACTTGAGTAAAAATTCTAAAATTTTTACAGAATTTATTTATGTTAAAATCATTCCTTTAAAATTTCAGATCAAAATGGACACAAAATCTTGGTCGAATAGTTCACCCAACCAGACTGCTCCAGTTGCCCTGCATCCTGGCAGCAGTTTTGAATTTTATAAATTCCATAAATTAAATTCAATCAATGTGGTTCCAAATTATTTTTCTCAAATATTAGACTTATTAAACAACAACATATCCAAAATTCAACTCAATATAATTTTTCTATATTTAATTAAAAATCGTACAAGTCACAGCAATTTACTAATTGTAAAACAGAAAAATTTTCAAAAAGAAGTTCAATGGTTAAAGTACCAAACCTTGCTTTTCCTTGCTCTTCTTATCTATTTCACTTCCTTTCCTCTCTAATCTCCTTGATTTCCTATGAATTTAATATGTCACATATGTAAGAACAAACCCTAGATATGAACATGATGCTGCCTTATGATTTTCTAACAATCCTTTACTTATTCTTACTAATAATCACCATTTACATCATTTCCTTTAAGTAGTTTATCATTTTTCACCATAATCGTCAACTTACTAATTCTTTCCCAACATGAACATAATATCAAATCTTCCTAAACATAGCCTAATACCTAATTCTAATGAAAGAATAAGACTTAGGATGGTATCTTACCTTATTTCCTATTGAATTTCACTTGAGAAATGGCTTGGACTTGAAACTTGTCTCCTTGAAAATGGAAGGGAGGGGGAGCACGACTTAAAGAAGAAGAAAAGTGGTGATGGTGGTGTCTTTTTGATCCTTACTTGGGTTTGGATGACCATAATTAGTTATTTATAATTTAATTTACATTTAATTAATTTATTTATTTTCAATGGCCATGATTTGTCCAACACATTTGGATTTAATGGCTAGGATTTGATTTATTTTCAATAGCCATGATTTGTCCAACACATTTGGATTTAATGGCTAGGATTTGGCCACTTGAAAGTGGTTTTTTTTTCTTTTAATATTTTGCCCCCCAAAGTTATATTTAATTACAAAATCGCCCCTCCAGTGGAAATGTCCAAAATGTCCTTATCAGAAAATCGCCCGTAACTTACAAACCGTGCGTTTTCAGGAAAAATTGAAACCCACGGTTATGACCCGATTAATCTCAAGAATATTCTTTCGGGGTCGAATATGGGCACTATTAAGAACTTCCGACACTAAATTTTTAAGTTTACATAGTTGCCCCTAACTTTTGAGAAATTTCCACTTAGGTCCTTTTGATATCCCTTCTTGACCTTGCTGTCTTTCTTTATTAATATCTTTTTACTCACAACTCCAAATTAAGTAATTCTTATTCCTACTGAGACTAGACATCTAGGGCTACATTGTGTCAAAATTTCACGTTGAGCCGAGATATATCTGATTTTTGACGGTCCTTTGAAGTCAAGCCTACTATGCTGTCCTGAGGCAGCTTGACATTGTCTACTAAATCCATCATATCTTATTCTGTACAACTCCAAATTGGGTAATTTAAAGTTATACGTCTATCTAAGACAAAAATAAACAATTAAGTCTTCTTTGAGACTCTCTAATTCTGTCATTAACTTGGATGAAATTCGAGCTCAAGTTATAGGTCATGTTCTAAGCTCCTTTGTTCTAAGCCTAAATCATATCCTCTATGTCTTTTTCTTACCAATCTGGAATTCGGGATGTTACAATTCTATCCCCCTTAATTTAAGTTTCGCCCCGAAACTTACTTATTCATGCATGATTCTTACGTGTTAATTAAAGAACCCTAAATTGAGACATAAACCTAAATTTGCATCTTTATTTGCTTTATTTAATTTTAGATTTGATTATGTAGTTTATTATATGTTTTGATGGTTGATTTATTTAATTTCAATGCTTGATTTATTTAATTTATCATGGATGGTTTTTTTCTTTATTGTTATGATTATTATTTGTTTGTTTTTGTATTAAAATTGTAAGAGGTATGTTTCCACTTTGTGGGTACCTCATTAGTTAAATTTAAACACTGTTAATAACTATTTATTCACTATTTATCAACAGAAAATTCAATTATTCAATAGTCAATTCAACACTGTTAATACTATTTAAACACTGTTGATAAATAGTAAATGAATAGTTATTAACTATTTATCAACAATGATATTGACTTTTTTTTTCTTTTTTTATGGATTTACTATTTCTTTTTGTTTTTTTTTGTTTTGCCATTCGCTTGCATTCAGAATTGAATTTGAGAGCTGAGGGCTAATTGAGCATATAGTATAGAAATTTTAAGAGAGTTTAGAATACTCATGGAAAGAATACATACTTCAAGATCTGGTACTCGATCCAATGCTGAGCTATTAGATTTTATTCAATGACATGAAAATGACACTGTAAATCTACTAGCTGTGATGCAGCTTCATCATAGTTCAAGTAAAAAAAACTAATGTAATATCCCAATGTATGCCCTAGAAGTTTTGAATATTATTGTTGTTTTAATTGGATTGAATGTATATGTTAATTTGAAAGAGAAAATAATTTTTAGAGGAAGTGTACATGTTGCATATATACTAGTATAAATAACATATACATAAGTCAAGATGGATGGTCAATGCAAGAGGATATTTATTTGTGATATGTGAAATTACTTAAATGGGCATATAAGTGAAAGAAGCTAAGTTAAATGGTTGAGGGCATTTAGGTAATTGCTTGGTTAGAATTGCTTGGTGGAGATTTAAAGAAGAAGAGAAGTTTGACTTGTCTTTATTTTTTTCTCTTCTCATTTTGTGTGGCCGGCTACCAAAGAAAAGAGAGAGCAAGAGAGGTGTTCTAAGTTCTAAACATCAAATTGAAGGGAGAATCAAAGGATTAAGTTGGAGATTTGTGAAATTTCTTCAATTTAGGTAAGTACTCTCTTGTTTTCTTTTGTTATTTGTGAAGTTGTGTTTAAGGTGAGTTATGATTTGTTGTTATTATGATTAAGTGTGTTTGAGATGTGTTTATAAGTGTTGAAATTGATTGTAAGTTACAAAGTTAAATTGGTGTTGGTTTTGGTTTGAAGATGGTAAGTTAAGTGGATGTTGATATGGAAAGAATAAGAATGATGTTGGTTTTAGGGTTTTGAAGTGGTATGTGTTTAAATGTATTGTTAATGTATTGTTAATGTGATTATTGTGATGAACATGTAAAATAAGTGTTAAAGACATTGATTATATCCATTTGAATAAGGTTATGTTGTGTATAATGTGTTTTAATTCAATCAAAAGAGAATTGGACATGTTTAGGGTTTTTGTTCATGAGAGACACGGCTAAACTAAGGATGAGACACGGCCAAAACTAAAGATTTTTGGGAGACACGGCCAAGTTTGAGGAAATTTGGCCGTGTTGGATCAATTTTGGAGAGACACGGTCACTGGCTTGGCCGTGTCCTTTGCCCGTGTTTGCCACTGCCTGGTATTGGTTGAGAGACACGGCCGTGTTCCCTTGCCCGTGTCTGCCTCGGTTGATTTGGTGTTGAGAGACACGGCCACAAGCTTGGCCGTGTCCCTTGAGTGTGTTGGCTATTATGATGGTTCTTTGCTCTTTTTGTATTGATGAGATTGAACATACATTTGATGATGCATATGATACTATATGAACAAGGTTATGTTTTATGCATTGTGAATCTTGTAAATGGTAATGTGTTATATAAATAATGTACTTTGTAATGTTACATCAAAGATGCTATATGTAAAATGTGAAGGAGTTGATGAAGTAATTGATTATGTATAGCTTGATGGGAGTAGTTCTTGAGGTAAGTACAAACTTACTTAGATGCATTCTTTTATATGATTTTGAGACTTAAAACAATGTTAATGAATTTATTATATTGTTAATAAAATGTGACAAGTATTATGACTTGTATAGTGTGAAAGAGACGAGGATCATTCAAAAAGGTATGTACAATGCAATTTATTATGATAAATACTTTTATGATGAATTACCTGAATGTAAATTGAGACATAAAGAGATGTGAAACTAATGTTCTGAGTTATAATGATATGTTTGTTTAGTTAATGTAATTGAGGTTGTATATTAAATGATGATTCAAATGAGATATGAAGCCATTGTGATTGGCTATGATAACACAAATGTGATGTAAAGCCATTGTGATTGGCTATGATGATTCAATTGAAAGACATAAGGCATGTTTGCCTAATTGATGATGAGAATTGAGAATGAAATTGATAAATGAATTGTGTAGCTAATGTGTTATTCCATTTTCAGAGTTTGTTGTTGGTGGCATGCCTAATATTAGTAACAATCTCTTGAAGTTAGGTTGGGCTTGATACTTGAAGCCAAGTTGGGTAGAAGTTTAACATGTTTTACTCCCCTTGAAACTTGGTTGGGTCTAGTCCTTAAAGCCTAATTGAGATGTTACAACCCTTGAAGCTAGGTTGGGTTGGTTCTTGAAGCCAAGTTGGATTGATACTTAGCATGCTTTGTTCCCCTTGAAGCTTGGTTGAACGTAAATCCTTGAAGCCTAGTTGGGTCTATGATAATGATAAATGTGATAACAAAACCAAAGCATTAACTCTGAAAATTGAATTGCATATTAGTGTCTTTTGGGCCCGAGTCTGTCTTTGTTGTCAACATGATATACAAATGTTGAGATAACGAGTAATGAGATTTATGGTTGACTTTGTTGGAAATGTGATTCATGATTGGTGAATTGTGAATAAAATAATGTTATGAAGTATGTTATGCAATGTGTGTATTGATATATTGATTGTGAGTGTTAGTGATGGATTATGATTGGTGAACTGTGAATAAAACAATGTTATGAAGTATGTTGTGTAATGTGTATATTGATATATTGATTGTGAATATTAATGATGGATTGTGGTTGGTGATAATGATATGTATATAATATATGAAATTAGTCGAGATATATGAAAGGTGCAATTCAAAAGGAAAAATATGGTAAGAAACTAATGGTACATGGAAGTGATATTTCATTATATGTTAGAATTTCTATAATGTATGTTTATATGTTATATTTGTACTACTAAGCTCTCGGGCTTAGCGTGGATGTGTAATCGCGCAGGTGACTAGGTGGAAGATATGAAGTCTTTTGTTGCCACGAGAAGAGTAAGAGTTTATCGAGACCAACTAGAGGGTGATGCATACATGTATAATTTTTAATTATGATGTATTTCTGACAAGAGTATATTTATATGTATAAATGAAGTTTTGATAAAGATAAGATCATTGAAAGTATAATGATTTTGCAAATTTTCTTTAAATTTATGTATTGTGGTTTGAACTCTGCTAAAGGTCTTAAAAATGTAACGAAAAGTGACATCCTTATACTTTATATACTTACTGTATGTATACTAGGTGTATGTATAGTACTTATATAGAGTATCGGGGTGTTACAACTAAGGTAACATTGCAACTTAATATTTTAACAGCACAAATATGTGTTCATTATTTTTTTTATTTAATTATTAATTTTGTTTTTAATTATTTATAGTACTAAAGATTAGGGAATATTAAAAATAAATTAATTAATGGACTATTATTAAGAGTTTAATAAATAAATTTATTAATTAAAATATAATATAAAGAGTAATTTTAGGCTATGAATTAGTGGTATTGGTAGGATGATATACTTACCTCATGTTGGCTTACCCGGCTCGGTGTTAGCATGATTGTTGTGTTGTCCGGGGCGAAGGGTGTGTCTATAAAGCCTGACGATGGTATGATGTGCCACCATTTCGGGTAAAACGGATTGTCCGAGAGTCTAATTTTGAAACCTTTATCTTGCAATTATAATATGAGGAGTATCCGATAGATAGGAGTGTAGTTCAAGCATTGTCGAAGCGGCAGATGGAAACGACCCATACTTTTCACCTACTTGTAGGAGAGATGACCATTGGCCTAGTCAATTTTACAGCCATAACTGGTATCCTGTACTATGGCCTTCCAATCCCTCTTACCAACGATATTCTGACACACGAAGAAATTCAATAGTTAATCGGTATGGAACTGTCACTAAAAGAGGCCTTCAAGATAAAAATTGAGCCAATTCAAAGTTATTGGATGAGCTATGATGGACGGGTTCGTAGAGAAACAGCCAAACAATATGCTAGGGGATTTTTGTTGTATTTGCTTAGTTTGACCATTTTATACAGTACCAAATATGCCTTCCATTTGTCGATGTTGATGGCCCTTACTGATATGGATATGGTACCACTTTACGGCTGGCGTGAACTAGCCTTACCTGTCTCTATCATGGACTAGACAAGATTTGCAGTAATAAGAAGTCTTTCGTTGGTTTCATGGTGATTGTCGAGGTATTCTTCTTCCACCATTGTCAATTCCATTCTTATACTTGTATGAATTTTATTTTCATTGTTGTTGAAGGTATGGGCATATAAACATAATCTTGTGAGGGCGCTTGGCATTTCATGAGGGATAGTCAGGTATCCGAGATTAAATTTTTGGTTGTCAGATCATACAACAGTTCCCGGCTCTCACCATGTGCACACCTAGCGTTATCTCATGAGTTGCTTAACCTGGGGCAAGTTAAAATAATATTACTATACTTTAAATTTTATGTAAAAAGTTTACTTACCTTCTGTCGTCTTGTAGGTCAATTTAGCTTAGTAGAAAACTGAAGAAGGGACGAAATGGACTCCTTTCATGAATGTCGCACTACCTTTCCAGCATACCCGCTGAGTCATTGCTAGTCTTGTGTCTAGTGGCTGGTTTCTCAGGGAGATGGTGTATGAGTGGTTCCTTGGTCCCCAGCAATGGAGAATCCTGATGAATTGCCTAGTGTATACTTTAAATGTCACATCAATGCCAGAGAGTGCGTGGTGGTTAGCTCATAAGGGTTATGATGTTGAAACCCTTCTCTATCCACCGGGTGCATCATATACCAAATTTATTCTAGCCGGGCTTTGAACTTTGACGTATCTCCTGTTGGTGTCTGGGAAATTACTGAGGAAGATGAGGATAGTGATGAAGAGGAGTACTACAGAGAGGGAGGAGGGTCCATCCTTCATCCTGGGGCTAGCACCTCTCAGGTAAACTTTTACCATTTTGCCATTGTAATTACTCCTTTTTAACTTGTTTTGAGTGTTTTCATGATTATTGTAGGCTACTGGCTCATTTGGTCATGAAGCTGGACCTTCCTCTACCACTCCTCCATTTGCTTTTTATTGTTAATCGGAGATTCCATCTCATCCGCAAGGTGTTGATATGAGTTATCTAGTAGGTCATCCTCTTCCTTAATGAGTTATGTTATATGTATGCATGATTATGTATGCTCTTACCCTTTCCCTTTTTGACTCACAGTGGATGCTTGAGGAACGAAGTAAGAAATGCAAGAGGAGTTAGCTGCTAGTCACCAACATGTTGCCCATTTTAAAAAATTGTATAATCAGTCAGAGCAAGATTTTTGAGACTTTCGGTTTCAGGGAATGAGGGATCCTAGTGCTTCATCTTCTAGGGGCCCCAAACTGATGACCATGAGTTCCCTTTGTCTACTTCGGATGATGACCGTTATAGACCTGAATTCAAGGGTAATAGAGTCTCAGGTACCCTTCTTCATGTGGACTCGGGATAGATGATATGCCTCCTCCTCCAATAGGCGATGACTTTTTCAGTGCTTTATTTGATCAAGATCCACCACCTCCTTCTCAGTGATCCATCATTATTGTATTAACTGAGAAAATGTTGTATTATTACTATTATTAATGATAATAATAATTATAATAATTATAATAATAATTTTTACTTTTACTGCAACTTTTTTTTATGATTCTGTATCATTATTATTATTACGGTATATACATATGTCCTTCCTCTCACAATTCAAAATCCTAAAGTAGCACTAATTCATAAAACCAAAAGTAACGCGGCAACTCAAAAACTATTTCATCATTGATTTCCTATCCTTACGCGTCTCAGTCTCAAGCCATTCCTTGTCAACTTTAGTATAGCCAATCTCCCTATATAAATTCTCTTCCCATGCTATGACCCCATACAGAAGCTAGGAAATTCACCATGAATTTTAATTTTAGCATCAAAATTCCTTTCAATAATTTTGATTTTCCTTTAATCTTCAACAATGACAGAGCTCTATTTAAAAAAATAAAACGTTTATTTAAAAACTTGAAAGCCATTAAATATCTTAATCTCAAATCAATACTTTGAAGTGCTTTCAAAATATTAAATTTGACCATTCTTTTTTACATGCCATGGTCTCCTTTTGGATTGTGAATTCTAGGACATTTAAAATAAATGACTTTGAGATATGTCTCATGATTAAGGAGTTTGACCACATCCTTGGATATCCAAGCAATCAACCAATGGCATTGCCTATGTTGACTTCTAAAACTCAACAAAAGATGCAAATATTGTTTCTTTCAGAGCCTGAAGTTCTACAGTTGACGAGAGGTGAGAAAATTCTGCTTTGTCCCTTGATTGACTTTTGCATTTGTCACTTGGCTCCTACCAAAACATGGGTATGCATGTTCTGTCTCTGCTTGCTTGGGAAATTCTTATTTGTTTCTTCCAATGGCGATATCGATCCATGAGTATTGGATATTAAGGACCAAATGGAAGGAGGCTTGTAGCTGATACCCGTGATCTTAGCTGGGACTTTAGCTGGATTGGATAAATTTAAAGCAGGATCATCAAGAAGATTGGTCGGGAGTCCGTTGTTGCTTCATGTAAATACCAAAACCGCCCTTATGGGTTTTCAATTTAGGAGTCTTTTTTTTATTGCTCGAATTTTTGCCTAGTCAACCCTTACCGATTTTCAAAACTAGAGAGTTGTCCTAATTTTTGCCTAAGCCACCAGTGCGGGTTTTTGAAACTAGCGAGTTCTCCTAATTTTTTCCTAAGCCACCAGTGCGGGTTTTCAACTTAGCAGACCCCTTTTTTTATATTGGTTCTAATTTTTACCTAGGCCGTCCTCGCTAGTTTTTGAAACTAGCGAACCGCCCTATTTTTTTCCTAGGTCATCCTTGCATATTTTTTACCTAACAAGCTTTTTTTTTAGAGATTTGGCTTCAAGAACATCTCTACTTGCATGACACTCCATCCACGGGTTTCTCTTCATACCTGCCGTGACATCATTCCATCAGGAAACTACTCCATCCTGCTTCTTCATATGCCGACTAGGTTGACTGGATCCTCTCACATGCTACATTCAACATCCGTTGGTTAGTACCTTAGTGGAAGATTTCTCGTATCACCATTCGGGTGTATTTGATGTAGGTTCCACTCACTGCACTTCGTCGAGGTACTTGCTATGATCCTTGCCGGCTTGACCATCAATATGGAGTTGAGCCTCGAGGTTCTGAGCTTACTCTTGACTTGGACATTCCTTGTCTGACTGAAGCCTTCTTGGATCGACTAAAGTAAAGCTGGCCTGCAAGCTACACTTATCATCTGCCATGGATTTTACATTTGTCAATTTCCTTATAAAGAATATTTTTAGGATGAAAAAATAATGAAAGTAATAATAAGAGGTGTTTCTTTTCCTTTTATAATTTGTCATCACCTTTCACTATTGTGTTATTTGCTTTATCCATATTTGGTCAAACACTTAAAATAGTGCACATAGAATAATTTTAATATTAACTCTGTTTTATTAAATTGGGGAACAACCAAACATAAATTCAGCATACACAAGATCACTCATGTCGCCAACTAGCCCTTTCGGGTTTTTTAATTGACAATTTTCTCCTTCGCATAGCCCTAATTGTTGCCTAGCCTTCCCTTTCAGGTTTTCAAAACTAGCGGACTATTCTATCTTTTACCTAGGCTGCCCTTTTTGAGTTTTCAACCTAGCAAGCTCTCTTCTCTTTTTTTTTATACATAAAACCTCTTCAACCTATCAATGTTCACTGGCTCGCTAAACTCATTTTTGTCCATGTCTGATAACTTGACTACACCCTTGTTCATGAATTATTTCACAACATATGGTCCTTCCCAACTAGGCCTAAATTTTCCTCTTGGATCAAATACATTAGGCTTACATTGCTTCAACACTAATTTTCCCAACTAGGCCTAAATTTTCCTCTTGTATTGTAGGCTCGAGCTATCTTCCTTTGATACAATTGATGATGATACAATGCTTTTAACCTCCTATCTTCTAGTAAAGCTAACTGTGTATATCTGCTTACTGCCCACTCTGTCTCAAGCAATTTAGCTTCCAAGACCACTCTTTATGACTTGATATCTATTTCAATTGGCAACACTGCCTCCATCCCATAAACCAAAGAGAATGGTGTCATTCCAATCAGCGTTCGCATACTTATTCTTTATCCCCACAAAGCAAAAGGAAGCATCTCTGACCAATCCATGTATGTCTTGGTCATCTTGGACATAATCTACTTAATTATCTTATTTGTTGCTTCTACTGCACTATTAGTCTTCGGTCTATAAGGGGAGGATCGACGATGATGGATTTGGTATTTCGAGAATAAGTCCCTAGCTGCTCCTTGAAATTGTATCCCATTATCTGATATCACACTGTGTGGAATCCTATACCTGCAGATGAGATTCTTTTTAATAAATTTAGCCATTTGCCTTGCCCCCAGCTTATTGAAAGATTCAGCCTCGACCCACTTTGAAAAATAATCCACTGCTTCTACAATGAAATGGTGACCATTTGAAGCTGTCGGATGTATCTCTCCTATAATGTCAATCCCCCAAGTTGCGAAGGGCCAGGGTGAAGACATAGAATGCATTCTTTAGGAGGCATGTGATTCAGATTACCATACATCTGACATTATTGGCACTTCTTCAAAAACTCAATACAATCTCTCTTCATGGTCAACCAATAGTAACCTTATAGAATTATCTTCTTAACTATGGCTAAACCACTCACGTGTGGACTAAAACTTCACGCGTGTATTTCCAACATGATATGCTCAACTTCAGGTTTCCTCAAGCATCTCAAGTGCACCCCATCAGGCCATCTTCGATACAATTCTCCATGAAAGGTGATGTATTGTAAGGACCATCACCTTATGGCTCTTCTTTCTTTCTTTGTTGCCCCCAACGGTTATTCCTTATCCTCCACAAACCATCTTATAGTATCATACCATGCATCATGGTCTGTATCAGTTTCCATGATTGTCTCATATTCATAGCAAGGAGTTGATGAACTAGTCAAAACCAAAGGCTTAAGAAATAAGTTGATAGGATTTCCCCATACCGAAGCCAATGTGGCTAAGGCATCAGCCATATGATTTTCTTCTCTTGGCAGGTGTATAAACCTGCACTCCTTAAAATTTTTCTTCATCAAGGTCAAGTAATGGTGGTATGTGTGAGCGGAAATTTTTGCCCCCACTCCCGGTGGAATGGTTCTTGCGACTTCGGCACTGTTTAGGCTCGGGGCCTTAGAGAACACGGACCTAAGTCTGGAGAAAATGGACTCGCCACCCGGATAGACTGGGAAAAAGAAAGGGGTGCATGACTCGATTCCTAAGGAATCCCCAACCCCCTAATGGGTTCAAAAAGTTGGGTACGTGTGGAAAGGTGAGAAATGTCCCAGCACCCCCACAATGCTCGGTTCATTGAAACCGGCCTCCTTTACAGTTCTTAATATTATAAAATTCTTAAATATAACAACATTATCCATATTACACACAATAATTAAAATAAATCATCGATATATTGAAAAACAAAATAATGTCCAAGCAAAACAAATAATTGGACACTCATCCGAAGATGGAAACATGCCCTTACATCCATGCCTAAATAGGACACCCACCGAAAAGTAGAAACATGTCCTTTACATTGGTTCTAAAATAGAAAAGCAATTTAAATTACATGATATTTAACTAATGAGGTACCCACCAAGTGGAAACATACCTCTTACAACATTTGGAAATCTAAATAAATCGATAAAAGTAAATAACCATTCATCGTAAATGAATCATTCATCAAAGATATTAAATATCAATAGAAAATAAACATCCATCCATGATAAATTAAATAAACCAAGCATTGAACTTAAATAAATTAAAGCATATAAAATAAATCAAAGCATAATCAAATATAGAATTGAATAAGGCAAATGAAAATCTAAATTATGGCTACTGTTTCCATTTAGGGTTATTTATTTCATGTGTTTAGGTTTTTGGAATTTATAGAATTAGGCTACTGTGATTTTAAGGAAATTAAAAATAGATTAAAGTTTTATGTTTTAAAATGTTGATAAAGTTCTTTGATTAACAAATTTAGTGTTTGAATGGTGAAATCATGAAACTAGGGTTTTGACACTTTAAAATACTTAGATTTTATGTTTTACGGTTATTCATTAAATTATGTCTTAAGCTTACTGTGTAAAATTATAATATTTGTATTTTTATGGTTTTTAAAGTTTTAAAGGATTAGGATTTAGAAAAAATTAGGGTTTAAGGTTTTAAAGGGGCTAGGATTTACTATTTTGAGTTTTGGAATTGAATTAGGGTTTTAGGATTTTTATATTAGGGTTTTGGGTGATGAGTTAGTTTTTAGAATTTGGAAAAACAATTGATAATTTTATGAAGGTTTATGAATTTAACAAAATGAATTAAAGTTTATAGATGCAAAAAAGAAGTTTTTAAGGCTTTTGGAAAGAAACAGAACCCAATTTAGGGTTTTGAAAATTTGGAAAACAAATTTTGGTTTTAGGGTTTTGAAGAAACAAAACTAATAACTTTAAACTTTTTTGAAAACAAATCAACGATTTAAGGTTTTCAAATTTTAGAAAAGGTGAATTGAGGTTCTAAAGTTTTTGAATTAAAAGAAACAAAGGATGATTAAGCTTCTGTGAAAAAATAAAAGAAATTAAGAATTCAAACCTTCTTTTGTAAGTTACACCAAAAACTGCTTCTTCAATGAACAAGGTCAAAGACAAGCCTTTTTGCCTTTTAATTGCTTGAATTGTTTTTCTGCTCTCTCAAAAAATCAGCTTGATTCAAAGTTTTCCTTCACAGTTTCGGATCCAATTTTTTCTCAAGTTTTTGTACGATTTTTTTGATTGATTTTTTATGTTGTTTTTTATCTTATTTATAGAAGTTTTACATCATTCATTCCTAATTATTCACGGCATCTATTATTCATTAAGAAAAGAAAACCAAAACCTAATTGCATTAGGTTTTGAAAAATTTAAGTTGAAAAAATTTCGCTGGCAAAAAATAACTTTTGAGGAAAAAAACGGTAGTGGGCGCGCGAGATGGCCCGAGGGCGGGCGAAGGCCATTTTGCCCATAGGAAACTCCTGCAGGCAAAATGGCCCACGACCATGCCCCGCACGCTGGTTTTTGGCGATGATTTTTTTATCGCCGATTTTACCGTCGCCGATTTTTTTATTTTTATTTTTTGATTTTTATTTGTTTATTTTTATTTTTTATTAATAAAAATTAGATACTAAAGTAAAAATTATTTAATTAAGATAACAAAATTATTTTGGACCAATTAAAATATTTTGGACAACACAAAAATTATTTTGGACTAAATAAAATATATTAGGACGAACTGGGTCAAAAATTAAGGGTCTACAGTATGGTTTTAGCTTCTTTTCTTTTAACTCCTACTCTCCATTTGCTTAGGATACTACTATCAATGAATCGCCAAAGACTTGCACCTTATCCACCTTCATAATCATTAGGGTTTCCAAACTAAAAATACATGCTTTATACTCTACCATATTATTGGTTGCCCTAAACTTAAACTTCTTAGCTAAAGGGATAAGCTCTCCTTTGGGTGATTATAGTATGACTCCAAAACCCGCTCCTTTCCTATTCACTGCTCCTTCAAAATACATCTTCCATCCTTATACTTCTATGGCCTCTAAATGTTCTTCAGGAAATTCCAAGACTACCTCTTCTCTATCTAGTAATGGTTGTAGGGCTAGGAATTTTGCCACCACTCTTCCTTTGATTGTTTTCCTATTTATATACTCAATCTCAAATTCTTCTAAAATTATCAACCATCGACCATATTTCCCGATTAAAGAGGGTGTCTCATTTAAATACTTCACTGGATCCAACCTGGAAATTACTTGCACACTATAAGATTGAAAGTAATGTTGTAACTTCTTAGAAGACCAAACCACAGCTATACAAGTCTTTTCAAAGATACTATACTTAATCTCATAAGGTAGGAGCTTCCTACTCAAATAGTAGACTGCGTGCTCAACCCCCTACTCATTTGCTTGGGCAAGCATGGCTCCTATTGACTCTTCCTCTACTGTTAACTATAGTAACAAAGGTTTACTGGGTTTAGGTGGTTTCAGAACAGGTGGATTTAGCAGATACTCCTTTATGCACTCAAAGGCCTTTTGACACTCTTCATTCCACTTGTCTGGCTGATTCTTTTTTAAACAGTTTGTAGATAGGTTCACAGATCGTGGTCAGCTTTGCTATAAACCTACTAGTGTACTGTAACCTGCCAATAAACCACCAAACTTCTCTCTCCATCTTAGGGGTTGGCATATCCCTGATTGCCTTAACCTTGTTAGGATCAATCTCAATGCCATTTGCACCAATCACGTGTCCCAATAACTGGCCTAAAGTAACCCCAAACAAATACTTCTTCAGGTTTAAACTTAGCTTATATGTCACTGTTCTCTCGAAGAATAATTCTAAGCTTAGGAAGTGCTGCTCCCTTGTATCTTAATTCACCATCATATCATCAACATAATTCGACTTCTTGATGCATCATATCATGAAACAAGGTGGTGGACATCCTCTAATAGGTTGCTCCAGCATTCTTTAACCCAAATGACATCACCTTATAACAAAATATAACCCATGTAGTAATGAAGGCAGTTTTAGCTTTATCCTCTTGGGTCATTAATACTTGGTTGTATTCGAAAAATCCATCTACAAATGAGTGCAACATGCTAGAAGCTGCACTATCAATTAGGACATCTATATGGGGTAAAGGAAAATCATCTTTAGGGGAAGACTTATTCAAGTCTCTATAGTCCACACAGACCCTAATTCTTCGATCTTTCTTTGGTACGGGTACTATATTTGTAACACCCCTATATCCCGTATATGTACCAAGCATGCTTAAACGATCGTAATATGCGTATACTGAATATAGAAAATGCCACAATTTTAAAATAATACAGAACAAATATCTTTGTAAATAAGTGAAACCAATCTCAAACATTTTAAAAGAAATCCAAAAGACACCATATATAAAAACATTTATTAATTCACAGCGGAAGTTATTACAAATATGTTATAAATCAAAGATTACAAAACATAGAATATATATACATGATTGGCATCTCTTCTCTGATCTTTAAGTCCCAAAAGAAAATCCTCAATGTCTAGTCTTACTTGGTCTCGAGGAGCTCTCAGGTTCAACTCTGTCATGTGCGCGATCAAACACTATCGCGCTAAGCCAACGGCTTAGTAGTACACAGTATACTAACATGATGCTTTAATATGATATAATGTCACAGTTAATCTCATACATCATTTAAAAGAATATCACATTTCCACATTATATTTTGTTCAATGTCATAACAACATTCATATTACATCTTCATAGTTCCATCAATTTTACCATTCAAGAATCACATTAAATACAAAGACAAGCATGGGCCCAAAACACACTAATATGCCATTCAATTTTTAGAGTTAATGCTTTGGTTTTGTTATCACATTTATCATTATCATAAACCCAACTAGGCTTCAAGGATTAGGTTCAACCAAGCTTCAAGGGGAACAAAGCATGCTAAGTATCAACCCAACTTGGCTTCAAGAACCAACCCAACCTAGCTTCAAGGGTTGTAACATCTTAATTAGGCTTCAAGGATCAAATCCAACCTAACTTCAAGAGATTGTTACCATTAGGCATGCCACCAACAACAAAACTTTGAAAATGAATAACACATTAGACACACAATTCATTTATTATTTCATTCTCAATTCTCATCATCAATTAGGCAAACATGCCTTATGTCTTTCAATTGAATCATCATAGCCAATCACAATGGCTTCACATCATATTTGAGTTATCATAGCCAATCACAATGGCCTCATATCATATCATATCTCAATTCATATTACACATATAGCATCATTGATATAACCTTTCAAAGTACATTATTCATATAACACATTACCATTCCCAAGATGCACAATGCATAAAACATAACATTGTTCATATAGTATCATATATATATACCTAACACTTTACATTATTCATTCATTTGTAATCTTCCACATGCATTTGTTTGGATCATTCTTTGTTTTAAAAGTGTTTAGAGTGTTTACTTTTAGGTTTAGATACAAAAGGATCTTTGAAGAATCAAAACAATGTAAGAAAAGCAAGAAACAATCACAGTAGCTAACACACTCAAGGGACACGGCCAAGCTTGTGGCCGTGTCTCTCAATTCAAGCTTCAACACGGCCAAGACTCCCCTAGCTTGGCCGTGTCTCCCTTAAATCCAAAGAAACCAAAATGAAAGAAATCAGGCAGTAGCAAACACAGTCAAGGGACACGGCCAAGCCAGTGGCCGTGTCTCTCCAAAATTGATCCAACACGGCCAAATTTCCTTAAACTTGGCCGTGTCTCCCAAAAATCTTTAGTCTTGCCCATGTCTCTTCTTTAGTTTGGCCGTGTCTCTCATGGCTAAAGGTTTTAAACAAAGCCAAATCTCCTTTAGTTGAATTATATCACATTGTACACCACATAACCTTATTCAAATGAACATAATCAACATCATTAACCCTTACTTTACATGCTCATCACAATATTCACATTACTAATATACATTAACAATACATTTGATTCCTTAACACATTTACAAACAAGTGTGTGTTAAGTTTAAACATCATATGCACATATACAACAATATAGTTTGTACTTACCTTAAGCACCACTTATACAACTCTAAACACTTTCTTTTTCCATGAATTCTTCACTTCTCAAATTAGGGCAAAAGCCTTCTTTCAAAACCTAATCCAACATAATACAATACAATTTATCACTTACCACTTCAAAACCCTAAAACCAACATCACTCTTATTCTTTTAATATCAACATCCACTTAACTTATCATCTTCAAACCAAAACCAACACCACAGTTAATTAAATCAATTATATTCCAACATATAACCATCAACACAACCTTACTATCAAAATCACAATCAAACTTACAAACAACTCAAAATAACAAAAGGAATCAAGAGAAAGAACTTACCAAAATAATAAAACTTCTTGAATTTCCACTTAATTCCTTGGAAACTCCTTCAATATGCTCTTAGAATTCAAAACCTTTCTCTTGCTCTCTTGTCTTAAGAATGGTCGGCCACCACTTGAAAAGAAAAGAAAATGAAGAAACAAAGTCAACTTTCTCTTCTCTTTAAACCTCCACCATGCAATTTCAAAAGAAAATTACCTAAATGCCCTTTTTAACATAATTAAACTTCCTTTCATATAGCATGCCCTTTTGTAATTTCACCACTAACCAAATAAATATCTTCATCCCTTGACTCTTCATTTTGACTTATGTATATGTTATTTATATAAACATATATACAACATATACATTCCATTAACACAATCATTTCCTTTGCAACAACATATATTCATTTAATTCAAATCAAACAACAATTGTATTAAAACTTCTAGGGCATACCTTGGGATATTACAATATTGGCTAGCCAACCTGGATAATCTATCACTTCAAGGAACTTTACTTGTATTTGTCTAGTGACCTCTTCTTTAACCAATTCAGCCCATTCCGGTCTTAACCGTCTAAGATTTTGTTTGATAGGTTTCATGTGAGTGTAGGTAGGAATTAGATGCTTAGCTATGTCTCGATCTATCCTATGCATATCCTCATAAGACCAAGCAAAAACCTCTTCATATTTTTTAAATATTTTTTCAAATTCCTCTCTCTTATCAGGAGTACGGTTGGATGCTATGCTAATGTTTTTAAGATTTTTGGTTGTTCCCAAATTCAATGATTGTATATCAACATAGTTAATATTAAAAATGCTCATGTAACCACTATTTGAATGTATGCAGCCATTAAGAAAAATGTCACACAAATAATCAAAATTAGACTTTACTGCATTCATTTCCAAAAAGAAAACATCATCATCCTCATACAAAGCAAACAAATTAAAATCAAAATCATTATTCTCAAAATCATAAAGCATAGCATCTTTGAACTTTTCTTCAACCAGAGCAGCAATCTCCTCGAGAGTCTTCTTTGCCTTCAGGATAGCTTCCTTCTTTCCTTCTGGATTGGGCTCCTTGTCAGTTGGAAGGATAAGCTCTTTCTTCACTTGTTCCACCAATTCGACAACATCAGCAAAAATCTTAAAACCCATGATCAACTTTCCCATGAACATGACTGGCTTGGGCTTTCCTTTTAGTGGCCCCATATCAGGTGCTTTGATAAAAATTTCTTGAAGTGGTGGGAAGCTCATTGTGAGCAGCGATTTTTTCCTCCACTCCCAAGTGGAATGGTTCTTGCGACTTTGGAACTGTTAGGCTTAGGACCTTAGAGAAAAAGAGCCTAAACCCGAAGAAAATGGAGTCTCCGCTCGGATGGGCCAGGAAAAGAAAGTGGTAGATGGCTTGATTCCTAAGGAATCTCCAACCTCCTAATGGTTTTAGAAAGTTGGGTACGTGTGGGGAAGGTGAGAAATGTCCCAGCACCGCCACAATGCCCAGTTCATTGGAACTGGCCTCCTTTTCAGGTCTTAATATTATAAAATTATTAAATATAATGATATTATCCATACTACATGGAAAAATTAAAACAAAAGTGTCATTGTATTAAAATCAAAGCAATGTCCAAATAAAACAAATAAATGGACACCCATCCAAGGATGGAAACATGTCCTTACATCATTCAATGTCTAAAACTAAATAGGACAGCCACCAAAAGGTGGAAACGTGTCCTTTACATTAATCCTAAAAAATAATTTAAATTACAAGAAAATTAATTAATGAGGTATCCAATCATGAAACATACCTCTTACAATTTTCATACCAAGATAAACAAATAATAATAATAATAAAGAAATCATCCATCCATGATAAACAAATCAAATATCAAAATCAAATAAATCAATCATCAAAATATATAATAAACTACATAATAGAATCTAAAACTAAATAAAGCAAAAAATGTATAAGTTTAGGGTTTATATCTTAAATTAAGGTTTTTAGAATTTTAATAACTAAATTAGGATTAAAAATAAAGGAAGTTAAATACAAAGACTTATAATACACAAATAAATATTGACCCCTTCGACGAGCCCATATGGCAGTCCTGCTAGGGTTTAGAAAGTTTTGTTGTTGAAAATTAAGATTTTAGGGTTTTAAAAATAAGGCTAGGGTTTAGAAGGTTTTTAGTTTAAAAGATAGGGTTTTGATTTGCAAAACTAATATCGTTATTATTATTATCTTAAAGATATCATGGTTACTGCATATTTCAAATTAGGTTTAGATTTTAATATCCGCTACTGTGATGAATAAAACAAACATAAATATGGCTACTGATTTGTTAGAATATCTAGTAAATTAATGCATGAGATAACAATAACGTAACTATTACTATTTAAATGAATTAAACATAACAAACAAACCTTTGTTCGTTGGCTCCACCAAAATTAAAAGAGTTGAACCAAGCTTTTGTTTGATTTTTGCTACTGTCTGAGTCAATTACTTTTTCAGTTAAAGTTTAGCAATTTGGCAATTGCCTTGACACTGCTAGTTGCTTCCTTCGTTCAGTAATTTTTGCTCCTTTGGCTGCTAGGGTTTCTCCTTTATTTTTGTTGCTTTCTCCTTTCAAGTTGCAAATTTCAAAGTTCCCGTCTCCAAAATTTATCCAAAGTCCAATCCCTGAATAAATTGCCAAGTCCAAATAATTCTTAAATAATTGTGCCATCCAAAGTTGCCAATAGAAGTCTAAATAATTATTGAGTAAATTCCCTCAATTTCCTCCCTTTCTTTGTGTGTTATTAATGTGGTATTTATAGGCAATTAAAAGGAAAAAACCTAGTATGTTAAGGAAAGTAAAAACTTTTAAGGAAATTAAACTAAAACTGAGTCAAATAAGATTTGGGTGGAAATCGGCAGCACGCATGGGCTGCTGGACGAGACTGGCGTGCGAGGATCGGTGTCCTGGGCTGCTTTTGCGGGCTTGGGTGCAATTTTACTGTAGGCAAAACCTGCGGCGAATTGGCCCAAGCCAATTCGTCACGCTTGCAGCATTCGTCGCCGTTTTTGTCGTCACCAATCTTTATATTTTTTTTATTTATATATAGAATTAATAATAATAAAATAAATAAGTAATAAATGAGAAGTAAAATAAATAATAAATAATAAATAAAATAAATATTATAAATAAATAATAAATAATAAATATTATATTATCAAAATAAATAATAAATATTAAAATAATTAATATATACCACAAAAATTATTTTAGCCTATTTTAAAATCTTTGGACTGGACTGGATTAAAAATTAACGGTCTACAGTTTGCTTCCTGCTTGAGCGGTCTGAGACTGCAGCAAAAGAGATTGAAAAGTAATGTAATGAGGATGGGTTCTTGACCCAAGGTTGGAGTTGGTTCGGGTTATTGAGCTGATGTTAGATTCTGGACTTGAAAATAATTTAGATTCTCTACCCGATATTAGATTTGATTGGGTTCTCAACTCGAGACTGAATTTTGGGTGCTCGACCCATGATTGGATTTAGGTTCTCGACCCAAAATTGGATTTTGGGTTCTCGACCTAAGACTAATTTGGCTTTGGTTTCTCGACCCGAAACTGGATTCTCGATACTAAATTGGACTCGACCCAAAATTCTATTTGATTTGGGTACTTAGACCCAAGACTGGATTTTGGGTACTCTACCAAAATTTGGATATAGGTGCTCAACCCAAAACTGGATTTGGTTTCTTGACCCGAAATTGGATTCTCGATCCTAGACTGCATTTGGGTTCTCAACCCAAAATTGGACTTGCATGCTCGACCCGAAATTGGATTTGGATGCTCGACCCGAAACTGGATATTAGGTGCTCGATCTGAAATTAAATTCTTGATCCTAGACAACATTTGGGTGTTCAACCCGAATCTGGATTTGGCTGCTCGACCCGAAATAGGATTTTGGGTGCTCGACCCCAAACTGGATAGGGTACTTGGGCCAGAGATATGAGTTGTGTGCTCAACTCGAAACTAGATAAAGTACTTGGACCCGAGATAGGAGTTGTGTGCTTGAACCTGAGATTGGGTACTTGGACCAGAGACTGAATTTGGTACTTGGACCCGAGACTTGGTACTTGGACCCAAGACTGAATTGGGTACTTGGACCCGAGATTGGGCACTTAGACTCTATGAGCGAGGATTTTTGCCGCCAATTTCGGTGGAATGGTTCATGCGACTTCAGCACTGTTTAGGCTCGGGGTCTTAGAGAACACGTGCCTAAGCCTATAGAAAATGGAGTCGCCACCCGGACAGACTGAGAAAAACAAAGGGCTGGATGACTCGATTCCTAAGCAATCCCCAACCTCTTAATGGGTTCAAAAAGTTGGGTATGTGTGGGGAAGGTGAGAAATGGCCCAGCACACCCACAATGCCCGGTTCATTGGAACCGGCCTCCTTTGCAGGTCTTAATATTATAAAATTCTTAAATATAACAATATTATCCATATTGCATGCAGCAACTAAAATAAAACATGATTATATTAAAATCGAAGCAATGTCCAAAAAAAGTAAATAAATGGACACCCATCCGAGGATGGAAACATGTCCTTGCATTGTCCATGTCTAAACTAAATAGGGCGCCTACCGAAAGGTGGAAACATGCCATTTTACATTAGTCCAAAAACTTTAAAATAAAATAAATTACATTATGCTTACGACATGAGGTACCTAAAAATATGAAAACATACCTCTTATAATATTGGAAAATCAAAATAAATCAATAGAAGTAAATAATCATTTATAATAAATAAATCATTCATCAAAGGTATCAAATATCAATAAAATATATAATAAACATTCATCCAATTTAAATAAAATAGTAAATATATTAACTTTAGGGGTTCATGCATTAATTAGGGTTTCTAGGGTTTTATGTTCAATAACTAGGGTTTTGCATATACTAGTTTAATTTGTTGAGAAATATTTTAAAGTAATAACATAGTTACTGGATGTTAAAAAGATTTTAGGTTTTGGAACTTTTTATGAAAATAATGTTACTGTGATTTAAAAAAGTAGGGTTAGTTAGGTGTAGACCCTTAATTTTTGACCTAGTCCGGTTCAATATATTTTAAATATTCCAAAATAATTTTTGTGTTATCCAATATATTTTAATTAGTCCAAAATAATTTTTGTTATCTTAATTAAATAATATTTGATTTAATGTTTAATTTTTATTAATAAATATAATAATAATAATAAACAAAAAATGAAAAAAATGAAAATAAAAATAAAAATAGGCAACGAAAAAATCGGCGACGATTTTAATCAGCGCGGGACGAATGACCTTGGGCGATTTCACGGGTGAAATGGCCAAAGCCAGTATGAATTTCCTGCGTGTGAAATGGCCTGCAGACTAGTCCTCGCCCGCAGCTCGCAGCCAACTGTGGTAATTTTTTTCGCCAGCGCATTTTTTCTGCAGCAGCTTTTTTCGCCAGGGCAATTTTTCCGCAGCAGTTTTTTGCCAACGAAATTTTTCCGACATAAATTTTTTTGAAACCTAATACAATTAGGTTTTGGTTTTCCTTTTCTTAATCAATATTAGATTTTGAGAATAACTAGAATGAACCATAAAATTCTTCTATAAATAAGACCAAAAACAACACAAAAAGGACGAAAAATTTGGAGGAAAAATTGAGACCGAAATTGAGGAGGAAAACCTTGAATCAATCGGACTGTTTTCAGAGAGCAAACAAGCAATTCAATCCATCAAAGGCAGTAAAGCTTGTCTTTGTTCTTGTTCATCAAAGAAGTGATTTTTGGTGGAACCAACAAACGAAGGTATGAATTTCTTTATTTGTTTCATTAATTCACAGTAGCTTCATCATTCAAAAACCTTAAAAATTGTTTCTGTTTCTTCAAAATCAAAAAAACCTAAGAACCTTAATTCACATTTTCTAAAGTTTAAAAACATTAATTTGTTGCTTTGTTTTCCAAAAAGCTTAAAATTGTTGTTTCTGTTTCTTCAAAATCTCAAAACCCTAATTTGCTTTCCAAATTTTCAAAATCATAAATTAAATCTGTTTCTTTCCAAAAACCCTAAAAAACATCTTTTCTGTTTCTATAAACTTTAAATTGTTTTGTTTATTTTCATAAAGTTTCAAAAAATTAAAAATTGATTTTCAAATTCTAAATCTAATGTATTCTATGAAACGCTATTTCTAAAATTCTAAAACCCCTAATTCCACTCCAAAACCCGAAACAGTAAACCCTAACTCCCTTAAAACCTTAAACCCTAATTTTTCTAAACCCTAATCCTTTAAATCTTAAAACCTTATAAAACCTAAAATTCAACACAGTAAGTAGCTAATAATCAAAACTTAATGTTTTAAAGTGTCCAAACCCTAATTTCATGATTTTACCACTCAAACACTAATTTGGTTAATCAAAGAACTTTATCAACCTATTAAATTCTAAAACTTTAATCCATCTCAATTCCTTTAAAAACTCATAGTAGCTTAAACCCACAAATTCAAAAACCCTAAACGTGTTAAATAAAGAACCTTAAATAGAAACAGTAACCCTAATTTGAATCTTTAATTGCTTTATTCAATTTTATATTTGATTATGCTTTGATTTATTTTCAATGCTTAGCTGATTTATTTAAGTTCAATACTTGATTTATTTAATTTATCATGGATGGATATTTTCTTTCTATTGATGTTTAATATCTTCGATGAATGATTTATTTATGATGAATGGTAATTTACTTTTATCAATTTATTTAGATTTCCAAACTTTGTAAGAGGTATGTTTCCACTTGGTGGGTACCTCATTAGTTAAATATCATGTAATTTAAATTGCTTTTCTATCTTAGAACCAATGTAAAGGATATGTTTCTACCATTTGGTGGGTGTCCTATTTAGGCATGGGATGTAAGGGCATGTTCCCATCTTCGGATGGGTGTCCATTTATTTGTTTTGCTTGGACATTGTTTTGATTTTCAACATATCGATGCTTTATTTTAATTATTGTGTGTAATAAGGATAATATTGTTATATTTAAGAATTTTATAATATTAAGACCTGCAAAGGAGGCCGGTTCCAATGAACCGGGCATTGTGGGGGTGCTGGGCCATTTCTCACCCTTCCCACACATACCCAACTTTTCGAACCCATTAGGGGGTTGGGGATTCCTTAGGAATCGAGTCATCCACCCCTTTCTTTTTCCTGGCCTGTCCGGGTGGCGACTCCATTTTCTCCAAACCTAGGTTCGTGATCTCTAAGGCCCCGAGCCTAAATAGTGCCAAAGTCGCAAGAACCATTCCACCGAGAGTGGGGGCAAAAATCTCTGCACAGTGGCAACTCCACTGGGGATAAGAGAAGTTGATTCCATTGGTCTTTTTATTATTCTATTCTTTCTTATAATGATATTATCCATTGCAACATATTATATTGCATTGTCTGCGTGAGTTAGGACGCCCGTGTTACCCGTGTTGTGTTATGTAATGGATACCATACTTTCACTCAAGGTATGGAGATCGAGCATGGCATAACCACTCATAGCCTCATACCATTTGGTATATACTTGCTTTGGGAACGTAAGCCTTTTTACCCAAAGACTAAAGCTCATGTAATTGGCCTAGTTACTTTCCTTAGGTTTTTACCCCAAATGCATGTTGTTTGTCTATGGTTAATTTGTCTTGGCTTAAATCATGGCTTATTTGGTTTGCTCTTTTTCTAATATGACCTAGGTACATTGTAAGCTCAAAATAAAATTTTCTCTAAATCCAAAAGACCAAAGATATTTTCAAAACATTTTCCAAATGGTCTTTGGACATAAAAGTTTTCTAAAAACAAATCAAAAATTCTTTTGCTCATGGCCCAAATACTAAGCCCAAAATCCATTTTTCCTAAAATTTTTTTACAATGGGCTTAAAAACAAAATTGTTTTCATCCAACCTTTTCTTTGAAAGAGCTTGCAAATTATTTAGGTCAATTAAGAAATTCAAAAAATCAATTGTGAGCCAAGTTTATACTAAGAATAATTAATCATGGGCTCGTTTTTGGCATGAAATCATTAGTTGCTTTTTCAAGTGAGAAATCTATTTATAATAAACCTCTTAATTTTGTTTTAATCCAATATAGCATAAAAGCTATTTTAGTTGGATAAATGGATTAAAACCTAATTAATGGGAATTATCATGAACTGACATCCATTTTTGAAAATATAACTATTGGTTAAAACGTCTGAGGGATATATTCGAAAACAAGATACCCCATGTTGGTATTTTGTTAACCATATACTTAGGAAAAGAGACTCGCCATTCATGTATGGATGTTATAAGGTTGGAAGGAATGTCCTATTTGTCCTTGTTTGTCTATTGTTTGTGCATACATGCACACATTTGCATCTCATATCATTGATCCTCTCTGGCTCACAGCCTTGGATTAAAACAGTTCAAAAGCTTACAACAATCCGACCTACGCCGGAGATGAAGAATCTAGCAACGACTCAATCACTTGCTTACCAAAACAATGGAGCCTGAACAAATTCAAAGAATGGTGGATGAATCCCTCAATGCCAAAATGGAAGAAATAAAAGAGGCCCTAGCTGAGACCATGAAGAACCAATTGACTGCAATCTTAGAAAATCATGCCGAGGCATCCGCTAGCACTAAGAAGCCAAAGGACAAAGGGAAGACTAAAGTTGGTGAAGTGGTTTTAGATGATGAAAAGGTGATCATTGATGACGATGATGATTGGGCTCAATACTACCAAGATGCTCAAGAGAAGAAAAAAGAACCAAAGATTGTTGAAAGATCGACTATGGAGAAGACCGAAACTTCTGATGTTGAAAAGATGATTGCTAATTTAGAGAAGAAATTTGAGAAGAAATTGAAAACTGAGGAAATGTCCGTAGTTGACAAATTATTTGAGTTAGATGAAGAAGTCCCATAAAAGTTGAAGATGCCATCTTTTCGTGAAGTTTGATGGAACCGAAAATCCTCATCTCCATGTGAAGCAGTATATCACTGCTATGCAGTCTGCCCGAGCTACTAAGGCTTAAACCCTAAGGTACTTCATGCTCTCATTGGACCCTATTGTCCAAAATTGGTTCAATACCTTAGATGATGAAACACAAAAGAGTTGGGATATGCTTTACAAAGCCTTCATCCAACAATATGGATATAATGTCGAGATGGAAGTTATCTTAATGGAAGTGGAGTCCATTAGGCAAAGGTCGAATGAGAATTTTGTGGACTATGTAAAGAGATGGAGAAACAAGGCTGCTTTACTCAAGAAGAGGCCTAATGAATCTGATCAAATAAGGATGACTGTGAGAGGGGTGTTGCCTAGTCTTCGTGAGAGGATGTCTCATACACTCATCTGTGATTTCAAAGACCTTCTCCAAGCGGTTTTGCAAATTGAAGAATGGCAAAGAGAGAAGAACTGTTTGTCAACAAGAAGGAATGAGAAAGGGAACTATCAATCTCGTAGCCAAAGCATGCAAAAGGCAGTCAGTGTTAACGCTACCAACCAAGGAACAAGGAGACAATTTTTCAGAATTGGGGAAACCGATGTCTTGGGTTCTCAATAAGCTTCAAAGAAAGGGATTGCTACAACCTTTAAATCCTCGTCCTTTGCCTAACCCTCTCCCACCTAATTTCAACACTAAAGCATTTTGTCAATTTCACTAAATGCAAGGGCATGACATGGATAGATGTGTGAGGTTGAGACATGAGATCCAAAATCTAATTGATAATGGGAAGCTACCCAAGCCCAACAAAATCTAATTGATGTGTGACAAAATCCTCACCACCGGCAACCTTCATGATTGGAGGAGGTTTGCATGAGGATTTTGTCTTGTCATCTTTTCAAGATGTGGGTAGAGAAGCAACCGAAGAAGAAGAGGTATTTGTCAAAATTAAAACAATCTATGATGGGTGAAGAAGTAACAATTTGTATTGTCTATGGGTTTTGGGATTCAAGCGATAGTGATGATGATCTTATATCCAAGAAGGAGGAGTGGACTTGGTCCGAGCCCAAAGAAGATGAAGTAATGAACACTAGATCCGATAAGCCTTATGCAAGGCCACCACCTAAGGAGGTAGAAAATAATAAGGGAAGGAAGTTGAAGTAGGAAATTGTAACACCCCGATACCTTATATAAGTACTATACATATACCTGGTATACATACGGTAAGTATATAAAGTATAAGGATGTCACTTTTCGTTACCTTTTTAAAACCTGTAAAAGAATTCCAAACCATAATACATTAATTTAAATAACATTTACCAAATCATTATCTTTATCAAAACTTCATTTATACATATAATTACTTTCTCGTCATAAATACATCAATATAAAAGTTATACATGTATGCATTTCCCTCTAGTTGGTCTCGACAAACTTTTACTCTTCTCGTGGCATAACAAAAGACTTCATATCTTCCATCTATATACCTGCGCGAATAAACACCCGCGCTAAGCCCGAGAGCTTAGTAGTCCAAATATAAAATATAAACATATAGTATAGAAGTATTAACATATAATGATGTATAAATTCAAGGTATAATTAGTTCTTATCATATTTTATTTTCTTTTTAATTGCATCTTTCATATATCCTAGCTAATTTCATATATGATGTACATATATACATAATAATATCACCAACCCTAATCCATCACCAATACTCAAAATCAATATATTAATACATCCACATTATATATACCATACCAATCATTATTGCAATACACACTTTACATATCATACCAATTATTATTGCAATACACACATTACATATCGTACCACTCATTATTGCAATACAACATTACATATCATACCAATCATTATTCACATTTCCAATAAAGACAACCTTTATCATCAACCACAATTCATTTACATATTACACTTAATAACCTTATATTATTCACAATTCACCAAGCATAATTCATTATTAATACTCACAATCAATATTTCAATACTTGCATTTCACATTGACAATAAAGACAGACTCGGGCCCAAAACACTAATATGTTATTCAGAGTTCAGAGTTCTGCATTGGTCCATAATCACAATGATCAAGCCCGTAGGCAATATATCTCATGTCTCTATCCATGGATAGCGTAACAGACCCAGTCTCTTGGATCATCAACTCGGCTAAACTCGAGGAGATCCTCAACCCGGCTAGACTGTTACTACAATTCACATTTCACATTTTATCAAGTAACAGACCCAGTCTCTTGGATCTCAATTCATCTCAATGCAAAGAGATCCTCAACCCGGCAAGACTGTTACCTTTCATGTATTTCGCATCAATAATTTACATAGTGTAACAGACCCAGTCTCTTGGACCTCAGTTCACTCAAATTGAAGAGATCCTCAACCCGGCAGGACTGTTACATTTTCACATTCTCTAGGCATGCCGCCAAATTCAGAACTCTGAAAATTGAATCAACATATTAGACACAAAATCTTTTATTTTCATTTCATTCTCAATTGAATTATCATAGCCAATAGCAATGGCTTAACATCTCATTTGAATCACTATAGCCAATCACAATGGCTTCATATCTCATTTGAATCATCATAGTCAATCACATTGACTTCACAACATATCATATCTCAATCCATGTGATACATATAACATTATTGATATAACATTTCAAAATATATTATTCATATAATACATTGCCATTCACAATGCATATAACATAACATTTCATCATTTCTCAAAACACACTAACACCATTCATTATTAGAACATTTATCATAACAAATTGCAAATACCTTAAGAATGATCCTCATTTCTTTCTACCTTTCCATTTCATATTTCATCCTTTATATTTATATATATATAATGATTTACATTCTTCATTTACATTCATAATATAATAGCTTATTTAACACTTTTCATCCCAATGTGTAAATGTTCAAAGACATATAAGGATATACAATCAAATAGGGTTTATGCTTACCTTGTTAATGATCTTCACATCCTTCACATCATTATCATCACCTTAGTCCAATTATATTAACAATATAGTAAACCACTTAACACATTTGCAAACAAATGTGTTAAGCCTCAAATCATGTAAGTAAATACAATCATATGTATTGGTACTTACCTCAAGAACTATTCTCATCCATCTATACATTTCCTCTTCCAAGAATTCTCAACATTTAGATTAATGCAACACAATTTCTTCAAAACCTAATTCAAAGATCATTATTCATAGGTTTAGAATCATCCACATACATTTGTTTAGGTCATTCTTTGATTACAAAGTATTTAGAGTGTATATAAAATGTTTAGGAACAAAAGACTTTTAAAGAATCAAACAATGCATGAAGAACCAAAAACCATCACAGTAGCAAACACACCCAAGGGACACGGCCAAGCTTGTGGCCGTGTCTCTCAAGACCAAAACTTCCCGAGGCAGACACGGGCAAGGACACGGCCGTGTCTCGCAACACAACTCGGGCAGTAGCAAACACATTCAAGGGACACGGCCAAGCCAGTGGCCGTGTCACCCCAAAACCTATCCAACACGGCCAAAATTCTCTAGACTTGGCCGTGTCTCTCAAAAATAATAAGTCTTGGCCGTGTCTCAACTTGCTTTTGGCCGTGTCACTCAAGAACAAAATCCTAATTGTGGCCAAAACACTTTTAATGGCATTTAGACACAATATGCACAACATAAACTCAATCCAATGGATGTAATCAAAGTCATTAACACTTATTTTACATGTTTAACACAATATTCACAATTAACCATACATTTAATCATTCACCAATTCAAAACCCTAAAACCAACTTAACTCTTGATCCTTCACAATCAACATCCACTTAAACTTACAATCTTCACAACCAAACCAACACCAATTCAACCTTTTAGCTTACAATCAATACTAACATTTATAACACAACTCAAACACACCAAATCACAAAATCAACCAACCCTAATTTACTTCACACAAAACTTCAAAATAACCAAGAAAAACAAGAGAGTACTTACCTTAAATGAAGAAATTCCACAAATCTTTAACCAAATCCTTTGTTTCCTTCTTCAATTTAATTCTTGCATCAAGAACACCTCTCATGCTCTCTCCTTTCTTGAATGGCCGGCACACCAAAGAGAAGAAAAGAAAAATAAACAAAAGTCAACTTCCTCTTCTTCTTTAAATCTCCACCAAGAGATTTTAACCAAGCAATTACCTATATACCCTTTTCCATTTAACTTAACTTTTGTCACTTGTATGCCCATAATAGTAATTTCACATATCCAAATAAATATCCTCTTTTATTGACTCTCCCTTTTGACTAATGTATATGTTAGTTATACCACCATATACCCAACATATACATTTCTCTCTACACCTTACTTTCCTTTTTAAAACAACACATACACATTCTCTTTTAATTTCTTTCCTCTTTCAAATCAAATTTACATTCAATCCAATTAAAACAACAACAATATTCAAGACTTCTAGGGCATACATGGGGATATTACAATTCTCTCCCCCTTAAATAATTTTGTCCTCGAAATTAACTAGTATAATTGTAATCCATTCATAATACCATACCATCTTAACTTCCATATGAAGTTAATTATACGCTTAAGTCATTATATTATCAAATCATATAGCTTCAACTCTCCTCTTTAGAATCAACCACCTTCTTTAAATTCCATAACTCATCATTCTATATGATTATACATCTTGTTACTTCCTTAATCAAACATTCAAAAGAACTCATTACATTTCTTGTTAATGTCTTTATACAAAAATCAGATCATTTTATAGTACACTTATACTCCATCTAATCTTTATATTTAATATATTTTGTTATTTCACTTCTTTGTAATTACTCTCTTAACTTTAACCTTAAAAACCATTGACTTATATCTGAGCATTAATTATCCCTTCATTACAATCACTGTCTAAATAGACATTTATCACCCTCAATAGATAACAAAATACTAATTTTTCATAAAGGGAGTTATTTCTTTAGCATGCTTTTCACTTAACTTACATATTAATACATTATCTTTCAACTTATTTTATAGATAACCAATCTTTTTCTCTTCTTATCATGATTTACAATTACTATAACTTCATTCATTCATCCAATCACCCTTTAAAAATTTTACATCAAGTATACTACCATGTAAATAATTACACTCTTGGTACTATTATACACATTAAATTTCAATAATGATTCATAATCTTAGCCACTTCTAGATCCATTGATCTATTTGACACAATATATACACATTCAAAACTTATTCAACTTCAACCAACAATTAATATATTTTACTTATCATAAAATTTCACCATATTCATATATGTATATATATAACTTCATTCCATTAGGGCAAACTTATATTCAATTCCTGATCTCTTCTGATCCATTTTCAGTGAAATCATCATGATAACAAATCACTTCAAATTATCTGTTAATATACACATAGTTTATTCTCTATTATCTTATTATAATACCCACCAATTCTTATAAAGATTTTATACTATATTTACTATCTACAATTCATTCACTCAAACCTCGAGTTACATACCTTAAACATATTCAATATAACTTCCAGTCATATTCTATAATTTCTCCCTTTTTAATATCTCTTCACAATTATAACCAAATTTTTAACATAAAATGATAAAGTACAACTTTATCCATCATAACTTATAACTATACTTCTTAAACAAAATTTTCAATCTCACCAAACCAGTATTGCAATCATTTTAGTTAAGATCCAAATCCATGGATAACAAATTAACCGATCAAATATACTAGACAAAACACATGGCTTTAAGAGATTAATATTCAAGCCTGGAACTTTCAAATCAATAGTGTTCTTCTCATAATTTTATTCTCAATCTATACAAATACAAGGCTAAGGTATATCTCAAGAATTACATATTCCTTCTTTGTATTTTTACCATATCAGAAGTTAACACATTTCAATTCTATTTCAAACCGATTTACACTCGAATAAATGATCTTTATCAACTTAATTCATATTTCAACAATATTACTATATACATATTCAGTCATATGCAGTTCCCTTACAATTTCTATTCGTCACTTCATTTCTAATCCATCTACAATCTCTTATAATATATATATATATATAGAACTTTCCATATGTGAATACCTTAAAATTCTAAATATCACATGATCATCACATTCAATGCTCATCATAACGAGAAGACGGTACCATTCTAAAATAAGAAAGGACATTCAACATTGACAAGTGGATGGAGGAATCAGTGCTGCCTAGGATGGTCGACCCAAGCAAATATAATGAAAATCCTCGAACATACTGTTGGGTCGTGTCTCCGGCAACCTGTCCTTCATAGTTCATCCAATAACTACGAATTGGCTCAATTTTTATCTTGAAAGGCCCTTTATATGATGGTTCCATACCAATTAATTCCTGAATTTCTTCAAATGTTAAAATATCGTTGGTTAGAGGAACCGAAACGCCATCAAATCGAAGGCCGATTATAGCAGTAAAATCGATCGGACCAATTGTCATCTCTCCAATGAACAAGTGAAAAGTGTGGGTTGTGTCCAACCATCGTTCGGCAAGTGCCTGGACTACGTTCTGGTCTATCTGATACTCCTCAGATGGCAATTGTAAGATGAAGCTTTCAAAACCACATTCTCGAATAATCTGCCTTACCCGAGAAGGCACTACGTCGTACCATTGTCGGGCTTTGTAAATACGCCCTCCAGCCCGAACAAGGCAACGATGGCCCTAACACAGAGCCAGGTAAGTTAATACAAGGTAAGTACATATTATCTTATCTGCTTAAATTACTATATAGCACTAGGTGCGATGCACCAGTGCCCTTCCAATTTTAGGCAGAGGCTTATTCTTTATTTTGGGCTTATCAGGCTCAAGCAGCTTTCCACTATCAATTAACTTCTGGATCTCATGCCTTAACTTCATACAGTTTTCCGTTTCTTGTCCAAGCCTTTCATGGAATTGGAAAAATGCTTTAGTATCAAAGTTAGGAAGAAAAGGATTAGGCAAAGGATGAGGAGTCAAAGGTTGTAACATCCCTTCTGCATTAGATTCTCCAACATTTTCGACAAAGGTTCCACTAAGAATAAAAATTTACGCTTCTTCGCTGGTTCAGTTGCTATATTTTTCTCAACACCTCTTCTTTTCCTTTGATTTTGCTCATTGGGGTGGTAGCCGCTCTTATTACTCCAGTTAGATAGCATATGGTTCGGCTAATCTTGTAGAGTAGGGATTGATCCCTCATTTTTCATTCAATCTCTATTAGTGAACATGTTCTCCATTGATGCCACCCTTCCCCCCTTTCTTATGTCAATAGGAGATGCCTCATTAGCATTGTTGATGATCTCCAGAATTTGAATCGACTGGGTCGTCATAATTTTAACCAATTGATCTCGTAGCTCGGCCATCCTAGCTTTGACAACTTCATCAACTATGTCTCTTAGCTGGTTTGCATCCATCCTTCCAATGAAGCACTTAAATCAAAATCAATGTTGTAGGTGGTATAGTTGCATGTTCTTGATTTTTCGTACTTCAGGTCTATGAGCCAGAAAGGATTAATGATATGTCATGTGATGTATGTACGTATGAATGTATGTATGCACAAACAATAAACGAAGAAAGATAATTAGGACATTCGCTCCGACCATATAACATCCACACACGAATAGCGAGTCTCTTTTCCTAGGTAATATGGTTAACAAAATACCAACATGGGATATCTTGTTTTTTGAATAATTCCCTCGGACGTTTTAACCAATAGTTATATTTTCAAAAATGGAAATCAGTTCATGATAATTCCCATTAATTAGGTTTTATTCCATTTAACCAACTAAAGTAGCTTTTATGCTATATTGGATTAAAATTAAATTAAGAGGTTTATTATAAATAGATTTCTCACTTGAAAAAGTAACTAATGATTCAAGCCAAAAATAAGCCCATGATTAATTATTCTTAGTATAAACTAGGTTCATAATTGATTTTTGGTATTTCGTAATTGACCTAAATATTTGTAAGCTCTTTTAAAGGTTGGACGAAATGTAAAAATAATTTTGTTTGAGAAACCCATTGTAAAAAGATTTTTAGAAAAAAATAGATTTTTAACTTTGTATTTGAGTCATGAGAAAGGAATTTTTTATTTGCTTTTAGAAAAGTTTTATGTCCAAAGACCATCTTAAAAAGATTTAAAAATAGCTTTGGTCTTTTGGATTTTAAAGAAAAATTTATTTTGAGCTTACAATATACTTAGGTCATATTAGAAAAAGAACAAACCAAATAAGCCATGATTTAAGCTAAGATAAATTAACCATAGTAAAACAACAAGCATTCGGGGTAAAATTCTAAGGAAAGTAACTAGGCCAATTACATGACCTTTAGTCTTTAGGTTAAAAGGCTTAGGTTCCCATAGCAAGCATATACCAAATGGTACAAGGCTACAGTTGTTATGCCATGCTCGATCTCCATACCTTGAGTGAAAGTATGTTATCCCTTACATAACATAACACGGGTAACACGGGCGTCCTAACTTGCACACAAGATACAATATAAATGATGCAATGGATAATATCATGATAAGAAAGCATAGAATAATATAAAGACCAACAGAATCAACTTCTCTTGTCCCCACTATGAGCGGGAATTTTTGCCCCCACTCCTGGTGGAATGGTTCTTGCAACTTCGGCACTGTTTAAGCTCGGGCCTTAGAGAACACGGGCCTAAGCCCGGAGAAAATAGAGTTGCCATCAGGATGGGCCGGGATAAAGAAAGGGGTGAGTGACTTGATTCCTAAGGAATCCCCAACCCCTTAATGGGTTCTAAAAGTTGGGTACGTGTGGGGAAGGTGAGAAATGGCCCAGCACCCCCACAACTCCTGGTTCATTAAAACCGGCCTCTTTTGCAAGTCTTAATATTATAAAATTCTTAAATATAACAATATTATCCATATTACATGCAACAACTAAAATAAAACATCATTATATTAAAATCGAAGCAATGTCCAAACAAAGCAAATAAATGGACACCCATCCGAGGATGGAAACATGTCCTTACATCGTCCATGTCTAAACTAAATAGGACACCCATAGAAAGGTGGAAACATGCCCTTTACATTAGTCCAAAAACTTTAAAATAAAATAAATTACATTATGCTCACGACATGAGGTACCCAAAAATATGGAAACATACCTCTTACAATATTGGGAAATCAAAATAAATCAATAAAAGTAAATAACCATTTATAATAAATAAATCATTCATCAAAGGTATCAAACATCAATCAAAATATATAATAAACATTCATCCAATTTAAATAAAATAGTAAATATATTAACTTTAGGGGTCATGCATTAATTAGGGTTTTTAGGGTTTTATATTCAATAACTAGGGTTTTGCATATACTAGTCTAATTTATTGAGAAATATTTTAAAGTAATAACATAGCTACTGGATGTTAAAAAGATTTTTGGAAGTTATTATGAAAATAATGTTACTGTGATTTAAAAAAGTAAGGTTAGTTAGGGTTTTAAGCAAACATCATGAACTTATGGTTTTTTTAAGATATTAGGGTTTATAATTTTAAAAGACTGGGTTTTAGGTTCACTGGATTAAGGTTTTAGGTATTAATGAACATTTCATAAAGTTTTGATGTTTTAAGAATTAGGGTTTAGGAAAACTAGGGTTTAATGGATTGGGTTTCGAGAAAATTAGGGTTTTTGATATTTTGGATAACATATTTGATTTTAGGATTTAAGAAAATAGTTTAAAGTTTCATAAAAACAATTATGATTAAAGTTTTTTTAAAAACTGTAAAGAATATTAAGGTTTTGGAGAATTAAGAAGATATTTTGAAGTTTTAGACAAATAAGTTAGGGTTTAGATGATTAAGAAAATAGTTTGGTGAAAAATAATTTAGGGTTTTAAAGTTTTGGAAACATGAGGATAGTTTTGGGGTTTTTGAAGTTTTGGAAATAGAATAGCAGTTTTAGGGTTTCTGAAGTTTTGGAAACAGAAGGATGATTTAGGGTTTTTGAAGTTTTGATCAATGACTTAGGCTACTGAATGAATGGATGATTTAATCTGTAAAATATATTACTAAGTTTTAATAATTTAGGTTACTGATTCAATATCAAAACAAATGATAGAAATATTTATAAGAAAATATGGCAATAACATTGTGAATATAATCAAATCAAAGACTTGTAATCAAACCTCCATTCATTAGTTCCTCCGCAATTGGCTTCTGGATGAACAATGACAAAGGCAATACTACTGCCTTTGATGGATTGATGAATGATTCTTGTTAATAACTTTTGTCGTTTCTTGCTCCTAGGGTTTCTGTCTTCTTTTTTCCTCCCAATTAAAAATCAATTTTTCGATCCTTAATTCTGTATTTAATGTGGTATTTATAGGAAAAATAATAAGCTTACTTTTAATTGTCTAAGAAAATTAAAGTTATTTAGGAAAAGAAATCAAAACCAAATAGAGTTTAGTTTCGGGAAAAAACTTTGTTGGAAAAAATTGCGCTGGCAAAAAAATTACTGCGGGCGAAAACTGCAAGAGCTGGCTAGCCAGTCGGCTAGCGCTGGGTGGCAAGCCAATTCACCATAGGAAATTCCTACGGTGATTTGGCCAATAGTCATTTTTCCGCAGGATTTTCCTGCGGCAAATTGGCTTGCGGCCAATTCGCCCACAGGAAATTCTTGGCCTAAGCCAATTCACTTTCGGCGACAAAATTTTTTGTCGTCGATTTTTATTTATTATTATATATATATAACTTTATTAATATTGCCATTTTTATTTTCATTAAAAATTATAAATAATAAATACTAAAATAAATATTATTTAATTAAAATACTATAAAATTATTTTGGACTATATAAAAAATATTGGACCAGACTAGGTAAAAAATTAAGGGTCTACAGACTCGAGACTAGCCTTTTATCTGTTTAGAATTGTGGCTACTCCGACTGTTCGATTCTTTAATGGATTATGGGTCTTCACCCTCAAAATGGATCTTCATCCTTGGACCTTAGATCTTCACCTCTGGTCTTTTATCCTATATTGGCTTCAGATCTTCTAGCTGGACTAATCTTTTGAGTTTTACATCTTCATTCTTTTGATAGTTTTAGTGTTCCATTCTTTTGCACTTTTGCAAAAAATTCAACCATTTTTTAGCTGGCCCCTTATATTTTCTCATTGCCTCCTGCGTGGCAAAATATTGAAAATAAGTCTGAAAATATTTTGTACACGCATAAATTCAAAAAATTGAAAAGGAGAAACTTTTCTCCTTATGTAGGCTCAAACCAATGATTTTGTTCCCATGCAAGCTCTGATTGATGTTTGTATATTGTCTAGTTTCTTCAGACAAGCATGCATTTTTTCTTTTGCAAAATGACTGGAGCTTCATCAAGCAATGGGCCTTCCATGCCCCATGATTCCATATCCGCTTCATGGTTGCTTCATATAGTATTGCTGTTTACTTTTGACAAATAAAATACAGTGTGATATGCTCATGTATGCATGATATGCATGAGTAATACTTACAGTGGTTCCATCGACTCACAGACCAAGGTGATTAGCTAAAGTGTTCTCAATGACTCCATCTAGATGCCTTTTCAAGTCTTGCATTTGAATGATAGAAGGCTTCACATTTATGGCTTTTACCTTTAAGATGTTGAGAACATGAGTGGTGAGGCCCCAACAGCATTGTCAGGGATAAATCCATTTCAAACTATGTTTTAGCATGTTAGTTGGCAATGTAACACCCCTTCCCGACCTACGTGTGTAAGCTGAGTAGAGGCGCCACCCTATCCTAATGTTGCTACCACTTTTACTTAGTCAAATTTTTGTTCCGATTTTTATAGAAATTTTGCCATAGTTTTGCCTAAAAATTCAATCCCAAGTGTCGACAAAACTGGTTTTTTTCTAATTTTTGAAAACATTTTTACACAAACCAATGCAAACAAAATCATTCTCAGTACACTTCCAATAAATCCCCCTTATAACCTCAACTACAACCTGCAAAAAGGATTTACACTTCTAGTACAAAATAAAGTAAAGGTTTATTATGAAATACAGCAGATAGAATCTTTGTTCACTATGCAACGGAAAGTAACAATATTTACAAATTCATATACATCAAAACTCAAGTTTTACAACACATAAAATTTATACATGTTTGGCAGTCAGTCTTCGATCTTAAAGCCCACTATTCACTCTTCAAAATCTAGGCTCGACTCGGCCTAGAGGAACTCTCTGGTTCTTCCTTGTCACCTGCGCGAAGAATCACATTCGCGCTAAGCCAACGGCTTAGTAAGATAAAACAGGCTAATGGTATGCTTTAATGTAATGCAATGCCACATATGTTATTGATAAGATCAATATCATAAATATAAAGTTAACCACATAATTATGCATTTCACAAATCATAGTCATATGAGCATACCACATTTCAACATCTTTCCACATTCAACATTAATCAATCATACTCAATAACCAACATCTCATTTCATTAACTCATAACATTATTTAGGACATTCATATAACCCTGACACCTATGGGCCCAACAAGTATTTAATATGATATTCAGAGTTCAGAGTTACTGCTTTGGTTCATAGTCACAATAATCACGCCCGTAGGCAATGTATATACATGTATCTCTATCCATGGATAGTGTAACAGACCCAGTCTCTTGGATCATCAACTCAACACATATGAGGAGATCCTCAACCCGGCAAGACTGTTACAAATCATATATCTCATAGTGTAACAGACCCAGTCTCTTGGATCATCAACTCAACACATATGAGGAGATCCTCAACCCGGCAAGACTGTTACCTTTTATCATTTCTTAGGCATGCCACCCAAATCCAGAACTCTGAAACTGAATAACATATTAAACAAACAATTCATTTATTATATAGTTACCATTTCCATTCTCAAATTCTCATCACATTTAGGCAAACATGCCTTCTTTCTTTCAATATCATCATCATAGCCAATCACAATGGCATTGCCTCATATCATGTCTTATTTGAATTATCATTTCAATTTCAATGTATATTATTCATGAAACACATAACCATTCACAATGCATAACATAACATTGTTCAATCTCAACAATGCAATTAGGGCAAAGAACAATTGATATGATTCATATGAATAGTACATTCTGGTTTTAAACTCCATTTTATCCTTATTTTGAAAAATTGTATAAAATAATCTACTTGACTAAAAATTCTAAAATTTTTACAGAATTTAGTTTTGTATCTAAAAATCATTCCTTTAAAATTTCAGATCAAACTGAACACAAAATCTTGGTCAAATAGTTCACCTAACCAGACTGCCCCAATTGCCCTGCATCCTGGCAGCAGTTCTGAACTTTGTGAATTCCATAAATCAAATTCAATCAACGTGGTTCCAAATTATTTTTCTCAAATACTAGACTCACTAAGCAACAACATATCCAAAATTCGACTGGATATGATTTTTCTACATTTTATTAAAAATCCCGAAGTATAGCTGTCTCAGTTAAGGTACCTGCTGGAACAGGTCTAATAAAAATAATCTTTCTAAACTCATAACCATTCCAAAATCGAATCAACATATTTTTCAGTCATTCTACACTCATAGAGGCACAACATATCAAAAATTCACTTCAAGAACATTTTTCTATAATTAATTAAAAATCATACAAATCACAGCCTTTACTAATTGTAAAACAGAAACAATTTCACTAAACACAACTCTTACTCAACACAATCACTTCCAACACCTTCACCAACTCAACTTCTCATCATCAAACCAACAAACCCTAATTCCTTTCTCACACCACTTCAAAAGAATTGAAGAAATTAAAGAAAAGATCTTACCTCAAATGAAGAAATCCACAAATCTTTAACCAAAACCCTTGCTTCCTTCTTCAAAATGCTTCAAACCTCAAGATCACCTCTCTTTCTCTCTTTGTCTATGGAGAATCCGGCCACTTCAAGAAAGAAAGAAGAAAATGCACAAGTCAAACACCTTTTCTTCTTTTAATCTCCACCATGCATCTTACAAGGAAAATTACCAAAACACCCTTAACCATATAACTAACTCTTTGTCTCATATAAGCCCTTTATAGTAATTTCATTAACAACCAAAAATATCTTCTTCCACTTAACCATCACCTTGACTCTTCATTTGACCAATGTATATGTTAATTATATAATCATATAAACAACATATACATTTGTCTCTAAACCCTAAATTTCTTCTCCAAAACACATATACATATACATTCTCTTCCCATTTCTTTTCTCTTACAATTTAACACATATATGCACAAACATTCACTTCCCAATATATATATCAACAACCACAATAACAACAACATACTCAAAACTTCTAGGGCATAAATGAGGATATTACAGGCAACTTCTTCATGACCTTGCCAATAATCATTTACTTTGCCCAATGTGTCCTTTGAGATTTGATGGTTCAACAAACTTCTCTTAACTTGAAGGCTTTGTATGACAAAATCATTTTTTTAAGACCGTAAAATCATATTTTGGCTTTGTCAAATCAGTGTCATTATACCTCAGGACTTGATTTTCCAAATTAACATTTCTATAACATGACAACCCTAGTTACCGTACTATACTCGGGAATCATTTGTATTTGAGCAAGAACTCTTGCACTTCAGATAGGCACATACACATTACTTGATCAAAGATCTCATTGGAGTTTAAATATTATCTATCTCATATGCATGCTTATCCAAACTATCTCCACTAATAGACTCTACCTTCCAAGAGAGATCAACAGATCTTTTATAGGCTTTAAATGGGGTCTACAAGGGACATGGTTTAAATGAAGGTCACTTTGAGATTGGAGCTGATGTGATACCATGAACAAGCCTTCACACTACAAACTTCTTGTTGAAACTTTAGGCAGTTGGAAGCATGAAAAGATAGAGCTTTGAATGTTCTCCCATCTTCTTGGCATTAATCTGGATCTTGATTGGGACAGTTTTTGCCTTTGTAAAAAGTTTGGTACCCATATTCATTTCTTTTCTTCTTTTCTCTTTTCTTTCTCTCTCTTTCTCTTTCTTTTCTTTGAGCATTTTATCATTTTTTTCTTCTTTCTTGTAGTACTGTCAAGTACTAGATGACCTTCTCCTTTTTCTCTGACTTTTTATTACGCCTTTGGTTGGGTTGGACCAATTCAAGTCAAACTGTCCTTATAAACCAATGGAAGTCTTTTGCTGCTTTAGGTAAAAGAGAACTCGGTTGGCTTTTCTGAACTGTTTTGGATTTTATTTCTTTTTCTATTTTTTTTTTCTTTCTTTATTTTTTTTTCTTTTTCCTTTTCTTTCTTTCTTTTCTTTCTTCTTCTTTCTTTTCTTCTTTTTTTCTTATGGTCTTGACTAGGCATTCCTTTTTTTCATTTTCTTGCCTCTTCCTCTTAGTGATCATTAGATTTGTCATAAGTATCACAACTTCTCAGGGTAGGTTGTTGGGGTTTATAAGCCAATCAAAAGAAAGCTAAACTTTTATGAAGACTCAAAGGGACATCTTGGGATTGATATCAATAGGGTTGATACTATTTATTGGCTAACAAAATAATGCCTAGATCAATTCTCTCCTAAATAAGTAGAGTTCAATTTTGCCTCGAAAGTCTACCAAAGCATGTTTTAAGACTGACTAGGACCTAGACAAAAGAAAATTATGCAGGAGCCCTCTCTAAGCAAGCATACACAACCTAATGCTATAGAGCAATTCCCTCACCTAGTAAAGTCATTCAAATCATGATGCATAGATACGCTAATTTGTAAATATCAAGCTATATTTGTGATTAGTTAAGCACCAAAATGAACAAAGAACAACAAAAATTTTGACAAAAATAATTTTTTCAAGCAACTTTAAATTTGAAAAACAATATTTTTCCATAAAACAACAAATAAAGAAAATAAAACAAAAAAAACAAACAAGCCAAGGGAAGTTTGTTGGGTTAAGCTTCTTCTCCCTTCACATCTTCAATATTCCCATCTTAAAAAGAAGATAAGGCAAGATATTCCTCCAATCCTCATCCGACCATGACAGTTGCTGGTGGTGGCACTCTGTTGAACCTAGGCAGAGGATTGCTTTTGGTATTGGGCTTATCAGGCTCGGGTAGCTTACCACCGTCAATTAAATCTTAGATCTCATGCCTTAGATGAGCACATTTATTCGTCTCATGCCCTTGCATTTGATGAAATTGACAGAAGGCCTCGGCATTGAAGTTTGGTGGCAGAGGATTATCTAGCGATCAAGGAGCCAACGGTTGTAACAACCCCTTCTTTTGCAGCTTGTTGAAAACCCAAGGCAGTGGCTTCCCCAATTCTAAGAACTGTCTTCTATTTCATTGACCAGTCGCATTAACATCCACTTCCTTTTGTGTGCTTTGATTACTCAACTGGTAGTTCCCTTTCTCATTCCTTCTTGTGGAAAAGCGGTTATTCTCCCTTTCCCACTCTTCAATTTGCAAGCTAGCTTGCAAAAGGCCTTTGAAATCCCGAATGAGTGTATGAGACATCTTTTCATGAAGACTAGGTAACACCCCTCTCACAATCATCCCAATCTGATCTAACTCATTAGGCCTCTTCTTGAGTAAAGCAGCCTTATTTCTCCATCTCTTTATATAATCCACAAAGTTCTCATTTGGTCTTTGCCTAATGGTCTCCACCTCCATCAAGGTAACTTATAGCTCGACATTGTACCCATACTTTTGAATGAAGGCTTTGTACAATATGTCCCAATCTTTTTGGGTACTTTCTTACGAGGTATTGGGCAAATTTTGCACAATAAGATCCAATGAGAGCATGAAGTACCTTAGAGTTTGAGCCTTAGTAGCTCAGGCAGATTGCATAGCAGTGATGTACTGCTTAACATGAAAGTGAGGATTTCCTATAAATAATAAATAATAAATAAAATAAATAATAAATATTATATTATCAAAATAAATAATAAATATTAAAATAAATAATATATACCACAAAAATTATTTTGGATTATTTTTAAATCTTTGGACTAGACTGGATAAAAAATTAAGGGTCTACACTCATCCTCTCATTCTTCTTTAGATGAACATCTTTGCTAGCTTCTTCATACCCCAACCCTTTCTTGGAAGCTTGAGTCTTGAAGCTTTGCCACACCAGCCTTACCCTTTCCAAGACCAGCACCAGGAAGATAGCTCATATTCTTCATATGTTTATGACCTTGGAATGCACTATTCCATCATCATAAATTGTGGATACCTGGAAACCATTGAAAGGTCTCTCAATCATTAATGCATTGACCACTTCATTACCCTCGGCCTCGATGACCACCGTATCATCTCCATTTGGTAACTTGATCTTTTGATGGAGTGTTGAAGGGGCTCCACCAAGAGGATGAAACCAAGGTTCTCCTAATAGCAGCACAAAAGTAGCAGGTCTGTCCATAACCATAAATTCTACCATAGACTTAATTGGACCAACCTTCACAATAGATTTGAAAGTTCCTTCAGTGCATTTTAGTATTTTTCATAAGCCCTAATGGTTACCTCAGATGGGCTTAGATCTCTTGTTGACATAGCTAGCTTCGGCAAGATTTTAAGTGAGCAAACATTTATGGCAGACCCATCATCAACCATTACACACAAAGTCCTTTTCCCTTTGACTTCCACCTTGATAAAGAGAGGGAGGATGTGATCTCTCTCATCTTTTGGCAAATCCGCATACGAGAACAATACCATTCCCATATCAACTTTGTTCTTCTTTTGAATATCTTCACACTTCATCACTCCTTCAACTTTCACAAAGTAAACCAGCTCCTCCGGTATTATAGAGGTGGAAATTGGCATGCTATCCAAGGCTTTGGCTATAGTTTCATGGTGCTTCTTAGAAGTGGCCACTAGGTCGCAAATGCTAACACTTGCTTGGGTTCTCGTCAACTGCTTAAGTACAGTGTCATCTTCATCTTCTTTGTTCCCAACTTCAACTTCCTTTCTTTTATTAGCTTCTGCTTCCTTGGTTGGTGGCCTTGCATGAGGCTTACCAGATCTAGTGTTCATCACTTCATCTTCCTCAGGCTCAGACTAGGTCCATTCTTCATTCTTGGGTTCAAGATCATCATCACTATTGCTTGAATCCCAAAACTCATTCACAACAAAGATTACTACTTCTTTTCCAACTACAGCTTGTTTAATTTTGCTAAACACCACTTCTTCATTGTTTGCTTCTCCATCCACATCTTGGAAAGGAGACATGAAAAAACTTTCATGCAAACCTCCTCCAATCATAAAGGTCGCCGGTGGTGACACCCTATTAAATCTTAGCAATGTATTGTCTTTAGTTTTTGGATTGTTGGGCTCTGGTAGCTTCCCATTGTCAATCAAATTTTGGATTTCATGCCTCAACCTCAAACATTTATCCGTGTCGTGTCCTTGCATTTGATGAAATTGGCAAAGTGCCTTAGCAGAAAAGTTGGGTGGAAGAGGATTAGGCAAAGGATGAGGATTCAAGGGCTGTAAGAATCCCATCTTTTGTAGCTTATTCAAGACCCAAGACGGCGGCTTCCGTAATTTTAAAAACTGTCTTCTCCTTCTTTGGCCTGCTGCATTAACATCAACTGATTTTTGTGTGCCTTGGTTACTAGACTAGTAGTTTCCCTACTAGTTCCACCTTGCTGAAAAATGGTTCTTCTCTCTTTCCCACTCTTCAATTTGTAGGCCAGCTTGCAAAAGGTCCTTGAAATCTCGAATGAGTGTACAAGACATCCTTTTATGAAGGCTAGGCAACACCCCTCTCACAATCACTCTAAGTTGATCGGATTCATCAGGCGTTCTTTTGAACAATCCAGCCTTATTCCTCCACCTCTTCACATAGTTCACGAAGTTCTTGTTCGGCCTTTGTCTAATGGACTCTACTTCCATTAGAGTAACTTCCAATTTAGCATTCTGCTCAGAAAGTTGGGTACGTGTAGGAAATAAAAAGAAAAAAAGCTATCATGGTAAGGAAATTAAAACTATTAAGGAAATAAAATTAAAACCGAGTAAAATAAAGTTTTGGCAAAAATTGGCAGCGCGCGCGAGTTGCTAGGCGAGATTGGCATGCGGGCTGTGCTGCTGGGCCTGCGATAATTATCGTTGGCTGGCAAAGCTGCTTGGTGTGCGGGCGCTGCAGGTCGATGAGCAAGATACTAGAATTCAAGGGGCGGGGGCTCGCCGCAGGCTTTGCCTGAGACAAATTGGCCCGAGCTATTTCATGGCTGCAACTTTTGTCGCCGATTCTGCCGCCACTGATTTCTTTTTTTTTTTTATTTATATAGATATTTTAAATATTAATAATAAATATTAATAAAATAAATAAATAATAAATGAGAAGTAAAATAAATATTATATTAAAATAAATAATAAATAGTAAATATAATTAATATAATTAATAAATAATAAATAAAATAAATGATAAATAATAAGTAAAATAAAAATTAATATATTATCAAAACAAATATTAAATATTAAATAAAATAAATGTTAAAAATAAATAATAAATAATTAGAATATTAAATATTATATTAATAAAATTAATAATAAATATTAAAATAAATAATATATACCACAAAAATTATTTCGAACTGTTTTAAAATCTTTGGACTGAACTGGATCTAAAATTAAGGGTTTGCAATAACTTTCAAGATCTCTGATTCCGTGGCATCAGGGATATTGGCGCTTCATCTTCTTGGAAGCCCTAAACTGACGGGCATGATGTAAATCCTTTTCCAGATGATGGTTGTTACAGACCTGATTTTAAAGACAATAGAGATTTAGGCATACCTCCTCCTCCATTAGACGATGATTTTTTCAGAGATTTATTTGATCAGGGGCTGCCTCCTTCTTCTTAGTACTCTGCTTGTATTATAACATATGACTTCGTTAAAATAATAATATGCAACAATAATAATAATCTGACTTTGCTTTTCTGTAACTTTTTCTTTATCCCTTTTTTTGACATTTCTGTATACATATATATATATATATATTTTACAAACTTTAAAACAACATGCCCTCAATGAATCCATAATCCAATCAGTTTTCATAACCCTAACACATTCAATTAGCTAGATAAATGAAAATCCTTTCCTCGCGTGCCTTGGATTTAAATCTTTGCCAGTCCACGCGTGATTTTGTATGTAAACAAACACTTGTATAAACCAATTACAGTTTCATCATTCAAGGCAAACTAATCCATTCAACTGCTCCAATTGTCAATCCTCTCAAAATTAATTAAGAACAACTTAAAATCCTTAATCCCGGATATATTTTGCAAAACCAATTCAGAAAAACTTCAATTTTCTTCATTCAGCTTATGCCATCATCAATTAATTTACAACTATAACATTTAACCATGACCAAGGCCAATTTTAAAATTTTGAAGAGTTTATTCAAAAATATCAAGGCTACACATTGGGAGCAATTATCATGGTCTCAACTTAATGTCTTGATGTGCTTCCAAAATATCAAATTGTATCAACCATTTTTACATTCTATGGCTTCCTTTTGGGATGTAGCAACTATGAATTTTAAGATAAACAATTTTAAAATATGTCTTATGATCGAATAATTTGAAGCTATTCTTGGCTATCCAAGTGACCAACCGATGGTGTTACCCATATCGACTTCCAAAACTCAACAAAAAATTCAGATACTATTTTAACTTTCAAATCCCGAAGTCCTACAATTGACTAGAGGTGAGAAAATCCTGCTCGACCCTTTGATTGACTTTTGCACTTCTCATATAGCTCCCACTAAAGCTTGGGAATGCATGTTCTGTCTATGTTTGCTTGGTCAATTCTTGCTTGTTTCTACTGAAGGTGACATCCATCTACGAGTACTGGACATCATGGGCCAAATGGAAGGAGTCTTATCACCAGTACCCGTGACCTTGGTTGAAACCCCAGTTGGGATGGACCAATTCAAAACAGAAGGTTAAAGGAGGTTACTGGGAGTCCACTGCTGGTTTAGATAATTACCCAAATTGCCCTTTTGAATTTTTAATTTAGGTCTCATTTTTTTATATATTGCTCTAATTTTTTCTTAGCCCACCATTATGGGTTTTCTGGACTAGCGAGCTATCTTAATTTTTGCCTAAGCCGCCCTTGTGGGTTTTCAACTTAACAAACTTCTTTTTTTTATTGGTTCTAACTTTTGACTATACCGCCCTTGTGGGATTTTGGATATAATGAACTGCCGTAATTTTTGCTTAGAGGGTTTTCAACCAAACATGCTCTTTTTTTAAATGAGTACAGTTGTCCTTTTACTGATCTGGCTATAGAAGCACCTCTGCTTACTCGACACCCCATTTGTGGACTTCACCAAATATTTACCAAGACACCATTCAACTAGAAAATTGCTCCATCCTGCCTCTTTGCATACTGACTGGATCTACTGGATTGACTCACAAGCTATGATCAACATCCGTTGGTTAGTACTTTGGTGGAAGATCACCCATGTCACCATTCGGACATATCTGATGTATGTTCCTCTTATTGTTCATCATCAAGGCACTTGCCATGATCCTCATCGACTTGACCGCCAGTGTGGGGTTGAGCCTCGAAGTTCTGAATTTACTCTGACTTGGATATGCCTCGTCTGACTAAAGCTTTCCTGTATCGACTAAAGCAAAGCTGGCCTGCATGCTACACTGATTGTCTGCCATAGATTTTACATTTGTCAATTTCTTACAAAAATAATGTAAGGATGAATAATAATGGAAATAAAAAGATGTTTTCTTTCCTTTTATAATTTGTCATCATGTTTTGCTATTGTGGTATTATATTAACCTAACTATCAAACAAATTCAAAATAATGCACATAGAAAAATTTTAACATAAACTCTATTTTATTAAATTAGGGAACAACCAAAATATATAGCCAGCATACACAAGATTATTCCTGTCGCCAACCAACCCTTTTGCGTTTCCTAATTGGCAATTTTCTCTCATTTAGTCCTAATTGTTGCCTAGCCCGCCCTTTTAGGTTTTTAGTACTAGCGGATAGCCCTAACTTTTGCCTAGGCTACCATTTTCATTTTGGGTTTTCAACCAAGCCAGCCTTTCTATTATTTATAAATAGAACCTCTTCAACCTGTCAACGTTCACTGGCTCACTAAACTCGTTCCCATCCATGTCTGATAGCTTGACTACTCCTTTGCTCATGACTTATTTTACAATGTATGGGCCCTCCCAATTTAGTCTAAACATCCCTCTAGGATCAAAGATGTTGGGCTTACATTGCTTCAACACCAAATCTCCGGCTTTAAGCTTTCTAACTTTAACCCTTCTATTGTGAGCCTGGGCTGTCTTTCTTTGATACAACTGGTGATGATACAATACCTTCAACCTTCTTTATTCTAATAATGCCAACTGGAATCTATTTGCTGTCCATTCTACTTCAAGTAATTCAGCTTCCAGAACTACCCACGGTGATTTTATCTCAATTTCAATTGGCAACACTGCTTCCAACCCATAAACCAAGGAAAACAGCGTCATTCCAGCTGAGGTTCGCACACTTATCCTGTATGCCCATAAAGCAAAAGGAAGTATTTTCGACTAGTCCCTATATGTCTTGGCCATTTTGGACAGAATATGCTTAATCATTTTGTTTGTTGCTTCCACCGCACCATTAGCCTTTGGTCTATAAGGTGAAGACCGGTGATGACGAATCTGGTACTTTGAGAATAAATCCTTAACTTTCTCCTTGAAACTGCACATCATTATCCGATATCACACTGTATGGGACCCCATACCTACATATAAGATTCTTCTCAAAGAACGTATCCAGTTGCCTTGCCCCCAGCTTGTTGAAAGACTCAGCCTCAACCCATTTTGAAAAATAATCCACTGATACTACAATGAATCGATGACCGTTTGATGCTATCGGATGTATTTTCCCAATAATGTTGATTCACCAAGTTGTAAAAGGCTAAGGAGAAGACATAGAAAGTAGTTCTTCAGGAGGCAAGTGGTTTAGGTTTCCATGCATCTAGCACTGCTGACACTTTCTCACAAAATCTATACAATCTTTTTCTAATAGTAACCTTGTTGGATTCTCTTCTTAACCAGGGCCAATCCGTTCATTTGAGGTCCATAACTTCTCGCATGTATCTTGGACATAATTTATTCGACTTCAAAATTACTCAGTATGAAAGGTGATATACTAAAAGAACCATCGCCTTATGGCTCTTCTCTATTCCTTTGTTGCATCTTGTGGATACTCCCTACTCTCCAAAAAACATCTTATGGTGTCATACCACGCATCATGGTCCTTGTCAGTTTCCATTACTATTTCATATTCATAACAAGAAGTCAATGAACTGGTCAGAACAAAAGGCTTAAGAAATAACTTAACGGGATCTTTCTATACCGAAGCCAATGAAGCGGGGGCATCGGCCATCTGGTTCTCTTCTCTTAGTTGATGTATAAATTTTCACTCCTTGAAATTCTTCTTCATCAGAGTTAATTAATCATGGTATGGTTTCAATTTTTCTTCCTTTTAACTCCCGCTCTCCATTTACTTGAGATACCACCAATAAAGAGTCACCAAAGACCTATACTCTATCTACCTTCATGATCATCAGGGTTTTAGGCCAAAAACACAAGCTTCGTACTTCACCATATTATTGGTTGCTCTAAACTTCAACTTCTTAGGTAGAGGAATGAGCTCCTCTTTAGGAGATTCCAAAATTACTCTTAATTCTGCTCCTTTTCTATTTACCGCTCCATCAAAGTACATTTTCCATCCATGTACTTCTATGGCCTTTAAATGTTTATCGCAAAATTCTAAGACCACCTTCTCATTGTCTAACAATGGGTGTTCAGCTAGGAATTCTGCTACTGCTCTACCTTTAATTGTTTTCCTGGTTATATATTCAATTTCAAACTCTTCTAAAATGATCAACCATCTGCCATATTTTCTAATCAATGAAGGTGTTTCTTTTAAATATTTCACTGGATCCATCCTGAATATTGCCTGCACACCATATGACTGAAAGTATTGTCACAACTTCTTAGATCACCAAACCATGACTATGCATGTCTTTTCAATGATACTATACTTAATTTCATAACGTGGGAGTTTTCTACTTAAATAGTAAATTACATACTCAACACCCGATTCATCGGCTTTGTGCTACCATTGCTCCTATTGATTCTTCTTCTACTGCCAAGTATAGTAATAATGGCTTGCTAGGTTTAGGTGGCTTTAATAAAGGTGGATTCGGTAAATATACCTTTATACTTTTAAAGGCCTTTTGACACTCATCATTCCACTTGACTCACTGATTCTTTTTAAGTAGTTTAAAGATCGGTTCACTGATCGTGGTCAGCTTTGCTATGAATATGCCAATGTACTGCAACCTGCCAATAAACCCACAAACCTCCTTATCCATCTTAGGGGTTGGCATATCATGGATTGCCTTAATTTTGTCCGGATCAATCTCAATGCCATTTTTGACCAATCACGTGTCCCAATACTTGCCTAAAAGTAACCCCATCACACACTTCTTTGGGCTTAACATTAGCTTATACTTCACTTCCCTCTCAAAGAATAACTCTAGGTTTGGGAAATGTTGCTCCCCTGTATCTGACTTCACCACCATATCATCAATATAGACTCAACTTCTTTATGCAACATGGCATGGAACAAAGTGGTTGCCATTCTTTGGTAGGTTGCACCAGCATTCTTTAACCTAAACGACATCACCATATGGCAAAATATACCCCATATAGTAATAAAGGTACTTTTGTCTTTATTCTTTTAGGCCATTAACACTTGATTGTATCTGAAAAATCCATTTATGAATGAGTGTAGCGCACTAGAGGTTGCACTATCAATAAGAACATCTATATGGTTTAAAGTGAAGTCATCTTTAGGGGATGCTTTGTTTAAGTCTCTACAATCCACACAAACCCTAATCCTTCCATCTTACTTTGACATAAGAACTACATTAGCTAAACAATCAGGATAGTCTGCTACTTCAAGGAGCTTGACTTGTATCTTCTTTGTGATTTATTCTTTGAGTAGTTCTGCCTATTTCGGCCTTAACCGTCTAAGCTTTTATTTGACAGGTTTCATATGAGTGTAAGTTGGAATTAGATGCTCAGCTATGTATCTATCAATTCCTAGCACGTCTTCAAAAGATCAAGCAAAGACTTCTTCATATTTTTTAAATATTTTTTTGAATCTCTCTCTCTCTCTTCAGAAGTAAGGTCAGATGCTATGCTAATGTTTTTAGGATTATCGGTTGTTTCCAAATTTAATGATTGCGTGTCAACAAAGTTAATGTTAAAAATGCTCATGCAATCATTATTTGAGTTTATGCAATCATCAGGAAAAACATCACACAAGTAATCAAAATCAGGCTTTATTGAATTCATCTTGGAAAAAGAAAACATCATCATCCTCATACAAAGCAAATAAATTAAAATCAAAAGCAAAATCATTGTTCTCAAAATCATAAACCAAAACATCCTTAAAATTTTCTTCAACTAGAGCATCAATCTCCTTTGGAGTCTTCTGGGCTTTTAGGACAACTTCCTTCTTTTCTTCTGGATTAGGCCCCTTGTCAGCTGGCAAGACAAGCTCTTTCTTTATTTGTTCCACCAATCAGCAACATTAGGAAAAATCTCAAAGCCTAGGATCAGCTTTCCTATGAACATGACTAGCTCTTGCTTCCCTTGGAGTGGTCCCATGTCTGGAGCTTTGACAAAAACCTCTTCAAGTATTGGGAAGCTCATCTTCTCATTCTTCTTTAGCTGAACATCTTTGTTAGCTTCATCATATCACAACACTTTCTTGGAAGTTAGAGTCTTAAAATCTAGAAGCTCTATAACAACTATCTTTGCCTTTCCAAGGGCAACACTATGCATGTAGTTCATGTTATTCATCATAGACAGGACCTTGGGGTCTACTACTCATCATCAGAAATTGCAGCTACTTGGAACCCATTGAGAGGCCTCTCAACCATCAATGCATTTTCCACTTCATTATCCTCGGCCTCGATGACCACTATCTTATCCCTATTAGGGAACTTGATCTTTTGATGAAGGGTGGAAGAAACTCCACCAAGAAGATGAAACCAGGGACATACCAAAAGTAGTGTAAAAGTGATCGGTATATCCAAGACCACAAATTCAACCATGGATTCTATTAGACCAGCCTTCACAACAGCTTTGAAGGTACCCTCAACATGTCTCTTGGTGTTATCGTAAGCCCTAATCATTACTTTAGTTGTGCTTAAATCACCTATTGACATAACAAGTTTTGCAAAATTTTAAGTTGGCATACATTGATGGCAGATCCATCATCAACCATTAAATATGGAGTTCCATTGCCTATGACCTTAACTTTGATAAAAAGTGGGCAAACATGATCTCTTCCCTCTTCTGTCGAATCAGCATCCGAAAATGGCACCATTTTGATCTCCCTCACATTTCATTACTCCTTTAGCCTTCACAAAATTAACCAGCTTCTCTAGTGTTATAAAAGTAGAAATTGGCATGCTAGCCATAGCCTTGGCTGTTGTCTTTCGATGCTTCACAAATGTAGCTACTGTGATAGTTTAAAATTGGTTTGAACAATTTTCTTTGAAAATCAATCAAATAGTTTAATGTAGTGTGATGGATAGTAAACTTAGAAGTCAATTAACATCCAAATGAATCATGTTTTAACCATATGGATTGTAGGATCATGGCTACTAGGTGTTTTATAAAAGTTTAAAAATCCAAACAAAATAATGAAACAAGAATAAAAATTGAAAAATGAAACAAAATTGAAAATAAAATAATAAAACAAGATGAATGAATTGTTATGGATTTACTATAAACAAAATAGATAATTGCAAACCTTCATTTCTAGGTTCCATCAAATTAGATTCTAGCCGAACGAAGTCAAAGACAGTTTTGTTGCCTTTGATTGTCTTTATGTGTGTTTTGTTGATCTTTTGCAAACTAATTATTGATTCTTGATACTTGTTGATGATTGCCAAATTCTACTGAATGTTGCTAACCCCTGTTTCTTAATTTTTCATTGGTATCTATAGTAATTATTAGGTTAAATCCAAGGATTCTGAACGCTAAGAGGATTCTAATCAAAATTGGAAAGTGATTTGAATTATTAAATTTGCATGTGATTAACCCAAGTTCAGAAAAGAAAGATAAGACTTGTTGGAGCTGCACATGCAAAATTGGGCCTGAGCAGGCCAAAAATTGCCGTTGGGCGAGCCTATGGCAAATTGAAGCATCCAATTCACCGCATGGGCCAAGAAAAATTGGCTATGATGAATTTGAAGCTCCAATTCATCATGGCCCTTTGGCTATGACGAGTTGGGGCCCCTAATTCACCGTAGCCTATTAGCATGGGCCTCCAATAGCCTTTTGGCTATAGCGAATTGGATGGCCCAATTCTCCATGCCAATTTGCTACGGTGAATTGGGTGGCCCAATTTGTCATGCCAATTTGGCTATGGAGAATTGGGGCCTCCAATTCACCGTTGCCTTCGGCTACAACAAATTGGATGGCCTAATACCGATCTATATTTAAAAAATTAGACCTAATTTAATTTGAACAATTTAATAGGATCAACTACCTTAGGGCCAAAATTAAGAGTCTAGAGTGAGTCATTGCCCATGTCATTAACATTGAGAAATAGCAGCGGTGACATGCCCAGAGGCATGACCGTGTCACTTGACATGTCTGGCTCAATTTCTAGTGTATAAAATTCGAGCTGAAGTGCAAATTAGGTACCTAGTTTTTGTCACTTAGAGCTGACTTCCTTAGAAAAAAAAAAGAACTTTAGCAACAAGATTGAAGGTGAAGATCCAAGTTATACATGATTTAAATCAAGAATCGAGGATTGAAATGAAGAAGCTCAAATCATTCATTATGGATTGTTTAAATTCTTTTGCTTATTTCGTTTGTTCTGGTTGTCTAGTTTTGAACATGAGTTAAATTATTTTTATCTATATTGTAATGAACCCTAGCTTTATTGCATGGATTGAATAGTTTTTATTAAATTAAATCAATTAATTGAGTTGTCTTATTCTTATGATTCTTAATTGTTCAATTCCAAATCATAATAGCATGCTTATTAATTTGCTGTAATTTTCATATTATTGACTTGAGAAAGCTTGATATGAATAGAATTCTCATGAGGATTAAGGGTTGATTAGAGTGCTAAAGATAGACTTACAAGATCATTTGGTCTATAATTCCCTGTTCCTATTGCAAGATCAATTTAATCATGCTTGAGAAGAGATTCCTAGCATTCTACTTAGGGATTAGGGATTAACTCACTCGAGAGAGGCTTTAGTCTAATTTAGAGGAATAACAATTTAGCTTTGTTATTTGATTTAATTTAATTTATATTAATAAATATTTTTATGTCTAGGGGATTTAATATCTGGATAGTATTTTTATCATCAATTTTTTTTGCACAATACTAATTTTTTTCTTAACTTATTTTATCAAGTAATTCTTCTTTTATTTTAATCAACATAAAAAATTATTGGATTGCTAAACAACAGTTGAAATGTACACTAGTAATTAACCTTGTTCCCAGTGAAATTATATCTTACTCACTACTTTATTACTTGCGCGGTGTGAGCGGGGATTTTCGCCCCCACTCCCGGTGGAATGGTTCTTGCGATTTCGACACTGTTTAGGCTCGGGGCCTTAGAGAACACAGACCTAAGTCTGGAGAAAAATGGAGTCGCCACTCGGACGGGCCGGGAAAAGGAAAGGGGTGGATGACTAGATTCCTAAGGAATCTCCAACCCCCTAATGAGTTCAGAAAGTTGGGTACATGTGGGGAAGGTGAGAAATGGCCCAGCACCCCCATAACGCCCGGTTCATTGGAACCAGTCTCCTTTACAGGTCTTAATATTATAAAATTCTTAAATATAACAATATTATTCATATTACACGCAATAATTAAAAGAAAGCATCAATATATTAAAATCAAAGCAATGTCCAAACAAAGCAAATAAATGGACACCCATCCAAGGATGGAAACATGTCCTTACATCACATGCCTAGATAGGACACCCACCGAAAGGTAGAAACATGTCCTTTACATTGGTTCTAAAATAGAAAAGCAAATTAAATTACATGATATTTAACTAATGAGGTACCCACCAAGTGGAAACATACCACTTTCAACTTTTGGATATCTAAATCAATTGATAAAAGTAAAAAATCATTCATCAAAGCTATTAATCAAAATATAAAATAAACATCCACCCATGATAAATTAAACAAATCAAGTATTGAATTTAAATAAATTAAAGCATAAGAAATAAATCAAAGCATAATCAAGTATGGAATTGAATAAAGCAAATAAAAGTCCAATTATGGCTATTGTGACTTTTTATGGAATTAAAATAAATTAGGGTTTTATGTTTTAAAGAGTTGGTAAGACTCTTTAATTAACAAAAATTAAGGTTTGAATGATAATATCATGAAACTAGGGTTTTAAACACTTTAAAATACTTTAATTTGTGATTTTTTGTTATTGGGTTCCTAAGCTACTGTGTAAAATTTAGGTTTTTATGTTTTTATGTTTTTTAATGTTTTAAAAGGATTAGGGTTCATAAAAAATTAGGGTTTAAGGTTTTAAAAGGGTTAGTGTTCATTATTTTGAATTTTGGAAGTTGAATTTGGATTTGATATTTTGGAAGTAGGGTCACGGGTGGTGAATTTTAATCTTAGAGTTTGGAAATCAATTTGATATTTTATGGAATTTTATGAATATAAACAAGTGAATTAAAGTTTTTATAACTAGAAAAGATGTTTTAGAAGACTTTTTCAATGAAATAGAAACTACTTTAAAATTTTAAAAGAAGCAGAATTTACATCATAGTTTTGTTGAAAAATATGTTCAATTATAGTTTTAAGATTTTTAAGAAGAAAAAATAACAATTTTAAGCCTTTTGGAAGATAAACTAATGAAATGAGGTTTTTTTGGCTTTAGAAAAACTAAATTAAAGTTCAAAGGTTTTTAATTTTGATTTCATAAATTTGCTACGATGTAAAATAAACAATTAAAGAAAATTAATTAACACATACCTTCTTTTGATGATTTCTCCAAAAACAATTCTTCTTGGATGAACTAGCTCCAAAGACAAGCCTTTTTTGCCTTTGAATCCTCTAAATCATGCTGCTGCTGTTCCAGAAAAGAGTTGAATTGAATTTCTTCTTTTCCTTCCTTGATTTGGTATCAAATTTTCCAAACTTCTCTTGGATTTTTGCCTCCCTTTTTT